>CM075857.1:36732546-37440627 GCA_037975125.1 Latrodectus hesperus | reverse complement strand
GTTCTCTTTGATGGCTCCCTA
This sequence comes from Latrodectus hesperus, assembly GCA_037975125.1. Taxonomy (NCBI): domain Eukaryota; kingdom Metazoa; phylum Arthropoda; class Arachnida; order Araneae; family Theridiidae; genus Latrodectus; species Latrodectus hesperus. Next base: position 37,440,606 of record CM075857.1, on the reverse strand, counting down.
GATTCTTGACATGATTTAATATTCAAAATTTCTCAATATATTTTCTTATATAATAACATCCAGGTTTTTGATAGATAAGTAACTATTGGTCTTGTTTAAGTTTTGTACATTTGCATATTATATGTTTTGAGATTAAAGTACTTTTTAAAATTCTATTATTTACACGTATGGCTATATTTCCATTTAATATCAATTTATTCAATGGTGAATTTTACATTTATCATTAATTTTCCTACCTAAGCAATAAATGTGCTTAGATCCTTAAAGTCGTTATCATCAATCTTTGATTGTTTCTTTCAGATTTTGATACAATCACTAATTAAATCTAATCTGTTTAATGATTTTAGTACGAAAATTATTCTAAAATACTTTTTGAAATAATATATGAATGAATTAAGTGTAGCATGCCATTGGATTACATTGGATACAATTATTAATGATGAATATTTAAAAATTAATGATGAAGAGAACCTAATTGTACCATTAAAACCAGGAGGTAAAATATACTATAATAATTCACCAATAACGAATTAATGAGCACATTATTTGTAACTCTTTCTTGAATATACCATGAGGGAATAACATGGATGCAAAAGATTCGTAACTTAAAAATATAAACATTATTTACGAAGTTGTATTTTGGATTTAAATTTATATAAGCAGTATCACATTGAAATTAAAGCCATAAACGTGAAATATATTTGCCTGCACATCATCACATCCATCCATAAGTATTTTGTATGGGAGAAAGCAAAGGCGATTACAAATGGGATATACATACTGCGGACGATGCTTGGATAATATCAAATAATTTATATGATGCATAGTTTTAAAAGTCATAGATATAAAATGAACAAAATTCTTGCTATAAATATCTAAATTATGATATGAATTATGAAATATTTTACGAAAATACATTTAGTTTAAATAATATATGAGTTGCATTCAAAATTATTGAATATAAAATATACAAACATTTAATTATAAAATTCTAGGTTAGGACATACAAAAGTTCAAAATATATGAAATACAAAATTAATTGTTTTAGATGAAATGAGAATAAAAAAATATTTCAAAAATTTATAAATCAGGAGTTTACATGGCTGCAAGTGAAACTCCTCACCTCTGAGTGCATCAGATAATTATAAAAAACATATTTATGTTTATATTATATGAAAATAAAAATAAAATATTTAAAAAATTATTTAAATATGCATTTATTATAGTGCATTTTTTTATCATATAATATTAATAATATTATTTTAATATATAATTTAACTATTATATTAATATAATAAACATAGTTGAAATTAATATATTTAAATAAAATAAATTCAGTGTTGTTAAAATTATTATTAATATAATTTAATATTAATATATTTATAATTATTTAAATTGTGAATTTGTTTTGCACAAAATTAATTCTTTATTTTACATAAAATTCTAGTTATAGTTTAGTTCAAATAGATGTTACATGTTTGAAATTTATTTATTTTTTGTGTCAGTTGATATATTTCTGAATGTATATATAAATGCAAAGTTCAATTTACTACATATAAATCTAAAAATTCCAGTCTTTAAAACGACTCAATTCCAAACCTCAAAGCATAAGAAATATTTTTTCGAGCAGGTGTGGAATGGAGAGTCTTGTCACTGATCTATTGTCACCAAGTGATTAATCACTCGGTGAGATGGGAAGGTGAGTACTAGTCTCATTATTTTTCTTGTAAGGTTTACCCTTACAAGAGAAATTGTTTTGCATGTCTGTAACTCAAGGAATCTAAATCTTAAATAGAATTATCTACGCCTTACATTGAATTCCATACATTTCATTTGTGAATAGCTTTTTGCATCCTACTTTCTTAAAAGAAAGATCTTGGACAGTGTGCCCACCAATCTGAATTTATAAAGGAAATATTCACAGATGTGTCCGATTGATTTATTTCCGTATTCAGTTTTGGTACCGTGATTGTTGTACATAATGCCCTTTTGAGTGAGACGCTTCCTACCCTCTATTCTGTTTGAAAGAGCCTGTTCCTCGACAATCCTATTGCAACGACTCTTCTTTCAAGGACAAGGATATATTTCACCACTCTCGTCGTTCTTGTACCTTCGATTCTCTTTTTAGGGACAATGATTGATCCCTCAATTCTTTTCAAATGAGAATTCACCTCACCCACAAATCATTCCTTTCTTGGTCATTGGTAAAGAAATCAACTTTTATTATTCTTCTCATTATTTTCTCATATGAAAAAGCATACTCTAAAAAGCATAATCTAACAAACGATTTCATTGTAGATAGTTTTCCTTTGGACTACCTTTTGTTATAAAGTCAGGAAAGCACAAGTATTTACCTTCATAAATCTCACATATTTGACATAATCTTTCAATATTGCCACATTCAATTTTATTAAATTTTCGCTACATTTATTTTTTGGAATGCTTTTAGACACGAACGAAATGTCAAAATGCTGTTAAAAAATAAAAATATTTATATTATTCTAAGAATTAAAAACCGTATAACATTAAAATATATATCTAAATGTTGATTTAGTGTAATCAAAACATTATTAATTACTTTACAATTTCATTTTAATAATTTTTTTTCATGTTTGAGCAATTATTTGTGTTAAAATCATTTGTAAAGTGAAAATTTATCCATTTTATCAATTGAAGAAAATTTCACTATTATTTTAAAAGAAAAGTGATTTACAATATTTGTTTATTTTTAAGCACACACTTTTAACAAACTTTATAGATTTATTATTTTAACTTAACAGTTTTAAGGTTCAAGCTAATAAAATTTTCTCATAGGGATATTCTTTTATTTTTTTTCCAGTTTTTCAAAATAGTTCTTACTTTGGCATTTTTTTTATTTCTTTACAAATATTTCTTTTATTTCATTTCCTTATATTAAGTATAATATGTATGAGAAGAATAACATTTATTTCAGGAATTGTTGTATTCTTCTAGCAAACGTCGAAAAGAGAATTCTTTTACTGTTTTGTAAGAAATGAATGATTTGAAAACTTCGAAATTAGAATGATACAAATTTTTTAAAAAGTATTGTATATATATATATATATATATATATATATATATATATATATATATATATATATATATATATATATATATATATATATATATATATATATATATATATATATATATATATATATATATATATATATATTTACATAAAAAGGTTTTGGTGTGTTCACGTGTTTAAAAAATAAATTATTTTTAATACTCTGGTATTTCTATTGATTTGGGGGTGTTTACATGCAGTTAAGAAATCTTTTACTTTTCATTTTATAAAGTAACTGATAAGTCATACATAATAAAACAATATCAAAATTTTGCGCCCTAGACTGCTATGCTACTCGCAATTTAATTCACCGCAAGATTCACTTTGTTGTTGTTGGATTTCTGTGGAAATTTTAAATTATATTCTAGCCATTTTCTTTAATGCAGCATTTCTTTCAGAAGCCTTGATATATATCAAGAAATGCGTGATCTTATTTACCTACATTCTCGTTTTTAGCTGAAAATATTGTGTGTGTTTCTTCTTGATGTCATAAAAGACTTTCTTTCGCTGAATTTGTTTTGATAAGTAAGTGTTGCTTTTATCAACATTCGTTTTATCATTATTTTCGAGGAAAGTGGAAAATTTTATGTATATTCGAATATTTGTAAGCAAAGAAAGGCTTTTTCATTTTCTGCTAAAAAATTTCGTTACTATATCATGCATCTACTTCACATATTAATATGAGTAGATGCATGATATAATAAACATTCATATATTTTGCTATTGAATGAAGAAGTTTACCTTCAATTACAAGTACGATTTCGTTACTGTACTTCATGAATGATAGTTGCAAAGTACAATAATTGCGGAACTGGTGATAAAAAAATAAATAGTATAGATAATAAAATAAAAGTCCTTCTTTGAAAAAAAGTATAATAAAGTCTTTTTAAAAGGACTTTTTTGTAGGGGATTTTCCTTAAGGTTTTCTAGTATGGAATTGATTTCCGTTTCCGAAAGTTTAAAAGTATGATATTTCAGTCTGTAAGCTCAATGCATACTCATAACTAAACTTTAAAGTACCACCATAACAATTTTTAAATATGTATTTACTTCCAATTTAATAAAAAATTAAGATAATCAATGCCGTATCATTTTCTTGAAGATTTTCTGATTTGAAATGACAGCTTTTTATCACCTGGTTTTTACAGCTTTTTACCACCTGTATTTGTATCATTAACAAATTATTTGATATGCGCATATTTTCTTATTTAAGTAAATGTCATTATTTAATACAAATTAAAATATAAGAAATTTTTTTACTTCATTTGTTCAAAAATTTAAAATTTTAAAATGTTAAAAATTTTGTTTAAAATTAGAAGGGATAAAATAAATAATAAATTAGATGCTATTTTTTTAAACTTTTGAATGAATTTAGTATTTTAAACAATTTTTCAATGATTTTTGTACAAAATATATAATCTATTTTTAATAAAATGCAACTATAAAATGTTCTTTCACTTTTTAGAGTTACATTTTATTAAAATTAGATTATATATTTTGTTCTGCGAATAATTAATCTTTGTGATCTCTCAGGTTTTATTTAATTACACAATATACCTAATTTTAGTTTATAAATTGAATAACTTGCTACTAATTATCTCATTTTAATCATCATCATAGTTATATAATTTATAAAAGAGTGTCAAAAAATCGGAACTGCTTAACTGTTGACTGGATACCAATTGCGAGCCCCAGAAAGATCATCGAATTCTCAGTCCGTGTCCGAAGAGTTGTGTTCAAAATAAAATTAAAATTCTTCACTGCTTGAATCAGACATAATGTTCGTAAGCCGGTAATATTATCACATATACAATTAGCTACTAAAATAACTTCTGAGAGTGAAACAGCACTCATATTTATATTTGTGTGTGTGTGTGTGTGTGTGTATATATATATGTAAACAAGAATAGGGAAGTGACAATATGGCATTTCAATAATTTGTTCTGGCCAGCTGAAGGCGATTTATTGACAAGCTCATCTGGAATACATTATGAAACAGATGTTTCCAAGATAATTCGATTGAAAATGTGCATTCACTACACCAGTGCTACATTTGATTTATATTTACATTTATCGGTTTCCCACGGAATTTGAAAAAATTCCCAAGTTCCACTAGTTAGGCTTTTGTCAATCCTGATGTCAAATTGATATAATCAGAAACACCAATCGATCACTTTGCTATCTTCATTCTACTTGTAAATAATTTAAAATTAACTACATGTGCATTAATTTTCTGTTTACTCGAGAATTTGACTAAACATGTTTTGAAATTTTTCATATTGTTGTTAGCTTCACACTACACAAATTTTCAGTACACATATTTCAAACATTGGCTAAAATACCAAGATCAAGGTAATTACAAAATATGAAGGAATAAATCTGCTTACATAACTATTTTCGAATGGGACTTATGTTACTCTTTATTCCACATAAAATTATATTATTTTGTTACCATTAAGGTCTATAACTTCACAAGGAAGCTATTATTTTTAGCAAGAAAATTTTAATTTTGATTAATACTTTCACTCAATTCATATTTTGCTATAAGACTGGCAAATGATCGTTTTAAAAGTGTTATGGCATAGGGTTACTATTGGTTATATACCTACTGCTTGTAATATGTAATATCATTTAACTTTTCATCTGCCCCGATGAGAAAGGAAATTACCAATTTTGAATCTGTATTTTACAAATGTGCGTGCCTAATTTAGATTCATCAGCATATAATGAATATATTCCTCATTCTTTGATACAATTTATAAAATTAAAGAGAAAGTGTATTATAGTAATAGCTAATACTTTCGAAAAATTACGTTCCAGAAACTAAGAAGTAAATTGACGTTACTTTGGTGTTAACTATTATTATTCATTCAACTGATTTACATTACTTTGTTAAATGAGTCTATGCTTTTGTGCAAAATTGCATAAAACATTTTCGAGCCTTAAGTAATCAATAAATAAAGTAGAACCGAGCCTTAGGTGTGTAAATGTAATTTTAAAACGAAATCAAATTACTTTTGCGTACTATAAAACCGCATCTCATTCGGAAAAAAGAAAACATTAGATCATTTAGCATAATTACATTTCCATTGGATGTTACATCGGCATAGCTAATTTCGAAGTTTTATGCATCATTTTTACAAATAATGTAACAAAATATGTATACATAACAATTTTATTTTTAAAAAAATTGCTCAAGATTGCAGGAAATACAAATAAACAATAAACTTTGGAATACTTTTGTCAACAAAAGATTGTTTTAAAAATTTTTTATGTGTAGTACTATATTAATTATTCTGTTGTATTAATGAAAATTTATTCTAAAGAAATTTTATATATGCATTTGCCAGAAAAAGTCTGCGTACAAACGCATAATAAATATTTTAGAGAGAATAGAAGTACTTTATAGTGTCAACATTAATTCAATTTTTATATAAAATACTTCTCTTTAAAAATTCCTTAAATATCTGTAACTATCGCAGAAAGATATTACACATTGTTATCTTTCTAAACTAGTTACAATAATTAAAAATTACTCAAGAAGCAGTCAGAAAAAGTTTGCGTATCGATGAGAAAAGTCTTTTAAAAATAATTTCCATAGATTTAAACTTTAATATCTAGTTGAAAAACCTTCATGCCTAAGAACCTCTTCTAATCATTTAGGCATACAGTGAACTGGTTTGCCCGCGTTACCGCAGATGAAATATTATTCCATTCCTTCATAATTACCCTTTGCAACATATCTTTCGATTTTATGTTATGTTACCGAATCTTGCGTTCCAATAAGAGCCATAAATGTTCTCGATGGGGTTTAAGTCTGGAGATTGTGGAGGAGTATGCAACTAATATTTGATATTGTACAACAGCAGAACTTTACTTTGTGGGCAGTGTGTTTTGGATCATTCTCTTATTGAAACCAAAAGTCATGGCCATGGCTCAAATCTTGTGCTCTCTGTTTCAAATTTTCCTTTAATATATTTAGATATCGCATGTAATCTAATATTGAGTCTGTAAAAGTTGATAGATCAAGTCCACTTGCTGCCATGCACCCCCAAACCATTACGCCACTTCCACCGTGTTTCACTGCAGACCCAAAAGTTGGATTCTCTAAAGCAGTACCTTGTTTTCTCCACACTAGTTTACGCCCTTTGATTCCATAGATACAAAACTTGCTTTCATCAGAGAATATTACTTTTTCAATAAAAACTCAGAAGATTTATTATCATACTGACAAAATTTAAACGCTTTTGCTTATTGGCAGTTTAAATACATGGCTTTCTACGAGCTACACGGCCGTGATAGCCAGATTTTTTAGAATTTTTCGTGTAGTATTTTCATGAAGAGATTTTTTAAATCTTTCTCTAATATCAATTGCTATTTGAGATACAGTAATCTTTGGATTTAAGCGTAAGGATTTTAAGATGTTATCTTTTCTCGTAAAGTCAGCTTAGATGGTCGGTTACTCCGAGGCTTTAAGATAACAGATTTCCATGACTTGTAATTGTTGATTACCCTTTCGATAGAAGAATGAGTTCTTCAAGCTATTTTTTCAATTGCTGGAAGAGTTTTACTTTCATTCCTTTGCCTTAAGATGATTTTTTTTTTCGTCCGGAACAATCTCTTTTCCTTTAGAATCCATTTTAAGTCTACATGTTTGCAAGTACTAATGTATCATATCAACAAAACGATGTTTTTTCATTCTGTTTGTTGTATTGCCTCCAGAGTTAAAATGAATAAGTAGTAAAAAATAAATGCAGACAATATTTCATTTCATACAAGCTCACGGAGGCTAAAAAAATAAAGATTAATTTCCAAATATCTGTGTAATTTGTACCTGTAAGCAAACTTTTTCTGATAATTTATTGCGTAATTTTTAATTATTAATTATTGCGTAATTTTTAATTATTATTACTATTTTTAAACAATGTGTGTTATCTTTCTGAAATTGCTACTGATATTTAAGGAATTGTTAAGGAAAAGCTTTATATAAAAATAGAATTAATATTGACTCTATAATGTACATTTATTCTCTGTAGATTGTTTACTGTGCTTTTGTGCGCAGACTTTTTCTGACAAGTTATATATATATATATATATATATATATATATATATATATATATATATATATATATATATATATATATATATATATATATATATATATATATATATATATATATATATATATATATATATATATATATATATATATATAATATTATTTCAGAGACCATCAACCACTACAGAAAATTTTTCGCTTTCAGTTTTTATAATAACCTGTGCAAAATAAATAACAGTGAAGTAATGGCACTTGAACCATACAACCCTTACGAGCTAAAAAATTAGACCGAGGGCAGTTCTTTGACTATAACCAACTACCAGCATCTAAACAATTTAATTATTCACAATTAAGAATTTATAACATACATTAAAATTTTTTAGCTTATAATTAAATAAAAATAATATTATTAAATTAATAGAATATATGGTCCTAATTGCTTTACTGAGTTTCTAATACCTTAAATATCTAATTAATTTGACCTTAACTTGAAAACCCATATTAGGAGTCCATTTTCTATATATTATGCCAATAATTTCTGCATCTTATTTTTCTTGTGTATATTAATGGATTATTAATAATGAATGAAAAATGTATGTTCATATCAGAATCATTACACCTAAAGGAATATTCCATTTAATTCTTGTTGCCTTACTGTATATTTATATAGTGTATAATTGACTAGAATTTTGATTAAACACTAAGCTTAGCAATATTGATGTAATCTCTGCTATAAATCTGTAATTAACTTCAACCAAATTTTTGAATTGTATAAATATTTTATATATCTTATTAGAGTTGCAATTAAATACATATTATATAAAGTAACCATGTAAAGATTCTTGGAAGTACTTAAACTGTAATGAACTTGTGTGATTCAAAATCTTTACCATTCATTCTGTCATTATGTGTAAATATAAAACTTAGGTACCTATCAATAAGGAAAGGTATCAGAATTTGGGAAATTCATCAGTTTTCCTGGAACTTATATTTGATGTTTCGTGATTTATCGTGTAAATTTGTAAATAAATATTAGTCAAGATCATCAAATTACTATGCACTCATTATCATTTTTAATCTTAAATGCGACAATCAATCATACATAAAAACTTCAGCTTATGTTAAAAAGGTGAGCGAAAAAGATATTTTTATTCAAATAGGCAGAGTAAAACAGATAAAAATGAATTCTGTTATTCCTACTTTAAATGTGTGCATTAAGTCATGATTTTCCAAGAGGCATACCTCTAATCTTCCTGAAAATGTTAATACCATTTCCCTTCGAATGAGTTTCCAATAAATGTCATACTGTCACCTAAATTCCTTTTTAATGCAAAAAATTTAATAGCCTGTAATAAACATTAATTTTTTTCTTACATTATACTAAATTATTTTTCTTCCACTTACAAGGCAATAAATGTATTTATTTTACACCTGACAAAAGTTGGAGAATGTGAGCCTCAAATTACAGAATGAAGTGAACAATCGCACTAATCAACTGTTTTTGTTAACTTTAAAGCATTGATAAAACAATTTTGGTATATTTTAAAAAATAAAAATAAATTGTATTCACATTTGATTTTTTTCTGTTTGTTGTTGTTGTTGCTTATGACACTTGCACAAGCCAAGCTCGCTGTGCCTTTGGCAGTGCGAATTAAGTCAAAGAGAGCGTCTTTCGTTTAGAACAGAGCACCACGAAGGTGAAAGTACGACTTTGCTTTTTTAAGGTGGCAATTCAACGCTCGGGTGATGATTGAGCAAACGAATTGGGACGATGGAAGCTTAGCAGACCCTACGCTGCAATATTTTTAACGATAGAGTATTTTTTGTTGTCTAAGTCAGGCAATATTGTAGAAAACCCATTTTAAATATCTCTACATTTATAGGTTTTTCATACATAAAAATATTTATGGTTAATTTTTTTAAAAAAATAGACTTAAATAAATGAAAAATGTTATAAAAAAATTTGAATACTTTATTTAAATGAAACTGATATGAAATGTATTTTACAGATCATCTACTATTTTTTATTCCTTTCAGTATTTTCAACAGCTTTTATTGAATGGCACAAAATTAACATATTAAATAATTTCAATTTTAGAAATTTAAATTTTTGTTTTTCAATGATAGGAAAACATTAATAAATTTTGAGACAATATTCAATAAAAAATTTTTAAAATTAATATTATCTATATTTAAAAATTAATATTATCTATCCTTTAAAATTATCTGTATTTAAGATTATTTTAAAGTAGATATTTTGCTGTAGTTATTTGCATTATACTCTTATTACATATTTATTCTATATATTATATTACTATTTTTTGAGATGGGGCGCCAAAATTGGTATCGTACCCTGGCGCCAATGGTGCTCACTACGCCACAGCATATAGCCGCTGGAAAAATTTCACAGGCCTAGATCGGTTCTCCGACTAAACCCCACCACAACTCTCCAATTTTTTTTTAAATTTGTTTCACGTAATCTTTCAAAATCAACTTTTCTTCTTTTATTATTTTTATTTTTTCAAATGGCAAAAAAGGTAAATGGTGGAAGCTAAACCCCTCATCTATACCTTAAGATATCCAACCGTGAATTCCTATCAATTTTAATCACAGAAACCAAGATAGGAAATTTGGCAGGCATGTTTCCGCCTTATTGTGGAATCTTCTGCAATTGATAAATCGAGCCATTATGGAGGAAGAACAGTTTCCATTATATACACGTCAGTGAATAAATCGTCCTTCTGCCTGATAAATGTAAGTGGGGAAAAACATCTGCATCTGTTTAGTGACCACAACTTTTGACAATCGACCCCTAGATACCAAGAATTCAAGGTGGTCACTCACTGGAAAGGACATCTTTTGTTTGCCTTTTTGTTAAACATAAAGGCATGCAACTGCATATTTTTCATGCGTCATTGCACACTTCAGAAAATTTTAAAATCTTTTTATCTGAATTTTTCAAATAAGTGTGAAAGACCATTTCCAAGATTTTCATGTCTTGAAAGAATGTACACGTTTCTAATACAGCACACATTTTTCAAATATTTTGTAAATCTATTGTTTAAATAAATATAAAAAATTATTTCCAAGAGTTTTAACCCAAAGAAAAAAAGAAATGCATATAATTAATACACGAGAAAAATAATTAGTATTTAACATTTGCTGAGTATAGAATTCAATAGACATTCTTTTAAATTTATTTTGTTTCTGTAAACTAATTTTTTAGCTCCTTTAAATTAAGTATTTTTATGCACTGGATTCAGTGTGATGATTAATTAATAATTGCGTGATGTAAGAACCATGCATAGGAAATAAAAACATTCATTAGAATATTAATATTTTAATGTTAAACCTTTCTATATGAAATGCATGACGTTTTTATTATATTTTTGTCTAAGATTAGTAACTCTAAAATGCACCAACACAAATTATATTTGAGAAATTTCTGTAAAAATAAACTTAGTTTGAAATAAAAATAATAATAATATTTTCTTATACATTAAAAACAAAAAAAACTATTAATAGGTATTGATATGAATATATTTGTTATAACAAATGTGTGTGAAAATTAAAATACTAGTAAATTGAAGTTTTTTAAAAATAATTCTTTTAAAATATGGCTTTTATTCATCATTGACCATTTCATAGGCTGAGCTTTCTAATGTCTATTGAAAAATCATCTGTTAAAAAAACCTTATTAAATATGTCATTATGCATCTTTAACAGTTTTATAACTATTAAGATAGTGTTTCCCATTTAAAAAGAATTTTATTTGGTGATTTAATTAAATAAAATTGATTGATTTAAGTTGGTTTTAGTACATATATTTTGTTTAAGACTCAAGATTTATTAATTTTCATGCTGGTTAAGTATATGCAGCGGTAAGTCCTGTGTAAAATGAATTATAAACTTTAACGCATTTCTTTTACGATGAGCATCATACTTTAAGAAAAAAATGATGTCGATTACCATCTTCCAGTTATACTATATCTTAAAACGTAGTTCGAATCAAAAATGTAGTTGCTCTATTAAGCAGTTTAATTATTAGAATAGAATGACAGTATATGACAATTATCCCTCTTTAAGTCATAGCAAACAAAAAAAATTACTTTCGCAATTAAGAATAGTTTGAAGATTTTTTTGTTTTAAGAATGTATTTAATATGCTTTTACAATTTTCAAGCAAAACCAGAGTAGTACTGGAACGGTTTTTATTTTTTTCATCCACCATTCTAAGGGGTATCATAGATTTTTAGTATTTTCATGTAAATAAAAATTCAATTAACTAATCTAGTTTAATTTTATTAAATAGCTTTAATTATACTAATAAACAGACCACACAGTTATTCAATGAATGTAACGCTGTAAAATTTTGAAGATATTAGTAATATAATTCTCTAACATTTTGAAGACATTGAACTTATATATTTGTTACACACAAATTTTTTACTATTATTTAGCACTACATAATGTATACTTAGCCATGAGTGAAGGATAAGGCAATAGATTGGATTATGTTTACAGCAAATAAATTTGCTGTAAATAAGTTATGTAAATAAAAGTATATCTTGAATAAATACTAAATGATTTATATATATATATATATATATATATATATATATATATATATATATATATATATATATATATATATATATATATATATATATATATATATATACTGTGGGAAAATTGTCCTTCCTTTAACTATACCTTTCTTAATTTAATATTAAAGGCTAAGTCAAAATTTATCGGTTAAAAGAATTTCGAGGCATTTGTAGCTTTATTCTAACTTTCCCACGGTGTGATGGGGAGGTAATTGTTAGTGACGCTCGAATTGCTCATATCACTTCGAGATCTCCCCAGGGGGAATGGCGATAATTGTCCTTGGGAAGGTTGGGGGAAACACCTTGGTATCCAGACTTGATGGATTTGTTAGCAAATTTGAAACTTAAGGGGAGCATTAGAAATATTATTTCTGTAAATAAATTTCGGTGTTCTTCTATTTGCCAGATCGTTAACTTTATATTGGATTTGATAGCATACAAGAGTGAAGCCTGGTGGCTCAGTGGTAGCGTTTCATGCTGCCAAGTCACAAGTCCGAGATTAAATCCTCGGGCTAGGAAAGGTCGACTCAGCCTTTCATCCCTTTAGTGGATCGATAAACTGAGTACCAAGCATGCTTGGGAACTGAACACTGGGGGTTTCGCGTTAGACTGACCACCTAATCGGGATATATGCTTCGCACCCCAAGGCCTAAGGCCATGAAAACAGTTATGGGCACTGTAGGCCTTGGCCCACGTAAGCTGTCATTCCACATAGATTTATATAGTTTAGAGTAAAGCAGAGATGATTATTACTTTAATAAATTTATATAATAATCACATAATGTTAAAAAAGTTAATATAAAATAAACTAAAAAAAAGAGATACAAATAAATGTATATATTTAAAAAAATCTTCATGTGTGGCTTTTATTCTCTTATATAAATTTCATAAAATCTTTAAGTTAAATGCTTACATATATTCTAATAAAATTACATATTATTTTAAAGAAAAATATATAGAATGCATAATTGAGAGATATTTTATTTCGATGGATATTTCTATCAGAACATTATCTATTATGTTTCTATTTGAATAATTAAAATTAAATATATTATAAAATACTAGAAATTTTTCATAAAATTATTTAAACAAATCTTGAGGTTCGCATCATCTCACATTTGAGAAAATGAAAATTTATGCATGATTTAAGGAAAATATATGAAAAATAACGAAAATATTTACAATTAACAATTAACATTAAAAATCTGTTGTGTAAATATCTCGAAATTCATTTCATATTTTATTTCACTAATAACGCAATGAATTATAAGAAAATAGAACAATAATGTGTTTGTGAGGAACATATAAGATAAAATCTGTCCATAAATCACAAATGACAAATTGGTAATTAATGGATGCATTTCTGATACAAAAAAATCATCTTAAATATTATCTCAAAAAAAATCTTAATTCTATCTATGAAGGAAAAATATCATGCAGAAACGCAGATTAGGTATTCATGGCTCCACCCATACTACTCATACTCCAATCACATTTGCTCCTGACTTGAATAATACTGCCGACAACTATTGGTCACTCAGCGGAATGACGTCAAGGTCTCACTCTAACTGGGTAATCGACTGGCAGCACTGTTATTTTCGTACCCAACCAGGCTGGTGTGTTGTGTTTATTTGCAAATAGCTCCTCGTGAGTGCTACAGCTCTGTAAAGTTCATCGTATATTCGTATTTCTACTTGTACGTATTTTCTACTTATTATCGCTTGTAGATTATTCAATCTATTAAAATACGTTTTATTAGATCAGCATGGATATAAGTGAGAGTGCAATTACTGATAAAATCAGAAACGCTGTAAAAAAAAGTTAAAAGATCTGAAATTATTTGTAGATGATGAACTTCCGGATTATATTATGATTTTGGTTAAAAATAAACGTAGTCAACATCAGATGGAAAAAGACTTAAGTCATTTTCTTGGAAATGAAACCACAAAATTTACCAATTGGCTTTGGAATTTGGTAAATAGCCTGAAAGTGGGATGTAAACTCATGCAAATCAAGCTTTCAAAGGAAAAACTAGATTCAAACACTTCAACAGATGCTCCTGAATTTAAGGAAAATAGAGCTGAAGAGGATGATGTATTGAATTATGATCCAACAGAAGAAGAAGAATTTTTACGGATAGAAATTACAGGTGATTCTTCATCAAGTCAGCCGAGAAAAATTAATCAAGTTAATAACAGTGCCTCTAAAGTAATTCCAGAAATTAACAATGAATCAAAAACTGCTGTTTTAAATTCATCTCAAGTATTGATTCCTGACTCAGTTGCTGTTAAAGAAATTCCAGACAGTGTGAAAGTTGAAGCTACCAAAAAGTCAGAAGATATGATTGAATCATCTGCTGTAAGAAAATCTGCACAGAAATTCAGCACAAGTATATCCTGTACAACGAGTGAAAGAAGTACCAGCAAAATCTGTTTTAGATGGAAAAGACATTAATGATTATTTTAAACCAACTCCAACTTCACTTTCTGATAGTGAACACCAAATAACACCACATTTTATTGCAACTTTAGATGGTGGGAACTCGTCTTCCTTGAAAAGAAAGCGTAGCAGTGTAGAACAAATGGAAGTGGATGAAGATATTTCGTCACTTTATTTATTAGATGTCGGAAGCACAAAGAAGCAAAAATTGAAGGAAAAATGTCAATACTGGCCTGCTTGTAAAAAAGGTCATAATTGTTTATTTCAACATCCCACAGTTCCCTGTAATTGTTTCCCTAAGTGTAAGTTTGGAGATAAATGCCTATATATTCATCCAAAATGTAAATTTGATTCCTTGTGTAGCAGAGAAGACTGTCCTTATACTCATTGCAAAAAGCGAAAATTCTCTGCTAAAATTCCAGCTTTTACAAAACCTGTTGTGCAGGGTAAACTTGTCTGCAAGTATTATCCCAAATGCACTGATAAATCATGCCGCTTCCTTCATGTCAAACCGTGTCGATTTGGAGTCCATTGTCGTATTCCTAAATGTGCCTTCAGTCATTTTAAACTTCCTCATCGGAGTCTACTTACGTGGAAAGCCCATTGATGCAGCTCTCAAAATAACAATTATGTATCACTTAAGTTAGATCTAGATCATTACATTATATTTGTTGGCTTAAATAATGTAAGTACTGTTTATTACTGTATAATTTTGATTTACATTTGAATTTGAATTTACCATTGTACATTACAGTTTGTTTTCATTTATTTGGTTTTTCTTTCAATTTATCTGTATTTTAAGTACAAATAATTATTCTCATAGTAATTTATTTGATATATTTCATATGAAAATAATCTATTAGTTATTCTTTAAAAATGTTTTACTATCTACTTGATGCAATATTATCATATTAATTTTAAAATGGTTAATTTTAGATTTCCATTTAAAAAGGATAAAGTTTGATGTTTATTACTTTATTGTTATATTGAAAAAAGAGAAATAGCTCTTATTAACAGTATTTAAAAATTACACTCTTCATATTTACTTAAATTTCTGAATATAATTAATTTTTAAAGTGAATGAATATATATTGTAGAATCTTTGATAAGGGTTTTAATAAGTAAAAATAATTTATTATAATAAATATTTGTTATTATTTATCGAAACTTATTGATTTAATAAACTTATGTTCTGGTCAGTAAAATTAAGCTTGAGTAGTATAAAAATATTTGTTGAAATTAATGTTCATTAATGCTCTGCAACTTGGTATGATTTTACCCTATCAGAAGCACACTTGGCAGTTTCAGTAATTTTGATTTATAAGATCGTCATTTTTGAAAGAGCCTTTAAAAAGTTTGAAAGGTTAAAGAAGAATTTTGTACAACGAGAGTGTTTAAGATAAGTCATGTATGCATTAGTTTTAATGCCATTATTTATCTAAATTATGATAAGTATTGCTTTATCATAGTTTAAACAAGATTTTTAAAAATTAATAAATTCCTTTCTTACTCTTTTTCCCTCAATTCTCACCAATTCGTCACCAGCAATTAAATCCTTTTCCCAGAGAGGGGGAACATCTAGGAAAGAAGGAATTTATCAACCGGAACAAATTACGTTGTTACTAAAGGGGATCAAAAGGCCTTTATGCTTGTCCTGATATTTCTAGTGTTTTTATTAAAATTTTTAGCTTATAATTAAATAAAAATAATATTATTAAATTAATAGAATATATGGTCCTAACTGCATTACTGAGTTTCTAATATCTTACATATCTGATTAATTTGACCTTCACTTGAAAACCCATATTAGGTGTCCATTTTCTATATATTATGCCAATAATTTCTGCATCTTATTTTTCTTGTGTATATTAATGGATTATTAATAATGAATGAAAAATGTATGTTCATATCAAAATATTTACACCTAATGGAATATTCCATTTAATTCTTGTTGCCTTACTGTATATTTATATAGTGTATTACTGATTAAAATTTTGATTAAACACTAAGCTTAGCAATAATGATATAATATTTGCTATGAATCTGTAATTAACTTCAAGCAAATTTTTGAATTGTATAAATATTTTATATATCTTATTAGAGTTGCAATTAAATACATATAATATAAAGTAACCATGTAAAGATTCTTGGAAGTACTTAAACTGTAATGAACTTGTGTGATTCAAAACCTTTACCATTCATTCTGTCATTATGTGTAAATATAAAACTTACTACTTAAGTGGAAAGCCCATTGATGCAGTTCTCAAAATAACAATTATGTGTCACTTAAGTGAGAACTAGATCAATACATTGTTTCATTACATATTTTCATTATATTTGTTGGCTTAAATAATGTAAGTACAGTTTATTATTGTATATTTTTGATTTACCATTGTACATTAAAGTTTGTTTTCATTTATTTGGTTTTTCTTTCAATTTATCTGTATTTTAAGTACAAATAATTATTCTCATAGTAATTTATTTGATATATTTCATATGAAAATAATCTATTAGTTATTCTTTAAAAATGTTTTACAATCAACTGGATGCATTATTATCATATTAATTTTAAAATGGTTAATTTTAGATATCCATTAAAAAAGGATAAAGTTTGATGTTTATTACTTTATTATTATATTAAAAAAGCAGAAATATCTCTTATTAATAGTATTTAAAAATTACACTCTTAATATTTACTTATAATTAGTAAATATTAAGAGTGTACATTTTAAACACAGTCTTAATATTTACTTATTATTACTTTAAAATATTAAGGCCTTTATAGTAATACATTATGTTGAAAAATTCTATTTTTTAGAAAGTTGAAAGATCAAATGTATTAAATATTTTTATGTGTACACATAAGACGTTTCTTGAAAATTAATCTTTAACTAACTTTATATTTCAGTTTATATAATGAAAGCATGTTTAGTTTAGAAATCATTTTAAATGAATATAATGAAATAAGGCAAAATTATAATGCTTTGTAAAAAGCTGCAGATTAGTAATATTTTTGAATGTTATAAAATGATTCGAAAAAATTATTCAGAATAAAAATACGTTATTTTTTAATAAGAATATGCTCTTATTTGAATTAAGAAATATATTTTAAAATCATAAGAAAGTCTTATTAAACATTGTTAAAAATAAGTTGAAAATTTTTAAGGAGAAATGTTCTCAGAGTAATATTATAAGATAGTGTTATGGTAAAAGTGATTTTTACATTTAATTTTTTTCTGTTTAATGTTGTTGCTTATGATACTTGGACAAACCAAGCTCGCTGTGCCTTTGGCAGTGCGAATTAAGTCAAAGAGAGCGTCTTTCGTTTGGAACAGAGCACCACGAAGGTGAAAGTACGACTTTGCTCTTTTTAAGGTAGCATTCAATGCTCGGGCGATAATTCAGCTAACGTATTTTGACGATGGAAGCTTAGCAGACCCTACGCTGCAATATTTTTAACGATAGTGTATTTTTTGCTGTGTAAGTCAGCCAATATTGTAGAAAACCCATTTTAAATAACTCTATATTTATAGGTTTTTGATACATAAAAATATTCATGGTTAATTTTTTTTTAAAAAAATAGACTTAAATAAATTAAAAATGTTATAAAAAAACACGGATACTTTATTTAAATGAAACTGATATGAAATCTATTTTACAGATCATCTAATATTTTTTACTCCTTTCAGTATTTTCAACAGCTTTCATTGAAAGGCACAAAATTTAACATATTAAATAATTTCAATTTTAGAAATTTAAATTTTTGTTTTTCAATGATAGGAAAACATTAATAAATTTTCAGACAATATTCAATAAAATAATTTTAAAATTAATTCCCATTTTAGGAAAAATAAAATTTGAATTTGTAAATTGTTAAATGTTATGATTTTTCAATTGTTATTTTTTTAATTTATGTGTAAAAATCCGAAAATTTTTATTATTATTGTCATTGTTTTTATAAGATAATACACTCATATAACAGCACATACTACCTGTGCTGTTATATGCAAGCGAAAAGTGGACTAAATGTTGATATACAGTGAACCCTGGAAACCGTTGGAAGGAAGGTATTAAAAACTATTTATGGGTCTGTACAGGAACAGGGTTGCTGGCGAACAAGATATAATTTTGAATTGTATAGGCTGTATAACCAGCCCCAGATTACTCAGGTTATCAAAAGTAACCAGCTAAGATGCCTTGGCCATGTCTGGAGAAGCCAGGAAAACAACCCCACAAGAACATCAACGCTTAAGAACCCCGATAGATACTGTGTCCGAGGAAGACAACACCAACAAGATGACATGTTGACGCTGAAAATGACCTCAAGATACTGAAAGTTAGGAACTGGCAAAGTGTCGCTCTGAACAGACTGGGCTGGGTTATATATATATAAGATATACATACATACATATATATATATATATATATATATATATATATATATATATATATATATATATATATATATATATATATATATATATATATATATATATATATATATATATATATATATATATATATATATATATATATATATATATATATATATATATATATATATATATATATATATATATATATATATATATATATATATATATATATATATATAAATAATTTTAACAAGTCTTCATGAAATTCATTCTAAAATTTCGTTTTAAAAATTAAGATTCGATACATAAATTTATTTAGCTCCAATGTATTTGAAACCAAAGAAATATATTATCGCAGAACACTTTCAATCTAGAGGCTTTGATATATTTAAAAAAGAACATTTTAACATAGAATGCAGACAATTTTAATTCTATTATCTTAGTTTAATTAATTTTTGATACTGTGTTTTTAGGAATTGTATATTAATGGCAGAAAAATTGACTTAAATATAAATATTCTTAAAATTTTTCAAAAGTAATATTTGCAGAGCTATGGGAGATAATAGACACACATTTTTGGTAACAAATGCATTTAATTTATTACTATAATATGATAAAACGTTCAGTTCTATTCTCAGATATATGTCTTCTTATTTCAGCGCACTTTTTATTTTAATATTTGTTAAAATCTCAACTTCAATATTTATGAACTTAATCACAAAAATAAAATGTTCACAAAAGATAAAGTTTTATTATTTTTATTACATACTAAATACATTAGATGAGCATTATCTACAATTCATTTTAAATGCTCCCATCTCTGTCAAGAATACACATCAGTCATGTCTTAATGCATTGCTGTACATCAATAACTGTAATTCGGCTGTCGTGGGGGCAAGTAGAAGCTAAAAATAAAAATAATTAATATCAGAAACCGAATAAGGTTAACATTTCGAGGATTTTTGCAATTGATAATATTAACATTAAATTGTTTTTGAATAAATTCTATATAATTGAATATAAAAGTGAAATAATTATTGAATATATTCAACCAGTTAATCTAACAAAATAATTTTAAATATTATACTGAAGCATCATGCAAATTAAATTTAAAGTTGTTAAAATATTATTAAAATTAAGTTAAAAAAACTATCATTTAACTTTCTCTAATAAATTACAAACACAATATAAACTGGAACCACATACATTAAGCAATGAATAATAAGAACATGTAATTAAAAATTATAACAGAAACATATGAAATATTATTTTCTTACGATTCGTTGCAATAGTTATGATTCTGAATTATTTAGATTAAATTAAATTAGTAAAAATACATTTTTTATTTGAATTTAATGATGTTTTCTCGCATTGCACTATAATACTTTTAAAATTTATTTCTACATATTATCAAATTTATTACCTGTTATCAAATTTATTAAATACTTGAGGGTGAGAAATGGATGTTTTACATCTCCCTTCTAGCTACACTTTGACAAATCTATTGTCATTATTCCCATCAAAAAACGTCTAATAATACCACTCGTGCTTGTGCCACCTTTTTCAGTCAAAACAGTCAGCTGAAAATAGTAACTGCTCAACGACCGACCACAGGACTTTCGATTCCACAGATTTAACGAGCACGTATATCGCATGTACTCAGTGGGTCTTTTCAACACCCCCTAAAATACAAGGCCTGAGCGCAAGAATTATGAGTCATCAAGAAAAGATATGTTGAAATCATCGCCGTTGCTGTTACATCGGCAAAAGATAAACAAAATTTGCGTGTGTAAAACCATCAAATATCTAGTTTTTTTTTTTGTATTTTAAGTAAAATATCACATTGAATTTAATAAACCAAGGTTTTTTTTACCTTTAGAAAATATGATTATATCTGTTAAAGTAATAAACTTAAAGAATTAGTTCAGTTTTTAAAGGTAGAAGAATTTTACTTAATATGAATGTAAATAAAGGTAGAACAATTTTACTTAATGTATATATATATATATATATATATATATATATATATATATATATATATATATATATATATATATATATATATATATATATATATATATATTTTTAGAAAAATAGTAAAACTTATAAACAAAGAGTTTAAAGTTGTTAACTTTTTTATTTGTCATTAAAGTAGTTGTATGAAATTTAATATTAGAATTTTAATATCATAACTATATCAAACAGCAATTTCCTCGATTATAAAACAAGAAGTACATTACACTAAAATTAAAACGTAAATTTAAGTTTAAAATATTTATAAATTCAAAAAATATACACATTTTTATATTGATTATCCATCATAGTATAATTAGACACAATTGAAAAACATTCACGAGGAATATAAATTTAGTTTTATAAATAGAATTGCGTATATATAGGAAATACAATTTTTATATTAATAACATTGCGTTGGAATATGAGTTTACTAAATTTTTTCTTCTCATTAATGTATAGGATTTTTAAAACCAAAGCATTATAATAACTGTAAGCAATTACAGAAGAAATATTAGAATTAACAATTTTTTTTATTTTATCACTTTAAAATTAACAAACTTAAATTACTTTTATTTGCAGAAAATAATTTCAGATTTGTTAAAGTAGCATTTAATTAACTTAACGAATTATATCGTTAAGTAGGGATAGAAAAGTTTTACTGCACTTGGAAGAATTTATGAAAAAATAGTAAGACATATAAAGAGAGATTGTTTATCCTGTAAATTATTTGTTATGAAAATATTTCTATGAAATTTAACATTAGAATTTTAATGGCATAACTAAATCAAATTGCATATTCTTGATTTTAAAACAGTAAGTAAATAAAACACACCCTTAAGTGAAAAGCATTTATTTATAAAATTTGAAAAAATATACAGGCATATACATACAGATAATTCATTATTATACAACTGGATGCAATTCAAGAATATACATGAGGAGCACAGTTTTGTAAATAAAAATGAAATTATATATATATATATATATAATTTCTTATAGTTAAAAGTATATTTTATGTTATAATTACAACAATCAGTAATGAAAAATATTATAAGAATCAGTAATAAAAATTTAATTAGAATTAGACATATTCAATGAAATGTTATTTTTCTGATGTTTTTAATTTACGTAGTGTTGTTATCAAACATGTCTCTCTTTCAATATCATCCTCCTTAAAGTGCAATTCGCAAACCTGAAACAAAATTTGATGACTGGATTTAATGTTTTTTTCTATTTTTTTTTAACTTAATCATATCAGCAATAAATATGTCAAAATTTTGTTTCAAGTAAATATTAATTTCTTAATCCCATCATTTCTATACCCCAATTTTTCAAGAGCAGGCTAATAAAACAATTGTGCACAAGAAGTAAATTAAATACTAGTTTTTAATTAATCTTAAGATAATTTATAAAGCAAACAACATACTTGAAAATGATTTCATTTCCAAACAAAGCTAAATTTTCTTAGACTTTTTATATTTTTCTCTTTATTTAAAATTAAGATGTTAAAGATTAAAACCTATGCATGTAAAAACAGAAAGAAATATATTTATTTAAATGTATTAATCACTATATATATATATATATATATATATATATATATATATATATATATATATATATATATATATATATATATATATATATATATATATATATATATGTATGTATGTATGTATATATATATTATTTTCTAAAAAAATCAAAATAATATTGTGATTTATAAATTGAAAAGTTTAAATTCATCACATAAACTAATTAATATTTAATTTATATCTTTGTAAGTTCTTTAATTATATAAATGAATAATACTTCTGTTTTTAGACTAAATAGAATTGTAAGCATTTCAAATTTACAAATTGAAATTATTTCCCACTTTCAATTAGTAAATTTGAAACATTTAATTGTACCATAGGAGAGTACGAATATAGTAAATAAATTATTTCTCATGCTAAAAATATTTCCTCCTAATAAATATAACATTAAAAAATTATATTTAAGTTTTTAAAATATTTAAGTTTTTATAAAATGTTAAGTTTTTAATTGGCAATTTGTTTCTACTGAGTGCAAATTGTAAATAAATATATCATGTATTAAATTTTATTAAGAGTTGACTGTTGTAAAAATGTTTAATCAAAACATTTAATATATTCCTTAGTAAATAACATTTCTGTTTATATTTAGTACTAATATGTAAATTTAATTCTATATTTTATTATTTAAGTTCTGTTCTTTTAATGGTAATGTTAAATTTTATCTATTAATCTAACTCTTGTTTTGCTAATTTGAAGATTCATTACAAATTTTAAATATTTTGTAATTTCAGTTATTTAACCAAGTCCAAAGGGTAAAAGATTAAATAGTATATTTTTTCCAGAAATTAGTCCCTTAGGTTTAGCATATATATAATGAAAAAGATAAACATTTCTAAAATTGGTATTATGATATTTGACGTGCCATGTATCTAAACTGGACCAAAATGAGGCGTCTACTGGATTAGAGTACATCCACCTGACGTCATATCGACGTCTAGTGGAAGAAATTGTGTTGTATTGCGCTGTTACTATATTATAGTTGATTTGATTTTGTATTGTTTAAATAATTATTTTTTATATATATGCTGTATTAAATGTATAGGAATGTATATCAGATTTATTTTTCTAAAACGTATGTGAATTTTATGCTGTAAATAATAATTATTATTATGACTACATAATGTATCGATGTTGCCAAAATTAATACAGTAATTTCAAATTTAAATTTTAAAATGTTTTTAATTATAAATTATTTATATTTTTATTTGTTTTGTTTCAGTGCCACTTTTTAAGCTTGTCTGGGGGAACTTCTTCCGGGAATTGCACTATAAGTATCATTAAAAAAATGATGGCCAATAAACTTGCACCTGATTTCAGTTACTTTGGTGCTAGGGATAAGAAATCCTTTAATGGACTGAATATGAAGCAGTTAGTTTTAGGTAAGTGCAATGTTTGAATAAGCATGTCATTGAAAGTTTTCTTTTGTAGAAATGATGAAAAAATACACTTTTCTCATAAAAAAACTTTTTTAATGAAATATATTTATGTAAGCGCTAATATATAAATTCAATTCTCTGTTTGATTACTTAAGCACTGTTTTCATTATAAAAGTAATGTTCAATTCTATCTGTTAATTTGAAGGTGTTTGTAACATACTTTAAACATTTTGTAATTTTAATTATTTAATCAAACACAAAGGTTACCATATTTACAAAGCTGATATTTCTCAGAAATTGAATTGCTAAATGTATATTTAAAACATTTACAGAATTAAAATAAAAATATTTCTAACTATGTTTTTATAAAGTTACTTAATGTCTTAAATTAGTGAAGGAAATTTTTGATATTTTTCTGATTAATTTACGCTGTTTTTTTATAATGAGATTTACATCCAATCAGTTTAGTGTATTAATCAGATTGATAAGAAATAAATTAAATATTGATGAAAATTGTCTTCTGGATTTTTACTATTTTATCTGAGGTTATTCATCTGTTAATTGTTATTGCTAATTATTTAAATGTACTTTATTTTCAGATGCTGCGTGGTGAACTCCACAGTATTCAAAGACAACAGATGGTGAAATAGAAACTGCGATGATGAACTGGTCACGTCATGCAAAAGCAAGATTTATCAATGAAAAAATCAAACATTTCAGTTAATTAATATTTATGTATAATGTAAATAATCAGAATAAAAATTGTATGCACTAAAAATAAATTCTATTAGTTTGTTATATTTTTCTTGAATTAATTAAGATTTACGCTCTCTTGCTGGAATGTTTTCTTAAACAAATTTTAACATTTACAAAGGAAAATAATTCAGCTTTTAAACGATAAAATAAGTAATTTTCAGAATTTTTGTCATAATAATTTGGAAAATTCAATTGAGTGGAAAACTTTAATTAAATAAAAGTTTCTCTTTTATCGTTTACAAAAAAAGACATTGTTGAAATTATATCTAATTAGTTAAAATATTTGGCTCAGAAATAATTCTTAAAAGTTTCTATTACTACAAAATTAATTAAAAAAATAAAGTATGAACAATAATTTGCCTGACATTAAAATAAAAAAAAATTACACTCTACAAATAAAAATATCCTTGACTATTTTATTACTCTCTAGTTATAATAATAATTCATTAATTTATGCTTTCACTGGAAACTTCTTAAAAGTAATTTTTAAATTTTCCAAAGAAATAAGAATCGTTTTATTATAAACAATAAGAAACTAAATTTTCAAAAGGTTAACTATAAAATGAGCATAAAAATAATACTAATTTATCAATTGTGAGAATTTTATTACATTAACTAAACTTGAACAGTAAATCTGTCAAAAATCTAGGATATTTGACTGAAAATTAAGAAAAATGTGATGCTAAAGCAATTTTATAAGTAACAAGCTAATTAAAAATTTTCTCTTTGTCTAGTAGACAAAAATATATGAGCCACTAAGATAGATGAAGGATTATTTCAAAATCCACGCACATCTAGAATACATCCATAAAACTACCTAGTATAGAGCAGTGCGTATGAATACATCCAAATTTCGTCCATAAGCCATCCACTGGCAACGTCTCGTAGACGTATAGTGGACGTAAAATAGGTGGATATTTGACGTGCCATGGATCTAAATTGGACCAAAAAGAGACGTCTACTGGATTAGAGTACATCCCGTTGAGGATGTCATATCGACGTCTACTGGACGAAATTGTGTTGTTTGGGTATGTTCTACCATATCATGGAAGTAATAAAAATCATGCAAGTTAATCCATCTGGACAGCCATGAGCCAAAGCGGAGTGAAATTAACAATATGTACATGCAATGCCAATGGTATTTTTGGTAAAATGGATGAACTGAGGGAGTTTGTAGACAAACATTCCCCAGATATAATACTCCTACGGGAGACTCACCTAAAATCAAATCAAACAATTAACCTAAGAAATTTCAATATATATAGAAATGATAGGAAAAACAACGATAACAAATATAGATATTGCCAGCCAGGCGGAACTGCCGTCCTGGTCAACAACAATTTTAGCAGTTATCAAATAGAAACCCCAGAATTCGAAAACACAGAAGCCACAATAGTTAACATACATATAAATCAGGGCTTCTTAAACTTTTGTAATTCACGACCCCATTTATGATTGCGAGTTTCTTGACGACCCCATACAAATATAAAAGAAAAATAAATTAATATTTTTTGATGATTTATTTATTAGGTAACAATATACATATACATATAAAAATATATAAGTTTAGAATTCGTTTTGAAACATACAAAAATCTAAAATTAAAAATTGCACAAAAAATTATAAAATTGTATTTATTACAGTTTCAAAAATAAAATTGGATTCTGACCGTCTTAATTCTCTCTAATGTATTCAAGTAGTTGCGTGGTAAGTATTAAATTAAAGTATAGGTTAAAATTTTAATGAGATGGATGTGCCTGTTTTTTATTGCATAACAAATCAAATCTTGGGGGAATGTTTGAAACTGCTGGACGTAAGACCTCTTCAACATTTTTTAACGCTGAACGATATTGGGATTTAATATGTGTTAAAGCTGAGAAAATAACTTCACATAAATAACCAGTATAAATGGAAAATTTTTTTAAACGGACAAGTTCGGAATAACATGCACTTCGTTCACAATCAAACAATGGCTAAATGAGAATAAAACGAAATGTTTATATAGTTTCTTCAGCAATAATACCTAGAAATTTTGTTGATAATATTTCTCAGGATCATTTCGGTTTTTCGGTTTGTACCTGCATTTCTATTAAGAGTATTATAATACTCTTAATAGAAATGCAAGTACAAATAATCTTTCCGAACTAGAAGATTTTATGATATATTTATCTACGATAATTGTTATTTTATCTTTATAACAATAATTTTACAAGTTAAAAAACATTTTCTGTTAAATTGTATTTTTATGTCTCGCGACCCCAGAATTTTGCTACGCGACCCCAAATGGGGTCGCGACCCATAGTTTAAGAAGCCCTGATATAAATAATAATATACCTCCCGTAACCTTCATCTCTATTTATATACCCCCCCCAAAAAAAATAAGAAACCTTAACGTAAGAAATTTTTTCCCAACTTGTGAATTGGAAAAATTATATAGAATAAACAACTATGTTATTATAGTTGGTAATTACAACGCTCATCATACTGCTTGGAACTATTGTTGTTGTTCCTTATTCCACTTGATCTAGTACAATCTAGACCAAGTCCAGTAGATCGTTCGCCCAGAGAAAGTCCCGAACCAGCGCAGGGTTTTCAAAAAGATCTCTCTTCTCCAAACCCAGACAAGAGAGCAGATGGTCCGAAGAAGCTTGATGGAAATTACACCTGAGGCACACAGGGAACACTTTCTGACCCTGAACGAATGTAAGGGTGCGAGTATGTCCAGTAATGAGCCTAGTAATGGTGGTTTGCAATTTCCTATTGCCCTTCAGCTCCAGGGCAGCCCCAAGATGGTTTTGTTCATACCAGTCATGAGTATGTGGGATCCTCCAAGTCTTGCTGTTTTTGGCTTTGACCTTTGAGAAAATTTCACTAAACGTAAGTAGTCCACCATTTTCAGTTGTTTCAGCAGAGCCCTCCTTAGCCAATTCATCGGCCAAGTCATTGAAGTGTAGGTCCACATGGGAGGGAATCCACTGTAGATGAATGTCATTATGTGAAGAGTAACTCTTAAGTTTGTTTACAATGTCCATGCCGAGCCTGTCATTAATGCATCTCCATCTGCTTAGGTATTGAATGGAGCTCCTGCTGTCTGAGTAAATCCAGATGTCGCAAGTGCTGCTAATCGAGATCATAAATTTTAGGGCCTCGTCAATGGTCCTATTTAGTCCTATTATGCTGCCTCATCGTGGCGAGGGTGGTGACACTGGGTGGAATGGCGAAGTACGTCTGGAGATTTTTCTCCTGGCAGGGTCACACAAGGCGAGAAGGCCATTATACCCAGCTAAAGCATAAAGGCAAAGGACAAAGTCAGACTTCTTCCCTCGGGCTTCCAAGGTCTTGCACCAACAGAAGCTGCTTTTTTCTCCATTTACCATGAATCGTTCACCCACAGTTTTGAATACTGCATCGTCTGTCGCGCAGGATAATCTGAGACGCGTCCGGAGTTTAGGTAGAGGGCTTCGTTCGAGAAATCAGTTACAATCTCCATTCAAGAAAAGAAAACTCAGGATCATTCAGTGTAATATAAATGGGTTATGCTTGGAACTGTAACAGATCGAACCCTTTTGGAACAACTCTAAATAAGCTAATTAATGATCTTAACATAAGGCTGGAATATCCCCAGGTACCCACAAGAATTGGTGGTCAAATATGTGCGACTGCATCTACATTTGACTTTTTCACTATCAAAAACTTCCCATATGCCCCCAAAACCACTACCATATGCGAAATGACAAGTGATCATAACTCGGTCATTTGCATATTTGACATAACACATAAAGACTATACCATTTTTCACACACTAATTCCAGATTGGACGAAATTCAAACACAGCTTAATTAACGATGCTAATAATCTAGTGAGTTTAAATAATGCAAATGAAATAGAAAATGAAGTAAATAATTTAGCTAATACTATCTACAAAAATTATGAAAATACATAAAAAAAATAAACTATGCTGCTCCAATCTGGGGAGGAGCAGCTGATTCAAATATCAAAGTCTTAGAAGCCCAGCAAAGCAAAATACTTAAACTAATTACTAACTCTGAGTTTTACTTTAGAAACCAACAAATAAAAGAGAAATTGGGAGTCCTGCCCCTAGCCCGCTGCCTTAAATTTCTTGCATTTAATTTCTACCATAAAATATACACAATAAACAATAGTGAGATTCAGGGTATTGAACTTTACAGTCCTTATGACCTAATGTATTTCCACAGGCTCAGAGCAGTGTTCAGAGTAAAACCTCTCACCAATACCTCCATTTATTCAAATAATTCCAAACGGAAAAGAAAGAAGAAGAAGAAGAATTAATGGAAATCATATCTCTACCTAAATGAAATCCTGTGAGAAACCACCTTGTAAATAAATTGTGTGCATCCTGTAAATATCTCGATTTTATTTAATCTTAAACAAATATGAAAAAAAGGAATTTTTTCTTTGTCCTCCGTTGTAAATATTCTAACGGAACTTTGTGTTTGTCAAGAACTATTGTCATCAACCTGTGTTTTTTCTTTGTAACTCCTTTGTAAATATTTTAACGGAATTTGTGTGCTTCAAAGAATTATTGTAATCACACACATCCTGTGTATTCTCCTTATATTTTCCTTTGTAAAAAATAATTTTATAGGAATTTTATATGTACCAAGAATTATAATCATCATCTAAGTGTTTATTACTAGGATTACTCAATTACTTAGTCAAAAAACACAAGTCATGCAGAGTGCATCCAGTGGGAGCACTTACTTCCATATCTTTGTATTATTCATTATTGTATCTTTAATTCTGATTTATTAATCACCAGGCCAAGACTATCCAAGGACTCTAATTCATTAGAAAACGAGGTACATGGCCGGAAGGCTACAGACCTCCCTTTGTGTTGTATCCCATGTGTTGTGTTTGTATTTGGATAGGTAATTTTATAATTGCATAGTTTACAGACAGGAGTTCTTTATTTAGTCTATGGATCGATTTTAAATTATTACCAAATGCGTGAAAAGCAGTTTAACCTCACGTGCTCTTTACTCAGATTTCTAGAGAAAGAGTGGGAAATTTTCCCCTGCAAATCATTCCTTAAGCACAAAAATAAACCTATAATTTTTATGGATTTTAGCGCTAAGAGTTGAAGACAAATATCATTAATTATTAATCATAATTTTTTATAAATTGATTTTTAAATATTTCAATCATTTGTAGCTTCTTTTGCATATTTATAATTATTATATATATTACATAATCTTGCAAATATACAATACAAATTGCATAAAGTGATATAACTAAAAATCAGTTAAATAATATGTATGCATATGTCGAAAATTTTGAATAGCCTGCAGTTTGAGTAATGAGAAATGGTGAAAATATTTATGCAATTGCCAAAAATTTGTGATTAGTTAATTCAGCACACAAATGTTCGCGTTAAGTATATTTGGTTCACAAGTTTAATTCAAAATAAAATTCATTCCTATATTAGAGACTTTTAATTTTGATAATTAAGAGAATACATTTCTAAATTATAGTGTCTAATGACATTTATTCAATATACTACACGCTTTCAGATAAAAGTAATGAAATATAAATACACTATTTTTCTCTCATGTAATTTACAATTTTATCAGATATAAGGCTATAGCAAAAATAACTTTAAAATTAATATGAGAAATAATATATAAAATCATCAAGCACTTAAATTACCTTGCAAATTCCAACTTAAATAGTCTGATTTCCCGTTTCACTGTTTTAAAAACACATAATGGATTTTGATGAAATAATTGTATTTATATAATTTAACCTTTTTTTAATATACACCAAGTATTAATGTTGAAATATCAAGAAGTACCACATTCATTAATACAATCTTTCCATTTAAAAAAGGAGTTAAGTCAACAACAAAAGTATTTATATAAGTTCTTGACATCATAGGTACTTGGATGTAAGATATGATAGATAGGTATCTATATATTTTTTTGTTTTATATTTATAGCTTCAATAACAATACTTATTGTTTTTTTCCAATTGTAAATGAACATCAATTAATGCTGTGATACATTTTTAATTGAATGTGCTTATAAAGAGCGGAAATGCTAAGAATTATTTTTTATACCATTTCTATTACATACCAATACAATATTACCAACATGGAAAATATTAAAAATGTACAGTGTTGGTGCTCAGGTTTACTTGTTTCAGAAGTTATTGTAATAATCATTATTCATTTATCAGTTATTGTAAAAATCACCTTAGATTTGCTTTCACAAATGTGACAAATGCTTTTTATTTCAGATATAATTACCAGAATCTCATTAAATAAATCTGTTATTATTAATTAAATTAATTGTACATTTCAGTATTAGAAAAGTCAGTTTTTAACTTCAAAAATTCTATAATAATATTCTTGAATTAAGCATTCATAAAATATCATTAAGTACTGAAACTGATTCCAATTAACATTAAAAATCTGTTGTGTATATATCTCGAAATTCAATTCATATTTTATTTCACTAATAATGCAATGAATTATAAAAAAAAAAGTAGAACATTAGTGTGTTTGTGAGGAACAATTATGATAAAATCCGTCCATAAAGTCAAAAATGACAAATTGGTAATTAATGGATGCATTTCTGATACAAAAAAATTATCCTAAATATTATCTCAAAAAATCTTAAATCTATCTATCAAGAAAAAATATCATGGAGAAACGTAGATTAGGTGTTCATGTGGCTCCACCCATACTACTCATACTCCTATCACATTTGCTCCTGACTTGAATAACATTGCCGACAACTTTTCTTCACTCAGCGCTAGGGATGGGAAGAAATACCTGTAACAAGTATTTTGTAATCATTATTTGAATGTAACAACCTGTAATCAGTACTTTATCTTCCAAATACTCAGTACTTCCAGTAACAAAGTCAGCGCGAGTTCGAGTTTTCTCAGACAGTTGCAGGTACAATGTACTTGACCAGTTTCTTAGACAGAGCGAGTACGTGAGTACGTGCCTGTTACAAAGCAATCAGCGAGTACGTGAGAACGTACTTGTTACAAAGTAATCAGCGAGTAAGTGAGTATATGCTTGTTACAAAGTAACAAGCAAGTACGTGAGTACGTGGTTGTTACAAAGTAATAAGTGTACTTGATTGAATGTAACAAGTACAGAAAAGCCAATGACAGAGCGAGTACAAGTAACAATGTCATCGATATATCGATACAGACGGACGAATTAGGAGATTGTGACAGGATTTGGGAAATCTCTTCCCATGATAGGAAGGGTGGGTAGAAGAGAAATGAGATGCTGGTTTAACTGGAAAATAGAATATTGATTCTTGGGAATTAGAAAATCTCTTTTGGCGGAAGCAACACCCCCTAGCGATGCATGTATTTTAGGCGAGGGTACATAATGAATTTCTATTGCGAAATGAAGAAAAAAAGCAAGTTCATTTGTTTCGTTTTTGCTAATAAAATAAATGAGTTGGGAAAATCAATAATCGTAGCATATTTATTTAATGTTTATACTTCTGTTTTAAATATGTCACTTTTTAATATAAGAAAAAAGCCTGATATTCTTGTTATATATTATTCCATATTTATTGACTTATTTTTCTTATTATTTTTTTAACTTTTAATTAATTTTAATTAAATTTTTTTAATCTGATCATTGTTTCCAAAATTACTCTATTGGCTTGAACTAAAAGTGAATGGAATTTTTTTACTATATTTTAGTTTTAAAGATAAATTTTTAAAAAAATATTTCTAAAAGTAATTAAATATTTTTTACTTTAACAATTTTTTCTCTTCAAAAATATTTTTACCATTAAAAATTAAGTAGTTATGTAATCACATAAATTGCTGTTCTGAAAATGAGAAAACAAAATTAGGGAAATTCTTCACGTAAATAAAAATGCATATTTTCAATTCGTATTTAAAATTTAAAATGGTATGATTGGGGGATGATTTTCGGAAACAGGAAAAGATATTTGAAAATAATTAATAACACTGAATTCTGAGAATTTTCTAGAACTTTTTGTATTTCAAATATAGAATTTTATTCTTTAATGTAAGTTCCTGTTAAAAAATAAAAAACATTCGCTCATTATTCATAATGAGCTGCATTTAAGCAAATTAATTAAGATGTGTTATGTTAAGTAGTTTTATAGGAAAATTAAATTTCGTTTAGAGTTTTAATCAGAAAATACGTATTTCTAGCTTATCTCAAAATAATATAACTGGGAATCAAGCATCTAAATTAAAATGTACGCCAGCACTTTAGATTGAGAAAAATTACCTTTATTTTTATAAAACCAAGTTTTCAGTTCAGATTTATGTCGGTAAATTCAGTTTAAATCGTAAAAAAAATTACTTTTTGCATAAATTTCTGCACAAAATATAATGTAATTCTATTTAAATAAATGAACCGAAATTTATCACAACATAATTTAAAAAATCATAAGAATGAGAATATTGCCTAATATGCTACAATAGTTCTTGAAAATGTGCCAGTGATATATATATATAAATATATCTTGAAACTACGTAACGTAAACTCTGCACCCATTTAGATGACAAAGCAAACATTTGAATATGTATGTAATGTAATATAATTTAAAGATTTGAAAAAAAATTACGAGATATATGAATGAATTTATAATAAATCAATTTCCAGATATACTTTGTTCATAACATTGAATATTCAAAATATTATAAGATTAAAATTTGCATGATTGCAAATCCTAGGATTTTGCTTACCAAAGTTATTGTAAAACGGGGGAGAAAAAAGTAAACTGTTTTATATCAAGTTATATTGAAATACTTACAGTTTTGTTTTATATTACAAATCTTGATAAAAATGTTTTAATAAAACTTCCTTAAAAATTACACCTTATTTCTTTATATTCTTATAGAATCGTTACTCAAAAAACTGTAAATATTAAAATATGAAGAAACATATTTTATATAGTAATTTCTTAAACGTATGAAAAGTATGCAATATGTTTTAATATAATATTAATTTCAGTTTAAAATATAGTATGAAATTCCTGATAAAGTTCTAAGATATAATTGCACATTAGTGGATAGCAAATAAAACTATCTTATTTCCAAGTATATAACAAAAAATATTATTGAATTTAAAAAAATAAATTTTAACTATATTGATTTTGAAACCTCTTAAACTAATATCATAATAAATCATAAATGAGAAAACTGCGAATCTTACTTATTATGTTTGATTAAAAAAAAGCGAGGCAAATTTAGTGAAAACTGATAGTTTTCGTTAAATTTGGGTAGAACTATTTCAATTTTCCCACCAGTGTATGGTCTCTCGTTTTCAGGAAAGAAACACGATGTAAATAACATTATCTATTTTTCGGTCATATAATTCCCCTTCTACCGTGGGGTGTCAGTCTACTACTGGTCATAAATTTTGAGCCATGAGCTTTTTAATGAGGGTCTCATTCTTGATGCTATTTTACGATCTCAAAATGAAGACCCTTTCTTCCGTCTGCTGGACATAACTTTTTGACCAAGAGCGATGTTAATGGGGATATAACGTCCCCGTTATTGCTTGAAACTCCCAAGTTATTTCCAGACTTTCGATGGACGTTAACACCTTTGCAGCTGTCAACGAGACTGATTTCCCACGTTTGAATTCCTGGAACAACATAGTACCCAAAAACAGTCAATTAATTATGATTGGAATATGATGTGTGAACGGCAAACAGGATTCGTTATGGGCAATTAAGTCCTTAATGACAAATGTAATTCTTCGAATTTAACTGGAATCACTTGCTGAATGGACCATGGGCTTTCGAAGAATTTATTGCCTCTTCACTCGTTCTGATTAGAATCGGTGGAGTGGCTGGAAATAGAGGTCAAAAAGTGACATTAAAAGATGGATCTGGAGATTACTGTAGGCCAGATGTTGGGGGAAAGGTTAGTATAAATAGCAGACACTTGTGGGGAAGGAGGAGAGCTTCGACATACCTTTGGTGTTCCTGATATTTCTCTGAAACAGGTCCCGGAGCGGACAAGTCCCAGCGACGGAACGAGGGGTCTGAGAAAGAATCAAGATCACAGAGAAACGCCTGGCTCTTGCCTACCTATAAGTCAGCCTATCCAGACTGAGTACTTTACAGGGACTTTATCTTAGAGAGTTCCATCTTCTCACGAGTGTTATATGACTCTAAATTAAAATGGCCCTTTGACAATTTAGATAAAAGCATAGAGCCCCTAATTAAGGGTTAAGCTGTGTTTCGGTATAAAAGGAGAGATTAAAAAAGGTTCTCATAATCTGTGTACATATATAATAAACTACATTTGGCATAACATGAATATAAAATTTTGACTTCTGTAACTATTTTCAATCCGCTTTGTGATAACTTGTAAAAATATATACCTCTAAGAAAATAAAATGTGATACTTTTAATTCAAAATCGTTTTTATATATTACAAAATGTCAATTTATTTTAATTATTCTAAGGGATTAAAGATTGTATATTATTAGAATTTTTGTTGCTACTTTTGTTTTACATCATGCTAATTTTTTACTATGATCATGCTAATTTTTTACATCATGCTAATTTTTTTATGTAAATATGAGTACTTTTTAAATTCATTCATTGTTTTATTTCACAGTGTTTTGTATTAAAATATAATTATGGAACTTAGAATTTTACTAGCAAAATTATTTTTTTTGATAATTAATAAGTCTGAAATAAATATGTTTATTCTATATCAAAGTAATTTACATAGTTGAATAAAATTGCATAAAATGAATTTTTTTAACTGAAAAAATATTTTGATATAGAATGAACATATATATTTGAACCTCATTAAATGCAAATGTATTTTATTTTGGTTTCTAAGTTTTTAAACAAAATATTTAAATTAAAACTATTAATATACTTTCATTGTTTTTTATTATTATGTGCATTTTTGATTATGATTCCATATAAATATATGTACTTTTTATTCTACCATGTTTTAACTTCATTATATTTTACTATGAATATGTAGAATATAAATATATAGAATTTAAAATTTGGGAAAAAATTTTTTATATTTTTTACTATACAATTAATTTTATTCGTATAGTGATAATGTTGGTTGAAACATAATAAAGGTAGTTTATTCATTTTATTTTTGAACTTCGAAATGAAAAAAGTTTTTTAATTAAGTCAACTTTTACTTTTTATCTTTATTTATACCATCATGTGTATTTTTTAAATTACAGTTTGATATAAATAAAATATATGTATTTTAGTTCCTGTATTTTGTATTAAACATCACATTTTACTTATTATTTTACATTAAAACAACATAACATTTAGATTATTGGTAAAACAGTTTTACATTTTTTGATATTTAATGAATTTCTGTGTTACTATAAAAGTTACTTTATGAATGATGATCATATTCACTTAAAAAGTATTAATACAGTTTTAATTGCAAAGCTACTTTATTTATCCATAAATTAAGATTCAGGAAACTGAAGCAAGATATGTGAGTTAATGCAATTTTTATTTTAGAAAATTTAGTTTATCTATTTCATAAAAATATAAACAAATAAACGTCATTTATAAAATAAATAACTATCTATTAGGTATCAAAAAATTTTGCTATAATTGTTTCATCAATGTTTAATAATAAAAAAATATAAGAAATTTAATTTGATTATTGTTAAAAGTAATTGTATATTTCTAAGCAAATTAAAAAATCTGTTTGTAATTGATTAATCCTCCCACTTTGCGATTTTTTACAAATTATTTGCTAGTTAATTATAAAAATTCATTTATATAATTGGAAAATCTTACTAAATTAAAACAAAAAATTAAGTTGATGATTTGGTTGAAAAATAGAAATTAATTATCAAGACTAATTTAATATTGTAATTAAACTTTGAAAATTACAATCGAACAATTTGAAAATTTACTTCGAACAGATGAAAATTCTAAAAACAAATGTAAATAACAAAAGATTAGGATTTTTTATACTGAAAGAAATATATTTATTAAAATATATAAGTTCAAAATTTTTCACAGAAAAACTGGTTGTTGAAGGAAAAACTTATATTTAATTGCTTCATACTAAAAATTAAAGTTTTTCAGGAAAAAAAATTGCTATTATTGAAATGTTGCATTTATAAAAAGAAATATTTTTATAGATTATTACATCAGCTCTTATTTTAACCTTAACTGGATGCTTATTTATAAATGATAATGATTTAAATTAACATTAATTATATTAATTGATTTTATGAAATTATACAAAATGTTAAACATTTATTTATTTATTTTTAATTAATTATTAATTTATTTATTTCTAATTTAGTTTTTATTTATTCATAAAATGTGAAAAAAATGTCATTATATTTTAATCCGATAGATGGCAGCACAAAAACTTTAACGAGTACACAAAGTAATCGGTAAAATACTTGTTACTTTAAAAGTAACTGTACTCCGTACGTACCAAGTACAAGAAAAGTAACAAAGTCCCATCCCTACTTCGGTAATAAAAAAATTTTTGTTGCCAATCCAGTTTTTGATGCAAAATATATTAATATCAGAAAAATGCTTGTCAACCGAAATATTTTTATTTTATCGAAAAATGTATAAACAAATAAAACAATTAACGGGAATATTTTTTTCAGATAAAAGCCAAGTTGTCTAGAATGTAAATTATGAATAAAAAACTATAACAATGAACAAATTTTCTTTATCCTCAGAGGTAACTAAGCTTGATTAGCAAAAGGTATGATTTGCGTAACACTTTTAATCCAATAAATATAGCTAGGATTTAAATTATAATGTATAATCCTTTGCTTTATAATAATTAGGAGAAAGAAAATAAAATCTGCATTTCCAAATGTATTAAAATGAGCCACACAAATATCCTTAACTTCTCTTATTTACGACAATCGAGGTATTCAATACGACAGAAAACTGAACAGAAGAAATATAAACTATTAATCCGTTAGTTAAGAAGAAATTTGTTAAATTCATTAACGAATTTCTATTGTTTTTTATTCTTAGCAATTAATGAATTTATTTATCAACATGATGCTGTGCAAATATCAATGACGAACTATAAATTATTGGGTACTATTATATTATAGAACCCCCGCAATCGATCATCGAAGCAATTGTTAAGCAATTTTCGTTAGAAATAAACTTTGGCATTTAAATAAGTTTTTTCAATAAATGCTAATAATATAGAGCTTATAAAATTTATATGAAATACTTAGGATTCTTTAATAGTTTCTAAAAATGTAAACCTTTTTAGACAATACGCAATGCAAATATTTACGACAGAAATTGCGATTTTTTTTCTTTCCCGTTACCATGATTATCACTCAGGGGTATAATGGAATTTGTATACCTTAAGATAAAAATATTTCTCCTTAAAATAATTGAAAGCATGTTTAAATATTTTATATATTTTTGCTATTTTCAGCTGTAAAAAGGTAAAAAATTTATGTAATTATTAATTACATTAAATATATTATTTATTACATCCTAAGTATATAGTTTTTTTTTAATAACGGTAGGCACTGGATGATAAGCCCTTCACCATGACAACAATATTGGAAACTGCTACTCATTTGTCGTTACCCAGTGGGCAAATGTGAACCAAGTCACGTAGGCGAGTAGCATTACCCGCGCCATACCACCACAAACCCGTTTATAGGTTGGACGACATTCATACATCATCTCAGAAGAAAGAACAGAGAAAGAAAAATAACATCCATGTCCGAACCGGGATTCGAACGCAGGGCCCACAGCTCAGAAGGCAGGAACGCTAAACACTCAGCCATCGATCGGCTCTAACTAAATAGTTAATTTACACATTTACCTTTAAAGGCAATAGCAACATTTATACATTGAATGATAATTAAGCAGTTGCCCATGCAATTTCAAACACGATACCACAGTTTATCAGCGATAGAGATTGGCATATTGTAATGAATCAGTCGCTTGGCAAACAATGATAAGACATTTTCTTACGGGCCTTAACAAACTGAAATGTAACCGTCTTTGTTCAAAATATCATTAATGCAACAAGAGGTGACCACGACGGATATCCAATGGCATGACTCGAGAAAAAAAGACGATCTTTATCTTGAAATTCTTTACTCACACCAAACTAAGTTTTGTTGTTCTAATTTAAGGTTTAAAAATGAAAGAAGCTGAGATTCTTCAAAGCATTTAGTTCACGAAATTAAATATTAAAACTGAAATATTTTTGTTTTTCTTGTAAATAGTGTATTATAGTATCAGTTTAGCGTTGTGTTCAATAAAGCATTTCAATATAACGAACGTCTTTTTTTTCTCGAGTCAAAACGCGTATTATCACTTCAAATGAAAAGCCAGCACAACGATGTTGAATGCGCATTGGCAATGTGCATTTCTTACGATGTCGTGAAACACGGATACAATTATGATGCCGTAAACAATACAAAGATTGGTCTGAAAGCCGACATATCACGTCATTCCTGCGTCATTTTTGATCAATTGATGGTCGCGCCTCTCAACAATCCACATGCTGTGGCAAAAATCATCGAATTGTTCGAGCAGGTTGTGCCCCTCAATGTGGCTATACGAGAAACTAAGGCAATGAAGGTAAACATTTTTCAAACTGTTTGTGGGCTACGATACGATTTTTAACTGTTGG
The DNA here is from genome assembly GCA_037975125.1 of Latrodectus hesperus. Lineage (NCBI taxonomy): Eukaryota > Metazoa > Arthropoda > Arachnida > Araneae > Theridiidae > Latrodectus > Latrodectus hesperus. The sequence continues at coordinate 37,400,633 of CM075857.1, read as the reverse complement.
AAATCATTTCTTTCACAAATCATCAGAACTTTTCATCAGGCAACAATGTTCAAATGTGATTTGTAGATAAGAAATCTACGATACAATTTCTTTATTTAATAACACTGAGCATCGTTAACGTCACTTATTTCACATTAATGCACTGGAAGATTAATCATTTGCAAAACAGCACATTCAAATTTCACGTGTAACGTATTGCAATCTTGATATATCAGGTTTAATGGTAACAGTCACAGTATAATATACAAAAAGATATTTAAAAGATCTTTGAGAAATTCCTATAAAAATATATGAACTGTGATAGTTTGCAAAACCCCGGAGTTGAAGAAAAATTGCTTACGTTTATAAAATGCAACTTTCAAGAAATTACATAATATTCTTCAAATAGACTTCCGAGAGAGCTTACAATTAATTATCTTATGTAAACAAAATAATTGTAAGCTCTCGGAAATCTATTTGAAAATTTATAAAACACGTGAATATACATTTATATAAATCTCTGCTTTGTATTCAATATTGTTTATATTTTACAATATAAAAAATGTTAATGATATCCATATATATATTTGACCATGATATATATTTCAAACACAGGATAAGAGGAAATAAATTAATATTATAACAACTAAGTTCTGTACATTTACTCGCGAAACAAAAACCAATATGCTGAAAAATTTAATACAATTTAAGGTGCTTAAAATGATTCTGATTAAAGTTTAAGTAATTAAAGCTTAAATTTGACCGATATCTTTTAATTTTCAGGTAAGAGATATATGAAAGTTATCTGATTAAAATTTAAAGGCCAATTTACCAATTTTTTATTAGCGCTTTTAAGCTTCAATAAAATTTTCAAACGAGCATTAATTTTGGAAAATGTAAATCGTGAAAAAGTAATGCAAATCATTTATTTATTTATTTTCGATTTTAGTATTTTGAAATTTTATTCTTTTATACATATAGTTTTTAATTATACATTATATACTAGTATAGACAAATGGATTTCAAAATCACGTAATTAAAAGCCATTCCGCAGAATGAGCATTATTTATAACTGCATAAAATGGTTACGAATAAAAAATTGCCATTGTTTTAAATAAATAGATCATGAAATAAAATTATTTTATAAAATATTTACTTTAACTTAAAAATTTGTTTAAAAATAGAGTTGTACAGGGTGGCGCACAGCAGACGGATGGATATCAAAAGTCAATAAAACACAAAGTATTAAAGAACAACAATGTTTTTAATTTTGTTCACATATACTGACAAGGAAATTAGAGTTTAGACAATTTTGAATAAAATATCGCCCAAATGGCGGCCCTCACACTCCACACATTGCCTACGCCTTTTCCTGAAATTTTCATGGACTCTTTCCAGCATTTCTACAGGAACCTGTTGGATGCTGGCCTGAATTTGACCTATAAGGGCTTCCAGCGTCCTAGGACGGTCGTTGTAGACGAGGGATTTTAGGTAGCCCCTCAAGAAAAAATCACAGGGGGCCAAATCTGGAGACCGCGCTGGCCAGTGCAAATCGCCTCGCTAAGGGAATCGGTCACGCAAAACATCCATACAAACTCTTGCCGTATGGGCCGTGGCCCCATCCTGCTGAAACTAGATATCATCCAGGTTCATCTCCTCCAGTTCAGGCAAGAAAAATGTATGGATCATATTGAGGTAACATACAGATGTCACAGTTGCCGCTCGATCATTTTCTTCAAAAAAGTAGGGCTCGATGATCCCCACCCTCGACAAAGCACACCAAACTGCGACTCTGTCAGAGTGTAGGGGCCTCTGGTGGAGCTTCCTAGGGTTTGTCCCACTCCAGTAGCGCATGTTCTGTTTATTTACACAACCGTTGAGGTGAAAATGTGCCTCGTCAGAGAAGACAAGAGTCTGGAAGCAAAGCAGCAAGCATATTTTCGCTACTGCGTTGACGTTCTTCATAATCCAGTGGTTTTACCTTATAGGAGTGTAAATGGAGTTGTCCTTTGAAGATTCTTTGAAGGGAGCGTCTTGAAATTCCAAGAGAGCCAGCCTGTTTACGAAGGGAACGCCTAGGAGACTGCTCAACCGCTGCTCGAACTCTCTCGATGTTTTCCGGGGTTGAGACAGTTCTCCTAGGGCCCTTCCTTATCGAGGACACATTTCCTGTGTCCCTAAAGGCTTTCACCCACGCAAAAATTCTATTCCGATTGGGAACTCGACCACGAGGCTCGATGCGGAATTCGGTACCGTAAGCCATTGTATAACCATTGGCACCAGCTTGGGAAATGGTTTCTTGCATTGAAAATAATTTTTAACATCGTTGGGTGAAACGCATCAGAAATAAGTCCTGAAATACGATAGCTTATTAACTTTCAACTCATATAGCAATAAATGTTACTGCTCTCACCAACTATAAACCCACAATCTGTTCGACATGACTGCCTGCTCATTTTGATGATTTGTTTTAAAAAACTGCGAACCAATTTTCAAAGTATGTTTTTAAACTAGAGTGGTTTCATAAGAAAGATGATAGAAATAACTAATTTGAAAGATACAAAGTATGTGAAGCAGAAATTTGAAAAAAAAGTTGTGCCTTAAATTACAGGTAATTTACAACTTTACATTGTTTGGTTAAATAGAAAACCTTTGTTTCTAAAAATACAGCTTATTTTCTAGCCAATCATTACAGAATTAACCCTTACAATATACCAAAAATACAAGACTTTTTTATTATGAAGAGAAATCATTTAAAAAATGCACTAAAAGCTATTTTTTATATAACACACATTCTTAATTGGCATTTACAGATCATTATTTCTGATACTATATTTTGTCCATTTTTAATAGAATAAAATATTGGTTTGTTTGTCGCTCAACGGTCATTTTTTTGCACACAAGGGCTAATTAGACCGGGACCTACGGTTTAAAGTGGATTCCGAACCACTACAAACATCCATGCCCAAGGTGGGATTCGAACCCACGAACTGTTGAATAGAAGGCAAGAGCGCTAACCATTCGGCTGCCAGCTCGGCGAATAAAATATTGAAGTTATGGAGTACCTCAGCTGATTTCATTCTATTAAATATTATATGATTATGTCTCTATATATGTATATATAGGTTATCTGAAGCTTGGAATTGGAAATTTATACCAATATAACTATAAAAATACCTATTATAATTTGTTGTTAAAATAATTATTCTCATCGTAAGGATAAACAAATACAACATGTTTGTTAATATGATACAGTAAATTAACTTTTAACTATATCATGTAGGTAAAATGTTCATGTTAATTTTAGAATAAAAATGTTTTTGTGTAAGAATATGAAGTCTTCTGTTCAAAATATATATATATCCAAATATAAGAGAATTTTAATTCCATTGCATCCATTTTAAACAGTTTTTAAATATTAGAATTTAAAAGTATTATTTCACAAAAATATAAAAAAATGTTTATTCATTTACCAAAGAATAAACCAGATGCAAGTTCATGTACATCAGGTTATAAAATAAAGGTAAAAATTTGAACAAAGAAATTTTAAAATCTTAAGTTAAACACGAGATTTCATTTATTTATTTTTTTTTTTTAATATAGCAGATTAGGCTCTCTCTAAGAAATGTTTATCACATTCAAATATCTTAGATATTTATATTTTGGAAAAAATTTTCAGAAAGTTTAAAATTTTCATGTATATATTTTTTTCCAAATACCATTTTAGCTTAACATCTTATCTCGCTGATTCACTAATGCTTTATATATAATACAAAAACAAAAGAGCATGGCATTAGTTAAATTAACGTTTTTTAATTCTTTACAATTGAATAATAATTTTTAATTCTTTACATGTTGAGCTACAGTCTCATGTGATAATTGTTGAAAAAAGAGAAAACTGAAAATAGCCATAAAATCTAAAAGCAACTTAAAATAACATTAGAATTAGCAACCACACACGTAGTTTGAATTTTAATAGCATAATTTTATTTTTTTAATTTCTTTTTAAGAATATTCCCTGAATTAAAAAATATAACAAACATTTGTTTGATAAGAATTATCTTTCAGAAACAAAATCTTAGTACTTTAAAAAATACAAGGAAACATGCAACAGTTTACTTTCTTTATTCAAATCGACATATTCTTAAATAAAATTCGTTGATATATATCCAGACAAATTGAATCCAATATCATAGAATAGTAAAACACCTTGGATAGTTTCAATTTGAAGAGGAAATACTTTCTTGAAATATATGCTCTAGCTGAAATTCTGAAACACTATTTTACAGTGTAATAAAAATCGACTATTTTTAATTTTCTTTTTTGTGATTACTCAGTAAAGAACAATTTTGTGCAAAGATAAATTTTAATTTGGCAAACATTTAAAAACATCTATTTGAGAATGAAGATAGTCATAACTATATAGTATTAACTAAATAATTAAAATAAAATACTATAATAGTTTAAAACAAACGATTGTCACCTTAATACATTTCAAGATATTACACAAAATTCTGAACTCTAGAGGCAACAACACTAAGGCAATTAATACCCGTACTTCTAATGAAAGAAATGCAAAAAGAGTCACGGCAACCTTTCATACATTAATCTTGTCACTTTCACATACAAAGAATGTTATTTAATACCAATACAGTTATATGTTAACTGGTTATATACCATTTTCTTGAAAGTTTTACAAAAAATACTGCATATTAAAAAAATTATCTGTATGGTAAAAAAAGAAAATTAATAAATAGCATGAAAAATAAAATTGTCAAATTATAAATTATATGAAATAATTGAGAATTTTATATATATATTTTCAATATAGCTGCTTTAATAAACATTATACTTTTAACATTAGATTTTTCATTATCGCTAAAAAAATCTATTTTCTGTTTATAAAGTTTAAGGAATTCAAAAAATTTAAATTTTTTAAAATTAAGTTTTCCCTTATTCTTTTAGAATGTTTAATTATACTTGAAACAGGAATTAATTTGAGTTAGATACTTAAGAAAGGTAAACAATTTAATATGAAAAATTTTCAAATTTTGTAGAAATATAATTTTGAATACAATAATTGTAATCTTTAATCTTTATTATGACCTATTTTTAAGAAGTAATTTTTCAAAAAAATTTAATATAAAAACCATTAATCAATTATCAATACTATTACAAACCTATTAATACATAAAGTAATATAGAGCTAGAAAAAAGCATAAGCTTTTTTCTAAATCCAGCCATTACAATTAAATATATAAAAAATAATAGGCACATAAGAACTAGTTATTTTTTAATTCTTATACATTGTCCTATTTTAATTTTGCAATTAGAAATTTTATATCATGTTTGCATTTCACATGATAAAATAAAGCAATATTTCAAGCTGGAAATTTTGATCCAGAAAAATACAAAATTGAAATATAATTTCAATTTTGTTTTTTTCTGGAATTAAGATATTTACAAAACTATGTACTTTCCTTTCATAAAACTTAAAAAAGCAGAAAACAAATTCCAGTAAGTAAATTATTAATTTGGATAGCTTCTTCAAACAGGATAGGAAGTATTGAATACACATGTGAGTTATTCTATAATCAGGAATTTTACAAATATTTATTGCTGAAGAATAAATGATACTGTCTTTTTGTAATGATCATAGAAATATGACACTTATAATTCAAAAATACTCGCAATATAAACCAGGATAGCAAAAACTTATAATTGCATAATAAATATTGCATAATAAAGATAACACAAATGAAAAAATATATTTTGTGTACTGAGAATAAAATTTTGAAGATATTTGCATCACTTTGATGCTTTTCTTTAAATATGAATGGTATATATCTGATATTTACGTGTATTTAGAATTTCATACTAAAAACATTTTTGTAACTAGCATACATAATCTTACAATTTTCAAAATCCTTAAAAAAAAGGGGGTTAGTGTGATGCAAATATTTTAATTAAAACAATTTTTAATGCATAGTAATATTTAAATACATAAAAAGCAATATTAATTATTAAATAATGCTTATTAAATTATAATTTGCAAACTTTCAAAATATCAAATTGTTTGACAGTTAAGTATTTTATATATTTGGAGCAATTTATTTACAATAATAATTAAATATAGAATAAATTACTTAAAATTACCTTTTTTCTACATTTTCAGCAGTTACACAAAACATTAAAAGAAATTATGAGAGACTTTAGAGTTTTTTTAAACAATTTTTAAAAAGTTCTTGTGGTAATTATTGCAGTTTAAAAGCATTTCTATAATATTTCTTATTAATTGCAATATTCAGTAAAATTCAATCAAGAGTGATAAAAACACAAACATCACACATTCAATAATAAAACAAATTTAAATGGGCTAACAAAGCTTATTTTGAACTTTTCTACTTTGAAAAAATGAATGGAAAAATTATTGGAAAGCATAAGCAAGATTAAACTGAATTTCACAAATTACATTAACAAAATTTACACAAATACATTTAATATAAGATTAATAAGAATTAACAGAGAAATGACAAAATAAAATAATTCATACATTAAATTTTTTGAAAATTGTGAAGGCACATATTCAAGTTTAATATTTTGATAAATTAGGTAAATGAGCAATGTAATTATGTATTTCATATATTGAAATACAAAACAGTATTTCTCAAATATAATAAAATACTTTAGCAGACACCTGTATACATGAAAAAGTGATTTCCCAAAATCTATATTAATACATTTTTACAGTTAATAATTTAGATTTTTGTTACATTCAATGAGTTTTTCTCCCCTATGTTATATATTTTTTATTTTATAGATAAACATGAATATTTACAATACAATATTAGTTTGCTTACAATAATAAGATGAGAAATTGCTAAGTGATATAAAAATATAATCAAAATTAATTGCATAGTTACATTTTGAAAAACTTATTTTTAATTTTAAAATCATAATATATGCTACTTTAATATGAATACATAGAATCAAGCAAAGCATTTAATTTTGTGTCCGCTTAAAAGCTTTATTCTAGAATCTACACAATGGATATTGGAAAAATTGTTAAGCGCTAGTATTTTTACAAATATATTTTCAGATTGAAATATTTTTAAACCAATTTTCATTAATTTTAAATAAAAAGTATTTTAAAAATAATAAATTTAACTTTTTATATAATTCTCCAACAACAATAGTAATTAAAAGTTTTGTTCAAGCAACATGTATGAATATAAAAAAATATCTTAGTTGGATAAGTAAGAGATATCCAACACTATACTTAACGACTTAGCTAGTTATAATACACATTAGATTTTTATTTTCTCATGAATACATACTGAAATTTATAACCATACAAGGTAATTTATCTCATTTAATATTTTATGTAGAAATTTAACTGTACAGTGTAAATATATGAAGTTAATTGATTTCTTGCTGTTGATTTTAAATTTCTCTTTCTATTAATACATAACATTCAGTTATATACAAAAAAGTTCCATTTTGTCCTATTATCCACTAATAAGTGGTTTCACAAGTATTCACAGGGATCCCCATAAAATTGAGTTTTATGAATGAATAATTTTTCATTTGAATTTTTAGTTAATTCTAATGCAATTTCTAAATAAAATGTTATTTCTCAGACAACAATTTCAGACATATATCATATTGGTTCCCTATGTAATTTTAGCTTAAATATAAAAAGAACACTTTTGTTCATAAGAGCGATTTTGAATATTTTCATATTAAATTACATAGATTGGAAACATGAAATTTTTTAAAACCATTCTGCAAATATTAATAAATTTATAAAATTGCACATTTTTAAAATTATATTCAATATGCAATTAATATCAATTATATAAACTTAAGTAATTTATTTTTCAGTTCACTTTCTAGAATTCATAAAAAATTTACTTGAATAGCTTTGTCAAATGGAAAAATTTCTGTCATTAACATAGAACTTAAGAGGACATTTCATTAAATATATCTATAAAGACTGTGAATAGTATAAAAAGTTATATTTAATATTTCTGATAAAAATGTATTTCCTAATTTAAAAATTCATGGATTAATTTTTTTTAAATTTGTTTTTGTTGTCAAGTTGTTACAATTGTATGTTATATTAATCATTAACATTAGCGAAAATACAATTCCAGACTTTTCTAAATAGTTTTTATGTACATATACATGTTTAAATATTAATATTTAAAATATAACAAAAAATTAAACATGAGAACATTAATGTAATAAAATACATGAGAATCAATTGTAAGAATGCTTTGAATAACATATCTCTAATCAATTGCAAAAATTTTGAGTAGAAATATGCTATTCAATGTATTAAACAAATGATAAAAAAAGGTATTTAAGATTTTTTAATTCAAAATAACCCTTTATTACTTTAAATAATTATTTTTTACTAAATAAAAACTTCCTATGAAACTACAATAACTGTAACATGAGAGAATCACTCTAAACTTAAATTTATTATTATACTTTCAAATTAGTGAAAAATAATGAATTATAAATTTGGAAAACAAATTCATTATACAAAAAATTTCATGTAACAAGTTGAATCTTCTCAAGATCATACAAATAAAATACTTAACATAAAATGAGTAATTAATTACACCAAATATTTAAATATAACCAAATATATCGCTTATATAAAAGAAAATTAGCAATTGTTAGACAAGAAATCCATTTACCTTTAAGAAAATACATGCTGTATATTTTATTTTATTCCTCCTCAATTCTTTAATTAAGTTTTTGATTACATTTCTCCACACATTTTCAGAAATGAAAAGAATCCATAGAAGGAAATGTATTCTGCTTTGTGATAATTTTATGTATTTTTATTTTTTCCTCACAACTAAAACAATAAATTATTAAAATAATATGTACCCACCTTTTGGGAAAACTCTGCATTTGCTCAAAAGGTGGACACATACTATTCTATAAATAATGAATTTTACAAACTCACAAACACAAATTTATGTTTTAATTTTAACAGTTGCTGAACATAATTTTTATGTTTATTTAAAAATGTGCAGTTTAAGTCATTAGAACTAAACAAGTCTGATCTGATGTTAATGATAATCTAAAAAATAAAAATACAGTGATTGCTGTTGCATTTCAAAGAACATGTTAGCAATGGTTTAAAAAATTCAAAAGTCAAATGAGATTATAATGAGAGATAGTGAACAAAACAGAAAGGAACATAAAGATAAAAACAAAGAAAAATTTAAATAAATTTACCAAACACTTGACAAAATTTTATATTAAAACGAGTAAAAATTATTTTATTTTTATTATATAGAACTTAACATTGAAATTAATTCTTTGTTGATCATTTGGGTAAAAATATCAGTAAAGAAAAAATTTATAAATTTTACTGGATTATTATAAAGATAAGCATGCCACCTTTTGGTAAAATAATTTCAATTAAAAAAAAAATTGGTATCGATTATACGAAAAATAATTCATTTTTATTTATCAATGACTTAACATTAATGAATATGATGTTTGAGATTTTGACAGAAGCAGACATGATGCATTCATCTCATATAACAAGCACGTTTCAGGAAAGGATGGACAAGGAAATGAGGAATGTGATTGGGGTCGCATAATCTTTTGAACAAAGAATTAAAGACATAACATTAATAATGGTGCAAAACTTTCTTATGTAAAGAATAATAATTGTTTATCATGGGGAGAAAAACCTAATATCTGATTATTAAATACAAAAACTCTTATTTTGATATTTTATTCTTATTAATGAATGTATTATATTAACAAAAAATAATTTTTGAAATTTTGATATAGTTAATATCATAAATATGTTTTTTAAATTCAAATTTATATCATATTGAATCAATCTTGCATATATATATATATATATATATATATATATATATATATATATATATATATATATATATATATATGAATAATTTCACAAAAACAATGAATTATAGAAATTACAATAACTAATCACATTACTAAAAATAAAATTTTAATTTATGTGTAGTGAGTTAAGCACTGAGGTTGTTATATCTTTAATAATACAATGTAATTATTTAAGTGCATATAGTTCCTTAGTAAACAAAAAATGTATAGAAAAATTAAAATATAAAAATGATAATTTTAATTTTATTTAAATTGAAAAGCAGGTCTTCAAAATATTTTTACAATAAGGAAGCTTATTTTTAACCATATTAATAATACTATATATTAATACATTAAAAGTGAACTAAATCTGAAAATATATATATCAAAATTTCAGGTTTAATTCAGGTCATTAATAGAATGAAAAGAAATTTCACAGTACTGAATGAGATTCTACACTATGATAAATAATAAATAAAAGTCAATTTTATTTTTTATGTAATTTTTTCAGAAAAAGTTGAAAGTTACTGAAATGTTTCTGAATTGCTAAATAAAATGTTCAACTACAATGAACACTTTTTAATGACATACAGCAAATACTTTTAATTAAAATATAAATCTTTTCAGCTAGTTTCATTTGACTTCTACAATAAACTACTTTTATGAGTTATGGTATCACTTGCAGAAATGTTTATAGGAACAGATTACTTTTAGTATAAAACTAAAACATTTGACAATACAGAATTGTTGATAAAATATATAATCTATAAGAATTCATTCATACATTAATGTATGTAAAATTAATCAGTGATTAGTATTGCAATCAGCAAAATAAAATTAAGATGTTTTTCAATGAAATATTAACTTTTTATTTTTTAATGAGAATTGTAAATGAGAAAATATTTAATATAGGTCATAAAACTATTGTGCGCAAAAAAATTTGCTTTCCATAATAAAGAATTTTTACTCTTGTAAAGTGTTCTTTACAACATTTAAAGAGAATAAAGTGAAAAGCAAATTTCATTGCATAATAAATCTGACATTTTAAATGGATCTTTTTGGAATACTTTGGGAAAAAATCGTACTTTTTCTCTGCAACTGTATTTTTACTTAATAGTAGTGATTATACTTATTCCTTTTATCTATTAATAAAACAGAAATCATAATGACTTTGATATTAGGACAAATATAAGAAAGTTAATAAGAATCACAGTTGCAGTTAAGCACACATATTAATTTAGAAAATAATTCATAACATACAAATTCCTTGTTTTTTCTAAGCAACTACAAAAACAAATCTTGTAATATTTTAAAATATACAGCACAAATAAATAAGTTAAAAGATGTATTATCAAAATACATTTAGAAGAGTTGAATATAAGCTAACAGTTTCTAAATGATCCTCTTGAGAAATAAATTTTTATTCAAAATGAGCACCAATTAAAATACACTTGTTAGCTCTTCTAAAATTGAAATATAGCAACATGGAAAACTCGCTGTTTGTCCTCATATCAAATTCTCAGTTTTTTTTATTATAATTTTCCTCACAAGATAATCATCTCATAATATTTAGTTTACAATGCCTGCAGATCTGCTCATATATTTTCACATACAGATCAATCTAAAATATAAAACAAAAACAGAAACTTTATGCAAATAATAAGATTGAAAATATGAATTAAAATCTATACGTATAGGTAGTGAAATATTTATCATTTCACACGTTAGAAATTAGCATCACAACCTGCAATCACCAAGGACTGGAGAAATGACACTTGTTAATTCACAATGTATCAAAGTCAATGATCTTCACATAAAATATAATTCCCTCATCTGAGCACACAAAATTTAAAAGCATATAATTTAAAAGAAAATGAAAAATATAGGAAACATTGTAAAATAAGCTCTTTTAAGAAAAACAATACAAAATGTAAATGACTAGATATTAAATACATGAATAAAATATAAACTACCCAATAAATTATCAAATTTACATTAAAATATATAAAAAACTTATTTCTAAGTGAAAAAATTTATATTACATAAAAAATGCAGAAATTAATGAAAAATATCATATAACATACTAAAGCAAAATGAATTAAAAGAATCTTATACTTCAATTGTAACAGAAGTATTAAAGAAATTTTGCATAGTTTACAGCTTTGAATGAAATACTTTTTAAAAATCAAAATTTTTACACAAAGCAAACTATTATATATATAAAAAACATTTAATATACAATAGATAGCACGGATAAATCTGAATTATAATTAAAACCAACAATCAGAAAAAATAGATATAATAACTGAATACTGATAGAAATTTTTTTAACAAGTAAAATATAAAAAGTACTTTTAAAATGTATACATTCATTTCTTAAAATCTACAACAAAGTAAACTCAATAAAATTCCAGAGTTTTCAATTATAATTATCATATAAAATCATACAGAGGTTTTACAGCCATTATAAAGCAGTAAAATAAATTAACAAAAAATATCACATAATTTGTGATTATTTAGGTTAGAGAAATGATTATTAATGGTAATCTAAAAATATTTAAGGCTATATAACACACAAAAATAAATAAAAACATTTATATATTACATTTAAACAATATCTTTTGATATTTACATTTTCATTAAAATGGGAAAAACAGAGATTGAAACAATAATAACATAAATTACTGATCGATAAGGAATAAATAATAAAAACCAGTATACAATGATTTTTTATGTATAATAACTATGCTTAAAATTGTGCCATTACATACACAATACACAAAGGAGTATGCAACCAAGTTTTTTTAAAAGATACTTGAAAATTATAATTTAATGATACGTAAATAGATACTGTTATTTAAATTATGAAAACTGTTTCTATTAAATTAACCAGTTCACTGAGTAACAAAAATATTGCCTAAATGCTCAATGATATACAAAAATTTTTGTTGGAAAGATAGAAATCTTTTTAAAATATAAAAATAAAATCTAGAAAATTAATAGAAAAAATCAACATTTCAGATCAAATATTTTCATAGCCTGAAGCATACAAGATCAAAAGCAATCGAAATTGGCGAAGTTTCACTTTAGAATCAACAAGTAAGCTGCTAAGGCGCAGTGCAACCTGATGCTAAACTTTTATAAAAGGTGTTCACTGTTTGAACTTTATATATAAACTATTTTTCATACAGTTGTTGTTGAGCCTGTATTTCTGATACCAGATTGCTGGAGGGCTTCTTCATATGTTGGAGGTGGGGTCTAAAATAAATACAGGATTTCAATTATATTTAAACATTATTTCAAACTAATTAAAAATTTCCCCCCAAATCATTTATCTTGTATTATAAATGTAGACAGAAATTAATCCTTTTCTTTAAAATGATTAATGTAAAGAAATATTGTCAAATTACATGCAGTATATATAATATGAATAAATTCAATAAAAATAAAAATGCCTTATTTATTTAAGGTTAAACTTTTTTGCAGAACATGTAATTTTTTTTTTCATTATTAAAATCAAATCTTCAATGATTAAGGATTTCATATGTATATATTTTACATGTAAAAATATCTGAATGACAAGTTAAAGAAAGAAAATTATAAGTACAATTATCATAGACATTAAGATTTAAGATCATTAATAGAATAATTCATATAGAAATAAAAAATAAAATTATAAGCAATTTATAAAATTTAAAATTTTCACATCAAATTCCAATTATCTTGTTTAAGACATTTAAATTTTTAAAACTCAGACAGTTGCACTATTTTTAAATTTATAAAATCCATATCTGCTAACAGACATTTTTAGCAGCATCACATATATCAATGAAAGAAATATACTGATAGCAGAATTTTTGGTTACAAAATTGTGTTACTAATAAATATAAATAATTTGAAATATAATTTAAATAAAAAAATTTTTGAAAAAAATCTAAATTCAATGCAAAAAAGATGGAGAATGGGGACAACATTAAAAATTAAAACATACATATATACTAAATATGAAATTTGTAGCATTATAAAGATGACAAACTAAAACATTTTTTAAGTTTTTAAGAATTCTAGCTTCATTACTATATAGAAAGCTTCATGTAGATATAGTTCCTACATTTTAACCATGTGTTTATAAAGCAAACAAAAAACTAAACATTTAGTAATTAACAATGATAAATTTCAAGACAATTCCACCATTTCATCAAAATTAAGTTTTTCCTCTCTCATATTTTCCTTTAGTAATCTTTTCACTGACAACTCTAACACTGATCTGAATGAATTAACTATTTAGCTAATAAGAACTATATACCCTTAATGAAGATAAGATAATCAGATTCAAGAAGCTTTAGAATCAGCATGATTATGAATTTTTGCTTTGTATAGTGACATGACAAACTAGCTGTATGATTGAGATTCAAGATAGTAAACTGTTATTTACAGAAAGCAACAAATATACAAAAGCAAGAAATGTTTTTACCAAACAGTTCTTATCATCACACTGTGGTTTGAAATCCAACTATACCACTACATAAAAAATATATTTTTAAGTGCAATAATCATACATTAATTCAATTTTACAGAACCTTTTGTTAACCTTTCTGTAAATCACTATTTTAGGTGGCATAATTGTATTAATTATTAATTTCTTAGTATGAAACTTAATGGTTTATTGGGATTTGTGGTATAAGGTCCAAAAAGAAGTTAAGAAAAGTAAATAGAAAAAGGAAGGGATGGATAAACTTTTGATTGCTAAATGCAGAATCTAAGGCTGAAAATATCTTAGCTGCTAACATTGGAAAATAATGATTCTGTTGAATATATCAGGGTTGGAACAGATTTCTAAAAATCGAATTCCAGGAGTTTTAAGAAGTTTTCCAAGAATTATCAACATTCTATTTAAATAATTTTTTTTACATTTTATATATTGTTCTTAATCAAATATGGATATAATTATCTATATGAAACATTTTTCAATTATACATGTAAATAAATGAATAATTGTAAAAATTAATCAGAATTTTTTTAAAAAATTAGGAATTAAATTTATGATTATTTCAAAAGTCTTCAATGAATTTACAGATATAACAGAAAAAAATTTATATCTATAATCAATATTCTTTACATTACTGAATTATACAGTGCATAAAATATAGGTAATTTTGAAGTTTTTAAGCATCTTCATTAGATTATTAATTTATTGAGTATTTCAAGACATACTTAACAACCTCTTTTCAAATATATACACTTATTCAAAAACAAATAAATACTAATATTTGATAAAATTTCTAGAATGACTTTTTTCTGAATTATCATTAATAATTAACTGGATGAAGCTATTGTGGATGATCCAAATCTTTATTTTAGTCAACAGTAATGAAGAGGATAACAATAGAATATCGATCGTGGCCCCATCAAGTGATAATATTAAGAGCCAATACTCAATTTTGTTTTAAGACTACATCATCAAAAATTTTAAAATATTTAAACAAACTCAAAAAAAATAATAATATTTTCTAACAAATACATTAAGGTAAGTAAAAATTAAGGTGTAATTCACAATTTTGAACAAGTCGAAATTCTAGGAGTTGAACGAACCCTAATATATAAATAATTTTGAAGCTTTTAATTAAAATATTAAATTATTTTAATTAAAAGTATTAGTATTGTATTACTTCCAATTCGCTAAAATTGAAAAAATAAACTAGGAAAAATTGTGACTCTTTAAAACAACTGATTTTGTGGATTATGTACAAAGTTCCCATTTATTTCCAACCAAATTAAATTTTTGATGGTTGTAAAATATCTAAATCTAATATTTTTGAAAATATTTTAATCTTTAAGTACTATTTAATTTATATGCAAAATATAAAATTTCCATTGTTTAAAACTATGGTACTATAAGCAATGTAGGACTTTTGTGAAATGTTTAACTTACAACAATATAATCTTTATCACCTAAAGAACCAGGAGTAGGAGGTGCTGTAGAATTCCCATCTAAGCAAGCAAAATCACCTATGGGAATAATAAAATTGAATACACAAAGAAAAATTTCAAGAAACAAATCCTTATTTCATAATAAATTATATTTTCATATGAAACTAATTAGTAATTATATATTGTTAAACCTCTAATCATAATTTCACACCACAGTTTATAATTTTTTAATGAAAAAGAAGCCAAGGTTTATTTTACTAATCTCTTCATTTATTATTCACTTAAAATACACTGTAGAATCTGTATTAAGAGTTGAAACTGCAAACATACAATAGCACACTTTCTAACCTAAGAGTGCACCCTTTCTCCATTTTTTTTAATGGGCAACAAATAGAGATTTGTACTTCAATCAAATAATTTATAAACTAGAAAAATGTTCCCTTAAAGTTAAAAGAGTATATATCTCTTTTTTTGAATAACCGAAAATTATTTGTTTCTTAAATGAATAAGAAAAGTAAATGTTTATTTTAGATAGGTTTGCAAAAATACACTTGAAATAAATAATTAATATTGTATTTGTAATATTTTACAATAATCATATTTAAGAAAAAAGTTTTTTATAATAAAACATTTACAATATTTTATGAAACACTGTTTCTGGGTAGTTAAAAAATTTGAGAAAAGAAGCCTACAAGTTGAAAAAGAATTTGAAATTTGGAATCTCACAACAAAAAAATAAATAACAAAGTAAATAATTAATAATATGCATTATAATTACTTTGGTAAAATATTTAAAGAAATACAATTATACTCATTATCATTCAATTATACTTAAAATATTAATACATGAAAATATTAGACTGCAATATAACAATAAATGTGCCTATGTTTTTCAATATTAATAAGGAGAAACAATTCATATGATAAAAACAGTAAATTATACTGAAGACCTCTGAATAAAATAGTTTCAATAAGAGTTATATCAATGATGCTCAACAAATTCTTTACTTATTTTTGCACTTTACAGAAAGTAGATTTACAAACTAATAATTTAATACTGATATATTTTCAAGTGTTGGAAATATTTTTAATCTCTGCTAAGTGTAAAATCTCAACATATATTAATGTATCAAAAATCATATAAAAGACACATATAGTAACTTGAAATGAAAAATAATTATTTTCATAGCATTTAAAAGCAGAAGAATACATTTAAAAAATAAGAGTTATTATATCTGAATAGTAAAAAACTTGCCTGAATAATCAAATCATAATATATCATTAAAAATTATTCAATGTCAAGAAAATAAAGGGCATAAAATTTCATAGCTTCATAACAAAACTTCCAGCATTGTAACAAAACTAAAGTGCAAGCACATCAATATTATAAAATACAAGCTAACATTTAATTTCTCTCAAGCTCCTTTTGTTTTAAATCTAAATTCAATAAATTAAATACTAAGTTTTTAAAAACAATATGCAATTCTTTTATGGTATTTTTAATAAAATAATATAAAAATACTTGATTGAAATCCCAAAGCCACACATATTCAAGGCACATTAATATAAATATTTTTGCAAAAACCATCAACCCTTCTAATAAATTTTATGTTATTCACAGAACTCACGTTAAGTGCTGCATAATAAAATCAATATTGCAATTCTTGCAGAATAAAGCATAAATTTAAAAAGAGCATGAAGTTACCAGCACAAGGAGATGTGACACTGAACTGGGAATCAGAGTAGGGTTGACTCTGAGAAGGAGCACTTGTGGTGCTGAAGCCGAGATCAGGAGAAAATTGTGAATCCCGATCATTACTGCAACCTGGACGAGTCCATTTTTTCCTACAGAACAGAGAAACATTCTTTTCATTACTTTTTTCCATTTTTAAAAATATAATTAAAACTCATTCCATCAAGATATTTTAATTCAACTAATTATATTTCCAATCCATTACAAAAAAGATCAAAAACCATTTATTTCCATTAGTTGAACAATCAGATTTATACTAATCAGATTATGTTTCAGCAAAAAATTTATACAAAATAAAATTTCTAATTTTTGGAAAAACAAATAATTTTAGCATAATTTAATAGAAATCTTAAATAAAAATACTAAGAAATAGAATATTTTATAACACAAGATACAAAATTTTCTATAAATTATCTGGAAATTCAGAATATTTCCCAATGCACAAAAACTTACGACAGAAATTTTCTTGTTAAAGAAATAAAATTAGAGTAACATATTTTTCCTAACTTTAACTACACATTGTAATAAAAATGAAGCTCTGAAAGAAAAAAGAAGATTAATACTGGAAACAGAAAAATGGAAGCAGGAGAAAATGAAAACAAATTAAAAATCAAAATGGATCAAATAGATTTGACTTATATTAATATATTAACAATTATTTAGTACATGGTAGTTGAAAAGTTTGTCTATTAGCAATTTCTTTTAAAGAAAATCCAGAATATTTATTTTTTTAAATTAAAAACCATACAATTTTCTCTCTCTCAAACATCAGATATATACTTTATTCACAAATATTTACTTCACATACTTTACCCAAATATTTAAAAAAAGTTTTCTTTATAATTAATAAAAGTTAGGACAATAAGTAAAAGCTTTAAGATGTAAACACATAAATTTTCATTTTTACTATTGCAACAATATTTTTTAAATGCTTGCAATGCATATTAAAAAAATTGCATGGTATGCAACAATTGATTAAATATAAATCGTACAAACAGTACAAAACTGATAAAGTTTTGCAGACAAGAAATGCTATTAAACATTTCTGAACTGAAACTTCAGAATTCTTATAGTTTCAGAAAGGAAGGCTCAATTAGAGCATAAATATCTCACTTCCAGCAGAAAAAATGAGATGGGGATGAGTGGCTTTAAAAAAAAAACTTAGACTGGAATAATACTCAAAAATCTTCAAAGGATGTTACCAAAGTTGAAATTGCAAAATGAAAAGTATAAATTTATACTGATGGAATTAGATGTGATTACAATAATAAACAATTTACATGATTTCTTTTCTTTCTTGAGACTAATATTTAAAATATGTATAGTTTTTCTTGTTTACTTTCCCAAACTTTTTAAATTACTCAAACCATCACATATGCATATATCAAACTAATCTTTTTATTTAATCATATTCAACACACTGATATTTTAACAGCCTTTTTAAAAATTTTTAAAACACGCATATGAACTAGATTATTTTATGACTATCTTCTATAAAGGTACAAATGAAAGATGTACTAACATTTTATTACAAACTTTATTTTATTAAAAGTTAAATTCATATTTAGGTATTCAATATACATTATTTTATTAAAATCTATCATTTTTAGGAAAGATATTATTAACAAGTTTAGAGATGCAATAGTTTATAAGCAAGTTACATTAACTTATGAAAGTGTTTTAAAGCTCTAATTCCTTTCTAAATAAATTAAAAGAAGTTATTTAAATAATGTTATTGCCCAAAATTATTCTTTTTCTCGGTTTTTTCCAAACAAATCTATTGGAAGGTACAAATATAAGATCAATTATTTGACAGATTTAGAATTAATAAAAATTTGTATAATACATCTAATTTTATAATTGAAGTCATTTTTGATACAAAGGTTAAAAAATAATGAAATACTGTGTTTTTCTTGGTAATTAAATTTACCCAAGAAAACAGAGTCAAAATTTTAAAAAAGCAATTATTAGTAGTTTAATGAAAATCTAATACTTATTAGTGAGTTATGTACATTAATTTATTATAGCACTTTTGAAACAAATAAATTTATTCATTACCTTACAAGTTGCAAAATACCAGCAAAGCAGGCAAGTAATGCTAGACCACCTGTTAAACAACCCAAGACAATATGAACAGTATCTAGTCCACTAAAAATATGCACAAAATATGGCTCAACTTCAGCCAAAGGAGCTAAGAAAGATGGAAATAAATATTAATTATAAGAAATATAACAATAGTAAATTAAAAACTAATATACTTACATTATTTTTAAAAATCAATAACTTAAAAGTACTATAGCAATGATTAAAGAGTATTAAATAATGTTTTAAATGAAAAGCGGTTATAACTAATTTTTTTTATTAAAATTTTGTTTTATAAAAATTAATGGGCAAATCTAAAATTTCATTTAGCATCACTTTAAATAATTAATTTTTCATTTCTAAATTAACACAGAAGACAGGAAAATAATTTATAATTGAATGAATAAGAAATATTCAAGCAGTCTATTGATTAAAATTTAAAAAAGTAATGAATAGCACAAAATTACTAAAAACATCACCTAATCTAATAAACTTAAGAACTGAAATTTAATTATTCAAGTTTCAAAATCCAGACAGAATTCAAAATTGTTAAATATACAGTATTTAGTTGGTTTACAAAATGTTTTTAACAGTCATTTTTTAAATATTTATCTACAATTTCCTACCATATTTTATTTTACACACATAATAAGAAGTTTTTATCAATTTGATTTTAAAAAAATTAATAACAAGATTTTGTGACATAACGAGATTAATTTTATATAACAGATATACTAATACATATAACAGAACAATATTGAGTTCAACTAATCTATGCTTATGCAAAACGCATGAAATTTACAATAAAATTTCTCTTTTTTTTTCTATAGAAATTTTACATAGCATTATTAAAATAGAAGTTAGGACGAAATTTTACAAAATAATGATACTAAATTTAATAAACATAGAAAACATTTTAATGTTTAATAATTTTCATGCAAAAATACAACTTGTAAAATTATTGCAGTTAAAAGTTATTTTATACAGTTAAAAATATCTCAAGGGAAAAAAAAACTCAAATTGGCTTTATTAAACACATGATATATTGTCATCTGTTTTATTATTTTTACATGTTTTTCTATTTTTCTTTTTTAAAATTAAAATGAAGTTTGACATGCAAATTATAAGTTAGTAATTACCAGTTATATTCACTAAGAGTTTAAAAGTGAAAAATATAAATTATGTCATATAAATATTAATTAAAATACTCAACTGTCTATTGCATTTTTATGACTACTAAATTGAAAATCAGTAGAACAATTTCAAGCTGAAATTTCCATAAGATACTTGATTATTTAAGGTACCTATGATATTCAGATACTAAGAAAAAATATTTACTTCTTTTGGTCCCTATCAATTTAAAAACAGAGGGAAAAAACTCATTTAACTTACAAATTAATTAAATTAGATAAATACTGTCAAAAAAATATACAACTCTTTAAACAAATAAAATAAAAATAAATAAGGCTTACATTTTAAACATATTTTCAGACTAGTATTGTTCTCATGGGTTTCATATTCATAACCTGCAGTGCACTGACATCTTTGTGACCATTTACTGCAGATAACATTTTGATCAGATTTTCTACACTGAGCATTGTCTAAGCAATAATCTCCCATACCTACATCTATGAAAAGATTTTAAACCTAAATCACACAATCAAAATCAACTACAAAATACATAAAAACCTTAAACTTTTAATTTACACATAGCAAGCATAACCAGTCTATTGACATAAAATATTAATATATCTATTGTATAATTGTTAAATATTTCTTTTACAGGACACTGCCTTTCTTAAATTGATCTATTTTATTTGCTTATATAAAAATTTAGATTTATACTTTGTTTGCCACTCAATAATTATTTTTTGAACATGCACAGTTTAAAGTGGATTCCAAACAATTACACGTGTTCAAGCCTAAGGTGGTATTCAAAGTCACGAACTGTAAAACCGAAGGCCAGAGCACAAGCACGGCAAAAATTCTGACCGCTTCTTTCAGTAAATAAAATTAATTACTTACAGCCTCGTATTTACTTAAAAAACATCATTTTTAAAAGTTTAAATATACTTTGTTTGCATGTTAAATATAAAATACATTTCATTACGAATATTTGCAGAATTTTCAAGAATATAAGTTAACTATAAATTATAATAAATAAAAATATTATAGTATATTTTAAGAATTTTCTTATATTGAAATAAAATAATTCAAGCATAATTATTCCATTTTTAAATGCGTGTAATGCAAAAAGATGGTATGCATATTTAATTCCTAATTTTATAGCTCTAACTTTTTTACTTTTTATTAAGTATGCTCATTCATAATAAAAAATTAATTTATACAAAAGTTGTTATTAAAGAAAGATTTCAATAGACAATTTCATGAATTTTCCTTATACTAAATCTGAACTATTTTTAAAATGTTTGTATTTGCCTCTTATTTTTAAAAGGATAATTTTAATTTAGATTAAGACTGTTTAAAATGTTATTAAAATTACTTTTAAGAGAATAAAATATTCATGTACCAAAGCTGCATTTTTAACAACAACAAATATGTTTACTTATAAAAATATTTATAGATATATGTGTTTTAATGTTGCAGAATATTACCATAAAAATGATTTTTAGAATTTTGACTTTTGTCCATTGATTTCATTAAAAAAACATTTAATTACAATGCATATTAATTAATAATTACAATAATATATCACATCAAAAACAACCTAAAAATTATTCACATTTTTTTACATTGTTTTCCTAGAAAATTAAATTAAACTAATTATAAAATATTATATAATTTCAAATTATTTCAGGAATTTGATTTTAATTCTTTTAGTTCAAGAATAATAAAATGAGAACATAAAAGTAAAAATTATTCCCATAAATATGCTTAAGTATACATAAATATTTAATATTATAAATTCACAAAAAAGATAAAGCCAATTTTTAAAATGAAGAATATATAATATTAAAAGAAACAATTTCATTCTCTTAACATTAATAAATTTTAAATAAACTGTTTTTGTTTAGCTTAAGTAAAGATTTCTAATACATTTGAAAGGAATACAAAAAGTAATCTTTATCATTCTATATCAGAAGTAATATAAATCAAGGTTGATTGATTGATTGATTGGGTTTTATGGCGCAAGGTCCAAATGAGGACAAGCTGCGCCAAATATAAATCAAGGGTCATTACAAATTGAAATAAGAAAATATATGAAGCAAAATCAGGAAATTGTTTAATACTTGAAAATTTATAGTTGCTTTTTAATAAATATATTTTAGAAAAATATAAAATAACTAATAAAAATATAAATTTTTCCAACATTAAAAATACAACAAAATTTATAGGAAACAATTTACTGTTATGGCACTGATACTATATTTAACAAAAAGTTATAATACTTCGTATTAATTAAAATATATTATTTAGATTAAATTTTGACTGGAAGAAAAAAATTGTAAAACTAAGAAAATTCTAACCAGAAAGAAATCAGAAATACTTTCAAGCAAACAATCACAATTAGATTTGAATATTTTTATATAATTTTAAAATTGATCAATATCATCAAAATTAAAATATATATATTTGAAAGGAATATAAAAAATAATCTTTATCATTCTATATAAAAAAAGTAGTATAAATAATACATTAATAATAGTTTTAAAAATGTTCATTTAATATTTTAAGAAATGAAGAATTCTCATCATACAAGGTAAACAATGATGATGCTGTTTCATGCGAACATTTCCTTCTGCACAGGAACACTTTCCACTTTCAGTATCACACATTACATCACCAGTAATATTACTGCAATGACTGTCGACTGAGCAAGATACATCAAAGACTGCAAAATGAAGGACAGAAATTATTAAGTAAAATTTTTTTTATAAGTTAAAACATAAAATTGGAAGAATTATTTTTTATAATACAATTTATTTTAAAAACAAATCTAAATACTTAAAATATTCAGTGCTTTTATTCTGATGTAACAAACATTTATTCCCATGAATAAGACCATATTTTACACAAGAACTTTTTAATATTTCTTACACTATAACATTAAGCATTACACATTTTCTCAAATGGTAATATCAAACTTGATTCTTAGTTACAAACAAAAAAGTAATATTTTTGATATTTATATTTAGCATAAATAACATTAAATTGGGTGAAATCAATATAACTTTTAATGGTACAAAAGGAAATTTACAGAGTTCATTATATTATTCATTAAAAGAAATTTTCAACATTAAAGAAATTAAAAAATTGAGTGATTATTGTTCTATAGTAACTTTTTTCGCGCAAGATTAAATAAATTATTAAGGTTAATCAGATTGGGATCTACAATTTAAAGTAGGAGCTGAACTACAAGATACATCTATATTTAAGTTGGTAATCAAATACATAAACTGTTAAATAGGAGGTCAAAGAGTTAACTACTTGGCTGCAGTCATGGCAAAAGAAATTAAGTGATAAATAAATCACAAGCATATTATAAACAGTATTCCATAATATAAAGATTTAATTTGTGTGATAAATCCTTGTCCATGGGTCTTTAAAATAAATATTTTAGTTCAAGTGGAAAATATGACGATGATTATTGTAACAGGCAAAATGAAGAGGGCTGATAAATGAACCAACCAGAAAGAACTGCCATTTCCTTTTTACATCACATAAAAAAATTGTTAATTCAATCAGACAGTAATTTATAAATTATTTGATAAGAAATTGCACACAATTCAAAAAGAAAGTCATTTAATTTATAGCAATTCGAAATAAAAGTTCCGAGTAAAAAGATAACTCACGCTAAAAATTACAACTAAATTGCAAATTTTGGTGTATTTATAGCTATTTGTGCAATTTGAATTATGGAAGGTATGAGTAATAGCCAATTGTTAGAAGTCATTCAAATGAAAAAAATAGGTTATCAAAAATTTAATTTTTTCATCAGTCATTCCCATTATTTTATGAAGAATTAAATATTTTTCTTATTAGCAGTATGGAAAATAATAAATATTAGTAAACTTTAGAATTTGATGAATCTAATTAAAATTTGATAAGAGAAATATTTTTAAATAAATTTCAATATATTTTTACTCAAATTCTCCATATTGATAAATAACTTTCTTATTAACAGAGCAATAAATAATTCACAATTTATCACTAAATATAACAAAAAAAATTATAATGGTTTAAATAAGATTTGGAGAACAATTAACTGATTTAATCAATTCTCAATATTAAAATTTAAATTAACTGTTGAAATTAAAGATATGAAAATCATACTAAAATTGTTACTTAACTGAAAATAAACACTATTTTCTATCCACAGATGTCTTAAGGTGCATAATAACAGCCATTGAAAGTTGTCAAAAGGGAACTATCATTAAAATTTAGTATGTTTGTTTAGAGGGCTGTTTGGATATAAATAACTTTGTTATATTAACTCAGAGAAGCTTGTAAACTTCTTAACAATTGAATTTGCTTCGATTTTGAGTGAGTAATTTATTAAATTCAGAATAATACAATAAATCAATAATACGAGCAGGAAAAATATAATGAATGACATACAAATATTTCATGCAAACTAAATGTATGATTTAAAAGCAACTGTGGTGACCATTAATTTCATATATAAACACAAACTCTGATATTGTTTTGAAAAATAATTAGAATTAATATTTAACAATTTATAAAGGTGATTTCAAATAGGATAAAAAATATAAATTACAAAAATTAAACACACATACATATAAAGATGGGGTAAAAATTTACAATTTGATCCAGAGAGTTAAATGCTGAGAATTTCATAAATAATTAAAGTAAATTTAAAACAAGGCTTACAGTTTCAGGTGTCCGTATATAATTTAATCATTGACACTTGTAAAAAAATTAAAATATTTAACAAATAGTCATTGTTAGATATTTTGAAAAACTAAAATAAAACAAACTCTAGAAAATTTTTTAGATAGTTGCCTACATTCAAATATCATAACAAAAAAAGTAAAAACTCTCAATTCTTTTTAACAATCTTAGTAAATGCAACTGCAAAAAATGTAGCATCCACTTACACTTTTCCAAATGTACAGAAGTAAACAGCATCACAGAAACTTAATAACTGAAAGTTGTTGTAAGACATTTCAAATCCAGACTCGATGTCTACAGAGATATTTTGATGCACTGTCTACTGAGGACTGCTCTGATAGTATTCACTCAGTATCAGAGCAGTTTTCAGTGCAAGAGAGAAAACTTAATAATTCAGATTTCACACTACATAGACTAACAGCTGAAAACGGCATAAAACTTTTATTTAAATATATACTGCATTTTGCATACAGATAAATTATTTCATAATTTGTATAAATTATTCACATCATTTATTTTAAACCTGGAAGATATAAATGAATTTTAAGAATGAATTCAATAAATAAAATATGAATTTTAGCATTTTAAAGCCACAATTTTCAACAATATACATGAAATTGATTTTAAAAGAATAGTTTTGGTTTTCTCTGCCCTCATTTTATAACAAATAAAAAAATGCGGCACTTCTATGTAAATAAAAACAAATACAATATAAATTTAAAAACAAGACAATGACGTAAAATAAAATTAATAATAAAAAATAATGGAGTGGCATTGTTAATATCAATTACTCTGCATTTCAATTTTAAACCGTCTGCTTGTTAGACGTTACGGGCAGATAAAAGAAAAGTAGCATAATTTCTATAAGAGTATATACATGTAAAAAGAAATTATCATTACCACTTGAAAGGGCTAAAACTTTTGAAATTGTTAAGATGTTGAACAGGTGAAGTATAAGTAAATGGTTCAGGAATCTTCTTTCATTAAGACATTTTAATGAGTTCCATGCCCATTGAGTCAATAACGACTTCGATGTAGACATGAGGAAAAAATCAACCACAAATTTTAATTCATTTAAATTTTTCAAATACAAAGTTTAAAAAAAATCAATAAATAATTCCATATTATATTCATTTCTAATATAAGATTTGTTTCTGATACACAATTTGTTCTTAATTTTCATAATTTGTTTATAACACATAACAGAACAACCGCCATCATGTAAACAAGGGCAATTCACTTGATGCCATTTTGTTTTTCATAATAATCATTTTAAAACATTAAATTGATAGAAAATTTCCAATGCTGTGAAATTTGATTACTCACACTCCGTTCATTGTTATCATATTTTGATTTCTCTTTCAGTTGATTTGCTCGGAGAGTACGTTAAAAATCTCTTAATAAACAATGCAATAAATAATGATGTGCACTGGACTTAAATAAAAAAAATACTATAGAACTATTACATTTGTCTCTAGTATAAAATTTGTATATCGCTTTTCTATCTAGTCGGTAATATAATATATAAATTCGAAGGATAGGCAAGTGTTCAGATAAATATTTTAATTTTTATCTTGATCAAGTTAAGAAAAAATCTACCTCCGATTATTATTTTTGGATCCCATTTTAGATCATAAAATAAAATAAATCGGTCTGAAAAATTTAATTCCATGGTAACCATAATTAGAAAAAGTAACAACCTCACACCTGAAAAATGACGGCTTCGATACTATATGCAACCGGTAACGGCTGTGCAAACTAGCTTATGTATGCTACATGAACTGGAGGATCCATGGTGGGTCTACTGGCCGAGAAGAAGGCACCAACTCAAGAGTCTATCTCATTATTTGATAATAACTCAAAATCAAGCCTGATTGTGAATAATGATTTCGATTTACAGAAATATGCAGCCGGTAAAGAATCCCAATAATCTACCTACCAATGGTTAGGTACATCAGTAATTTTGTGAAGAATAATGTCCTCTTGTGCCTGAAAACAGTAAGTTTGATATCTAACACACCAGTTGCAAACTGTTGTATGGAGAAGACTTGTGAAGTTAAAAGTTCACTGTATCAATAAAATATATTCAGTAAAGAAAGACGAAATTTGAAAAATACATTTCACTCAATTTTTTTTTTTTTTCAGATTCTGCCATAGACTGATATATAAACTCAAAAGTTAATTCATATGTAATTAATAACTAAGCTTTTCACTAAAAGTTCAAGGAAACTGTTATTAAACATGAAAGAAATGCTTTTCTACAGCCAATAAAAAGAAATATTTTATATATATTGTACTATTAAAACATAAGCAATGTCTTATTAAAAATATTCGATATTCCAGTATTTTCTGTATTTCAAATTCTTCATATTTTCATTTTTCACATAATGAAGAAAA
This sequence comes from Latrodectus hesperus, assembly GCA_037975125.1. NCBI lineage: Eukaryota > Metazoa > Arthropoda > Arachnida > Araneae > Theridiidae > Latrodectus > Latrodectus hesperus. The sequence continues at coordinate 37,372,729 of CM075857.1, read as the reverse complement.
TACCCTTATATGTGACAAAGATGTAATTGAAAATAATGTTTTAAGATGATTTGTTCGAATAACTAAAGGAAAGACACCTGAATTAATTAAAATAGTAATTATGGTGAAAAAAACAGAATGTACACGGGTATGAGATAATAGAAAAGAAAAATTAAATAAAAAATTTAATATGGAAAATAAAATAGATATTTTGAATCCAGTTAGGCTTTTTTTTAAGCAAATTTTTATGACATTGATTTTAAATAGAAAATTGAAAGCAATGGCATAAAAAATAAAAAGTGATATGTTCATTGCTAAATAACATTATTTGCATCATCCAAAGACCTAGATTTTCTTTACGAATGAATTTAAAACAAATGTCTGGATTACAAAAAGGTGAACAATAACTGAAAAGTATAAAGAAATTTTAATAATCTTTGAAATATAAATTTAGGAAATATTTTTAATGCATTCAAATAAATGTTAAAATAGATGGATAAGTATAGACAATGGAATAGACACATAGATTTAACATTCCACGACTGCGGGCTGCTAGGAGCATGAATCTTAGTTCGGGTTCGAATCTTAATACGGGAATAAATGTTATTTTCTCTTTTTTTTGTATTTCCTTGTCCATTTTGCTGAGACGATGTGACCCACCCTATAAATGGGTTTGTGGTGGAGTGACGTAAGTAATACTACTCGCTTTTGTAACTTGGTTGACAGGTTCCCGCCGAGTAACGATAAATGCGTATCAGTTTCCGTCCTTGTTGTGGCATAGGGTTAGTCAACCCAGTGCCCAGCATTAAAAAAAACGCTTCACGACTAAAGTAGGTGGATCAATTAACTAGATTTGGTTTGTTTGTCGCTCAACGGTCATTTTTTGCACACGAGGGCTAATTAGACCGGGACCTACTGTTTAAAGTGGATTCCGAACCACAGCAAACATCCATGCCCAAAGTGGGATTCGAACCCACGAACTGTTGAATCGAAGGCAAGAGCGCTAACCATTCGGCTGCCAGCTCGGCGATCAATTAACTAGAATCCCTAGTGTTAGAATACCAATATTTAAATTTTATCATAAATTTTTTGACTGGTGAATTCAATGGCACCATTAACTCAAATAATACTACCATCTTACGCTCAAGGTAAAGAGATAGTAAATAGAGACGAAAATAAAATTTACTTTACTCAAAGAAGAAAAAGGAATAACCTAATTACTTAATTAAACTACTCCAGCATTATGAAGTACCAATCTAAAATAATCATCGGAATGAGAAAATATGATTGCTTCATGGTAGCCAGAAAGTATCATTTTCCTGAGCATTTTATCCGTTGAAGATAACTCAGAACCAAATTTTTGGTACATATGTGGATCTCGTAATATTTGATGTTAAGTTTGTGAATCAAAATAATAAAGAATTTTAAAAATTTGAGACAGCAATTCGCGTGAATTTGTTTTGCGTTGCTGATAAATATTATTTATGAAAATGCTTGTTTGTGCGTGTATGCCCTTTCAAGAACTTATATATAATATTTGGCTCATTTGTATATAATATTTGGCTCATTTGTATATAATATTTGGCTACATTTAATAGCTAAAGAGCTGTCCATATGATAATGAACACCAAAAATTGATTAAGGCAGAAACATTCCAATTTTGAAAAGAATTATCTTATCTTATTTTTATGAATGTTTTATATCAATCACATTCATTTGTATATAACTAGGCGTTATATTTTGTTTACTAAGTACAAATGAGTTTTATGAAACCGAAAATGTATGTGTATACTTTTTTTTGGTAAAATCAAGGACACCACATTCGAATCGAATGTTTTTTATATTGTCTTAATTACAATAAATATGATCAAAATTATTTCTAATTCCTAATTTCTTACAAATCATTGAACAATTCTAATTTAATCTTAAATTAATTAATTCTATTTATTAGCCTAGGAAATAATTTATTCTGATTTCGGATTTTTTTAAATTTAGATGACTGATAACTTGCTATAAAACACGTGAAATCGAATAGGCAATCGTAATCAAACAACGATTTTATAATGAAATAATTTGTTCTTCTATATTAAAATTTATATATATATATAAACTAACATTTTTCAATTTCCAAAATTTACTTAAAACTTGCCGTCTAAATGTACAACGCCATTTGCAATGAAGATTAAGATTACTATATCTGAAATCCAATAATTTCCAAAATTTTATAAATTCTTATTTTAATATTCTTAATCAAATTTTATTCACAATTGGTAACTTAACATATTGTATATTTAAAGTTTTGAAATACAATGATTCTTAATACAAAATAAAGTACAGGACGGTTTAAAAAATTTTTAAACATTGCTATCAAGCGATTAAATTTACCTATCATTGTTAGCATTTCGTATGACACAAATACGCTACAAGCTAACGTTATATTTTCTAGAGATACGATTTTACTCTTCCAAATATACATCCTTTTACTTTATCTAGCAATGATATCAGACTGACAATTTTATTATGAACAAGCAATTTATTAATTATTAAGCAAATCAAATTATCAACAATTTATTTAGCAAATTAATTATGAACAAGTAATTTATTATCGTTATTATAAACAAGTTAATAAGCAATTTATTATATTTAATTATCAATTTCCATATTCATATTCAACATAGCTGATTCAATATAAATCAATTATCAATATAATTTTAAAATCTAAGAAATTAAAATTACTATTATTTCCTCCTATAAAAATGCTTAAGAATTCATTCAAAGATAGTGTAAAGAAAGTACAAAAATGGACAATCTTCCAGTTTTTGGGATAAAACAAGAGAAAGTTCTTTTAACACTTCATAACTTTTTACCTTGATATTGTTATTTATTTATTTATTTTGAATATTTTTATTTTTAAAAGCTTGAATTTAGAAGAGATATACAAAATTGGAAGAAGCTTATGAAGTTGGTCTTTGGCTAACTTCAAACATACTCTTTGTTTTATTTCAAATGTTCGATTATAATGTTTCTAATTAATTGAGATAGCAATAAATGCTGATTTAAACTCACTGTAAAGTTGATTATGTTGCAATGAATACAATTTCGCAACTTGTGCAACGAAGGAGTTTAGCTCGTAATACGTAAAGTACGGAAATATGGAAAAGTACGTAAAAAAAGTACGGAAATACTCGTAAAATACGGAAAAGTATTTTAAAATTGTCATTTATGCGTAATCACTAGTAGAAACAAATATATACGTCATCTGATCTCCTTTAATGAAACTCAGTGGCTTAGGGGCAGCGTTTCATGGCTCCAAGGCACAGGTCCGAAGTTCGATCCTCAGGCTGGGCAAGGTCGACTCAGTCTTTCATCCCTTTAGTGGTTTGATAAACTGGGTACCAAAAGCAAGGTTGGGAACTAAACACTAGGGGTCTCACGTTAGGCTGACCACCTAACTGGGACATGTGCTTCGCATCCCAGGACTCTCGGTCATGAAAACAGTTATGGACACAGTAAGCATTGGTCCACATGGGCTACGGAGTTTAGCTTAGATCTCCTTTATTTCTACATTTTCAGACAATATAATTTTGTTTCCATGTTTTTTTTCTAAGAATGTTATATTTGTAGTACTTAAAAACAATTTTTTTTATTTTTTAAATAAGTTATGGTTTTTATTCACTGCAATTAACCTGTTTGTGGTTTTTCAATATCTCCTTATATACTTATAATATTCTTTCACCCTTCGGCAATACATTAGGGTGCACCGATGAAAACCTTGAGAAATAGAAAAAATAATTAAAAACTAAATTGTTTCCGGCGAAGACACTGCGTAAATACTCTAAATGAATACGCAATTGAAAATGTAACAAATATTTAACAATGTAAAAGAAATAACAAATACTTTTGGCAGATTAAATCGACCCGAGCTAAGAAACATTGTTCTCCTACAATAGCGAGCAAAAATGAAAGTGACTAAAAGCTGTATAAGAAATATAAGTTGCAACGAACGCTCTCTAGCGCTCAGAACCAAATGGATTGCTGAGGATTGTTATTTTTCTCACCTGATAGAGTTTTCCCGACTTCAAAGTTTTATAACTTTATAATTAAACATGACATTTAAAATTTCTACACCTCAATATATATATATATATATATATATATATATATATATATATATATATATATATATATATATATATATATATATATATATATATATATATATATATATATATATATATATATACACACACATCTAGTTAATCTCACGTGATATCTCATTTCCTAGTGCAAAACAATGTTTGGCTTAAATTTAAATAATAATTGCTAAAAATAATTTAGATATTGTTATTTTACCAAATCACCAATTTTTTCCCGAAAAAGTAAAAGCAGTTTTCCACTGTAAGTCACTAACTAGTGGTATCGCAAAACTAATGTCCTCTATAACACGAGAAATATATTCACAGTGAAAAATTTTCCTAATGAATTTGCTCTAAACCATAGACTCCCAAACTTTTTTCTTGTGGACCACTTTCAAAGTTTTATTATTTTCGGTAGGTCCTCTGCTGCTACATTTCTACTGTATTCCCAAAAAACTCCTAAAACTAGTTAAAATATCACTCTAAATTGGGGGTGTTAAGAAGAAAAATAAATTGCACATTTTCTTGTGTCCTATTTATTAAAATAATACTTGTGATTATACAAATTTATGAACATTTATTATTACAAACAATCAACAATAGACAAAAATCAACAATGAACTCTGAAATGTAAATCAACAATAAAAAATAGTCAAACTTTTAATGAGACGGATGTACTTGATGAATTACGCACGGGTGGCACTTTGCAAGTCTCGACATGTGTATACACTTGTACTTTTATCTATTGTTCTATTCAGTTCTGTGTTTGAACTGAGTCTAATATAATTTTGAGTACCTACCTAGTGAATGATGCTACCTGATTACGTTGACAGGTAAATCCAAGACAAAAATTTTGTTCTTTATTATGAAAACCAGAAAATTTTTCGTGGATCCCCACTTACAACTTGTGAACCACTGTTTCCTTTTCAAGTCTACGTGGACCCCCGTGTGGTCTCCTATGGACCCCTGGGGGTCCACTTGAACCACTTGGGGAACCTATGCTCTAAATAATTTATTTTTTTGCTGCTCATTAAAGTCTTGCCTACAACTACCCAGAAATTTTTGGTTATTTTATTTTAGACTGAAATGACTAAAAAAAATTTAAAAAAAAAAAATTCCAAAAAGTGCTTAGAAACAGCAGATAGATCTCAATTACGTATACATCACATGTCACAAAATAAAAGAATAATAATAATAATCAACTTATAATATGCTTCAGGAAAAGTATTGCTTTAACTCTTTGTATTACGATACTCTGATATCACGTAGAGGATAACCTAACTTCCGATTCCAACGCGTAAATTGTCTTTGAATATGAATAACGAACTTTTTACAGATAAGGAGCTACATTTAAGTGTCGTGAGATAGGAAATTCGGAAAACTCCCAAGCACTCATTCAAGCGCTCATTGTTCAACAAAGGTTGGGGATCGAATATGGGACCTTATGTTTGGATAGTTTGGTCTGTTTGTCGCTCAGCGGTCATTTTTTTGCACATGACGGCTAATTAGACCGGGACCTACGGTGTTAAGTGGATTCCCTACCACTACAAACATCCATGCCATAGGTGGGATTCGAACCCACGAACTGTTGAACCGAAAGCAAGAGTGCAAACCATTCTGCTGCCAACTAGGGCTTATGCTTCGGAAAGGGCGGTCCTATCACTAGGCTATGGTGAGGCACTCAATGGTTCATTTAGAAGTGATTGAAGCACGTGCGCCGCCAACAAATATTCGGAAAATGGATAAGGCCAAAACTCCGATTGCTGAATGAAATATATATATATATATATATATATATATATATATATATATATATATATATATATATATATATATATATATATATATATATATATATATATATATATATATATATATATATATATATATATATATATATATATATATATATATATATATATATATATATATATATATATATATATATATATATATATATATACACACACACACACACATTATAAAAGTTACTGTGAAAATCAAAGCTAAATATGAAATAACTTAGACTGGAATTCCCAGGAAAAGAAACATTATTTTTGAACTGTTACTGAACAAGAGTTAAAATTTAGGTAGGCTGTACTCTTTGTGAAAAATTAGGCAGAAACTTACGTAAACATAACATTGGACTATATAAATATGAAATCAATATATTTCTATATCAGTTTTTGCTCATCTAGCAACTAATATCTTTCTTAGCATAATTTTTTAATTCTACATACGAAACAGAAGATATATTTTTTACTTAGTACATTAAAAAATCTGTTAGAATCTATTTAATCCAAATGTGAATGCACGTGCATCTGTGAATAAAGTTAAAAGAAAGTGGAAGTTTTTGTGAAATTATTTTGATTAATTTGAGTATTACATTTTCACATTTCAAACAAGGCGGTTTGCTCTTTTGTTTATTCTAAAATAAATAAAAATTTTCACATTTTCTCTTTTTCAAGAATTAAGTAGGCTACGTTTAGAGAAAAATAGAGCGTGCACCGGAAAATATTCATTTTCTTTTTATCGAAGAGTTACATTCTAAATGAATGAGAAAATCCTGAAGTAGCTTGGTGTAAGACTTAAAAATCACATTCATACACACGCCTAAAAATAAAATGGTATAAAAAATTTTTTGTTAGACATTATTGATGTTTATATTATCTTCAATGAAAGTCATAGATAACACAATTACGATTTGAAGACGATTACGATTAATACAATTTTGATTTATAAAAATAACATTAAACTGAGTTATTACACACTATTCTTTGATGTTTTTAGAAAATTGATATGAATAAAGTATGAATGAATATATAAATTGAGAAAAAAAAGTTATATAGGCTATATAATATTCAAAATTTTCGTTCATTGACTGGGCAATTTATTGAAAACATGGAATCAATGTGAATAGGCTTTGCTCTTCTCCTAAATCAGATGATGAAACTTTTTTAATTTAAAATTAATGAGTAGAAAATTTTTCTTGTATGTAGAAGTTTCAATCATAAAAATACCTTATCCCAAATTAAAATAGACATTTTACAATGTAGAAAAAGCAATTAAAATTGTATGTGTTCTACTCCCAGTAAATGAAATATGTAATGACACGTCATTATTTATTTCATTTAAATTTAATTTAACTCAGTTTAATAATATAATTAAACTCAGTTAACTCATTTAAAATTATTTAACTCAGTTTAAAGTTATACAGAAATAACTGTAGTAATTATATCTGTAATAATCAAAATTATTACAGGTATAATTATTACAGTTATATCTGTAATAATTAGATGTTAATTATAAATTTTGATTTTAAATCATACAACATAAAAGAAGTGAAGAACAATATAAAAATGGATTATACAAGAAAAAACAGGTTTCTCAACAGAATTGAAAAAAGCCTTATATTTTGTATTTAATATTTCATTTTTTTAAATAAATATCTCTTATTTTTTCATCTATAATTTTTAAGCAATAATTTTTGCATATTTAGCATATTTCTCTTAGAATTTATACTAAGTAAGATATTTTCTTCCAATACTCTTTTGGTATATGAATCCATATATATAAAATTATTAGTTCATCAAAATGTATTGTAAAATAGAGCATTCCATAGATTAATATTAGTTGATGAGGGAATTATTTAAATTAAATCCAGGATCAAAGTTAACCCTGGATTGTTAGAAAAATAAACTAACTGAATCTATATTGCTCTATTATTTATATGAATTAAAATAAGTACTGAGAAAGTAAACTTCGCGAACAATTAATTACTAGCAATCAGAAACACATTCAGATAAACAAATTGCAATTCCTAATTGTTATGTATCTAATATTAATTAAGTAAATTCACTATGCTATTATATATATATATATATATATATATATATATATATATATATATATATATATATATAGGTATAATCTTATGCGATATGTACAGAATGTTTTCAAGAGGTACGTACATTCACCTGATTGCAATAAATAATAAGCATATGATAAAACAAAATAATCTTTGATTTTTAAGATACAATATAAAATTGATTTAAAAATAGAATTTTGTGTGTGTGTGAGTTTTTTAATTAATTTAGTTAGTTACTTCTCTAATTAGTTTTTACTAACATGAAAGAAATACAAATTACCATGATAATAAATGTAAAGGAATCAATCAATTAATTCTTTGTGTTTCAATCTAATGATTTACATCGTAAATCTGCAACTTCAAGTTTGTATTTGTTACAAGTGTACTAAAAGCTTTCAATCTAGCAAAATCGTCATATCGTTGAAGCAGCGACAGTAGAATTAAAGTTCATATTTTGAATGTTGTGTTAAAAGTGATGAGAAGAAATGCTAAAGATTAAGCGAATTAGCAAATTTAAAAAAATAAGCAGTGGACTTAAATAGGATTTTTAATAATATCAAATTTATATTTTACTTGAGAATGTACACATTTCTTTTAATTATATGAAATATTACAGAAACTATTAGTATGACAGTTGAAGCAATATAGTTGAATTTTTCCCTAACGTAATTGCTCTAAGATCAACATGTATTCTTACGAAATCGAGTGTTTTTCTGCATTAGATGAGTATCAGATTTTCCCAAGTCGTTTATCTTAAATATTTTTGATATTTAATTGAAAGAAAAAAACTCGATCCCGATTAGATTGGATTCACTCCGACCTTTAAGAAGAGTTAATCTTGATCCTTTAAGATCAATTGAAATTCATTTTTCGTTTAAGTAGAATTCCACTCAGTATTTTTAAGAATGTACTCATCAACTGTTGATACGGGGAGCTTACTAGCAACTAGTTTTCGTAATTATTAAAATAATTATTTTCATTTTTACAAATTCGTTTATTACCTATTAGAGACTTTATTAATCCATTCAAATCAATTACTCCTGTAAAGATAACATCTCCAGCGAGGAACGATATGTGTGTGATTTGTGTGAGAGATAATTTATTACAAAATCTGTAGGCAATTAATCTTCCAGTTAAATCCAAATTAATCTTCCAGTTTCTTTATTCATACAATTCTTAATGAAGACCATCTTGATACAACTTTCACTTAGATAAGAAATATTAAGCTATTGTCACGAGCCTTGATAAGTCATTAACATCAAATTTGAGAAATATTTATTTGTTGCCAATAACATAACTTATAATTAACTTGAATTTTAAATTACCCTTACTCATAGTAGAAAGATAAACTATTTCATAGTATAAAATTTCTTCAATTTTTAATTTTCATCTCTAAATAAAATTTTAAAATAAAATTGTTTTGAAAGTAATTCTCAACGCGCAATTCTTTATCAATATTCATATATTCATATTATTTTTCTTTCTTGATTATATTAAAAGATATTCACGTGCCGAGAAAGAGAAAATGCGGAAATTGCTAAACATCCAGCTGATATACGTTCTAAATTAAATGAAAATGGAGCATCTTTCGCTGTTCAACTAAAAGAATCGAAAGTCTATTTAATAAGAAGAATACGGTCATGGTGAATCACATTTTAGTAATTTAAAGACTTTATAATAAAGGAGTTCTAGAAGGAAATTAAGTATTTTAATATTTCAAACGATAATCATAAATAATATTGCAAAAGATAATTATGAATGGCATGAACATGAGATGCTTAAAATTATTTTGTCAAAATCAAACGATATTTAAAAAGAAGAAAAAAAGAATTTGGCATGTCAATAGATTTTTAAAAGTAAATAAGATGGAGATTATGAATATATATTAACAAAATTTATGATTAAAAATCAGCGTTTGTAGTTTTTTTTTGTCAATATTAAGTTATTTTTATTTATACCAGGTTATTTTCATCTATATCAGGTTATTTTCATAGTGATTGTATCTTAGCTATTAAAAATACATGAATAACATAATAGAAAAAAGATAAAAAGCACTACCGCGCAAAACGCTATGAATGAAATATGCTTGGTTTGCTTGTTATGATAATGATCCGAAGAAACAAGTGGAAAAATGCAGCCAGATATTGCCAATGTGTCAAGGATCAAAGTTGAGGAACCTTCTGGAAACTTAATTTCCTCTTTTCGATGCCAAAAAAATATGTGTTAAATATTTGGCATCATATTTGTGAGGGTCCTCATTCGATATGAGACTCTTTGACACTTGCTGAACTCGCAGGGGGACAGAAGAATGCCTGGAGAGTTTTTAAAGAAAACAATCAAAATGTCGTTGACCGTATATCCGAGAGTCCACTCTTTAATGTCATGAGCAAGGTCATCCGGCGGTTCATCACACAGTGGGTCACTATGCCAAGTCGTTTTCTCGTTAGAAATTACACGGGAAAGCAGCAAAACTCTGAGATAAAAAAAAGGGGGACATTGAATGTCTCATTGGAAGTTGTGGGAGATAAAACAACAGTACCCGTGGAAAAAACCACTTTTTTCTTTCATTTTTCATTTACAACCATCTGAGAGTTCACCGTGAAGAAAAAAAAAGTTCCTATCTTCTTCATCAATCCATCATATCTGAGAGTTTTTATCATAAACAGGTTTTGGGGTTGAAGACAGTGAAAGCTCAGTGTTTCCATCAACATAAATCAAATTTTCAATACCCCATTCTAAGTTTAGAAGTAAATGAAATATTTTTGAAGGCTAATAGTAAATTCAGAGAATATCTGAGACTAAACTAATTACCAAAAATGCCTTGCAGTTTTGCTAATCTCATAGTCGTAAAAGAAATTTTAAAAGGATTATTTTTCCATGTGTTTTTTTATATTAATTAATCAAGGAGCGTTTAAACATTCTTGATTAATCACAAGATATTGGATGATTTTGTTGGAAGAGAAAACGACAAGAATATATGTAATTAGAGGCCAGTAAATTATTAGACTAAAATAACTATAAATTAATCATAAAAATACACATTATATTACCCTATACATAAATATTTTTTTACACTTTCAAGTAATTTAAAGTTATGTGTCATTAAATTTTTTTTAAAAATTACTTATTGATGAAATACATAAAAAATTGCATAAATTGAAATATTATAGCTGCAAAGTTGAGTCATTTTTCTATTTAGGTTCCAGCCATAAACCCTATATGAAAACTATGAAATAAATTGAAAAATTTTAAACTATGAAATAAATGAAAAATGCCAAAACTGTGAAATAAGTGAAAATTATTAATAAAAAACTGAGAAAAAAATATGTTACTAGGAAATTTAAAAAAGTGAATTTAATTTTCAAGAATTCATTTTGTTATATTGAATATAATTTAATAATGCTATGATAGTTATATTAATAAAGCAAATGTAAAAATCTAGTTGTAGTAGACCAAAAATTTAAATTTGTAAAAAATTATAGGAAAATATGTCCTCAAGATATTAATTTAAATTTACCAAGTTATATATGAAAACATTTTCAAACGTAGGCTACATTTACTAAAATTTTATTGATTTAATTAAAAATCTCATGTATACTCACCTATAGAAAATAAAGTTTGAAAGAAAATTAGAAAAAACTCTCATTTATGGTTGTTATCAACCTCCTCATTCCCCATGAAAATCAAACTAACAAGATTGGAATGTAAAAAAATGTTAATGCATAGTAAATATTAAAACTACTTCATTAAGCTTAATTACTTTTAACATTAATTATTGAAATATATGTATTTACAAATGCAACTCTGCATTAGACTACTTGAAACATATTTTATAATTTCAAAAACAATAATAATTAGCAATGAGACAAATTATTTTTCCTGGTTTTTTTATATAGTTGTAGAATTGGAAAATAAAATAATATTATTTTGGTGGGGAAAAATCAATAAAATAATTGTTTCACTGAATTTATATGTATAAGTATATATATTTTTGTTGTATATACACATATATTTAATTCATTATATTACACCAACTCAGCGAAAAACATAAATATCATTCAATGTTAAATAATTTCAGGTCGAATCTAAGAATCGCTTTCGAGCATAATCTGCTGAATAATTTAGGTTAGATTAAAAATATAAATATTTAAAATTTATTTTTTAAGCGAAAAATGAATGAAATTTTTTTAAAAGATTTTTATTATCATAAATAATGATCATTTTGGTAAAGTTTGTTAGAGATACACACAGTTCAAAATAATGAACTTCACTAACCAAAGCGGGCCTTTTTTCATAAATTTATACTTTCCAATTATATTTTATTTAAAATAATTGTGCATGTTTTAACTAGTGCTTATGAAATATGCTTTTACAAATTTAAAACTAGAAAGCATTTAAGTTCTAAATGATTAAAATGTAATACTAAATTACTCAAAATAAATAAAAATAACAAATAATATAAATAAATTATTCTGCGTGTCCACCGGAATTTTGTCTGGAGTTGAATCGACATCAGCAACTTATGAACTGGAATGAAACTTCTAATATTAGAAAGTTTGTCTTTCACTAATTAATCCCTTAACATTAGTTTATAAATTAACATATATAAATTTCAAGAACAAGGCTAGTAATTAACTTAAATCGTAATTAATACTGATTTAAATTCACTGTAAAGTTGCTTTCGCCGCGATGCACAAAATTCTAGAACTCTGATCGCTTCAAGAATGGAGGTATGTGATTCTTTCCTCTTTCTTAAAATTGTCATTCATGAATAACTGCTGGAATATCGATAAATATAAAGGGCATTAGTTCCCTCTTCATTGCAATTATTTTTAAAAAAACAAAACAATATTTGCTAAAAATTTTCGATTTTAAAGAAGTGTTGTTTTTGCTTGCTGTAGCGAATGTGTTTTCTGTTTTCCCTATAAGCGTCAAATCGGAAATGGATTGGAACGCGGATGAAAGGAGTTCTAAATTAGATTTAAAAACTTCGTGGCTAAAAGGAATTTTCACGCATTTCATACCACAAAATGGTAAACATTGTTTGTAAACAAACAATGTTTGTCTTGATTAGGTAGTTCAATCATTCGCCGATAGATGACAGAACTCGAAATTGCAAAATTTAGAATTCCTGGCTTATTTTGTAACTCAAATAAAATAAATCTTGAAATTTTATTAATTTAATTCAATACTTTATATAATTCCCTATTTTCACTATTATCAAAGGATAAACCTATGCAGATCACAATTATTTGGGAGCACTTATCATGTTATTTGTATATATGTTTCCAACTTTGTATTGTAACCAAGAAATGTGTAAATATTTAACCAAGAAAATTGTTTCTCAAATATGCTCAAATTATATTGTTTATATACCAAAATTATGTATCTACCTACAAGACAAGGATTTTGCGTTGATTCTTCAAGAGGAACTCCAGAATATGTATCTAAAATATGAACTCCAGATTGTGTTATTATGCTGCATTCTAAAAAGGGTAAATGGCATATACTGCTAAACACCCTACACCAAACATTTCTATTTCATACCACATATGATTTGATTTTAGCTAATATATATGTGAGATCTAAATTATAAGTATCCGTATTTTTTCCCTTTAAAGCTAGACGCATCTTTTCTATTAAAAGCCATACTCATGGAAGACTGACGAGTTTCATGTATATTTATGATTTTGATTTTATTATAACCAACATTTTTTGTAGCATTTTCCGGATATTAAATAGGCAATTTCCGTGTCAAATGATTTTGGAAATTAGCTAATTTTAGACTCACGCTACTCATTATAGTGATGAAAAAGGAAAAAACTTGGTTAATGGCACATAACTAGAAATTTGTGTTATAAGTAATGAGATGCATACCACAATTTTATTTATAAAATCCAAAAAATCAAAACAAATAAATAATTAAAATTTTAATTACAGATAGTTTGGCTACAGCCGATTAATTTTCAAATAAAAAATGACTTGTTTACTGAATTTGCAGTTGTAAAATTGGAAAAAAATGTTTAAAAGAATTTTCCAGTTTAATTACAGCAAAAAAATCTCTCTCTCTCCTTAACTTGAAATATATTTTAAAAGTTATTGTAATTATTGCCTTGTAGCTAAAAAAACCAATCAAGAAGTAAAAAAATATTATAAAAACATTTATAAAATTATCGTTTTGATTGATAAAATGCTCAATAAGCTATGTTCAAAACATTCTCAAGGCAATATAATAAAAATACAACATCTTTCCCTTGAAAAGTGGAATATAATAATACAAATAATTTTGTTCTAGAATTTCAGAAAATAGAATCAGCTATTTAAAATAAATATTTTAATGGCTACGATGACGAAATTTTAAAAAAATGTTCACTTTTGGACACAAATATGACCTGAATCGGATACGACTGACATCAATTTATATTTTTAGTAGATAAAGTAATAAAAAGAATATGTTCAGCACCTGATGTCGAGATTTACATGTATAGTATATACAATAATATTTCATATTATTGTATATACTATGCATGTAAATCTACATATAGTTTCAAATTGCTATTACTTTTTATATAATTTCATATTAAATGCATATATGCACATTGAGTTGAAATAATGAGTAATTTAAAAATTATATGACAAGAAAATTATACCTATGATTGGATGCAAAAATGTTACTGATCCCGGACAAAGCGAATGTGAGCGAAATTCGCCCTCTAGTGTCAGTTTACGAAACTTATCATTGGACAACAGTAAAACCATCAAAGACAGTGTTCATTGTAAAGACTAACTATAAATGCATTCCGCTCATTGCTCCAATACAATGTAGTTACAGAGATAGTAATGCAGAAAATAAAACCGAATTGGGTATTTTATAACACGATAATGGTTATATACAGAAAAAGCTAAATATTTTTACGAAAAAGTCGTTTGAAGACCTTTAAAAACATAGTTAAGATATAGGAAAACTAAATCTTAATTTTATTGTCTTGTTATAATAAGGGTTAAAAGCTTTATTTCATCTCGATTGTTTTACAATATAGAAAATTAAGTTAATTCATTAAGGCAATAATTTTCGATTTAGACGCACATTTTCTTAAATTATCTTTACAAAACGATTGAAAATATATAAATTGGTTTTATTTAAAGATTAAAAGTTGGAAATAGAGGAACTCTTTCTCTGCCTTTTTTTTAATAATTCTATTGTTTGACCACTTTGAAGGCCATTTAAAATCTTTATTTTGGGTGGATTCTTGAAAATAATTAAAATATACCGATTTTCGATTTTTTAAACCATAAAAAAATCCTTCCTTTAAATGAATTTTATGATAAATATTCATAAAATGCATTTTTTTAATTATATTATGTCATTATATAAGTCATTAATTTCTACCAATGTTAGATTTGTATATGTTCTTTATTATTAATAACAATATAGAGCATACAAATGTAAAGAATGATAAGCATGAAGTGTTTTAGTGTTTTAATAAACTTGGTTTAAATAAAAATATTACTTTATATGAAAGAAATTTAATTTTCAGCTCTTAAAAATATACATACAAAATATTGAATATAAAATCAGATGACAAATAAAGAATGTTATATCAGATTTTAAGTTGTTAAAATTTAGCTTGTATTTATTTTTTTAGTTTGTGTATTATTTATCTCTCACTATATAATGTTTTAACATATGGATTGGCATTAAATTATTCCCATGCATTAATGTTTATTAATATATAAATATTTTAATCACAAATATTTATAATGATAATATTTTAAATATAAATATTCGTAAAATTCTACCTCTTTACATATATATGCATATAAGCAATTTCTGAATATATTCCAGTTGTTTTATTCTCCTTTATTTTTTATATTTTTTTCATTTGTATGAATGTGATAAAATTTGTCAGTTATAATACAGCAGATTTAAAAAAAGGACCAAATTATAAAAATATTTCTCTTACGAATCTCATAAAGTTCAAGGTTTGTTTTTCTAAAAAATTATAATAAAAAATGTCAAATAATAAATCACAAAAAAATGAAACACAAAAGGAACAATAAAATGAATTCTTTTATAAAGCATTTACACACACAAATAGCGTACTTCCTTCGTCTGCTCGCGTCATTTTTCTTTATCTTTCAAGTGTTCCATGAGGCTTATATTGGAACTATAATATTAAAATATAAAAAGGATGAATGATCAGATGAGTCTAAAAAATCTATCTTAGTTCAAGAATATACATTTGCTCTTGGAACAGTTGCAAAATCTTTGATTAATGCTAATACCAATTCCTACTACACGACAAACAGATGGACAACAATGGAAGAAAAGCCATAATGAAATTAGTAAAATAGTTGAGGTATAAATGGCATTAAGATCAAAATCATTGGATGAAAAAGTAGTATACCGAAAGAAAATTCTGGAATCACTATTTATCTTCGTTTTTATTTATAAAATACCATTGACATTTCTTTATCGATATTTCACTGAAAGAAATTTAATGAAACGTTCATTTTTGCTATTGTAACATGAAGAAATACATTCAAAAATTTTTTTAAAATAACATTACATTTTTACAAAAGCAAAAATATTTTTAAATAATAATCTATCGAATCGCATACCGATGTGAAAAGATCTCGATTCCAATTATTCCATTTCTGATATAAATAGAAAACCGATAGTGAATCATCGACCGAAGAACCGTAATAGGCTTGATTATATCACCTTTTCCGAATTGTTCAAATTTATTTCATTAAATATCGAAAATATTATTAAGAATGCTTTTTTATACGAAACTGCAAATCTTAGAGAATGTAATGAATAAAAAATCATGAAAATCAATATAATAATTGTGATTTTACTTAATATAAGATTTAAGAAATATATGAGGGTCAATTTAATTTCTAAAATATTTTCCTCTAACTTTTCGACGGTGATCAATCATTTCGCCAATTATATACTTCCAGTTCTTCGTCCTTTCTAATTATTTGAGAAAGACAAGTTTATTCAGGATATGAAATTAAAAAAAAAAATACTCATTTCTTTTTTAAGAGTAGATGATTGTGTTATGAAATTTTCATTTTTATTTTACTTTTCACAAGCTATCGGACAAATCTTCCCAAATTTTTAACTTTAAAAAACAAGCAGCTCGCGTAAATAGGTTGAATCCTATGTTCGCAGAGAGTTGGGTCAATTCTATATAGAAACACTTCAACAGTTTGTGCCGAATTACTGAGATGTTTTTTTTAATGATGTCTAAGAAAAGAATTACTATAAAAGTTTGGCTTTGGGATTATAATTTTGCACAGTGCACTTTACATTCAACACTCATGAATATTTAATGAATGAAGGAATTAGTAATGGATTTTTTTAAATGCTATCAATTATCTTGACATCAAAATTCATGAATTTCTCTTATTACATCTCCTCATAACATCAAAATGTGATTGTGTGATTTCCCAGAGAACAATAAAAATTTGGTTATTGTTTTATAGCTAGATAAAGAAGCTTGGTTTATTTTACTAAGATATATTTAATAAATGAAGAGCTGTTATAGAAATCTATTCAAGCGATAGTTTCTTTATAAAATAAGATGATATTATTCAGATGAAATGGAATAAATACTTTAACGAGATAATTGTAGCATTTATAAAGTTATAAGAGATAGCTGTAACTGTCTCTTGCAACTTTATAAATGTAGATGCTATTTACACATGAATAAATTTCATTAATATTTGCTTTGTAAACAGTTTATTTAGTGTTTTATCTCTGAATTTCTTTAATTTAGTGGTTTTTAATCGCTGAATACTACAAAGGAGGAAAAGAAAGTTCACAGACCTTCAGACTATTCTTTAAATAGTTGAAATTTTTGCAAATGATTGTAATATATATCTTAAATGCTTCTACTTCTTCAGGCTTTCTTCAGAACACTCCTCCATTGTGTTCTTCGGGAGGCGACACTTCTCCAATTTGTCACTTTCAGCACTTTAAAGTCCTCCTCTACACAATCAGTCCATCTAAGTTTGGGCCGACCACTAGATCTGTTTGCAATGGCCTAAAATTAAAAATTCTTGAAGTCAAAGACGAGGGGTCAATTCGACAGATATGGCTTACAAATCTCAAGCGACATATTTTAATATAATTGACGATGTCAGCTTCCTCAAAAAGTCTGTAGAGCTCGAAATTGTATCTGTGCCTCCAAACTCCATTCTTATTTACAGCACCAAAAATCTTTCTTAGGACTTTTCGTTCAAATATCACAATTGGATTTGACCGAGTCTTTGTTTATCTTTAATTCATTGCAATATTATCCTATCTACTGTACTCATATTAGCAGCACACTATGATGCTTTACAGGAATTTATGTAGACAAATTAAGGTTACAGTTAAATATGTCATGTATATTTCTAAATGACGTAAATCAAACTTATTGTTTTCAGAAAGTTAGAAATAATAAAGCATGATAAATTATGCGTTATAAGACAAAAGAAGTTGAATAAAAGATCCTTCGAAGACGTATTTGTAGTTATATAGATATGTTTTTGATTTTCTATTATTATAGTTCATCATTTTTTTCCAACATTTGGGTGACGAATCCTATGCCATAACAAGGCCAGAAACTGCTACTCATTTGTCGTTACCCAGCGGCACCTGTGAACCAAGTCACGGTGAAGTCACGGAGCCGAGTAGCGTTGCCCGCGCCATACCACCACAAATCCGTTTATAGGATAGGCCACATTCATACATCATCACAGAAGAAAGGACAGAGAAACACAGAGAGAACAGAGAAGGAAAGTAACATCCATGCCCAAACCGGGATTCGATATCGGGACCCACAGCTCAGGAGTCAGGAACGCTAACCACTCAGCCATCGGTCGACTTATAGTTGATCATAAAATGACAAATAACTGCAGATCACTTGTTACACCAGCATGCTTCCCAGTACCTGAGTTGGGCTCTACCTAATAGACAGAAACATCCGGATGGAGTCTTCATGTTTTTGAAGTAGGCACCAAGCAGAAGACCTCCAATACTTGGCCTGCCACTCCCAGAGGTATCATTTCATTTGGAAGACATTGTGACCACAATGCAGATCACTTGTTGATACATATGCGTGATGGATCATTAGTAAAATATATGTTTTGAGATACATGTCGATAATCTTAGTTCATTGATGTGTAAATTCTGCGGTAATATCATTCGCATAATAATAGCATTAAATGCTGTGTTAGAAAGCTTCTGTGGAAAGATAATAGAGTCTGACCCAATATTTATATGATACATAAAATCTGAAACACACAGACGCTTGCCATTTTTAAATGCAATATGATGAATGCAAAAAATGTGCGTAATTAAAATTTTTTCTTAGTAACTATGATTCGCGGAATCACACTGTGTGTGTGACATGAATATAATTTTCTTACATATAACAAGAAATACATAAATTATTGTCACAATAATTTATGTGTTTAGTTCAATTGTGGTCATTCATAAAAATATGGACAAACTATTATAACGAAATTATCAGTCTTCAACATTTTCTCTAGAATCTTATAATATACTCTCACTTTTATGACAGAACTCTTTTTATAGAGTTATGAGAAACTTTTTTACTATCCACATATAGCCTCTTGCCTACATCTGAAATAATAAAAAAAAACATTTAAAAAACTAAAAATAAATGATACACTAATTATTTCAGCTTCTCAATATATGTTGATAAAAATTCCGACGATCAAATTATTTCGTTTTATAATATTGCTCTGTCATTTATTTGCAATCCACATTACTATTTCTCAATGTATCTTCCGACTTAGCATAAAATTTCACTTTCCATTAATGTTTTTGCAAGTAACTATCCACATATAACCGTGACTAATGCAGATCTAAAATCAAAGTATTTCTTGGATTCTGTTAATGCTCGACAATGCTTTTTGTGTCACCTCATTTTATCTTTTTTCCCTATTTGTTTTGATTGTTTTCATACATGTATTCTAGTATTAACATTCAAATAAGAACAAATAATTTATTCTATATGTATTTGGATGGATAAATAATTTATTCAACACATATTTAAAGAAATTTATCATGCAACATTTTTGTAAATTAATCTGGGTGCTATATAGTACATGACAATGCAAGGTTTTTCACAGTCCGGATAATGAAAATTTATATTTTGGAATCAATATCTCTGTCACTATGATAAATATAACTTAATATATAAGAATTAGTAAAAAGATTCAATCTAATAACCTTTCAGTGGTCCATAATTTCTCAATAATCTGGTGTGTCTAGTTGTTCAATAAAGTCTGGCCATTATATACACATTTTAAGAACTTGGTAAATAAATAACAATAAATAATACTTCGATTTATTTTAGAAAAGAATAACGGTTTTTGTTAACATACGGATTCGGGCTCACTGTGGCCTAGTGATCGGACATCTCTCTGCGATGCATAAGATCACGAGTTCAAACCTAGCCACAGTTGCACAACGAGGGATAGGTGTTGGGCTTCAGCTTTAAAATCATTTGTCGGAGTGAGTGCTTGGGAGTTTTCCTCTAATGCGATGCATAAATACCTATGAAAAGTCCTCCCGGAAGGCAATGTGCGCTGAATAATAAAATGCCTTACAGCGGCCATCGGTCGTTAGGCTGTCTACAACGCGTTATCTACTATTGTATTACACGTTACCACAACTCGTTATCTACTATTGTACGCGTTACTTACTACTATTATGTGAATTAAAAGCATTTATATAAATTCTACCTGCATTTCGTCACCAAGAAAAATAACATTTCTTTTCAAATACAAGAAAGTAATGCGTAGAAAAAGGTTTAAAATATTCTTATTATAATTAATTGACAATTTTTTTACCGCAATTTTTAATCTTCTTTGAATTTAATTTTTTCAAAAAATATAGTTAAAAATATTCCTTTTTCACAAGTTTTTTTTTTAAATGTGTAATGATGTAATATTTCTTATAACGAAGATTTTCAAATAGCTTGCTAATTATACTTTTAAGCAATCTCTCTCTTTTTTTTCTTCTTAAAGTTTAGACTTTAAAAATTCATTTTTTAAAACGTAAATTCATTTATTTTTAACTTTACTTTTGATTGCTTTCTCTCGTACATTAATTCTTATTTTAAACAAACTGCGTAATTTCTTACAAAACATATCACGTGCCCTCATTTCCACACATCTTTGAATTGGATAATCCTATTCATGCGTAGAGAATTCAAGACTTAAGAGCACTTGCACGCAGGCTTACCCTTGAACTTCAATGAAAAATTATATTTTTGACATAAGATTCGAACGAAAAGATCATCGTCAATGTCAATAGAAAGGAAACAGAAGCTCATTGGCAGACAGTCATTATTGGCAACCTGAAATTCAAACGGATTTCAAACATACTAGTTAGTCTTTCTGTGAATGTTTCCGTTGATTATATTCCTTAAATTGCTTTCATCGTTAAGTTCTTTTGAGAATATGTTCCCTTTATCATGGATATAAATTTCAAAAATTCCATCTGCGGTGTCTGCAGATATTTAAAAAATTATTAAAAAAAGATAGTAAAAACATGGGGATACACTATATTTTCAAGAAATATAAAAAGAAAGCTAAATTTTTAAAATAGGATTTAAAGGAAGACATTTTTTTTCCAAATACTAGTCCTCTATTTAAATGGTATGAATCAAATGGCAATATTATTTCAATAATATTCAAGTATCACAAATAAAAAGAAAGCGCATTCATATGAGTAAATTGAAAACATTTGTAGTCCTGTAAATAAGAATTTACTACCAAATGACTAAATTTAAATGAAACTGTAACATTTCTTATTCTTGCAGAGAAAATTATTCGTAAGATACTAAAATTTTATTGCATAAATATAAAATTCTTGCAACAATCAAAATTTCCAAAATTCATAATATTCATATATATTTAGATCTGTGTGGGAAGTAAAAGCAATTACTCCAAGAGAATCTAAAAATTTAAATAGAACTGAATATTTCAGATTACATTAAAAAACAATGTGTGGAAATAGTAATAATCACATTACTAAACTAAACTCTGCATTCATCACCAAAGACAACTATAAACCACAAAACTAAGGAAATTCGCAAGAGGTATTCAAAAAAATCATGCATATAATTTGCATAAAATAGGCTAAACTTTCATTGGAAAAAGTCATAAAATCGGGTCAAATCCTTGTCATTATTATTCAAAATGGAGCATCGTAATAAAAAAAATAAATCAGCGAATTTAAATATTAAAGGAAAAAAGATTAAAAAAGATCCAAAACAATCGGAAGATTTTAAAATCATGGAAGATTTAAAATAGCACCAGGAATATATTAGGTGACCTTCTATAACCACCTGGAAAGAACAAAAGAGATCGCCAAAATGGAATAACTCAAATTTAGCATTTGAAGTAGAGATCTCAATTCCTTTTAAATAAAGAACAGTTGCTCTTCAAAATTCAAATTACTTTAAATTTAATTCTTCTGTCTGAGGAATTCTTTAAAGTTTATTAATACGCTGATTTGAAAAATTACGCATTGAAATGTTACGTGACAATTTTTTTCTAACCCTAAAACGAAATATCCTAATTCTTTGACTATTGTAAAAATCTCTCTATGAGCACATGCTTTAATAAAACTTGTCATAGTATATTTTAAAAGTACTAATATGCTGTATTATACTTTATATTTGAATATGTTGTATGAAAATCTGCTTAACAAAATTAAGGGAAAGTTTATTCTAAATGAGCCAAAACAGAATCATTATATGATAGTTATTTTATGAAAAAATATTTAAAATATTTTATAAAATAATAATTAATTCTGAAAAACTTTCCTTCATAAAGCGATTAATGCATTTTTTTTTTACAATATATATATATACATAAAAAATACGAAAAAACAAAGTATGACGTCACTTCCGGTGCAAGAAAAAGCACTTTATTGAACATATCAACAGCAGTATATGCACAATTTAAAGCAGATGTTCAAAGTGTCTACCTCTATGCATGTCGAGGCAGGCTTGAGCACGCCGTGGAATGGCTGTCATCACATGTTGCAGCATCGCGGGGTCCACCGAAGTGCAAGCAGCATGCAGATGAACAACTAAGTCCATTGTTGTTCCTACGTCTCGATACACCATTTCTATGGGATGGCCCCATAGGAAAAAATCCAACAGTGTAAGATCTTTAATCCGTAAGGTGTAATCCGGTGAATATGTCCTATAAAGTGTTCTTTCTTGCACCGGAAGTGACGTCATACTTTGTTTTTCGTTTTTTTTCTCGCAAACAATAAATCGTACAGGAACGCTTCTTTGGACAGTTTTTATGTACTCCCAACGAAGAATCTAGCTATGCAGAGCTTATGCGGTCGTTTTGGGACACCCTGTATATATGTATATATCTCTCTATATATATATATATCTCTCTCTATATATATATATATATATATATATATATATATATATATATATATCGATGATATACCTATTGAGTATCATATAGTAAAAAGCCATCATTTTTGTCTTTTTGTAGTGTCAAAGGTAAAATAATCCTGAATTATTTATATTGATTTTATGGAATCAGATAAAACAATTCTCACTCTGAAATATTTCAATAAACTATTTAAATTATTTATTCAAGAAATAATAATATAATAATAATGCCTTTACAAATTAAATTAAATGAAATTACAGGAGTATGGAGTCATTTAAATATTTTATTTCACCGATTTATAAATTCCTATTTTTACGAAATTTGCTTTAAATATTCTTAAATATGAAGTTACTTCGTAAATTTGTATATAAAAAGTTTTTTCTTTCATGAAATAAGCATAACCCAATCATAAATAAAAAAATAGCTGAAAATATTGTTAATATTTTCAATAGACCTCCACATTCTCCTCAATGTGTTTCATTTGAGACATTATTTTCATTCGATAAGATGTAAGTAGTTATAATAAGACTTACGCTTATGAATAGGAAATAATAATTCTGCAAAGCTTAAAAGTCAAAAATAATAAAACCATCAAAGGAAGAAAAGCAATAAGCAGACAGAACAAAATAAAAAAAAAAACCTTGAAACCATCAAGAAATGAATTACCTTGTTACAAAATTATATACAATCTCATCGAAAATAGGTTATTTCCTTTTCTAATATTAAATTCTTAGAAACTTAGTCTTTTTATATGATAGCCTGATGTTTGTAGCATCAATTACAATGGAAGAGCGACTATGGGAAAGACAAGTAAAATTTATCTAAGCAATTTGTTATAATTAAAAGAAAATAGGAGATTCGCTTAGGGGGCTGCAGAAAGAAAATAGGTCAAGGTAACTAACTCCCTTGAAAGGACCCCCAACTTTATCCGCGAATTTCCTGGCTCTATTCGAAAGTAAATATGGAATGCTCTAAACTAAACCTACTTATTAAGAGGCCCCTGAAAGTTCTAAGAAGTTTTTATTGGTTTCGTTTTTATAGCTAGCTTATTTTGATAGCTCTTAACTCGTGGGATGTAAATATTGAAGCCCACCCAGTGAATACACTTTCTTCTACAAACTAACAGAAATAAAAAAATTGGCACAGTGAGATTTTTATTGCCGACTTGTTCTATTTTTATGGCTAAGAAAATATAATGCGCATTATAAAAAGGAATTCCAGTTTCTCTTTAAAAATATAGTAACATCTTTCAATTAAAATCGATTTGTTTTTCTGAAAATTCTAAATAAGTTGATTACAGCAATTAAGAGAATGAGTTTGTGTTTATTTTGTAAAAAATGCAAATATTAGATTAGTTGAAACGTTTTTATATTTATAAAAAATGTGTGTTTTGTATTTTCCTAAAAAATATTTTTATTCACCATTTGTAGTTTCCGAAAACTTGTGCTGTAATTTGTATGGATATAAAAGCTTAAGTCTTTTGGGGGCATTTGCGTCGATCTAAAGGCTTATTGGAAGATGATCAAAGTGACCAGGCCAGAGCTTGATAAAACATATTCTCTCTTAAATGTCATCATATACCAGTGGAAATCATATAATCTCTAGAAAGTATAAACAATAATTTTAATGAATATAGGTCTTCTCAACTGCCAACCTAAGCGACTTCGGTTAGGTTAAGATAAACTTGCTTTTCTGATATAAGAATAGAGCCTCGAATAATGCAGTGGTTTGAAGCCAATTTGCATCATTGATCGGGCAATACTTGAAAAGTTGAGCGATTACTCATTTACCAAACTACCAGCGGTTGCTGTCTTCATTAGCTGATGATTGCTAGAGGAAATTATATCGTTTGACCTTGTACCACATAATCAGAGTTTGACAAGCCATTATTGATATGTGGGCAAAGGGTTTGACTCTTCGTTTGCACTCAATTGTGACAGATCTTATTGTGAAAGCTAATTTCCAGACTAGCAAGCGGTCATACTGAGAGTCTGATTCTTTGGGAACAGAAAGATTTTGCAGCCTGTTTCAAACGTCAAGCTCAGCAAGCTTCTGCCGAGCACATTTTAAATTGTTTGGGACTTTCCAGAGAGAATATATACGCGTCTGCCTTCTTGTCCTTGAGTTCCTTAGGGTCAGCCGTTTGATGGATCTTGTCTGACACCTGCAGTTTAAGATACAACAACAACAGAGATTGGCATGCTATGTATCTTAAATGTCCAATCGGCTTAATGTTCCTTCCAAGAATGTGCTAATTTATTAGGTGTTGCCCTTGTTATTTGAAAAAGTTCAGAATATCATGGGGCTTGAGGATAAACTTAATTTGTTAGCCATTTAATTCAGTCTGAAGTTCTGTTGTAATGTAATATAACACTATAAAGCTGGCGCTTTATTAAGCTGAATTATCAAGGATCCACAATGTTTTAAAAGCAATATTATTAATGTAAAAAAATTGCGCATTATTCAATAGACAAAACTCCTTCGATATTCTAAAATATCTTTTGAGACAAAAATTTCGTAATACACTGAGTATTTTACAACGCTCCCAATTCGAAAGACACTCCCAATTGACTTAAATTCGCATAGCCAAGACATAGCGAGCTTGGCTTGTCCAAGAGTCATTAGTAACAACAACAACATTTTACAACGTGATAAATGAGTTGTATATTTGTAATAGACATATGCACACTAAAAGAAAGTAAAGTAAGGCTGTTTCTTTTCATACCGACAAAAAATGTTGATTGTTTATTTTAAACTTTAAAACCATTTTTATTAGTATGTCAAAAATTGATTCAACATATGATTATTTTAATAATCTATAAAACGTAACAATAGCTTTCTACTATATGACCATAATTATAATTATCGATCGGTACTTAAAATCTGCATTTTTTTAATTAGAAGAACAAAGCTAACTATGAAAATCAATATATGATATATCTAAGAAACATTTAATAATAATTAATCAATTATTTTATTTTATTAAAAATGAAAGGTCTAGTTTCATAATCTTTTGATTTACTTGACAAAGAAATTTATGCTAATGTATGTCTTAGAAGAATATTAAATTCAAATGTTGAAGATATATCCTTTTGATTTCCTCCTATTTTATTCATACAGGAATTTAAAATAGAATACACTTTTAAATAAAATCATTTGCATTTTAAGAGTTATTTATATGCTTATCTGATTATAACGAAATAGTTCGAAGTATGATAACTGGGTTGAATTCAAATTTTATATTATGTGTTTTAAGTACACTAATTCAGCATTAAATTAGTATTTTAAAAATCGGTGAAAAAGTTTTTGAAAGTAACAGAACTATTCCACGTTATCATATATATATCAAAATAAAATTCACATCCACTTAAAATTCTTTTTTAAATTCATATTCAGTTGACATAGCAGAATTTTTTCTTAAAATAATGTAGAATATTTTTTTAGATAAAATATTTTCATTTTACATATTTATTTAAAAAACAATGTTTATTTTCTTTCTTGACAGTTTGAACTTTAGAAATGATGACACAGGAAATTTGGAGCAATAGCTTAAAACAGTTTGGCATTTAACCATTATTATATTTGCTTAAAATGATTGACACTAGGATTTCTTAAAATGTTTGTAATAACCTAAGAATATTTTATCTCTAATTATAATGATATATATATATATATATATTCCAAATCTTATTTCTATTAGTAGAAGAGTTTTTGATATGTATATGCAATGTATTCCGTAGTTACCTCCTTGTCTTAGTGAAATGGTTATTAAAAGTTATTATTAAAGAGGCAAATTTCAAAAATAAGTTTTATTACATTAACAATTTTATCATGCTTCAAGAATGTGAAGACCAACCATCTGTAGCATGTCAGCTCGATAGAAGCGTCCAACCACTGTTTTTTTTTTTATTTATTTTTTTATTTTTTTTTTATTTATTTATTTTTTTTTTTGATAACCAATCATATTTTGTCGTATTACAATACACATTCAGGTTCGTAGACATATTTATGACATTTTTGCAGTAGGGGATTATTACATATGATATCAATCCAACAAGATTCTGTTTCTTAACAAGCAATCTTTTAGATGCATACTGCTCGGCAGCTACAACATGTTAATATTTTTGAAATGTCAATATCTGCACTTATCTAAAATAGAATATGTTCAGCCAAAAATGCGTACCTTTCTTGAGAGATAGTAAATACAGCTAACCACGTGAAAAATTTCATCTTTATATTTTTACATTTGATTGATTGTAACATAATGAAGAAAACAAAGAATACCAAGAATTGTGTCAAAAATAGTATTATACAAATTTTAAAAATTTATGAACTCTTCGGAAACTTGATATAAAACATAAGTTTTTTTTGTAATAAAATAAGGAAAATTCAATTTATTCAAATGAAAAATTATCAAACATAAATATTTAAATAGAGAGCACTTCCTTTATTAAACATTATTTATAGAAATGAACTGACAAAGCTACTTAAAAGTTTTTACTTCTTAAGTTCTAAAATAATTCAAATAAATGCTATTCCAAAAAATGCAAACTTATGAATAGCTTTAAAATATTCGAATGTTTTCACGTTAAACATGTCATTGCCCAGTAATTTAAATCAAGTGAAGGTTCAAACTGACACTTTTGTATTCACAATAAGTGTAAACGAAAAATAGATATCTTCCTAAAAAAGAACTTTCTCTCTGTTTCAGTATTCAAGTCACCTTTACTTTTTAAGTGCGATAAATTTCATTGACCAACGAAAACAAAAGCGCTCAGTATCGCTTTTAAATCTCGAATTATCAAGATTCAGACGATTCAAAAGAGGTGTTTCACAAGAGTGAATTTTAACTCTTATTTTCGTCCGAGGTCATACTATTTCGCAGACGAGCTATCGCCAACGCAGGTGGCAACATAATTTAACCTTTGTTCTCGACTAAAAACAATGCAAAGGAGCTTCCTTTTCCCTCACTATCAATGAGAAGGAAACTTTCTAAATAAAACTTGGGTAAAAGTAATTTTCTTTTGATGAATTTTTTCCTGTGGGGAACGAGAAAAAGCTCTTTTTAATGCTTTATTGCGATTGAAGAAGATCGCTAATTAATTGTTCATTCTTCAAAGGGAAGTTAAATATGGATCGTAAGGATTTATAATTAATGATTTCCAGCTACTGTTTATTCCTATTTTCATCTCACGTTGTTTTCAAAGAATATAGATTTTCCTGGGAAAGTTTATGTGGTACAGGTTGTTGAGCATCAGTTTTAGAAAGAATCCAATAAACTCACTCTCATTTTTAAGCAAATGAAATATTTTATTGTTATTTATTAAACATAACTTTTAAGCATTTAAAGCACTTTTAAAACAGGGAATAAAACTTTTACCCCCATTTGTTAACTGTAACTATGTTTGTTTACCATTAATAAATATGAGTCATTCAATTTTTTCTGCTTAAAGTCAACAATTATTTCTTTGAAAATTTCAAATAAAATTCCAATATAGAAACTTAAAAAGTTCCCGAAAAAAATTCATGCTTTCACTAATTGGTGTCCACAAGAACTACTGATATCTACCGATACATAATCTAATACGAAGTTTAGATAGAAAAATATTATAATCTCAAAATAAAACTTTGAAATTTGTTTATTTCCAAAATGTTTTCAGCTGATTACAAGCGGCTAAATACGAACAATTGACTCATAATTTTGAACCACGTACAATGGACGAGGTCAGTACCAAAGTAGAAACTCACGTCTTTACAACACGCGTCATTAGTGGAAGTATACCATAATTACGACATATTTTATTTGCTCTAGTAACTATTACTGAGCACGATGATCATCGATTATGTGAGTATAGAACTTATCACCGGGCGGTCATGTAAACAGAGGTTTTCCCAAGCAAACAAACTCGGCCACAAAAGTCTGTCATAATATATTTTCCTATGAAATACTTATAAATATAATTAAAAAGCATGTACTGTTAGATGGTATTAATATTACATTTAAAAAAATATTCAGTTGTGTTGTCATTGAAAGTAAAAGTTTTGTATATATTCTGAGTTTATATTAGCTTATACCAATTTGCTTTCCTATATATTGATTTAAGAATTTTCCTTTCAGTATATTTCAAATTTTATATTCCACAACTCATACAAATATTGTTGTATTTTAATTGCCAACGCAGGCAATTATTACCAGTGAAAGGTTCATTAAGCTTTTTATAAAAAATAAGCTTGCTTTAAGTAATTTTGAATGGAATACTCAGAGAGAAAAAGGGGGAAATAATGAATAAATTATATTATTTAAAAATGTGAAATTTACTTAATTAATTTTTCCATGTTATTAAACTATGTATTTCTTTAACAGTGTTTAATATCCTATTGTTCTCATAGTTATATCTTTTGATTTATAAACTACAAATATCAGCAGTAATCCTTTAAAACTTTAGGAATTTTGCAGCGATTATTAATCGAAAAATGCTGCAAAATACTCAGAGTCTGATTACGACAGCTCTGAGAACAAATCCAAGCTACATTTGGATCCTTAAATAACTAATTTTTAAAATATGATATGGAATAATGTAAAATGAATTTTCTGAAGCATAAAACAATATTCCTGATAAAATTGTCAAATGGATATTTGACATCAATGATAGATTCTTAATGACAAAATGTTAAATGAAAGTTTTCAGGATTATATCTGAAAAAGCATAGTTAGATAATATAAAATTAATACTAAATTTATCTTGCGCCACAAAATTTCCTTCATTGTAATTTCAACAATAATAAAAAATATTGTGTGTTCAAAATAATCTGAAATAATTTTTATAAATTTATTTTAAAATTACCTGATATTTAAAATACTATATTGAATCAGTTCAAAAATGCATCGATTATAATATATCAATACATATCTACAATATTTCTCAATATATATCCACAATATTTCTCGATACATATCCATAATATTTATATCAATACGGTATGTTTTGCTTTTATTCTTTCTTTTAGGAGTATGTAGCTTTATATATTTTCTTTACCTTTGCTGTCTCAAAACTATAAATGAATTGGTTCATTAAAAGAAATTGTTAACGCATTGGAAATCAAAGATTAGAAATAACTAATTAATTTTCTAGGCTGTTAGTCACCTGAGTATTATTTATTTTGTTAAAATTGAAAATTTGGATTTATAAATATTAGAAGTTGCAGTCTTCTAAAATTTTATGAATTTTGATTCGTTGAAAAAATAAGTTGCCCGTCATCGGAACTTGATTATGACAGTATTATTATAGTTCGAGCCGTTAACGATTGCCAACAAAATCATTTGCAAATTCAAAAACTGACATTTTTGGAATGCATAATTACCAACATATAACGAAATAACACTTTTCGCAATACTACATGGAATTCTTGACTTCGAAACTGGTCATGGTGTTTAGCTGGGTTGTCTCTGGATTGTTAGTGTTATTTGCTTTCGCTGTTTCTTTTTTCGCTCGCCATAGAGTTCATAACTTACGAATTGTCCACTGAGAAGCCTGCAATAGATTCATTCCAAGGAAGAGAATTTTTATGAATAAAATTTATGTTTAATAGTCTATATTTTGATTAGCGATTTGGAGAAAAAAATATTTAGTCAACGGTCCTTCCAAAACGGAGAAGTACCCTCATTTTTAAAGATATGATAAACCAAAATACGAATTTTTTGAAATATAAACTATTATTTCTGATAATTGTTAATATAACTGAAACAGATATAATAGAGTATACTGAATCGCCAATATTACTAAGGGTGTTTCAATCAGAATCAATTGATATGAAGTTTTTATTTGTTTACTTTTTGTTATATTCATTTCTGTGATCGTCACGTTAGGTTGAAGACTAAAATGAATGAAGGAATTTGAATCAATAACATTTTTCCTATATCCTTTAATAACAATCTTACTAAATTGACGATAATTTCACTACATTGATGATAATCTCAATACACTGATACTTAAAGAATTTCAACAAATTCTTATTTCGGAAAAAAAAAATTTACAGAAACCTAATAAAAGCATGGACATACGAGGGTCACTCTGAAATTTTTGAGATACAACTAGGTTTTTAAACTTATACTTACAAATTTTAGGTGTGTTCAAAGTAGTCTCCTCCAGCATCAATGCACTTTTGTAGACGAATTTTCCACAGATTAAATGCCTCAAGCCATTCCTTTCTTCGAATAGATGAAAAAAATGCATCTATAGCCACATCAATCTCTTCTTCTGAATGAAAACGACGTCCACGTAAGTTCTTTTTTAGATTAAAGAATAACTAAAAGTCGCACATAGCTAGATCAGGTGAATACGGTGGATGTTCGATCACTTTAGTTTGTTTTTGTTTAAGAAACTCAACTGTTCATCCGGCTGTATGTGAAGATGCATTGTCATGGTGAAGCATTAGTTCCCTAACATTTAGTTCTTGTAGAATTTCTGGAAGACATTGAGTGGTATACCAATTTACTGTTACTGTCTTCTGTCCTTCCAATTTGATGGCTTTGACCAATTCCGTACTTCTGAAGAAAACGGCATACATCACTTTTCTCAGTGCGCGTTGTTTCTTCACCATTGTCGGCGTAGGATCATCTTCAAAGACCCATACTTTGCTTTCTTGACGTGTTGGAACGTCCAAAAACGGTATATACGTTTCATTACCTGTTACAATTTTAGAAATGATGTGGTGGCCACCATCATTCAGCATATTAAGAGTTTCTGTATTGATTCTGACACGCTCCTCTTTTTGATGCTCAATTAGATTATGGGGAACCTAAACGACAAACTACTTTTTTCATAAGTAATTCTTCATGAATGATTTTGTGTATGGCTGCGGATCCAATGTTAAGTTCCTTCTGTATCATTTGATAGGTACAGCGATTATCATCCATTAACATTTTTCGTGTGGCAGACACATTATCCGGGATGACTGCCGACGGCGGCCTTCCTGTGTGTTCTTCATCCTGAAGAAAATTGCGACCTCTTCTAAATTCTCTAAACCATCTGAATACAGTTGCACGAGCTGAAGATTCATCACCAACTGCTAATTGCAACCGTTGAACGCATTCTTCTTGATTTAATCCTGCTTTGAAATCGTAGAAAATCATAGCGCGAAAATGTTCTTGTGTCAACTCCATTTTCTCTTCTGTTTAAAATTTATTCCACGCTAAACAAGTTGAAGTAAGTCAGTAAAGAATGGTCTTTTGTGTTAAAATACTTTGTACTTTAAAACTAAACCGTTATTTTTATTTTGTAAATTCTCGTCTGCGCGTATCTCAAAAATTTCAGAGTAACCCTCGTATTATGTAAAAAATGTTCTATTTGAGGAATGTTTCCATTAAAGGAAAATTAATAATAATTATATTTTCACTGGTCAAGAACATATCATCTCAATTAAGTTACTCAATTTTTTACATCTCTATTAAGCTTCCAAGCGGCTATTTAAGAAATTATTTAAAGAAAATTGTGGCAAAAAATATTATTTTAAAATGATACTGAGAGGAATAAAATTCAAGTTCCAGTTTTATCCAGTTTCTAAAAGTTTCAAAAAGATATGACAAAAAAATAGGAAGGTGGAAGGTGTGGGGAACACTGTAGAAACTGTGTGATGTCAGACTGTGTGACTTATAGTTTCTTTTCTTAATAAATCGTTTGATAAGTATGACGTTTGACGTATGAAAGTGTGAATTACAATTTCTTCTTTTCTTTTCTTAAAAAACTCATTTAGCAACATAATGAAAAATTTGTTGCAAATAAAAGACGATTGTTGTATGCTATGTTCTAATGTGTGTAATTATTAGAAATTATTATACGTTTATATACAGCAGAACGCAATAGACAGATCACGAAATCGACAGAATTTCTTAGAATTATTTTATGCAATCAATTATGCCACAAAAATCTTCCATAAAACTTATTCTAAGACATTTTAATATTGACTGGCATTTGTATTGATGACTTCGCCTATTTGAGCAAAAAATAATAGGAAAAAAATATTACTTAAAAATCTAATTGTTTGATAAAAAGTTAGAAAAATAAAAACATTGAATTCAAATGAAATAATATAATAGAACTTATATTTAGGCTAATTTTCAGATGATTTTTAGAAATTTGAGGAAAATCTGTTTTTAAAATAAAAATCTCAATAAATAAAGAATTATCAAAGTTTTTTGGACTGCTTTATTTGACATTTTTAAATATATTTCCAATATTTTTCCCCATTTGATTGCATTTTATGACAACTCATTCATAACTCTTTAAGGAAAAATAATGAAAAAATTTTGAATACAATTCTTGGGAAATAGTAGTAAAACTTTTTAAATTAACTCTTTGCATTAAACTGATATGAAATTGGTTATTATTCTTTTTATTCATCCATGTCAAGATTGATTAGGTGATATATGTTGTCTAAAAAAAGCACTTTTTTATACTTCAAAAAATTAATTTAAATACAGAAATTAAAAAAAAATCTCATTAATATTTTTAAATGTGAAAAATGTTTTACTATTGTTTTACTACTGAATGTCATTACTGTATTTTTGATAATTTTTGGCTTTTAAGACTACACTTCACAAAATTTTGATTGCAGTGTTTTATTTTGATTTGGTTTATAGGCAGAATAATGAGAATTGCTGATGGCAAGTATTTCAAGATAGATGATAAAAATGATTTTTAGTGGTGAATTAAAAATTCATGTGGTGGAAAAGCTACAGCAAAAACATTTTTTGGTGAAATCAATATAATAATTATATCAAAGTATAATTGCAAACAAATAATTAATACTGGTGAAATAATTCTTTGATTTAGAGGAATAGACTTGTTCTGAAAACTCATGCATTATAATAATTTTGAGAATTTTAAGAAAATATATGATAAAAAATTTTTTATAATCATTTGGCATTGAGAAACATAAAAATGAGGTTCCCAGATACTTTTTTGTCAGATATGAAAATAAAGAAAAATATTTAGCAATAATCCTTAATGTCTAGAGAATTACTTTTACAAGTATTTAAAATGTCCAGAGAATAGGGTTATATTTTATTTTAAAAAAATACTTAATATAATATTTGATTATTTTTATTAAAATAATCAATTATTATTAAATATTATTTTTCTTGATAATTATTGTATTCATTTTGTCTTGATAACAATAATATAAAAAAATCAGCATTTCATAATATGGAATGCAAAATGCAAAAACTTGAGGACTAAAGAGAAGACTTGATAAAACTTGAGGACAAGATCCATCTTCATTATTTTAAAAAAGTTGGATTAATTTACCAGCTGTTAAATCCAAAAGAGCAGGTTATCATGGAGTGAGCTTTATATGTCCTTATTTAAAAATAAAGTTTATCTATCTCTCATGAAATATTTTTTTCATGATTTACTACGTTATTAATTTATCTTAAGATGTTTCAATAAAAGCGAAATTATATCCATAAACTAAATTTTCCTTAACTAAAATTTATTTGTAAACAGAAGAAAGTTGTTTGAACCTTAAGATATATAAGAATGTCAGATATCAAGAATTATAAATAATAGCAGAAATAAGTAGAAAAATCAAAAAGATATGGCAAAATTATATAGAAAAGTTGCTAGACCAAGGTCTTTATACATTTCTGATAGAAAATGAAGTGATATAGAATGAAACAAAGTTCAAAATGAATGAACAATTTTGAATTCCAAATAAAAGCTGACTATATTTTAGAAGGAATTCTTGGCGAGATCAAAGAATAAATGTAACAGACAACATTAATGAGAGCAAATCCGGCTTTAATATGTCTGAAACTGAATTACAATAAGTTCATTTTAGTTACATAGTAAAACATGTAAATTTAATTTTATCATTCGCTATTGCCTTCGGTTCGTGGTTTAGAATCCCACTTTGAGCTTGGATATTTGTGGTGGTTCAAAATATCTCGTTAAACCGTAGATTTCGATCTATTTATGAACAAAATGATAGCTGAACAATAAACAAATCAAAGAAACTAATGGCAGATGATAAATTTCTAGACAGTTTTAACTTTATCCTTATAATACTTTTATATGTAATTTATACTATTTTTAACTTTTTCTTATATAGCATTTCCAAAGATGAATGCATCATAATGTTTATTTTAATCACTATTTTAACTAATTTCAAAAAGTGAGTTTGTCATTTAATTTTTGAATATCAGTATGGAATATTTTGCACAATAATAATAAAGTACCACTTACTCACATTAATCATCACCCAGTTCAGTTTAATTTTCTTCTCAACTGATACATTATTTTCAGTTTGAATGAATATTGGAAGTTTATTGATAAAAAAATCATTTTTGATTTTTATGTCTAAAAATCAAAATTGGAATAGTAAGAAGCTAGATTCTATTTAGCATATCGGGTCTCAGGTAACAAAGAATAAAATATATTGAAGTGGAAGAAAGTGCTAATTTATTCTCATCGCCAGTAGAATTTTCCCAAAGCGATTAATTAACAAATTTGAGCTGATACTGGCTAAAAAACTAAATCATGTCATAGTGTGAGCAATTTTTTATTTTTTCCATTTGTATTTCGAGCAAATTAACATCATCTATTGTATTAGCTTCGGCTATTCGGAACTAAAATGAAACCAATACTCTTTGATTTTCAGAAAGACAATTGCTCTCTCTAAAAGTTTACCCTCTGTCCATCTAAATATTAAATATTGAAATGAAGCATATGAAACGGCAAAATTTATTATGCTTATATGATAAAAATGATAGAAAAAATATTCTAAGTAGTGTTTTAATGCTAAAGTAATTGCGAAAAATATTTTTATTAACAGATAATTTGGAGGTATAAAGATAAAAATTTTTACTTCGTCTGTTTTCTGTAGGAGTAAGATTGCGATAATTATATGTCGATATATCATATAAATTACCAAACAGCACTATTTAGATACATGAGGTTATATAAAATCTTTTTCTCAGTTAAATGTTTTTTATAATTTTATTAAATTTGTCACATGAACGTACTTTATTTTCAAATGAAAAGTTAAGTGATTTTATCAATTCTTAATTAAATATTTTCAAATTACGTTGTAGCGTTACTGCTTGGTAAAATAATGAGTTGCATAAAATAATTAACATTCAACTGGAAGAATAAAATTTTCATATTTTATAAATAATTCTTAGAGAATGCCACTATTTTAAATATGCTATGTGTGTTTCTCAGTTTTTTAATATTAAATTAAAACTTACATACGTTGAAATTAAAAACTATAAAAAGCGAGATTAAATACAATGAAAAACGTAAAATGTTAGTGCTATTATTGCAACATAATTGGCGACACATTTTATCGTGGTAATGGGTCAATGAGATAGTATTTAAGTGAAGAGAAACCCTTTACAAGATGAAAGAAACAGATTTTGGGTAAATTTAAATTACAGTGAAATCCCTGTGTGATAAATTCCTGATTTTAACAACTTTCTTTATGTATATCGTTAGGTTAGCTGTTTCGAAAATAACGTCATTTTTTTCCTTCAGCTTACATAAATGCTATTGTTTGGAAAGAAATTTGCTGGCCACAAATTTAGTTAGATAACATATTTTCATCTTGACTAATAAAACTGCGCCAAAAATCGCCACCGTTTCCATAACTTTTACTTTTACCAAATATTCAGATCTATTCTTTACCCTGAATAAAAATTTAGTTGGAAAGATTAACCAAATTAATAAGTTGTTGACAAATGCATTTCCGGAAGTAGTATGAATGTTGGTAAAACTTTAAGTTAAAGAAGACTATCCTTAAACTTATGCTCAAATTTAAGGAATGTTTTTATTATTTACCCAAAATTCAGTTTCACAAAAGGATCAGCCACAGAAAAATAAATATAGTATAATCTTTCATTGTTATACCAGTTAACAAAATCTAGATTCTAATAATAAGTAAATGAAATGCTTCGATCCAAAGATCATTCACTTTATATGAGTTTAAACTCATATAAAAATTAATATTAATATTCAATAATAGCTGTCACTAAAGCCAAAATATGTGATCCAGAGTAACGAAAACTTAAAATAGAACTGAACAAAGAAAATAATTTTTCTTTAAAAAGAATAATAATTCCTAACAGCAAAATGGCCCAAAAATTAGCCAAATAATGGCGAATTCGCACCTATAGAACAAAATATGAGGTTTGTAAGGTATTTTTTTTAGAAAATTCGTATTTTCTTTTCTTGAACAAGATAAATCCATACATGCACTGTCTTATATTTCTTCTTGTAAATGAGATAAAAAAAAAAGGGTAGATTATGTATATAAAAAATAGGTCGTTGACATATTGTAAGATAGAGGCATACAAGTTAATTTTTAAATTATTCTAAAGTGGTTAAAGGTTTAAATACCAAAATTTTATTAAAATAAAGTGATTTGATCGTAATAAAAAATTAACAAGATATAATCGGTTGGAAATATAATTAATTGTTCAACAGAATTTATTCTTCTTAGTCTGATTTTCTTAGCCATCTTAATTTGAAATGCAAAATACATGGAGAAATCCAATTTTATGAAGATTTATTTATTTTTTTAAGCAGAAAAGTTTTTGAAGGTAGTATAGCTTAAAATATTTCATGTTCATTAGCTGGAGTAAAAGTAAATAAATATCAATGATTTCTGATGAAATATGACTCCAAATACTATAAACTTATAATTTTTTGGTTTCATTAATGAAAAAGTGTGAGAAATTAAAAAAAATTATAAAATATAACTGGAATTAAGCAAAAATATTCCAGTCTTTAAATATAGAATACTTACGTAACAATGTCGCTTTGCTTTAATCAGTCATTTTCTTTTGTATTTTAATATAATACTATATTTAAGAAAGTACAAAGATAATAAAAAATGCGTCAGAATAGTTCATAAGTTATGTGAGATGAATTATTAAGCTTCTCAATAAATAAACATTTTATAAACAAAAATCTTATCAGAAATACTGTAATAAATATGAAGTACAAAAAATGTACACACTTTTTTTTTATCTGTAATTATAAAATTTTGCAACCACAAAAATAAATGTTTTATTATTCTGTATAATAATTCGATTACAAAATTTCGGTAATATTTTACCATTCATTGAATAAAAATCAACAAATGTAAACTGAACTTAAATAAAATTTACAAAACACTATTGCATTACATATAATAATTTTCCAATCTTTTGCCTTTTTATAGATTGAATGATATAAACCTGTTTTTATCAGAAGATAGATCTTTTAATATTATGCTTAAAGTAGTAAAATATTTAAGATTAGTAAGCATTTGAAAGAAACATTTAAGTATTTTTCGCAAAATAATGTTAGAGCTTACAGTACAGGCGTATATTACAAAATTTAAACATGTAATATTCGGCAATTACATGTTTCTACTTATACAGAGTTGGACATTTAATTTTTAAAAATGCGTTTTGAAAATTGAATGTATTCTATTATGGTTTGAAAGAGGAATACGAAGAATATAATAATCGGTGTGGAAATATCAATAGTAATATCAGAAGTTACAGATGTATCTTAAGTCTTAAATTGTATCTTAAGAGATCATATAGTACGGTAAGATAAATAAGAAGACTTTTCAAATACTAATTTAGGGATCAGATTGTAAAATATTTTTAATTCAACAAGAGAAGAATCAGATTTTGAGAGTGTCCCATGATGTAAAATTATTTATAGTTAGATGAAATTTTCATTTTTCTAAGAAATAAAGTAAAATTTGAAAATTTTCCTTTCATCTTAAAATGCAATGATTGTAATATATATTATAACAAATGTATCATTCATATCAACTTCTTTTAGAGAGTAAATATAAACACATTAGTGAACATAATCACATTTTCAACATCTCACACATGTAAATGATTTTCGAGATGTTTACATTTTATGCTATTTCTAATTATAACGATGTATTTCATGTTGTTTTTTATGTATGATAAATTTAATGTATTTTATATTCAATATCATTTACATGTGCAGAAATTCATGCATTTTTAGATGTTTTACATAGTTTTTTTAAAATCTTCCTGAAATTGCGGTATATATAGTTATTGACAGTAAATTGATTTGTAATTATATATTTTTAAAGAAGAATTACTATATAGGAGAAGTATAATAACATTAAAATTAAAAACTTTGTTATTAAGAAGTGAAAACTTTTTGATAATTTGTATCATATGCTTAAGTTTGGAAAATGAAATAAATGCCTACAAGCTTAATGGGAGAAAATAGTTTTTAACCATAAAGTAAAAATGTTTAACTACATCACTATTAGTTTTCAGGAAATTTATAATGTACTAGAAACATTACATAATAGAATATAATTACACGAAAGTCATTATTTTCTAAAGCATTTTAAAGGTAAATTTGTTTATTATTCTTCATTCATATATATGTATGTATATATATATAGTGAGAGGGAGAGAGAGAGAGAATATTTCACAAATGTATGTGATTAAATGATTAAAACACTTATTGATATTATTTCTAATACCGCATCATAAGCGCTTAAGAATAAATATTTGAAAAGTTAAATTTTAAAAAAAATCATGAAATTATATTTTAGCAAATTATAATTTACATTTAAACAAAACTTTAAAAATGAAATGATATTTTAAGAAATTATCATT
This sequence comes from Latrodectus hesperus, assembly GCA_037975125.1. Classification (NCBI taxonomy): domain Eukaryota; kingdom Metazoa; phylum Arthropoda; class Arachnida; order Araneae; family Theridiidae; genus Latrodectus; species Latrodectus hesperus. The sequence goes on along the minus strand of CM075857.1, from coordinate 37,332,627 downwards.
TATTTAAATTTTAACAGTTTAATTTATAAATGTATTTTAAATACATAAGAGAAATATAACAAAGTAAAAATAAATATCTAGGTACCAATTTCTTAATTCGATAAATAGATAAAGTTTAATGATAAAAGAAACTAATGTATAATTTAAATAAAAAATTTGGATACTAAAATAATGAGTAATTTTTTCCATATAAAGAATTCCATATAAATTCGAATTCCATATAAAGAATATAAAATAAAACATTATCACAGAAGAACGAAGACATTCAAAAAACATATTCTTCTAAAGACTTTTATCTTTCTCAGGGTGACTGACAGTTTGCATAGAATTCGTTAATATATTAACATAAAAAAGTGTATCTTTTGTAGAACGCACGGGTATTTTTCAAATTCTCGAAAAATCATCCACGATGGAAAGTATCATCCCGAGGCGCAAAATGAAGCGAATCTAGGCCACTGGATCCGCTCATCTTTCCTCCCACTTCCAACGCTGACTCTTGATTGGACCAGTTCTTTGCAGGTTAGGGGACCATCTCTTCTGGATCTTGAATGGCAGCCGGACATGTAGCTCTGCAAAGTAGAAACACAACCTTCACTTATTCTCCCCACTTTGTAAATCACGTGGACACTTACATAAAAGATCTTCTGTGAAGAACATTTTCGTTATTTTCACTTTGTACTTTAAGCAGTTCGCAATTGCTGAGCACCGTTCAGCTGTTCCGAACTTATTTTTTTGAAAATAGGATACAATAAAAATGGCTCATGTCTTCAGCTCAGTAAAGTGGATTATATTTGCTGTTTTGGTCTAAAATCGTTTGTGTTTTAAATTTCAAAGAAATTCATAAGCAGAGTATCTGTTGAAAATCTTGAATATTGTATTTATAAGCGAAAGAAAGTTCCAGTTTTTTTAGATTTATGACAACTACTTTGAATGTATCATAAATCGAAATAAATTTCCGCTATCTTGTTCAGAATATTCTCAACTAGACAGAATTCAGTGCTCGAAAAACTGAACATTTAGCTATTCTTGCAAAATGTTGTCATGTAAATCGTTTTCGGCAGTACTGATATTATTTTGGATGAGATGTTTACCACATATATTGCTCACACAAGCTGGAGAAGCCACTACAGCCTCTACAAAAGATGTCCAGTTCAGTGGATGGAAACCTGTTCCTGAAACTGAAGCTTTGAGTACAGATGAATTTGCAAAAAAGTTTCCGGACGATAAAAAAATAAATGAAACAGACAGTGAAACAGCAGAAACTAGAAAGAGTTTTGTCCTGGTGTACCCTCCTCGTTCACCATCTCAAGAACAGCCACCAAAACAAAATGACAATGAAAGTGACCAACCTAAGAATGCTGGTCCACCCCTTCGAGCTTATCCGACGCAGTCAAGGTATACCAGGATAATGAACTTTGCAGCTTCTGAAGGAGGTAATAAGAGAGCACCAGGAGTTTACGAGAGGCCGAAGTTCCCACCTGTAGCTAATCCACCACCTTTACCCCCACATGCCCGAAGACACCAGAACAAACCAGTACCAAATTTTAAGCCAGAACCTACATCCCAACATCAAGTACAAATTCAACTGTTGGATGGATATATCGTCCCACCAGCAACAGGTGAGTAAATTTTAAATGTTATTTAGAAAAGACAATTAATAAGCTTTAAATGTCTGTAGTTAAAAAAATAACAGTGTAATGCAGTAAAACATTTAGTACGCATGCGTATAATATTATTTTTATCCATTGTAAACTCAAAAATTAAACAGATTTGCTTAAAATAATGACTAATTCTGTAAATTTTGAAAAATAATTTTGAAACAAAGTGAGTTTTATGTGATATCATAAAAAATAATGAAATGAAAATAAGAAGAGTAAAATTTAATTTTTTAATGAAATTTTAATTTAAATTAAATGTAATTTTTTATTTTGATTTTATTAATTAAAATTAAAGTATACGTTTTTAGTAAGTCACATATATATTTTGCAATATTATAAAATGGATGAATCAAAGTTAATTGTAATTAAATTTATCTAATTGTAAATAGAATTCGAGATTGTTGTGTATTTATGATATAAATGCGTATAAATATATTTATGTAAATATATCTCATTTATATAAAACAATGATTGTCAAATTTTAAACAAAAACTGGAATTAAAAATGATAACATACAATGGAAAATGTCTTTGTTTAATAAATTCATATTATAAAAATATAATAATTTATTTTAAATATATTCATTTATTATTTTTAGATATATATACCTTCAATTGTTTCAAAACTTGTGTTATTTATCATTAAATACCAAGAAGAAAATATCTATAAGTTCATAAATTTTACAAATCTAAAAGGTATTCTTTATATCTGGAGTGAGTCTTTGTTCTGGAAAAAAAAAGAAAGTTTTGAATTCCAAAGAAAAATGCCACGAAATTCGTGACAGACTATCTATTTCGAGAAATAAGGCCTCCGCTCTTTTAGGGGGCTTGATTTCTACTTTCCCTTTTATCATATGACCTTCACCCGTTTCAGAGGCGTGTTAAAGGTGATACAATTTATCCTCAAGGTTGTATGATATCGAAAGTCCAACACTGTGCATGTTGAACAATTGCTTTTAGACAAAATTTTATATAAAATTATAATGATAATGACAGGAAATTCATAAAGTCTCCAATTTACCTAATTTCGTTACACAATTATTTTTATGAAGATTCATTCAATTTAAATATTCCTATTCACTATATTTTGTTATTCTGGAAATTAATTATAACTCCGGCCAATAAAATTTGTCATAAACACCAGAGAACTTATAAAAAATGTCTAAACATTTACTTCGAAAGAACTGCAATTGTTAGCCTTTTATTTAAAATCAGATATTAAAACTATCGTCAATTATACATCTATTTCTTCCATTAAAGATATATTTATCAATTACCAAAAGTTAAATATTAATACAAGAGTTAAAATTATGATTGAAAAATATCCTTGGCTTAATTTGCATTATAAGGAAAAAATATAAGATTTTTCTAATATGAATGAACATAATGTGATATTAAATCTCAATTTATATACGTTGATACTTTGATCAACGCGTTATAAATTATCTAAATGCTTATCCATCTCTCGTTTGAAAACGACAAATAAATAAAAATAATAAAATAGAATAATGACAATATATATCTATAAATATATTGACACTGATATTTAACATAAAATTTTATGTTAAAATTTACTTTAATATTGATTAGATTTGAATATCAAGTTTAAATATTCGCGTTACACAATGTGAAAATTGAAAAACACAATTGAAAATGGAGATTAACATACATTTTACTAAATTTAATTTTTCTCACGAAGAAAGTAAAGCAAGAAATTCAATATTAAAATACCAGCTGCGAAATAATTTTCAATTTTCTTCTTTTCAATAAAATATTACTAAAAACGCGCGGAAAATAATTTTTTTTGGATGTTTCATTTATGTTATTATATGATTGTTTACTATTTTTTAAAATTAGTACAGGATTTTTTTCATGATGATTTTATAGAGTTATTTTTTGAAGAGTAATTTCAAAAAAAGTGGTAAATATCACAAGTTATACAAAATTTCTAACATGTTAAAAAATAATTTTTTATAAAATAAAAAGAGAAATCCACTGAAATGTACAAATATATGAAAACTTATTTATATTAAAATGTAAAAATGCTATAGATAATGTAAATAACAAACTTTAGCTTAAAAATAAGTTTTGTTTTAATGTACAAATTTTAAAAATGCTACAATACTTAGGTGGATTTCCAGCCATTCAAGCAAAAGATAAAAGAGCTCCTATAACAACTTTTCCCTTGAACCTTAACAATGTACCAGAAATCAGATTGTTGCTACCAGGAGATGTTCATCAACAATTAACAAATTTAGGCCAACCGGCTCCACAGCAAAATCAAGTGGCGAAATCATATCCTGAACCTCAAAGTCAAGGAACACCAAATCTTCCTCCTCCCAATCACAGAAACCAAGATTATCATAATGTAGAAGGAAAAATCCCAAACCCTTCATTTGAATCACAACGATTTTCCGATACAGAAACGCAAAGGCATCAGCAACCTCAAAGTGTTAATAACAATTATAATAAAGAAAACAAACAGACGAATTTCAACCATAATAACCAACAGCCACCAGAAAATGGCTTCAATCAAGCAGATGCAAATAACTTCGGAAACGTTGTAAGTTTTCCTGGACACTCTAATCCAAATATTCAAGATGCGTCCAATAATCACGGGCAGAGATATGAAAATAGACATGTCCGTAATTTAGGTGATGGAAGGCCCCATAACCAAGATTTTCAGTTGGACGCCAGGAGCCCTATAAACGATAAAATTTATCCTAATGATCAATCACACAACATAATCAATCCAAATGGCGAAAAGTATAACCAGGATTTTCAGATTGATCCAAGAGCTCCTCCAAAAACACAAAGTTTCTCTAATGTTCAAAGAGATCCATTCAACCAGAATGCAGGTAATTATCACCAAAATGGACGACAGTTCTATCAGCAAAATCAACAAGCAGGTGGTTTCCCACAGTTCTCAAATGAACCTCAAAGAGGAGAAAATTTCAGGCCACTGTTGAATAGAAATCACCAACAGAGCCAATTTAACAATATTCCATCCATAAAAGGAAGTCAACAAGGTGGAATAAATCAGTATCATAATAATCAGAACTTAGGACAGAATGCTTGGCGTGGGCAACCGTCATATAGAAATAAGCAAAACAATAGGATTTTACCACCAGAAAAGCAAAATTTCTATAACGTTAATGAACGAAATCTTAATCAAAATATCAAAACACAAAAAGGTTATCAAAATACACAACAATCTAACTTCAACTATGGTGGCTTGGATCAGACAATGAAAAGAGGGAACAATCCATCTTATAATCAACCAAACAACCTTCAGGATACCTTCAGCCAACAAGATATTTTGAAAGACTTTGATGTATACGATAGCACTCAGACTTCTGGTGGTCGTCAGACATCTACAACTCAAACCATAAGTACTCAACAAGTACTCGTTGAAGGTAGGAATGTTACTCAAGGTAGCACAACAGATGAAATTTACTTTGTACCACAGGTACCAACTCAGGATGACATTCAAACACAAGTTTCCGATATTGATGTTTCAACGCCTACAGACACTACATTTGGTACTGAAGCAATTTCTACTAATACTGTTAGAGACAGCACACCATTCACTCAACAAGAAGGTAAGGCTTAATTTTGTTTCATTTTAAATAAAAAAATTATTTTTCTTTTAAATTCTTTAAAATGTTTTATATACAATTTTTTCACTGAATTGAGGGACTATAATGAATTGCATAGTGTAAAATGTAGTATTTACGCTTTTTGAATATATATACATATATATTCGCACATGTACATATAATATATATATATATATATATTATACAAACAGCATATTTGTTCTAGTTTAACTAATTTTTAAATTTTTTTGCATACTAATCATTATACATTATGCTCATTATATTCAATTTTTAATTTAGTAATATTTTAACTCCTTCATTAGCTGTAAGCCATGAAAATACTTCTCACTCCATGAAGATTAAACTTCCACAAACTTTTCTTTTTTCTTTTCCATGTGCATAAATAAGAAAGAAAGATATGATCTTATTCTAAGTATACTTAAGAATAATATTTTTTTGAACTTTTTGCTCATTTATATATTCTTGTGTTTATTTATTCATTTATTTATTATTATTCTTGTCCACTTAAAACGCAGGTCCAAATTCACAGCATTCAATTTCCTTAACTAGGTTATGGGTATCGAAACGCATTTAAACCAGTTTAGACCCAGACGATAGATGGCGTTTTTCTTTAATTTTTATTTTTTTAATGATTAAGAGAGTACTTTTGGCATTAGCCGAATGAAAGAATTGGAGATGTATCTTTTAAGGAAATTCCATCAAGGATTCTCCTTTCAAAATTTCAAATTGCATTAATCACTGCATTTAAGAAACGATATGTAGATATTAATTGATCCTTTCCATCACTTATATTAAAAAGACTTTACATATGTGAGCTTTTAATTGGATTTTCATTCTTGGCACATTTGCAGAATTCGAAACCTTAAGTGATGGAGTCACTGGTGGCTCTGTGGTTGGCAACCAAGTGAGCAATCAGATTGACAGAAATGGGTTCTGCGACTGTTCTCAAACCTGTGCTCCTATCCAGCGACTGCCATCTGAAGACTTTGGGTCATCCATCAGGGAAATTGCAAGGTCACTGAATGCAGATGCATTTTTTGAATTCGTTGGTCTTACTGACAATGAAATCGAATCTATGCTGTCTACACAAGGTGAGTAGCATTTCGATTTTTATTTCTAACACAAGTTCATAAAAATTGATTTCCTTATTTATTTATAACTTTATGAATATAAATTATTGAAGCATTTTTTTTAAAATTTAGCTATAATAAAATTTTTCACATTTTTCTTCTATTTCCTCGTAAACAAGAAAATAATTTTCAGAAGACCATAATATAAACTACATTACTAAAAGGAAAACATTTAACAAAAAAGCATGTATCAAAAGATCTCGAATAATTGTTGTAATCTTCTGAAAATTCTCTGAAAAATTGCCGAATGAATCAAATATTAATGGGCTATACGCCAAATTTTGCAGGCTGAGTAAAATATTAAAGGTATACAACAAAAAAAGAAACAAGTATTGAGATAATTTTAACAATATTTACTTGTAGTTACTAATAATCAATTCATTTAATTTAAATTATGAAAATGTTATTCATTTTAATTATAGATATTTTATTTTAAATAAATTTTATTTAAAAAAATTACATTGAAAACACTGCGTCTCTTAATTATTCTCAGGAATGAGTAATATTTATATTATTTTAAGGAATACTCTGATTGAGATAACAATATAGTTGATTTTAACAAAACTAGTATCTTATATTTTATAAGTTCATAAATGTAGAAGTTTGAAATTTTTATATTTGTCTTGTGTATTTACACACAATAAATAAACTAAATTAAAAAACTGAAACTTCTTAAAATAACATTCTTTAATTTTTGAAATGTTGTATATTTTTATTTTTTTGTTTCTAAATAGGTAAATACAGAATATTCTTAATTTTTGAATATGATTAATTTTAGTCATGAAATATGTATTTTGGGCAAGTGAAAACAATTGAGAAATTGAGTTCTCTATTATTATTTTTTGTTTCTATATGATATATAAATATTTCACTGTCAAAATCTGTGACTTTAAATTGCTGATAACACGATTATAATATTATTTTGTTTGTTATGAAGATAGTTTATTAATGCTACGGTAACTCAGAATATGTAAATGATTATATTTCTTGAATTGAAAATTAAAACTGAAGAATACTTAAAATGTTGTCCAAGAACCAAGTGTAATTGATGTACACTTTCAAATATTTTTAATCTTTTACGTGAAAGTTTGAAAATAATGCGATAAGAAAAATCTACTATTTTTAAGAGTTATTCTTTTAAAAAAATCCCGCATTTTATTTTATAACATTTTTATTTTGCAAATAATATATAAAATAAAATTTAATAACTGCATATATTTTAATGGATATTTTAATTAAACTATTTAAAAAATTTTATAAAATTTACGTTGATAAATTTATTAGAGTGGAAAATTAAGAAGAAAACTATTTGTTAATTTTTCATAACGCAAACTAACAAATCGTGTTCTTCCTTTGTAAGCAAATTAACTGGTAAAAAACTAATATTTTGATTTGACATAAAAGGAATGCTTGTTTCTGGTTATTCTTTTGACAAAAAAGAGCATCTTTTTTATAAAATAGGTTTCGGAAACATGAAAGTATTAAACAGGATTTTTTTGTTTAGCTTGGTCACGATTATTTAACATAGATTTTAGACTTTAAGTCGTTCACCTCATTTCAAACACAACAGATATTAAGAACAAAATCTTTGTTTTGTACAGTATAACACAGAAAAGTTGCGTAATCGGCACAGAAGCAAAAAATGGTTAGAAATAATAATATTCGACTCTAGCGTGTAAATAAGTTGATGCATTGTACATCATGGATTTCATTTTCGATGAAAGGCATTTATTGAAGCTTATGCTTCAGTAATTCTTAATTGTGATTGTTCTTTGTTAGAATCTTCAGCGTGCATTTGTGATTTACCTTCTTTCCAATGGAGCGGATTGTTCTAAGGATTTGTTGTGGTCTACTGTGTTTCAGATTATGAAGCTCCTAAAATTAGTTGCGTTCCAATTTCTTTTGTTCCTGGAACACTTTCATTTACTGGTTGAAAGTTTGAATGCTTTTCAATTTAGAAAAAAAAAGGAAGATGTAAGACTCATTCATAGCTTCAGATTTCAATTGTCGTTGGCTGTTTTGTTTGGTCAGTTGCTATCTCATTGCCTGTTTCACTTGTTGTCACTTTTATTGCTGATCCACTGAAATGACACTTACTTAAAAAAATGTCAATAAAAATGAATGAATATCGTAGTTTCTTTGAAATAAAATTAAAAAGATAAGCTATAGAAAAATAGTGAAAGGAAGTGCACACACACACAACGTAAAGAAATCTAACGACATACAAAAGGATTCTGCTATGCTAATAAAATTATGGTGAAGCTTTATTACCGAAGTTTTTACAAGGATTTTAAGTATAAAGATATTCTGCAGAACATGATTTCATCATATAACGTAAAAAATTTTCTGCAAGAGAGCCAAATATTACTAACAACAAAAATATTTTATTTGCCCTCATATATAGATACTTACTTTTTTTTCTATACAATTAATTCATTTCAAGTAATATTTTATTGTTTTTTAAATTTGTAATGTATAATTTTTTTTTAATTTTTATAATACATATTATTACATATACATTTCATCCAACATTAAACGCAAAAAATTATTTCTGTTATTAAAATTTCGTGCGTAAAATGTATGACTGCCATTAAGTTAATGGCTTAAACTAATTAATAAAAAATCAAAACAGAAAACTAAGTTTTGCGTTAAGTTAACGCAAAACTTAGTTTTCTGTTTCGATTTTTTAATTTCAGAATTTATAAGAACTAATAAATTACAAAATATTGTGAAGTAACTAACTTTCATTTCTGAAATAATTAATGTAATTAAAAGTGGAAACAAACAAAGTACATTTTTTCTCTGTTGTTATATATTTTTAACACTGCCCTTCAATTTTAAATAAAAATACGAGTGCGTGAAAATTTAAACACCACATTTAAATTCAAATTAATATTAATACATGAACGAAGTGAAGTCACGTGGTTCTTGTGGGATATGATTCAAATAGAATATATTATAATCAAGTAAATATTGGTTAAAGTAACAAAAAACTAAAGATAATATTAAAGGGAACAATCACATATTTCAATGTAGTGTTGAATGATTCACGAGTTTTGATTTTGTGAGAAGAAAACAATTTATTAAAGTGTGTCATTCCATATAAAAATTTGTGTGAAGTTCCATATGTTCCAGAGCCAGCCTCTATGGAGACAAGTTGCTTTTTAAACCAATAAAAAGATCCCTGATTGAATCAAACTTTTTTAAAAAAGGTAAAAACTTGTTACAGTATAAATTCAAATTTTTTTCTTAAATTACAGCTAAATAGAGGAATTTTTCTATAATAAAATATGAAAATGTAGGATAAAAAGTCCAATTTTTGTTTCTAGTATAGTCATTTAACTAATTACGTTTGTAGTGAATTTCAACTCATATTAAGTTCGCGAGCTATTTCAGATTATAAAATACATTATTATATTTTTATGTTATGATGTATTTGCATAAGAACAGAAATATAAAGATGAAAGTTTTATTTTAGAAATAAAATAGACAACATCAAATTATAATAATGTTTTATGGTAAGAAGATACATTATCATTTATCTTAACATGTGAATTATTCAATAGCGAAATCTCTATTCAGTTTGGTTTTCCCTCTTACGCCTATCTTTCTTCTGATTCGAAGGAAGAAGATTACAATGAGCATATAAAATTTATTAAGTCAATATCAAGAATTATAATACTACCACCTAAAAAAATATGAATAAAAATAGAAGATACAATAAACTCGTGCAAATAAGGAAGTTAAAGCGCGCAGTATATCTGGGAAAGTTGCGCTATGAGAAGACGATTTCCTTCCAAATTAACCTTCAATGAAGCGACTCAAAGGATCAATTAAATATCAAAATAGATACATTCTTTTGGAATGAACGGGGGATATCTATCTGATGCCCCATATTCTGCACACACTGAGAATCCGCTCAAGGGTATCTATCTGACTTGTGAATCTTTAGAAGGTCAAGAAATCATGTTTTCTCCATTCTAATACATGTGGACTATAAAAGGAAAGTTGCTCATTGTGATGGTGGTGCTCTGTGTATCTTCTGCCCTCAATGGTCCCATAAATAATAAAGTGAAAGAAAACGTTCCATCTTTGTGGCTCAAATGTGTAAGTCACGCTTTTCCCATCACCGGGAAGATACACACGCTGGAGGAGTTTTATTGTCTTTCAGGCTGACAGACAAATTTTAAATGTGTTGGAATTTGTAGAATCACTCGGATTTCTTCTTTGTCCGAGGTCAAGTAATTGTCATCAGATCTAAAAGATGCCAACGATTCTTGAATAAGCTATAATCATTGAAGCAAATATTTCTCACGTCGCATGCGTATTCTTTTATTGATACAAGTAAAATACCGTTTACACAAAATTGAGAAAAAAATACACTGTGGCACACATTTATGAGTGTTCCGCAATTTCCTTTTCCTTTTTTTTTTTTTTCAAATCGAATTAGAACATTGTGTTTTCTTACAAAAATATAGTTAACAAATTTAAATTTTAAAAAATCAAATTTGTGTGTGTTAACAATTTAAAATATGATATGAACAATATAGTTTCTGCAAAGACGAAACTCTTACTTAAAGTTTTAATTAAAATATTTTTACATTAATTGTCGATATTTTTCTAAATATTTCGTGTTAAATTGAAAGATAATTAATAATTCACCTTTTATTTAAGTTTTGAACTATTTTAAATGAATTCAAAATTAATATATATTGGATGGTTACAATTACAAAACTTTCATTTCAACATTCAATCAAACTTTCAAAACTTCAAAACAAAACAATTGCAAACAGTTCTTTGAGTTTTGGATAAATGTGCAAAGAGTATTTCACAAAAAAATAAAGGAACTTTACTGATAATTTTATATAAAGCACATATTCAAATTTCTTACATATCGTTACAAATTTTTAATCTTCTTCCCTCGTATTACTCGACATACAGTTATCAGATAACAAAGTCCAATCATTCCACTATATCAAAACCCCACGATGTTCAACAGTCTAACAACAACAGTTATTAGAATTAACAGTCTAACAATGACGGGATACTTGAGTGTAATTAATATTTTCAGCAAAGTGGTATGTATACACAGCCTTCCATGCATTCCCAAGGAAAAAATACATAAATTGTAAGTTGAGAAGCTCTTAAGGGATACATGAAGAATGTAAGACAGAAAAAGTCTTTCTGTTGATTAGTCATCTTTGTGCAAAATACTACCAACCTGTCTCTAGTGAATTTCAATTTATGTTCACGGTGAAATCGATTCACTGAACTGACAGTTATTAGAATTAACAAGTTGTGATTTTATATGAGTTATATAAGGCTCTTCAAGCCCTGTGAATCCTCATTAATCACTCTATGTTTTACAATCGTCAGAATAGCAATTCCTTCTATTACAGTTTTACAATTTAATCCTACAGAATCCCAAAAGATTGAAGTTTCGAATCACAATATGCATATAGAAAGAATTAACATTTGAGAATAATTTAAAAGAAAAGGACTTTTTTTTCTTGGAAAGTTTGGGGAATTATTTTTTTATTTGCGGATATAAAATATCAGAGAATTATTTCATTATTAAGTTTTATTCTTATAGGGTTTTAAAAATAGTAAAATCGAATACTAAAATTGGTTGCTTACAACGCCTCTCTTTTTCTAATTGTATATTTTTTACTGGTCATTGTCCATAAGAATTTTTTTCCTTGTTTTTAAATATATCAATGTGGGCGTTAATCTGTAGGAACCATGCTCAGGCTGCCTATATGGAATTTTAAAAATACATTCTTTATAACAAGACTCTGAAATTTATAATGGAACATTATGTATATTAGCTTTCAAATTATGATGTACACGGATCGTAACATAACATCCATTAAGATAAAAAAAATTTAATAGACTTTACATTAATGGAATCGTTTTCTATCCTAAAAATAACTTACTATTTTCAAAATCGTTACTCAAGGTGTGGTTTTACAAGGCTTTCATTTCACTTGGACTCTCACGTTGCCCAAGAAGGGTCAAAGGTGAATTTCGCCGATTGGGGTCACTGGGGAATTTAGAAAAAAAAAGTGTTTTTTGTTTGCATCTAAAGAAGGTCTATAGGGCCGGATTTTCTCTAAGTGGGATGCTATATGTTTACATTTCGCCTTTAAAATACTTTTTCATTTCTCCTCTTTTTTCACTCCCTAAATTACACTGACCTTTTAAATGCAAGCGCAGGTGTAATCAACTTGTTAAAAGGACACTGAACTTTTATTTGAGCTTGAAATTCTTCTGTGACATTTTTTTTGTTTTTATTTAAATGAAAAACGTGTTTTTTTTAATAAATAATTTGCTGTGCTGCTAATTTTTAAAGCTGAAAATAGATTTGCATATTTATGTAATTTTTTTCAATCGTGAAATGGAATTAAATAACAAAAAATAATAAACAAAATTAATTTTTGACATACATAGAAAGCAGTTGTAACTTGAATTCTATTTTTATACGATTTAAATTTTTTATTGGCTCTGTAAAACTTTCAAAATGAACCAATGAAATGTCGCTATCAAATTCGTCATGGATTCATTGCTGCAAAATAATGAAATAGCATTGTAATTGTTTGAACTTTCTTATCAACTTAAAATTAATTGTAGGTATAAAAAAATTTGTTACGTTTTTAGATGAACAAACGAAATTAAATCAGAGAGTGAAATCACTGAAAAGGAAAAAAAATTCCCACCTGATTAAGTACGAATAAATTTCATTTAATATATAAATTCAACTGCCAATTTTTATCTTATTTGTATTTGGCTTTTTTTATAACAATGCATGAAAAATTCATAAGCACTCACTTAAATTTCGCTTCAATTTAGTGATTTGGTTGATGTCTGGAAATATCTTATCAGTTTTCAATTTCATGTGAAACATTAATAAGTAAATCTTATTATTGTTTCATACGAACACGAATTGTAATGAAAGTCTATATGTTAAATAGTTAGAGAACTATCCATGAAATATATATAGCAACTTCTGCTCTTAAAACTTTTCCAAATAATAGTTTCTCCACTGTTTTCGTGTTCAATGATCAATTGACATTTTACTTATATTGTAAGGTTCTGGTATGATAGATTCATCACTTCATAATTCCCATGCAGTTTCATTGAAGTATTTTCATTATATTATGCCATTATTTCTGAACTTTATATAAGAGTAAAGCACACACACAAACATACGCATATATATATATATATATATATATATATATATATATATATATATATATATATATATATATATATATATATATATATATATATGTATGTATGTATGTATGTATGTATGTATGTATGTATGTATGTATGTATGTATGTATGTATGTATGTATGTATGTATGTATGTATGTATGTGTGTGTGTGTGTGTTTGTGTATGTGTGTGTGTGTGTGTGTGTGTGTGTGTGTGTGTGTGTGTGTGTGTGTATATGTATGTATATGTATGTATGTATATGTATGTATGTATGTGTGTGTGTATATGTATGTGTATATATATGTATGTGTATATATATGTATGTGTATATATATGTATGTGTATATATATATGTGTGTATATATATATGTATATATATATATGTGTATATATATATATATATATATATATATATATATATATATATATATATATATATATGTGTGTGTGTGTGTGTGTGTCTAATTATATACATAACAACAATAATTAATTAAATTAACGGATTAATATATGGCTTTAGAATTCGTTGTTCTTGTAAAATTGTTCAACAATATATTTTAATATATTATAAATTATTATTATAAATTAAATATATTATAAATTAAATTTTATAATATTTAAAAATTAATTTCTATAAATGCGCTAATTCAATGAAATTATTAAATATCTATATTTGCGTCAAATCCATTGTTAAAATTCTAAGCTAAACCATTCCCACTTCGAACCAAATGAATTTACATTGAAGTCATACTCAGAATCAACAAATAAGCTTAAGCATTTTTTTTTCTTTTGCGAAAATAGACTTCTTTATGTGAAAGATATATATACTTTTCAGAAAGAATACTTTTCTTTATGTGTAGTTTGAGTGATTATATAAATCAAAGACAACGGTTAATATTTTAGATCATTCTAAATTTTATGAAAAACCGTTGACGCCAAAAAAATTAAATGTAAAATTAACTTTAGATTTTTAATTTTTTAATAATTTTGATTACTTTATTAAAAATGAGTTCAAACAATTCCGTTGCAGCAACTCAACATAATGTGTCATTAAAAAAATAGTCTTTACGAAAGTTATTCTAGAATGCAGTCTTAAACAGAAATAATTAAATGAAAAGGAAAACCAATTTTCATAAAGTACAAAACATTATTAAATGGTAATAGAATTCCTTTGATAGCGAACAGCTGTTTCGCATTTTGAAACAAGGGATTCGTTACCGATTTATGACAGATAGAAATTTTAAGTAAAAGAGCCAATGAAACAGAAGGAAGCATTTGTGCTAAGAGAAAAAAAAGGATGAAGTTTTCTTCAGACGCGTTGATTTACTTTGTTCCCCCTTCTTGCTCAATAACCCAGTGCTGATATCTTGTCAGGAAGGTGCAGTAGGTCAATAGCAGAAGATTCTTCTTAAAAAATAAATCGCAAAGAAATGTTTATGACTTCCTCTTTTTTTTTAGGACTGACCGATTTAAAGCTCGGTCCTCATTGTTGACAAATGTAAGGTTAGGATGACTTGCTCTTATTTTTAAGTGGTGATTAGTTCTAAATAATTTTCTTGTCTCTTTTGGTATTTTTCAATTAAATATATTTATATCTGTGTGTGTGATTGTGGGTAAAAATAAGTAGTATAAATATCTTATAGTAGTGCTTATTGAATGTTTTTAAGGTTTATATATTTAATGTTATGTCAGTTATTTCAGACTAATTTAAAGTTATTCGTTACCTATAAATATTAACTGTAAGTAATTTATTTAGATTTTGTTATCCTGCTGTAAATCGTAAGCACATTTAGAACATTAAATAATTGTTAATCCTTTTCTTAAATTTCATTATAGTTAACAGACATCTGAAACACAATCGCTGCGTAGAGAAAATGGTTTTTGAGTTAAATATCTATTCGTGCAAGTTTTATAACGAATTTGAAATGGGAGTTATAAATATGCTTATAAGCAATATTAATTCACTTTACGATTGGGAAATATATTTCACTTTCACATTTCTTTAGCAATACTTTTGTGTTTGAGATTATGTTCACTTTGGTTAAATTCCCATAAAACTTTTAATATAATTATGAGGAATTGAGGATCAAATCGATCTAAATTAAATTGAATAATTTTCAAAAAAAATTTCTCTTAATAAAATGAATCTTCATTCAGACTTTTAAAATATTAATTAATTTATTTTATTTTATTGAACTTAATTTTTAAATTAAATTAATTAGCATTTGTCAAAATTTGTTTCATATTTTCTTTTTTTTTTTTCTATCGCTTTATTATTTTTTTCAGTCTAATGTGAATCGCTCAGAAACCAATGTGGTTAATTTCACTTGTTTTATATTTTCTGATTTTGACAAATTTTAATTTACTCAATGCTTTGCTTTTTCTAGGACAAGCGGTTCTTTTTTATGAGTTTTAAATATAACATTCAATACATACATTCAGTAACAGTTACAGAAGCTATGTGAATAAATTCACATTTAATAGTACTTTTTCCACACACAAACTTCGAGATAAATTTAAATTATCATTCTTTATTCAATATTTATTGATAACATTAAAAAAACAGTTTCCCAATAAATGTAATTGTTATTTGTGCTATTTAAAATTTTCCGAAATACTAATTGAGAAAGAAACAGATTTCTAATAAATCGTATGTATATAATATCTTTTAATTTAAAACATGTAAACTTCTGTTAAATATGTAAATATTGTAACAGACATAACATTAAAACTTTGTAATATTTATTGTTATAGAAAACAATAATTCTTTTTGTAAAACTGGAAAAAATTCTGATTTTAAACTAATAAAAATAGATTTAATGTAAGGCCATGAAAATTAATATTTAAAGAGAAATAGAACACGTAAACGGAAGAAAAATGTCACTTTATTTTAATTCAAGTAGAAATAATCATATTGATTATAGATGAGTAACAAAATGTCAAAAATAAATAAATAAATAAAAAATCGAAAAATTTGTCAACTAACTAAAATGCAGAAATGAATGCGAATAACCTAGAAGCTAGTAGAAATGCGACAGGAAACTCTGGCAAATTATCTCAAAATACTAGAAATTAATATAAGCTAATGAAAATTAAAAAAACATAAAATAAACCATGTATCAAAAAAATAAGAGAATAATTCCTGAAAAAGCATGATTTTCATGATTTTGTAACACAATATAACTTTTCCTCAAAGAGGAAAGCTAAAAAATGTTTTATCAAGCTTTATGTCTACATTTTTTATACTTTTAAGTTCCTAAAAGGTATAAATCCTAAAATTTTATCCTAATAAATATTGACCTTTTTTGTTTACTCATTCTGTGCGTATCTAATTTTAGATTTAGAAGTATCCTTAGAATAGGTGTTTTATATACGTTTTTGATCAAATTATAATAAATAAAGTAAAAAAAAATATGTATACAGTAATATTTTTTTTGCCTGATTCAAAAAGTTCAATTAAAAATCATCGATACATAATTAAAATCCAATAAAAGAAAAAGTTGCAAAATAAGAAATTTCTGTATGGAAACTTTTTGTTGGTATCTTTCGTGTCATTCCTTTTCCGCATCCCTCAACAAAACAAAAATAAATAGTGCTGCTAATAACTGGCCACAGCAATATGTGGAATTAGTTTTCTTTCAAGTATAATCAACGTAACTTTTATAGAATTAATACATTTTTCGGAATTCTAAAGTAAAGTCATTTATTTTAAATACTAAAATAATTTATCACACATCAAATGTTTTGTAATTTCGTCACCAAAGAAGAAATATTTAATGATAAAATTTGATGCATTTGATATTTGTTGTACACGATATCCGTCATGTTTCACTGCCTTACTTTAAGAGAGCGAAAAGGCTTCCTACGGGCCAGCAAGATCATTATTAATGAGATATGAAATTTCTTGCAGATAAAATATTCAAACAAAAAAAACATAATTTAAATTTAATTTCAATTATTAAGGTAAACTTGAAAAAGTACATTTGGGAATGTTTTTTTTTTCCAGTTATAGAAATATTTTAACAGTAGGGCTTTTCTAAAAAATAGCATAAATTTATATAATTTTAGGTATGTATATAATATTTAAATAAAATACTTACGAGATGAGTTTTATATAAAAACCTTATTTTCACAGGACCTTACACTTTATTCATACCATCTAATGAAGCAGTATCCAGACTGCCATCCAATCTGATTGATCAATGGAAAGAAAACAACCCTGATTTCACGATGGCGCTTTTGAATCATTTGATTCAGGACAAGATTTCTTTAAGCCAGTTAAAACAAGGAGGGCGGTTGACATCTAGAGCTAATGGAGCGACAATATTTGTTAACAACTATAACAATGAAGTAAGTAATATTACTTGCAATTTATGCAAAATAAAAAATGGCGTTTATTTGTTATTCTACCAGTTAAATATTTTGGTGGCAAATTTTTTTCGCCAAAAATTAATGAACCATAGCTAAAATGTAATAATTAACGAATATACAGAAATAAAGACTATGAAAGTATTACCAATGATGTTGTGATGTCAGTTAAAAAAATCAAATTCAATTTTGAGATGATTTTACAAGCAAATAAAGATAAATTCTTACATGAATTTTTTTCTTCACTTTCAAATCACAGCTCATTGTAAAATTATATGAGGTAAGATCAATTAAATATTTTAAAGACATTTTACGGAAAATTCAAAAGCAAAATACAGAATTTATTATATGAAGTTAAACAAAATAGAACTTTGATTTTATATTTTATTTGTGATACTCTGCAATTATATTCGCTGTTTTAATATATTCGTTACACTTTCATTGTTTATTTGAGTTAAGTTCATGAAATTTTGTCAAATTTAATATAAAAAAATTATATATTTAACTTAATAAAATGTAAAGTTTTTAAATCTGAGCAACAAAAAATCTGGCGCTTTCGTTATCAGACTTCTAAGGAGTGATAAAACATGATCCTTTATTAAATTAAAAGATAAAAATTTGAAAATAAAAGTTCTTAAATTCTTTTTGTAAGAAATTCAGAGAGAGAGAGAAAAATTTTAAAGTTCTATAACCAAGGCTTTTTTCAAAAATAAAGAGCCTTAAAAATGGACGGTTCAAAAAGCACGGTTCGAAATTATCCTTTTCTTAAAATTTTTTTACCAAAGTTATTATCAAATTAAGTCATTATCAAAATGTCACGGTAAAAGGAATTCAACTAAAAAAGATGAACATAGACAAATTTATTATTAAAGAAAAATTAGTTCGAAGAATCAATTAAGCCAATCAGTTTAAAAACAATGATGCAAAAATCAAACGGCTTGAAAAATTATTAAAATTAAGAAAATTATTTTATTTATCTATTTTTTGATACCTAAAGAACCAAGTTAATAGAATTAAAGAATCATATAAATAATTTGTTGAATCAATTTCTCAACAATCAGCTTTTGAACTTTAACAAAATGGAAGCTTTTACTGTGCCGCAATTCAGTTTTGGGACTTTGGCCATGTCATGCATAAAAAACTTACAATAGCAAATTTTCTAGTACAAACATATTTTTACATATTTTGTTATTTATTATTTTTCGAATAATTTCCTAACATACATTATTTCTACCTGGAATGTTAACTTTATTTAGATAATTACATTTCTAACAATCTTCATGTGAAAACATTTGTGAACATGAATAAAGATTATTGATCCTTATTAATTGATCGGTACAGTTCGTTAACCTCTAAGGCTTGTTTTGAAATTGCTGTGTGTGAGGGGGTATATATATATATATATATATATATATATATATATATATATATATATATATATATATATATATATATATATATATATATATATATATATATATACGTATATATATATATATATATATATATATATATATATATATATATATATATATATATATATATATATATATATATATATATATGCATATTGTTACAAAGTTTGTAAATATTTTTGCAAGCTTTGTAACAGTGGTATTTATGGCTTACTTGGCAAGATTCTTAGCGACCAATTGGCGAGATAATTGGTGACTTGGCGACCACTTTGCGAAAAATAGATGGTTCTGGAAACTTCCACCACCTAAGCTCTAGGGCCATTATTGAGCGAAATGGCCTAGAAGCTTCCAGAACCTTGGAGAAAGACCTAGACTTTAACGCCAAGTAAGCTATGATACCACCGTTCCACGGACCGAGTTAGTTTCTGAGTTTTTCTAGCGTCAGTGAGAAGGTAGTGAAGACGTTCAGTCGTGAATGCTAGTTTAGAGCACAGAAGCTGTTGTTTGTCTGAGATATTAGAGCTTTCTGTAATTGGAAGCTGTTTCCTGTAGTATTAGCTGTATTAGATCTGTGGAATTGTAATTTCTACTGCTGGAATTTTCTGTATTTAGTTCAATTTGCTACGAATAAAGTCTTGTGAATTTTATAGAGTTTATTTCATCGACTCTCAATCAACAAAAACTCCGAAGCTCGGTACAATATATATATATATATATATATATATATATATATATATATATATATATATATATATATATATATATATATATATATATATATATATATTACACATTAATATACTAATTTAAATTATCATAATATTAGTTATTAACAGGTGGTATACTAATTATTTGAAATTCAATTTTAATTAATGTTTTGACATTATTTTAACAAAATATTTAAGCCTTTTTATTCATCCATTCATTCATTGTCGTGTGCCAGCTAGGCTTATATATTTTTAATCAATTTCTCAATTTTAAGCAACATTCGTTCACAATATACAAATATAAAAACATATGTATGACATTATATTTTTTTCTTTATTAGGCAGTGACAGTTAATGGTCATAGAATTATTCATGGTGACGTCACTGCTCCCAAAGGAGGAGTTATCCACGTCATTGATGGAACTTTGTGTCCTGTAGCTGATCAGGATATCATCAACACTCTTCGAACTTGCAATAAATATGACGGTTTCCTTACCCTCGCCGATGTCACAAAACTCTTGGACACCATGCAGGATGGTAAGTGCGCCAGTTCCTCTTTTTATCATTAGTTATTTTTTTCATGGTAAGATTCTAAGATACTTATTTGCAGTTATTAATAACTGAAATCCGTAATATATGTATATTTACTCAGAAACATTGCTGAGTATGTTGGTGCCATCCATAAATAAGTGATTAAAATTTCAAATCCCAAATGAAAAATTTGCTGTTGAAAAATTTACGAATGTAATTTGTTATTGCATAGCTTTATTACGCTGCTTTTAAAGTGAATTCAATTTGTCATTCATACCATACAGCAGCATATTGTATATAACTTAATTCTTGAGAATTCAGATGACACAGACTGCACAATGGGCTTTTAAATCAACCAAACTTATTTTTTCATTTTTGCATGGTTGATTTTTCAATGTTAATAGTATTCTGAATTATTAATGCTTGTTTTCTTAAGTATGTTAAATATTTGGTGTTCTTAAATGCTCAATTAAGATTAAGTATTTTTTTGTTCATTGAGAGCTTTAAACTTTTACTAGTATTCTTTTCCTCGGATTCTCAGATGAATCTGAGGAAAATAATTCATTAGAGTACTTCCATGAGAGGTCCTAGGATGCACCGGTAGTATCACTAAGTTCCATTTTTTCTTGAATTAATATTAGAAGTAATCGTAAAAAATGTTAATGTTGGCGTAAGCAAGGCATTAGTCTTAAGATTTAAAAGAGATTGTTCACAAGTATTACAATTTTTAATTTAGAACTCTGTTAATTAATAAAATTTTTGGTAAAATTCTAGTATACATAACGCGTTTGGCATGGATTTCAAAAATGTCGCAAACGGCATTTTTGAAATCATTTTTTTCATTCTGCTTTTTTTTCTGCTCTATTGTCAACGTGTTACTCAATTGAATCAATGGAAAACGGCTCTCAAACCAATACTTTTATGTAAGAAATCATTTTATGAAGAATGCAATTTAAAAGCAAGCAGAAAATATGTTGACACGTCAAATTTACGACGTGGTCTCAATCAATGTGATGTAGATGAAATGTTATCTGACGTCATCGATATTTTAAGCCAATGAAAATTGTAATATAGTAATGTAGCTATGATCTCAACTGAAATGAAAGAAACAACCACTTTATGGTTAACAAAAAGGGGATTCCACCCCAATTCCCTAATGTTTAAAACAAAACATAAGATGCCACAAAAAATTCCTTGGTACTAGAGTCCCATAAATATGGATTTTATGAAAGATTCAGAAACACTTCATTGGAATGTTATATCCTTTATCTATAAATCTAGATTCAGTTTCAGTCTGTTAAAGACCTTTTTCTTTTTCACAAAAAGCCCTTGATTAATTTTTACTCTTGGCATTCGTGTAGCACGATATATTACTTCATCTTTTATAGTATTGTCACCATTTCTTTTCATTTTCACTCACTGCAAGTTATATATATGATCCAAGGAATACTTGGACCAATTTTCCTTCAAGAAGTTACTCAAGTCCCTGATCAAAGATGATTCGATGCATTTTAATGTTTTTGCATGAATCTAATGGTCTCCAAATCGTTCTTTTATTGAGCAGTTAAGAAACTATTTGGATTGCTAAATTTGTTTGATATCCGACATGTTTGGCAGTTATTTTATCTTGATAGAGCTCAGAAATACTTCAGGATTTCAATATGCTTTTCATCATATGCATTGTTTACCATGCACTCTGCATTTGTGTTACAGATGACGTAGCAAAATTCTACAAACACCATTTTATTTGCAGATTTTCCAACCTTGAATTTTTTTTTAATTTTAACTATTTACATTTATTTTTGTTAGCTATACACGTATAATTTTTCAATAATCATTATTCTCATTGCAATTTAAATCGCAAGTTCAATATATTTGAGAATAACTACTTTTTTTAATTGAATTTTTCAAATTTTAATCGAATTTTAAAAATTTCTGAAATAAAAAAAATAATTAAAAATCTCTGAAAATTGTGTTATTTACGATAGATATTCTATGTGCTGAGATATAATGCAGAATTGTCAAATTCTGCTTTATTCAGAAAGGATAAATTTCCATTTTATATACTTGATGAATTCGGCAATCAATAAAATAGTACATTATTGAAGTCGTCAATTGACAAAATTTATTAAGCATAGAGAAAAAAAGGCTGCAATGGCTTTTGCTCAGAGCTTGTAATTGCTTCATCATCCATTTTATTAGAAAAAAGAATCTGTTGGTAAAAACATATTGTTCACATAGCGGGAAGCTGTTTTGGTCCTTATTTCACCTTTCACTGTTTTAATAGCGTTTGAAAATATATAAATGAAAAAAGTTACTTTGCTCTATTCAAAATAATATTCTTTAAGATACAAGTTATTTTTAAGTCCTTATAAAATAAATTTGAAGATTTATGATTTTGTTTTTTAAAAGTGACAAAAACATTGGAAAAATATCAATAGATATGTTTAGTTGTTGACTATGATTAATTACTTTAAAAAGAGAGTATTTTTTCATTGTTTTTAAAGAGAATTATTCGTATGAATCAAAATTATTATAGTTAATTAATGAAAATGTTTATTTTTTAAATTAAAATATGAAAAGGAAGATTCTACGTCGATTTTATACATTATAGGCTTTTATATTTCATATAAGAACTGAATCAACTATTACACTACTTATAGCTCAATGAGACCGTGATAGCCTGGTTACCAAAGGGGAAATTCTGGTTACCGGCATGTAACTGCTTCTGTACTCGACCCAATCCAAGGTTTATCGTATTCTCTAATGTGGCACGTAGAATAGAATTCGTTAGTAATGTCTTTCAAGAAAAATTATACCTGTGGAGATGGTAAGATACAATGATCGTCTTCTACGTACTCCCTGATTCCAAATTATAAAGACCTACTTTCTGCATCTAAGTCAATCTTCCATCTTTGGTTGTGTGTTCCACACCTTATAAGGAACAGAAATTATACCATTCATTCTCTTCGACCACTAGGACTAACATATCTCGGAACTAGTTTGGTCTGAGAGACTAGCCTTTGGTAATAAGCTGCAACAATAGCATAACTCAATGTTTAATTTGAAATCAAGTATTTCCAGTTAATTTTTCTATTTCCCTATTTCTTAGATTTTTTAATTTCTCATTAGCCATTTCTGGATTCATTTTCTCTAGAATATGAACATGAATGATCACTTTAACCATTATATTATACAGGTGGTCATTAAATTATTGTTTAATATAGAAAACGTGCTCTTTGTACGAAATTCACTTTATATTACTTTTTACCAGAGATTAACCAGAGTTAAATATCGAGCTCACATATTACAGGTCAGAGAATTCGGGAAATTTCCATATACCCACGAAAAAAATGTATATACTAAATTAAATAGGTAACTTGCATTGAAATGAGTGCAATATGTGTATTTATTTCGTTCTTTTACTCTTGCATACCGTTGAAATTACTGTACAATTTTCTAGAAATTCTATTTATCAAAGTGCTCTTGGAATTATTTGATAATATTCTAAAATAAAGAGATAAGAAGGAAATTATATTATTAAATATTGTTATTCTCCAAACATGACAAAAAAATTATATTAATTCTATATTACTTCAACCACTACTTTCACATATGTAAAATTTTAGCCAAAGGAGATATCAAACTCAGTAAAATAAATAATTTACAGAATTTCAGTTCTTCTTCGACTAAATGTTGCTTATGTAAAGGTAATGGTTAATGTCATTATAGTGTGACATATTTAAGTAGTTTAAACTACGGCACACAATCATATTTACCATCACTTGAAATTTTGAATTCCTTCAAGAGAAGTAAAAAATTTGTGTGTGAAGCAAAAAGTGGTCATATTTTTTTTTATATAAATTGAACTCGAAGTTAAAATCAAAAATTCGATCATCATGCCTTTTAAAATCTGAAGTACAAGAATTCGAATTAATCTTTAATGATATTGGGAATTTTTAATTGAGTAGCCAATTAATAATGTAAAAGAGAGTACATGTAATAGATTAAATATTGTATAATTAAATAAAATTTGCACAAGCAATTATAAACATTTTAGAGAGAATTCCAGTTTAGTATTTAAACACCGCATAGCGAAAGGCATATAATTACCAAAATAATCAGTGAATGAAATAATCTAGAACATTCCTCTGAGAAGAACTTAGTTGCATCAGCAGGCCACTGTGAACTTTTCAAATTAATTGTAAAAATGTATAAACTTTTTGCGAGATTTTGAAAGCAGATTTAAGAAAATTTATGTTAAATGTTACATTTCTCTTTCAGATGGCCCTCACACAGTATTTCTTCCAAGCAATGAAGCTTTGACTAAGATTCCGAGCGAGGAGTTAGCTGTTCTTAAGGAAAATGTCACATTGTTAAGAGGTAGGTGAATGTGACTATTCAGTCATATTTTTCGCTAAGGAAAATATGTTTATTTGAAATATTTAGAACAACGAAAATAGTACAAAAATATATACAAATCGTAATATTTTGAATAATTTGCAATATGGATTTCATCGTAAAAGAACCAATGCTACCTTCACAATCAAATCTATGCGAGTGGCACACGTGTTTTTTAAACGTTTTATTTTTTTCAAATTAAAAAGTAATTATGTGATTTGTACATATTATATCAACTCATACAATGTTATATCTAGTCAAATGTGATTTTCCAAACTTATAAAAAAGGAAAAGAAAATGTGAAGAAGTTAACCATATTAGACTTTTCATTCCTGCAGTATACTGCTAAGCATTAATTAAAATATTCAAAGTGAAATACTTCTTTACGTGATTAAAAATATACCCTTATCTTTATTACAGATGTTTTACGTTTGTTATTATTTATTTAAGATGTTTAAACTGTCTCCTCCCCTCCCCCAAAAAAACATGAAGCTATCTTAGTCTAAGGAACATTCAAGAATAATTTGCTATAGCGGAATTATTCTATTTAAGAAAAAAGCAATTGTATTAAAAATAGAAAGGTTAAAATTTACAGCACAAAGGGTCGTTACCTTTTAATAGTTTGATATGGATGAGTATATGGGATTCCAATTCGGTATCGAATAACACCAGTATGCAAATGTGAGTGACTTTAATTGTAGATATATTTGTTGTTTTTTATAGAATTCATAATAGTTTCTTTTATTTATATGAAATTTCAAATGCAAGTTAAAGTAACTTATTCTTACGTGATCGAGTTTCATAAAACTAATGATTTAAAGATTTTAATTAAATTTAAAGAAGATATTTTTTTAATTTATTTCAATTTAGTAATGATAGCTGTTAAGTGGTTTGTTATTCCTCTTTCACTCTAGACAAGAACACATTTGTTATTATCTCTCAGATGAATTTTTGCTTGCAAATAACATTGTTTGAGCGCACACATGTGAGGTACTTCATGTGGTCGACTGTTTTTTGTCTGACATTTCCTAATTTTTGTATTTGGATTAATTTCCGGTGAAGACAAAGTATTCTGTTATTCATCTCTGTATATCCCCGGCTTACGAAGAATCCATTATTCGACAAGATTCTGATTTTAATAAAACAAATTGTCTTGGTTACATAAAAAATTACGACAAATTTTTCTTACAACAAACATTTCACAATCTGAATAACAAACATGATTTACCAAAATCCTAATTATAACCTCTTTTATTCATCATTCAGATTTTGATCGCATGAAACGGCTTTTGCTTGGGAGTTTTCGTTCGTGTCTATTACTTAATGCTTAAAACTAATTCATTATTTTCCACTTAGTTTTTTTGTTAAATTATGTACGTCATGTTATCAAAACTACAGTGTAAATTTATGTTTATTTTGTCAGCAACATATGCTCTTACATATGTGTGTGTGATGATGTTCTCACACAACAATATATAAAATTGAGTACTATTAAAAACATTTCCATGAAACCTATTCCTTTCATCCCCATTTTCAGATTTCCTGGAATATCACATCGTTCAAGGTGCTTACTTTAGTGGAGACTTGAAAGATGGCCAATATTTAACAACTCTTCATCAGAAACAGCCAATCCGTGTCGGTGTCCGAGTGGATGGCTGCCATAGTAAGTTCATTTTTGTTACTTAAAACTCTTCTGGAATTATTTTTGCTGATAGCAGAAGCTAATGAAAGCTTATGGGCTTATAATTTTTAAATAAATGCACTTGCAAAAGCTGTTTTTTTTTTCATGCATGCATGCATGCAAATTATTTGAATTTTAGAGGAAAGAATCATGGATCAATTTTACCAAAACTATTTATGAATTATCAAGCATTAATTATATAAGTAAAATAAAAAATAATTAATTTCTTTTTTTTTTATGAAACTTAGCAAAGCATATAATTTAGTAGTAAAGTTGTTTGATTGAATTTGATCTTGATATTCGCCGTTGTCTTGTGGTTACTGATTCAATCCAAATAACCCGATCAGCTCGCCTGTACAGCTATGCATGTTTGTTGATGAGGTATGAGGAAAATAGTGTCAGCCCAGGTAATAGTTTAACTTAGTAAAAGTTCAAAATTATAAGTCACAGGTGACCATGTTTAGAAACTGCGAATGGTAAGCATAAAAGAAGTTTTATTTTCAATCCTTTGTTCCGGATCTCATGCAAAAATGAAATCAAAATATATGTCTCCCGTTCTTCCTTATAGAAACTGTAATTTGCAACTCTGTTCACAAATAACCGAGTAAGAAAATATTTTTCATACAAATGGATTCTTAATCTTCTGCGAGCGTCATTACTATCGCATCTAATACTATAAATACTATAATGCTATAAATGCATCGCTAAAAATAAAAAGGAAATATTTTATTAATATTCAAGCTTAAACAATGTAAATATGGAAGGATTTTTAACAGTTCCAATCTCAATAAAACCTCAATCAATGAAATTTTAATTAAAAATATTGTGATCACTACAATTTGGCCTCCCCTAGTTTTGTTGCCGAGCTGGCAGCCGAATGGTTAGCGCTCTTGCCTTCGGTTCAACAGTTCGTGGGTTCGAATCCCACCCTGGGCATGGATGTTTGTAGTGGTTCGGAATCCACTTTAAACCGTAGTTCCCGGTCTGATTAGCCCTCGTGTGCAAAAAATGACCGTTGAGTGACAAACAAACCAAACCACTAGTTTTGTTGATTCAGTTTGGTCAAACTGAGAAGGTCATTCAATGTCATAAGCACAGTTTGTACACCTGTATACTATATCAATAAACTTTTATGTATTTTTAAATGTGTACAAAAGAAACTGGAGACGCTGAATGACAGATTGAAGAAATCAATAAAAAGAAAGAAAAAGAAGAGTCATATGTTGAGCTAAAGTGTTGATGACAACCTAATTATATATCGAATTGAAGCATGATATACTCTGTAGAATATCATTCAAAAATGTGATTTAAACTAATATCGATGATTAAAACATGATCAATATTCCTTAATCAAAAATATGAGTAAATACTTATAAATTATTTTAATCTTTTATTAATATCAGAAAAACGATGAAGTAAATTAACATCTAAAGTAATTTTTATCGGAGGAGGTAAAGTACTTATTTATACTTTTGTTAACAAAGGAGAAGAATAAAGAGAAAGAAATTTACTTCCAAACTATTAGAATAACAGTTGATGGTCTTCGAGCTACTTAGCTTGTATTTTTGCTCAACAAAGTAATATTACTGTGTTATAAGGAAACTCATAATGAGATGTTAATTAACCGAAATATATTAAAATGGTTGCCTTTTTAGTTATTAATTACTTTGGATATTCAAATAATCACTTTAAAATAATAATATGTTTTTAAATATTTAATTATAATAGTATTTCTTTTTTTTGTACTTGAATGAGAGCAAATATAAATCAACAGAATCTGTTCAGAAATTATGAACTTTGGTACCAGCAATTAAAATGGACAAATACAAACTACTTGTGAAATTAAATACTAAGTGGTGTTTTTTTAATTTGATGAATATGAATAAAGATAATTACATTTAATGAAAATAAATTTTTGAGTATTTCATTTTTTTATTAATTGTTTCCTTGTTTTTTTTCCGACTTATTTCTCTTTATCAAGAGGTTTCAAATTCGAATATATCTATTATGGAATATTTCAACACTATTGAGTATCTCTCATTATAAGTTTCGTTCTTATTCATACTTCTGAGATCAATTTGATGGGTGTACTTTTTATTTTTTTAATTGTGATGCACATTTACTTTGCATTGCATTGCATTACTCATTTACTATCGTTGAAGAGAGAAACATTTGTCTCATTTTCCTTATTTTTATTATGAATAAGTTCTATTTTCCATTAACAAAATTCTTGAGGATATAATAATTTTAAAAAAAAGCTTTGAATTTGTATTTTTTAAAGATTTAATTACGTGTTTTGGTAAACAGCCTTGTATGGAGTTCAATATCCATTTAAAATTTGAAATTACAATTTTTAATGGGATTTATTTGCAACACAGAGTTGCATGAAATTTATAAAGTCAATTCATCTTTACTTTTCAAATTTTTTAATTTTTTTTTCAATTTTCAAAAATTTTTAACGAAAAAATGTATACATTTTTTTATTTAAATGGATGTACATTTGTTACTCAAAGTACATTTTTAATTAAATAATCATGTAAGTATTTGTTTTAATATTTGGTAAACACAGTCTGAATCAAGTAAAAAGAATTTTAACAAAATTTTCTTTGCACTGTGTGTAAGGAATGAATTCCATTCTTTTATACAGATTATCTCAATTTTGGAATATGAAACATAGTTATATGCTTAACAATTTTGATTATTGAAGCGAATAGGATTCAACTCGTATGATCTTTTCATATCTTAAATTATTAATAATCAGCTTTAAAATGATTTTAGACATTGAAATCTGTGTAACCTATCCTTGTATTTCTAGGGAGGCTAGTCGAAGCTAATAATTCACCCCTTTTCAAAGCTGATATTCCAACAAAGAATGGAGTTATTCATGTCTTGGATTGGATTTTGAGACCGTCAGATCTTAACTGGTGCGAAGGAGTTATCCTGCCGTAAGGAATTATTAATCGTGAAAGCTTTTTAACATACATTAAAGGACTATTGATTGTTTTGACATTGTTCACACGTCATACTTCATCCGCATCGCCACCCACCTGTGCCTGTATAGTTTCAAGTATATTCTCGCCAAACATTTTGAGGTTGAAGCGTATTTATTCATAGATTAGAATTATTAATGATGGCCAGAATGGAAAACGTGAATCAAATTGAAATGTTACATTACTTTTTAAGGCAAGTAAAGGTAGTTAAGGATTGCACTATGTGTATTCTTCTCATTGTTTTAAATTATGTGTTTATTGTTTGTAGTGAATTATTCATTTCCTTGTAATCATCTTCAATTTCACGATAAAGTTTTTTCTTTATCATGAATTTGTATAAAAATAATGCATAATGTGCGGGTAATAAAATATAATTTTATATTTGTTTTTCCTTTATTCACGTTTTTTCCCATTAAAAATACATCAAATGTTCATAAAGAATATTATTGATGTAGATATTTTAAAACATAATTCCAGCAAAGATTTGGTATTGCTCTTATTTCTATTATTTAAGAAAGATCTCGACAATTCAGTTAAGCATTATTAGAAACACATAGCAACTATATAAATCACATAAATAAGTAAAAAAATCTGTTATACAATGCAACTAAATGATATTAGTATAGATTAATGTATAGATTCAGTATTATTTATAAAGCTTATCATTCAGTAGTAAATCAAAATTTCATAAGAATTTGAGTAGTAAATGTCTTCGAGGATGCCCCAAACACAACACGCACTTAAGAAAATAATCATCATAATTACATTATAGATGTATTTACTGGAAGAAGATTAACTATAAGCAAATATAACAAGATTGTTAAATATCGTGAGCAAAGAGCCCATTTGAGAAACTGGAAATCGGGACAAGGAATCCAATTTCAAGGCTCTCGATTGTCAAGAGAGGAGCATACATAAATAATTATAAAATTGGGCAAGACAGAGTAGTTTGTATGAAATACTCTGAAAGTCTTTTTCTTTACAGTAATGTCTACTTTAGTTTTTCGATTCCGTTTTCGCTATAAAGATGTAGGAAATACACCCCGAAAATGGAATAGTTAAACGAGTTTAAACTTAAAAATTGCCATAAGTGCCTCAAGTAAAAGATAGTTGCAGTATTTTTGCTATTAAAACATCAAAAGTATTATATCTTCCGGTATTATTTTTTCTTATTTATTCCGTAGCCTTATTTATTCCGAAGTATTATTTCTTCTGGTGATGAAAAAGGACTAATAGACTGGGCAATCGAAAAACAACCTACATCAACCTATGTCAGTGAAAAGATGTATCTGTTTTTCTGATGAGGATAAAACAAAATTTTTAGAGTTACATTAATCAAATTTTGTGTATACGAAGGATAAAGTAAATCTCACCAATCTCTGAATATCATAATATTTCAGAGATTGCTGAGACAAACTGAAGGCAGTTAGTTACAATTAGATCTAAAGTAAGACCTTTCTGGCAAAGTAACTAAAGATTAACAAAGATTGTGAATTTAATACCGAGAAAAGAATTCGTAACCTGGTCTACAAGATCAGAGAGTTCTTCCAGGTTCGCACTCTCATCAAGCTTATACTAAATTGAAGTAAGATTAAAGACTTAACCTTTCATTGAATGCCAATACTATCTTCAACACTTCATTCAAAGCTGAATTTTCCAATAATTTATACTCCATGAGTTTTTTTAACATTTTATTTTAGTGATAACGCGAGCATATAAATATATACTTACAAAAATTATGAATTTCTATTGAAAATACTTCTCGTCATTCTTACATCTTTTTTCTTTGTCTTATTTAGCCTAACTGCAAAATATAAACCAACAATTTTTTACAAATATCAAATTTAAAAATGCGTCATCGAATAGTGGCCCCATCTTCTACATTTTTGCTATTAAAACATCAAATGTATAATATTGATGAAAATACAACAAAGATTATAACCAAAATCCCATCTAACTCGTAATAGACATTATATCTTTGTAGAAATTGGAGCACTCCAAGCGAATTAAAAGAAATTTATGTTAGAGTTAAATCATATTAATCGAAGCTATTGAACTGAATAATAAACTCTTGAAGCATTAAAAGGATATAATTTCAGATATTTATATTAATTACGAGAAAATTGTAAAATAATAAGTCTAAGGAGTTGTTATTAACATCAAATTCTTTACGAATTACTAATTTGGGATTGTTTGAGAATGCAGAATACTTATAACAGTTTTCCCAGTGGAGAGAGAAATTCAAAGAAATGATTGTAAAAAATGTTATAAACAGATATTCAAAATCCTGGTTTCAAACTGTTGAAGTCTTATTTTTCATTGTCCTAGTTTATATTTAAAAATCCGCCGCTGTTACTTTCAATGAATTAAAATTATCAATTATTCCTACAGAAATAAGCTGGGATCATTACGATATTATAAAATCGAGTGCATTTCATAAAAATTCAAGTGGACTATATCGGTTACAGTTGGAAAAATCTTCAAATTTCAGATCCTCCTTCAGTATAATGACGCAAATAGAAATTTGAGTTAAAACAATACAGCTTTATCACTTAAATATAGAATGTTGGCCAATGATTAATAACAGTAAAGCTTTAAGAGTAAGATGCATGATGAGTTTTTATAAGGATTATAGTCGATTATGCACTGTTCTTTTCAGAAGCAGAAATTATAAGATAAATTCTGAAATTGATTGCATAATAGACTATTTAAGTTTCAGTGAATATACTATTATTTGTGTGTATTTCAATCTAGCGAACCATGAAAATTATAGAAACTTAAGTAATTAATGATTGAATTGAATTGGAGTTTATGAAATAATACAACCAAAAATTGTTTCTCTTGCTAAATTTAGAAATGAAGGAATGGATGCTATAGAATTGTGTAAACCATATAAACAAAAATAACAATGAGCAAAACTTTAAAAATATGTGACTTTTTTAAATTCAATATAAATAGAGGCATATTATCCTCTGTTTGATGATAATGAAAAAGAAGAAAGACCCTCAAGGTCCAAGACTTCAAGATAGTGGATTTAAATTAATTGATGATGGTTATTACAGTATAGAAATAAAATCTTAAGAGTGTAATGATCCAAAATTCTACAACAACGCTGCTACAAAATAATTTATTTGAGCTATTTACAGAAAAATTTCTTTGAATTAAAAGAAGAATTAACAGAAAAGGGAAACACACATGATAATTTTAAACAATTTTGTGAGTGAAAATTCTAACACATTCAAGTGACTAAAGGAACAATCAGAATCGGCAAGTGAGTGAATATAAACATTTTGCGAGTAAAAGTGAATTACAAAAAAACTATTCACATATCAAAGTGGAAGACATAATAGATACAAGAGATAAAATAATATTTTAGAAACTCTAGTAATAGTAAAAATACTTTCAATAAGAAAATATTTGTAAAACCATGTATTATTTTTAAAAGAAAATGACATTTTTAAACGCAATAAATAAGAAATATTAAACATTCCTTCAATAATGTTGATTCTGGAAATAAGTTATACATTGATGAAAAACTCAAACTAATAATAAAAATTACATTAATGAGAGATAAGGATAAATTACATGTTCCTTCATTAAAGAAAAACGTCTTCCGTAATTTTAGAATGAAAGAATTACAGGCAGCGCAGATTCTATTTTGACTACTTTTAGTATCGAGGTTTCCACGTTAAGATAAATGTATTCAAGAAATCATTTAGCAACTGTCAAAGAATGATATATTGTAATAATACAGGATCTTTAAGAAGTAAAATACAGTTTACTAAGTTCCATCTTTTGAACTCAAACTTAAAATTAAAAATTTTTATGTATATGAAGATTATTATTTATCTAATTATCGATTTCAATTGAGGCTTGAAATAATATTATACGTAGTTTATGATTTAATGTTTTTTCCCGTAAAAGGTGAATACGAACTTTAAATCTGTTACTTGTTTCGGATATCGTAAGAAAAGATATGTGAAATTTTATATGTAGTAGAAGATGATGTCGCTCTTGTTACTGGATGGTAGAGAGTATAATATCTGACCACAAATTAAAGACCCATCATGGTCACTAATAACGGCTGAAAAACATAAAATAGGTTGTGTTTGCAATATCCTTCGCATGAAATGATACATCTGAGGATGATAAACCAAATCTTTGGGTCTTCTGTTAAGTTCTAACTTCTAAAATATTTGGACCCACTATCTTGGTAACGTTGGTACAGTAGAATTCCAATTATCAGAATCACTATCGGAATTTCAGAAAAATAAAGTAGACTGAAGAAGAGAAGGAAAATGAGAAAAAGGAAAAAGCTCAAGAAAAGGAAAGGTAAGAGAAGGTAGAAGATGAAGATAAAAAAATATATGTCACTTGAGGAATTCAAAAACATTTTTTGAAAGTTCCTGGATGTTCAGAAGTTAGTGTGAAGATATAGATTCTCACTGTCACACACGAATACGCGACTTGGCAACCCGAAAACGGATGAAGGTAGTGAAACAGCTTACTTTGACCGAGATGTTCAGCAAACAATGACTTTCATTTACAATTTACAGGAACTATACATACATCTGGTAGAGCCCAATTCAAGATTGTGTACAAAGAAGCATGCTGGTCAACAACAATACTTACACATGCATACTGTCTTAATGAGAAGCGCTTGTAAGTACTTTAAAATGTAAAAGTGTGGCATTTTCCTTTAATTGTGTGGTTAAAAGTTATTTTTCTTTATAAATTATGTAATTTTTTTCTCCTATTTTCAATGTATAATAATTAATTAAAATATACCATTTTTTCAAAAAATCCAATTATCCAAATATTTTAAGTATCCGAATGGGGTCCAGTCCCAATGGATTCGGATAATTGGAGTTCTTCTGTACATCCAGAGGAAATTACGGATAAAAATAGCCACCAAATCTGTCTCTTGTAGTGCTAAAAGAAAAAATAGCTCTAGTGACCCGAGTCAAAAAATATGTTGTTAAAAGAAGTAAGAGATTTTTTAAACATCTAATACTCGTGATTTTTGATTTTATAAAATATTCTAAGCATGATGTTTAATTCCTCTAAAATTTGGAAGTAATCAAAAAGAAAAACTAGCAAATTAACAACGAAAGAAACTAAATTTTTAGTAGTGAAACATTTACGCGTGCACCCAGAAAAAATTTATGTGATTTGCAAAATTCATAAAAAGTATGTGGAAGTTGATGAAGATGCCAATAATAGCAGAATTCAGTCGTACTCAATTAAGAACAACTGAATCCTAATATTATTGATAACGTATTCATCTACTTCATAAATTTATAAACTATACCTCCAAATAAATGCAACAAGAAGGTAAAGTAATGGCCTGCAAATCTGCTTTTCTTAGATTATACATATTTTAGATTAAAATTTCCTTTTTAGTTCAAACAATGAATCCTATGAGCGGGGAAAGAAACAGTGAATGTTCACATATTGTAGTTAGTTGACGAAATTACATTGGTAATTTAGATCTTAACAAATAGAGAATTAAAATTTTCTCCTTCCATTAAATTTAACATCTTAGTATTGCGATGTACTATATAATTACCAAAACAAATTTATTTAAATTAGGTAATTTCACAAAATTTTCCAAACTATAATTTTTTTCTGAGATTTCATTTTATGGTTTTATATAAGATACAATCCGAAGGCAAGTAAGATAACTAATTCAAGACAAAATTTGAAAAATTAATGACAAGAATGAGATAAAACTTTGCAATACAAAGAATAGGAAAAAAACATGGTGGTCTTGTCTTTATCAGGAGGAAGATGGTCTCACTTCCATTTAAATACTCTTATTTATTATTAACCACACACACAAATTAAACACTTTTTTTCTGACATGTACGAAAGATGTGTTTTAAAATCTTCGCTCAATTCCTCCTAAGTGAGTTTGTAATAAAAGAAAGATGCACAAAAATATTTATATCAAAAAGATTAAAGTAAACAGTATATGAAAGTAATGTATGGAAATTCAAAAAAGCTAACGAAAATCAATATCAACACATCAAAACCTATTCCTTAAATTGGGATAAAAAATATGGTTGCCAAAGGTAATCTGAAAAATTATAAGTTGAGTTCGAAAAATTAAATTAGTTTAGAAATTTTAATGTAAATGCAAAATTAAAGTCTATTTAAAAGTAGGTATTTTCAGGATTCTTTTAAGAATATATTAATATTTAATAATTGCTTACAATCTTTTAAGTGAAAATATAATAGATCATTTTATTTGTCAAGGGATATACTGGTTAAATGATTTTTGAGAAATCAAAGAAACTAAAACTATAATTACAATTATTTGATAGACAATCCAAAACTAGTCTATTATTAATATATATATAATAATTCAAGTTACTTTAGATTTAATAATATTTTCTAAAATGATATTTAGATATTTAGCAAAAATAATTCCTTGTTTATTCATAAAAGTCTTAGTGGGACAAGTAATAAATCTAAATTTCATAGGACGTACATGAAATTTTGGAATTAGGGTTGAAGAAGGAAATTCGAACTTATAATTATTTATATTTAAAAGTTAAAATATTTTTTTATTAATGATATTGGCTGTGAATTTAAAAGTTAGAAGGTATTAGAATTTAATGTCTCTTTTATCAAGTAAATCTAATAAAAAATTTTACAGAAAAACGCATAATTAATATAATCTTTATTAAGTGGATTAATAAAATTATTTTTAAGATTTTTAACACCAGGTTTTAATGGGCCAGATATAACATCTGGAAACGTTAAATTATTATTAAAAATGAAGTTTTCAATTTTATTAAATATTTTTTGACTTTCAAACTGTGAAAAATTCAACACGTGTATTGTAGTAATTTTAAATTTTAAAGACAACGGAAACATTATTACGTAAAATTAATTTAAATATTTCAGATTTATTTATTTGAAACATGGGTCGCTAGTTATTAGTGGCTTTCTCTAAAATTTCTTTACATTTATGATCATTGTCGATTTTCAAATCACATGTAATGATATACCCAAAATCGGGATTTTTGAAAGTTTTGAATTCATTATTAAAGTAAATACATTTGGCTAATTTTCAACAGACGGCGATATTTTTACAAAATTGATTATAATTAAAGTCTTTACGTCCAAAAGGAATATGGTAAGAAAAAATAAGTTAACAAGATTACCTATAGGAAAATTATTATAATAATCATAAATAAAACAATTGAAATTAATATGGTCAAAGTTTGGATGTTGGAAATTAATTGGAAAGTAATAAAATAATAAAATTTAATATTATTTAATATTTTTCATAGTTTTAACAACACACACACACACACACACACACACACACACACACACACATATATATATATATATATATATATATATATATATATATATATATATATATATATATTGTTTGTATTGTATTTTATTGATTTCATGTGTTGTACATATTTTGCACATTGTATTTACTGCTTTATATAATATATACAATTTTTTTGCAAATTTCAAAATTTTGATTTGTTTATGATCATGCCACAAACAATTGTTAAAGTAGTAATAAAGCTGATGTAATGGGTTAAGTTCCTGCTTTATTATTATATTTTTTAAAGTTATTTTCCTTAAATATGACTTATTTATTGTGATAGCCTTGTTATGAAAACTAATTTAATGGCTCACATTTAAATTCATGAAACATTGTCTTTCCTCAAAGATAACTCAAAAGTTAAGGAGATTCTTTAATTCCACGAATCTTACAGATTTACACATTTTCTTATTTTAGATAATTTTTATCTGATATTATTAGCATGATAAAGGAATATATAATAATAGAGATTTTCAGATAAGAAATAGTTGCAAACAAGAATTTTAATAAGTACAAATATATAATAAGTGAGCGCTATGTAATTCTTATAATATTAAAAAATTACAGTAAAATAAATAATGCTCCTTAAGGACTGTGATTTGTGGTAATATAATCGAAAAGCTTTGGTACTTTTGTTCCATTTAAAAATATTACAAACACACACATCGATAGATTGAGCTCATACTGAGGCAATTTATGCAATTCAAGATAACACTAAAACACCAATTTTAAAATGAATTTTTCGATCATGGTAACATGCTATTGTTACTCTTTGGAATGTTAGTAAATAATATTTTTTTTACAAGAACAGTGAATGCATAACAATCACTTTGCCAATATTTCCTTGGAAAAATTAATCAAAATAGACTTAAGTCCTATTTTATCTTGTGGTATACAATGAAATAAAGAATTTAATCAGCAAAAATATTATTTAATGAAAACTTGATGCTTCATAACAGATTTCACGTAATTTGTCAAAACTATTGTGAAAAATAATACGCATACTAAAAGTTATTTTTTCACTTATCGTCAACAGATGGCGACATTAGTCAGCTTCATGTAATGATAGTTTATGCATTACCTGGTCAGACTGGCAGTGATTTAAATGTTCTCTAGATATATAGTATTAGAAGAATTAGTACGTGATTATTTATATACTGATGTTATCATTTTCACAGTACTGATCGAAAAAATGAATTTATAAGTAATATATTGTGCAAGTAAATAAATAATCTTAAAAAAGTACAAGTTTTAAAATGCATTTATTTATTAAAAATATTTTCTCAAGATAATTAAATTTATCTTGTAAGGCACATAAATTATGTGAATTGTGTGATTTAAGTAAAATATAGTATTGCAGTAAACAACATAATTTTTGTAATGATCCTACCTATCAAAATGCCATTTCTATAGAAATTTTATATACCAAACAAAAGTCTGGGTATTGATGTATGTTTAATATTTATCGATAAAACTCCAACAAAAATTTTGGTTAAAACCATACAGAATTAAAAGTAATATTTTTCATTCAAACTATTTCTAGGAAACAAAAATTAATTTTAGATTTATTTACATTATATTTTAAATTATATTTATTAATTAAATCCATTCATTTTTTGTGCGTATCATTGTTACTTCATACTATTATAAAGAATATTTAATGCAATGCAATATATTATTAAATGTTTAGTTAAATATAAACTGATAATAAAAAATTATTTGTTATAAGATATCAGTAATTAATATAAATGTTACCATAAACATAAGAATATTCAATTTTTCTTATATTATTTTTAGTTGATTATTGTTATATTATTTATATTATATAGTGAAAATTAATTTAGTTAAAATTAATATAGTTAAAATATTCACTATATATATTTATATAGTGAAAATTAAAATTCCACTCAAAAAATTAGAATTTGTATTTTTTCAAAAAAAGTATTTCAATAACCTAATCTCTCCACACATTTCATTAAAATAATGATCCATCCAACAAATGCATTGTGAAAATTTACTTTTTAATTGCAAAAGAATTTAAAAAAGTATTTTTATTATAGACTTTAATTTTTTGTAACCTTTATAATTTTCCTCAGAATAATTTAGTCTCTCCTGTAAATTTTAATCTTTCACTAAAAAATCTTTACTCTCATTATTTACTGTTGATCTTGTTAGAAATTCTCAGAGAAAAAGCTATAATCAACTGAAATCATCTAAAAATAGTATATAGTACCATTTCTGCATTATTTTAAAAATGTATTTGAAATTTCCTTAAAGATGCAATAATCAAAATTATTTTCTGTTTACAACAAATTATTAGCACACTTTTTTATAACCTTCCATTTTAAACAATTTATGTAAATCTAAATTTATTAAATTACTTGAAAATGTAAATTATTGGGACTAACTGACTGAACAAATGTGTAAAGAAAATATATTTTCATAAAAATGTATTCATTGCCATATTTTTAATAAGGGTTTTGCATTTTAAATTCAAATAAACAATAATTTTAATCAGAAAATTTTTTAAATATCTCTTCTTCCTGGTCTTGAGATTAAAAAAATTTACCGCCCGAACAGGGACTCGAACCCTGGACCGTTAGGTTAAAAGCCTAACGCTCTACCGACTGAGCTATCCGGGCTCGTCTGACGTAGTGTTAAAATAGAAAGCATTCCGATGTTAAAAATAAATAAAAAATGAAGTTAAAATATTATAAAAATTAATTATTTTTCTGTGTGTGAATGCTGTAATAAAGACTTAATGTAAAAATAAAACAACAAATAATCCAACCGCATGTTTTCACTAAATGCTTGCGAAAAGTTATTCATTAAAAAATTATATCGATATGTATCATCTATATAATTTTTAAAAAATTATCAATTAAAAATATGTAATTGTAATAATAGTATACTGTAACATTCCCCATACGTAATACGAATCAAAAAGTAATATTTTCTATACATAGCAATAACAATATTTGTACCAATATTAATATTAAATATTCCTCTGATTATTTAACTTCCGCGAAAATAAAATTATGATAATTAACTATTTTCCCTTTTCTTCTTTTTTCATTCGGATTGTGAACAAGTGCAATATAGGATATTTCAATTTATTATCCTGTGCAATTCCTCCAAAAGTATTACGCCCGAACAGGGACTCGAACCCTGGACCGTTAGGTTAAAAGCCTAACGCTCTACCGACTGAGCTATCCGGGCTCAGGTTTGAGTGATATTATTACTATGACAATTGTAATTATTTAATTTTAAAAAAGTCCATTTATCTTTGTGCTCACTGATTAAATTTCTTTTATAAATAAAATATTCAAAAGTTTTAATTGAACGAAGTATATTGCGTAATATAATAATTTTGTCATTCTAGAATGAGGGATAAAGCATATTTTAAACTTTTGAATATTTTATTTCTTAAGTTTTTTTCAATATTTGCTTTATATGTAGAATTTATTATTTTAAAATTCACAGAAAGCAAATGAGATTTTTAAGATTTAATTAAACGTTTAACATAATGCACATGTATTTTTATTATATGCCATTTGAAAAAATAAAGAAATGCTATTATTGTTATTGAGAAATTAAATAAAATACATGCTGTATATTTTATTTAACTACGTAAATTATTTCTTAAAAATAATTTACATTCGTTATTTCTTACCAGACCAGATTGCTGTAGCATATATGTTTGATGGACGATAGCAAAAATATCTTAGCAAATAATACGACAGCAAAAATACCGTATTTTCTCAGTATGAAAACATTATTAGGAAGTATTGGAGGACCAGTGAATCAATGGCTTAAGTGATAATGTTTAGCATTTGTAAAATAAATAAATAAATATCGTAGAATAATGTTGGATACTAATATCGTTATATCCTATTTCGGCCCAATTCTTGGCGAGAGCTGGTGAAAGGCGATAAACATTTTCTCGCCAATAAAAATGACGCGATTTCCACGTGATTACGGGATTTGAAAACATATTACTTTTTATTATATTTTTCCAATTTTATAAATTCGAATATAGCGATTTCGAATTATCGTGTATTAGTTTTCATACGTATTTTGATGCGATTTCAGTTAATTTTGGATATTGAATATCTTAACTTCGAATACTTTTAATTATTTTTATAATTATATGATTTTATATAATTTCGAATTTTTCTTTTTACAGCATGTCTCCTCCATGCAAAATGCTAGAAAGGTAATTTTATCCTATTAATGATTTATATTATACAATATAAAGAAATAAAACAGAGAAAAACAATGCTGTTTATGCATGATTTAAAAAAATAAAATATACAATATTTTTTAAATATTTTATTTCAATTAATCATGAATGCCGTTATATTAATAATGTGAATAATATTGGATTTTTTGCAGTATCTTTATCCTTATTTAACCGGGCAGTGTGCTTCACACAACTTAAAAAAACTATTTTGTAATGCTCCCTGTCAAGAGTCAAAAACTGGGCAGTAAAACTGTATCACTAACGAAAATTACGTTCCTATATTCAGTTTTGAAAATTAATTGTTTTTAACTTTTCTGACACTATCTTAAAAATCACAAATACAAAAAAAAAATTAATTTTCCAACATTTTTTATAATTTAGAATTAATAATTTAAGTAATGAAAGTACTCACTTAATTTCCTTATTCAGATTCATAAGCATTTGAAACATCTTTTAAGAATTTTTAATTGAATTAACATTCCCCGCATCTTGGATATCCATATGCAATTTAGAAATTAAACTTTCATACACCATTCAATCACATCTTTCTAACCCTAGCATCAATAACGTGAAAAATTCAGCTGTATATGCACTCATAGTATCAGACAATCGCTCAACGTAAAACAATTCATCATAAAGAAATGTATTCTTTTAAAAAGAACATAAGTGTTTTTATATTTAAAAATCAAACTATAACATAAAGTATAAATATTTTATGAATTTTTATTTTATTCAATCGCTTAGAATTAAAATCGTTTGCATTTTTAAGAGTAAAATATTTCTTATATCTCTCTTAATTCTAATTAATTAATTAATTAATTTTAAAATATTTGACTTAAAAGTATCAAAATACTGTTATTTTTTGCTGAAATTATTTAATTTTCAGCGTCACTAAAAATACAATTTTTAATATATATTGATGGAGAAAACTTTCGTCTCCGAATTTATTTTTAAAAATGTTACATAGTAGTGGTTGCCATAGAATCGCAACCAATAAAAGTGCAATTCGATAATCGTCATATTAAAGACCAATGAATAGGCATTTTAAATTCATGCTTGCCAACGAGAGGATGGGGGTCCAAATAAAACGTTAATTATATACTTATATAGAATAAAAGATTTTACATATTTTGAATTTTAAATATTTCATTTCCCAAATCTTTTCTGTATATTAATAACATATGTAAATTTTTACAATTATAAAAAACTCACAGAATACAAATGTGATTTTTAAGATTCACTTGACTCTTATTATGGACCACAAATGGCATGTATTTTACTGCATACTGGTAAAAAATTAGGAAACACAGTTATTGTACATGAAAAATTAAATAATTTAAAAAATTAATTTTTTGATTAAAAATTTAATAAAATATAAGTTATATTTTATTTAACTTCTAAGTATATATAAATTACATCTTAAAAATAATTTATATTCATTAGAAATATGAATAATAAATGCTAATAAAGCTATCATTTTTGGTGAAAAGATTAATATAAATGCTTACTAGATGGCAGCACTAAACTACATGTAAGGAAAGTGGATTCATTTTGCCTTGATTTATACTGTGTTCAACATTGAAAATTTCACTAACTTTTTCTCAATTGGTCTGAATTATAAATTTCTAAGAAAGATTAATTATGAATATTGGAATAATATCCTTAACAATGTATAGTTCCTTATAATTTCTGCTCGATTTTATTGAATAATGTAAAAAACATTCTTCCAAAGCTAAGTTAATAATTCTGATGTAGTTATTTAATGGATTGCAGCTGTGGATTATATTTTAATATTTACCCATATAATAATGTGTAAGATGGAATAATTTCGGTATTTTGTGATCAGATACGAATCTGAATAAATGAGCATAAAATAAGTACAATTCAATTCATTTTTTAACTGAGAAATTGAAAATGTACCATGTATGTTAATGAAGTGCAGTTGTTTTGCTTAGTTAGTTTTGTTAAGTATATAGAATTTATACTGTAATATAATCATTTATTTTGGATATATCACACACACTTTCAATTTTACTCTCTTATTTGTGTACTTTATGAATACTTTTATTTTAATCTTTTGGTGTTTATTTTTTAGGTTTGGAATTCGGATTTTTTTTCATTTTATTCATCTTTGATGAATTTTTTAAACATTATATATATATATATATATTTTTCAGAACATTTTTTAAACTTTCTCTGAGAAACCAGACCCCCTATTTTATATAGGTTTTTATTTTATTTTATTTTATTTTTTCTCAAGTTTTTAATACTTAATAGTGATTTATATTTCTACAGCTGTTTGTACCAATATAAAATTGGTACAAAGATATATAAATATGAAGTTATATAAAAGTAGTAACTTATATAAATATGATAGAAATATATATAAATATTAAACAAACATAAATATGAAGTTTATCTTCATATTTTTACTTATTTTTATTTGCTTAAGTTTTTATTATTTTTTTAATCGGATATATTAAATTCACTTCTAATTTTATTCATGATTAGAAAATACTTGATGCAAGCAATTTTTCTCGTGTGCTGCTCTAGGAATAAAATAATTGATTGTGAATGACAAAATGAAATTTTTAAAGCCGTTTTAAAGCTGTTCATTTTTTTTCTGCTTTGTCAACTGTACTCATTTTAAAACGTTTTGTACAGAACTAGACTATCTTGACTTACTATCGCTTTATATTTCATTATATGGAAGAATGGGATGGTTTTTCCTTTCTACTGTTATTAAGAGAACATTTTGGGAAAAATAGGCGTTTAAAACAAACCACAATAAATAGAAAAGATACAAAACAATTAAAATGTAATTCTTTATACAGAGATTTAAAATAATCTTATATATGGAATTAACAATCACGTTAGCATTGTTGGATAGTTTCAGAAGTATAAATTTTGGTACTTAATAA
Organism: Latrodectus hesperus; assembly: GCA_037975125.1. NCBI lineage: Eukaryota > Metazoa > Arthropoda > Arachnida > Araneae > Theridiidae > Latrodectus > Latrodectus hesperus. The sequence goes on along the minus strand of CM075857.1, from coordinate 37,288,386 downwards.
TAAAGTAATTAAGGTCTTCCTGCCTACGCTTTTAAAAATGCATTTGCGCTTACAAAAGTGAAAAAATAAATAATAATTTAATGGTGATATTTTTAACACTGGTAAAAATCATTTTAGGCAGACATTTATTGTTAGAGCATTTATTGGTTATTGTTTTCCAACTGATAAGTATTTAATATAATGATGTTTCAGAAAAGATTTTCAGAGCAAAATCACAGAAAAGAAAGATCATCTTTCGAAATGCAAGATTTTTCATGTGAACATCTTTTCCATCAAGAGACAGAAAGATTATTAATTTTTACATTACTATCGGCCAATGAATAATTTCTCATGAATGAATATTCTAAATCAGAATAATTTATTCCAGAATCTAATTTTGCATCTGAAAATGAAAGGCGAATTTTGATTAATGAAAGGAATTAAGATGTATTGCACAGTACCCCGTTTTTATCTCTTTCTCTCCCGTAATTTGTTTTATCGGAAAATATAAAATCATGGAATGAAATGAAATTTCGTAGATACAAAACTGCAGACTGAATGAATCTATTTCATATTGTAATATCTTTTTATGAAAAGAAAATATATTCGATGCAAAATCATAGATTACAAAAATTAGTCTATTTTACATTTATTCGATTTTTAATTTTTACGTTACTATCGGAACACATTTTTATCAAATTTTATTATCAATGAGAACTTAATTTTTATTCGTATAAACAATGGAAATCATACAGGAACTATGTACATGCGAACAAAGATCAATCTATCCATCAATCTTTGTTCATACGAACAAAAAATTGATGGACAAGAGGAAAAATGAATAATTGAAAACGCTTTTCTACTGAAATTTATATTGCTAGTAGAATACTATGAATTTTAAGGTGACTTAAATTCACAAAAACTAATCAAATTCTTGTTTTGTGTTTTTACCAGCAATAAAAAATAAAATCTTTACTCATTGACCCATCATTAAGGATAAGAAATACTGTATCGATAATTTTTAAATCCTCTAGTTCTACTATTTAGTTAACAGTTCATTAGTTAAAATGCTATGAGTTGTGTCATTAGAGTCATTTTTCACCATTTTTAGTTTTGATAAACTTGCTATACATACATGGATAGCGGTGCAGGCGAGTCCCGGACTGTAACTTTAGGTTAACGGGTTTGGAATACTCACCCATCACCAAATGTCTCGTAATTATGAATCACGGTCAGGTGATGAGGTCATACCTGAGCTGGCACCCTCATCTTCACATCCCCGCCACACCAACGGAAGGACTTTGGACGTCACATATTAACGTGGACACGTCCCCAACCCACGAAGCTCTAGCAACCCAGTGAGGGAGGGTATGTGGTCACCCTCCCAATCTCTGCCCGCGGCAAATGATGCTTCACTTTGCTGATCTTAACGGGAAGTGGTGTGAAGCTACTGATCCATGCATTCAAAATGATGACTGAAATATTTAAACTTCTTTTATTATGATCTGAACTGCTGATGATGATTTTGAAAAGATAATTTATTTTTTGCTTGGATATTCTGCTATCATTAATTTGAATTACTAATAAAAGTCCGAGAATATCTCTAAAGTGTCATTTGTCAGATTTTTAGCAGTTGTTTTGTATGTAAAGAAATGATTAATAAATTATCTTTTATGAAAGCTTGTAGTGAAATGTCTTACAACCAAAAGTGTTCTAAAAGTGTTGAAAATAGTACTCTATTATAGATGTCCCCCGCAAGATACACTAGGATAATATAAGTTTGAAAGTATTTGGTATTGTATTCAACAATACTTCTTTCTGAAAGAACTGAAGTATTTAATTAGGATGTTTGAACAGCTGTACTTTTTTCAAAATTTTTAGAGAATAAATAATTAGCAGATGTAGTCGACGATTGCTTATAGTCAACACTTAAATTTAATTACTTAACTGTATTTTCTATTTAACCTATTTCTTTCTATTGTTTCAAAGAGGTTCTTATTACATATTTCATAAAGGAATACAGTCAAAATCATTTTTTGGTGATAGACTTCTGGTTAAGAAAAAAACTCACTATATATTCTATCTACTCTTTTTTTTTTAAATTTTTATAATACTGAATTAGCATTATTAAACAAACTCATTTTAAAAATAGCTCAAAATTTTAAAGTGAAGCTGATGAACAAAGAAAACTCCCAAACTTGTTGTTTTTATTACTGAAAAAATATTTTTAAGAAGACATTTTATAACAATGATTCATTATATAAGAGAACATTTATTTCTTTTAACTAAAAAATTGTGTAAATATGATGTAAAATTTTTATAAGCCATCTTTTCTATGTGATCCTTTGCGCTTTTTATCTATTTCTACTTATGTTTTAATACGAAGAGTTTTAAAAAAAACTTCGTTAGAATCAATTAATCCAGTTTCTGAGGCATTCCTCCAATATGTGTTTCGCTTTATATTCACATTTTAAGCATAATATGATTATTTCCAGAAGAAATCTCACACGTATTCTAGTGAACAGCCTAAATGGACTCTGGGAAACAAGAATAAATACATTTCTCTCTATTGTTCCAAACATGCTAGAGATGGCAAAAATCGATCTTCTAATCCAGAGATTCTTAAACTGTAAACCTAGGTTCCAGAAAATTGTGATTTATTTCCAGAAGAAAGTTTAGAAATCATTTAATTACATTGCTCTCTATTGTTTCAAACATGTCATCAATACTCAGCAATGTCAAGAACAGCTCCTCTAATCCAAAAATTATTAAACGCTGGCCCCAGATTACCAGAAGGTAGCGAAGTCTTTCCTATCATTAGAACTTGCAGGAACATTTTCCTAATTTCATTTTTATTCAATTTAATTAGTATGATAATATGACAGAAACAGTTTTAGAGCTTTGGGCTCGTAGGCTTATAGCTCACATTCAGATTGTGTTTTATATAGATTGTGTTTTTTCACAAAACTCGTCAAAAATTTAGAACACCATTTTTTTATTCAATTTAATATGATCACAATTCTTGCAGCCGGTATTATGTCACGTGAGGAATTTGCTTAATACTTTATCATTTTAAAACCTGGCCCTCTCATTGTTGAGGTTTCGGTGCACAAGAATATTTTCCTTCCTTTATATGTTTTAACTTATTTCGTTTATCAAAATCTAATTCCTGAATATTTTAGATGTAAATAAAATCTAGATTTAGAGCAGATTATCCACAAGTCCCGTTTCTGCGTTATTTTATTATCTGTAGGGATAATTTTAGATATTTGACAGAATAAATAAGATGGTTCAAAACGCAAGGCATACTTCATTGCCATTGTAAATATTTTGAAATACATATCGTTAATGTACTCATGTTTAATTTATAGGATGACACTTGCTTCCCAATCCTACCATCAAAGAGATATTATTTTCCTTGGAAGATATTGTCAACTACGACCTATTAAACGTGCTCAAGCTATCTTTAATGAACACAACGAATCTTTAGTTCAATCGGGATTCAAAATCGTTACCTTCCGAAGCCCTAAGCAATCAGGACACTGCGGAATTGGGACAAGAACTGTTAACAGTCGTCTCAAATCTCCAAGTCAGCACCGGAATGGAGGGTCAACAAAAAATACTCTTGTTCCATATGTTGCATATGTATTGTCCATGATGGGGACTATGTTGAAAAATGATGCCACCATTTAGAGCTGATATTTCAAACTTTCTGTTGATACCCGAGTTTGTGCTACCTATCAAATACAAATAAAGATATCCCTTTAAAGTTATTACTTTCTGAATCATATTTGCATAATCGTGGTTTTGTTTGGAACTTATCAGTGATTCTCAAGAAGGCTGAAAGATATATATATATATATATATATATACAGAGTGATCTATATATATAGTGATAGTGTTTGAGCCCCTGTAGTGCAACCTAATAGCAGCTAATGGCACGTAAACTAATCGGTAGTTATACTAATCAGAAACTATGGAGTAATGAATGCAGTGAAGAAAACTCAATTAGCTTCTAAAAATTGCCGTTAGAGCATTTGTAGTTGGTGCTGCTATAGTTTACGATGACAAGAATTAGCATAAAACACGAGTATCAAAGAAAAATGCAAATGTTGTGTGATGACATCGCCAGTAATAAGAGCTATAAAAGCAAGTAGTGGACAGTTCCGACAAATAATCTCAGCTGCAGTAAGCGAGTTCCAGGTGCCATGCCTCTCACGTTAACGGAACGTGCGTTACTCATGAAGCTATTTTATATGAATCAATGTAATGCATCCGCACCTCTTCGGTAATTTCGATCCGGAAAAAAAATCTACGAAAGGGACCTTTATCACTGAATGGTCTTAAGAAAATGATTAAGAAGTTCGAGGAAGCGGTGTCACTGACAATAGAGTTTTTTGTAGGTAATTAATTGTAATAATATTTAATGTCTATATTAGATATTAATTTTGTAGCAAGTGCATGAGACATTTATGACTTTTTCATTAAACGATAATCAGTTCTTTTATACTTAAGTTGATTAGAAGGGCAGCATTAGATTTTATAAAAACTAGGTAACTTGCACCATAAATGCAGAAAGGTAGCACGAAATGCTGCAAACATTTGTTATTCCACAACTTCAGCAAAGAAACCGTCTTCAACAGACAATCTTTCTGCAGGATGGTGCTCCGCCACACATTAATAATAAGGTAAAGCAGCTGCTGCGCCAAAACTTCACCGATGATAGAGTCATAAGTCGGAGTTTTTCAGTTGCATGGCCACCTCGTTCCCCTGACATCACGCCATGTGATTTTTGGCTCTGGAGATATTTAAAATCTCAAGTTTATGTTGGTGGAGTATCAAATTTGTCTATTCCGAAGGACAACATAACAAAGACAGTGCGGAAGATTCCTCGCGATATGTTACGCACGGCTGTGGAGAACGTTGTGCACAGAATGCATTGTGTTATTTCTGAGAACGGTGTTCACATTGAATGCGGTCTAACTCCTCCCCGGGGAAGTTAGTGTAGTAAATAAACATTAATAATTAAACTGTACAATTGTATGCGTTCTTTTGTTCAGCAGTAAATCACCAGCCCAAAAATTAGTTTATACATGTACTTATACATACATACATATATAGATAGATAGAGAGAGAGAGATTAATGAATGCATTTGAAATAGATTTATATTCATTAGCTATAAATTTTACAAGAATTTATATTCATACAAAGATTGAGAAATTTATGTTTTCTCAATCTATATAGTATAGAAACTTGTTTTGTTTTTCAAAAATATTTCTGTGTATTAAATGATTACCAAAGAGTTAATTTTTTTTTATATGTTATATTTTTTTTATTTACAGATATTTTCTCCGCCATCATAAATGTTATCTGAATTCAAAAGGGCATGTCCAATCAAACATTTACCTGTTACTTATCATTCCATATCTAACTCTTATCACCTTTTTTTAAATAAGTGAATAACATTTTGTCAACGGGATTTGACATTTCAAGAGACAGACGTGAAGTGCACTATCGCACCCTTCTCATATTTGTGTCTTGCCGCCAAGGCACCTATTATATCTCGGAATTATCCTTCAAAGTCGGCGAAAGGGTCAACGCACCGAATTCCCGGGAAAACAATAAAAATCCAATCTGCAGAAGGCATTTCCCTCATATCATTTGTACTTTTCGACCTCTTGTTGGAACAGCAGCTGATAAAGCTCGCGGACGGAGAATTAAGCCCACCAAAACTACGCTCTTTTTCGGCAGACGATAGAGAATGCAATTCGATAACGATTCAAATTTCGATAAAAATGAGCAGGTTTATTTACTTAAGTGCGCGAGGAGAGTATACCCCAGAAAATTGACAACTGGTTCATGAGTTAACCGCAAAGTATTTACTGTCGCAGTATGGTGACACATACCCTCTCTTTTTATTTCGTATTTTCATCCTCCGCGTGCTATTTGTTCGAAAGTGTATATGGAATTCTTTGTGATATTCCCTACGTGATGTTTATAGTTTAAGCTTGAATGTCACTGATTAAACAACTATTGTTTTCGATTCCGATTTTTTTTAAATTAACCTAGCTTATTTTTCAAACCGTTATGTAATGTGAAATAGTTTATTCTTAACGAATCATAATATCATACATCAATACCATAATAGTTATTTGATGAAATAAACAGTGCGTTTATTCGGTTCTTTGTGATAAACTTGTAAAAATATAATTAAAGAAAAGTTTTGTTTTTATTTCAATCTGCACTGATACAAAATCTATTAAACAATGAGAATTATCGAAAACAATCCAACTTTTTTAAACAGATATTGATAATAAGAAGAATATATGAAGAAGCGCTTAACGATTATCATTTGAATCCTTTCATTCTGAAAACACCACACTTTATTAAAGTCCGTTAATTGGACAAAGTGGACCGATAAACTAAGTACCAAACATGTTTGTGAACTAAACACTGGGGGTTTCGCGTTACGCAGCCCACCTAACCGTGACATATGCTTTGCAACCCAGGATTCTTTGTCACGAAAACAGATATGGACATTCTATGCCTTGGCCCCTCGGGACTGTCATGCCACTGAGTTCAGTTTTAATTAGATAAAAGCAAGTAATTAATACCATGAAAATTCATTTCTTAAGTTATCGTCTGCTTAAGACGATAACTTAAGAAATGTGAAATGGTACTTTAATTTATACACGTTTCTTAATATTCTTTATTTTAATTTAATATCTGCGATATATTTGCTTATGTAAGTATTCTTAAATATTTTTAAGAAGAAACGTGTACATTTATTCACATTTTTATGAAAATGAAATTATGAAATATAATTATCATCAAGTTTGTTTAATTTTTGAAATCATATTACATTATCCGTTTACTAATTGTGAGTGTGTGTATTCTAAATCTAATGATTTCAAGTATATTTTTTAAGGAACCCCTTTTTAGAATTCCGAATATCACTTTTCTCCGATGTTAAATGAAAATGAATATATGATATACTAATTGATGCTACTATGTTTGAAGAACTTTACATAAATTACTGAGAATTGTGTTTAGTTTGATTTCACTGGGTGCATACAAATTTTTCATTTGAATAGAAAATAATACAGATGCTCAGAAAAATTTTACAAATTAACAATAAAAATATTCATTAAGATAAAAAAATGAAGTATGTTTGAATCGGATGTGAATGGAAAAGAATTCAACTTTTACACTACGAAATGAAAAAATGCTGCTGGAATAACTCAGCTGTCTATCAATTTTATGTCGGCTTTCTGATTTCGATTTTGTTGGTTTTGCTGTCATTTTTTGCACATGACAAAGATCTCTGACTTAAAGTGGATTTGCGAATTATAACAAACTTCCATTGAGAAGTGGAAGCAAAAAAAAAACAAAATTTTTTGAACTGAAGTTTTGAAAATATCGTTTTATCACCACAGCTGAAATATAAAAAAAAAAGAACTGCTATACATCTTATCCTTTTTCATATTTCAGACATTACATCAGATAATAGGGAAACACAGAAATACTTTTATTAATGGAGAAAGTCTTCAATATCATTCTATAATAAGGATTCACATTGCCAAAGTAAGATTGTACATGACATACGGAGCATGTGAGATGGTCAAGGTTTCAGGACAGATCCCGCATTGACTAAAGAGTAAGTTAAAATTGAAGCAACAAGATTCCTTGGCATCATTTATGAAATGGAACTCCTCAATTGCTGCTATTATGGCCAGACTGTGAAACTGCCATGTTGAGTGCGACTAAGGGTGAGAAATCCAGTTTGATATTCTTCGACACAAGCAAACGTGTCTTTTGGACATGTGCATGGACAAAAAAAATTTTACTCTAAAACGATAATCCAACTATCTGCAATATGACCAAAAAGTCACACTTGGCGATTAATCCATTCCTCACAGCTTCGTGATTTCTATATTAATATTAACGAGCTATAGACTAGTTTCGAACACTATATTTTGTAAAGAAGATTATTTCGCACTAGGAATGTTAATACGCAGTTGTGGTAGGTGTGAAACATAAAATACTTACATTTTTAAATAGCCTTTGAATCAGCTTAAAGGGATAGATTGTCGTTGTTGTACTAGCATGTTGCACCAGCACATAACTCCAGAACCTGTACCTATGAGGTGGTACCCCCAGAAATGCCTCTCCAGAATTGAAGAAACAGATTCCTTGGCATCACGTTTATGAAATGAAACTCGTCAACTGTTTCACATTGTGACCACGACCTATTTAATGTGCTATAGCCGCCTATAGTAAACACGACGAATATTCGGTTAGATCAGATTCGAATTCATTTTACTTTACAATAATAAGAACTACATCTTAACCAACCAGATCACCATGACCAATTGATAATCTGTTGTGACAGCACACATCTTATTTTTTTAACTGTCTTATTTACTTTTAATGAAATCCGTGGAATAGATTTTAAAACAGTTGTTATCATTGATATGCGGCTATGTATCACTGCTATGATATACGGCTATGTAAAATAACATAATTTCAGAACTGAAAGAGAAGAACTCAGATATATTCATACCCTATATGCGAAATGGGATACTATCCTCTCATATGGTGTAATGTCTCATAGTCAGCACTTGAGATTTGAAGAGCCTCTGATGGGGAGGGTGAGTAGGGAGACGGTTGGTGCCAGGAACAGCCTGAAGAAGCTGCGTTTTTTCTTGGTAATATTGATACCTACTCTTTGTACGCTACGCAGGCGTGAGAGAGATGTTAACGAATCCAGATATGACTCCTTTGTAATTTTGTTTCTTTGTTAATTAAATGTGTCTGTTTTCAAAATTTAGAGTCATTAGTTTGTTTCATAACAATGGCTTTTCCGTGGAATTCTTATGATGTTTAACATCGGGGAAGGTGTCATCAGTCGATACTGTCCATATGCGTGGACTTCCAGATTACCTAATCTAACATTTTACGAATTGGATATGGTGATTTTTAAACCATTACTGCCACCAACCTCTTCATTACTGGTATTGAAATATATTTACAAAATTATACCTCTGCTCTTCTATAAAAGATTATATTTAATGCTGTAAACAGCGGCTAGTTCTCGTCTCATAGTTATGCTGTTGAGTAAGTGACATGGCCAGCCGTGTTTAAGTTCTCCAAGAATGAAAATAAGGAAACTTCACAGTACCAACCCTGATTGACAAACATCATCCATTTCTTGTTGTTCAGTAGTTGTTGGAATTTAAATCTAGGATCATCCACGTCTAGAATTTGGTCTTTCCACTAGCCTTTAGTGATCAGAAGATGCTTGATTTGATACTGCATGGTGGATATTCCAATATTTTTATAAGTCAACGATTTCTTATAACACGCTCCGTATTTTGTTTTCACGAGAAATTTTTCCATAGATAATAGGCATATTCACATGTGATGAAAAATAAAACTCATTAAACCTCCCAGTGCCAACTTAAAGGATGTGCATGTAAAAATAAAAACTATAACACCCATTATTCTTTGTTTATTAGTAATTCAATTGTATTATGTATGAAAAGTATTATTTAATGTATTGCTTCATTATTTACAGCATTTTTGGTACACATAACAAATGTTCTTCACTTTAAAATATTTTGATTTTAAGTAATAATAGTTCAGCATAGGAAAAAATCCTGTATGCCCAATAGCTGACAATAAGAGCCAGGTTAGCAATCAAAGATTATCTAACAAAGTATTAGTGAAAAAAAACAATGCAATTAATGACATCATCATCTACAAAGAAAAGCAAGTGTTCTTCATTTCAAAACATTTTCTTTTGGTCTAATAACTGACAATTTCAGCATCAAACAAAACCACCTATGTCCACTTACCAAAAAGGTCTAAACTCGGTAATAGTTGGTGGTAGTGACCACTATAACTGTTAATGGTTAATTATCAAGGCATTATTGGAAGTATTATATTGTTCTTGATTACATCATCCATATGCAAAGTAAGAGTACTTTACTTTATAAAATACTTTAACTGAATATAATAGCTTCATCATAGGACAAAATCCTTTGCGATCACTCATTTAATGCATTACATAATAAAAAGTTAATATCAAAATGTTATTGAAATCACCCATATAGTTACTGACTACATCTTTTACTCACAAAACGAATGCCCTTCACTTTGACACGTGTTGTAAGAAGCCTTAATCTGTCGTAAGTCAATTTAATAGCCACCACCTAAACTGCCTTTTAAATGGACTTTTCATGGAAAATGTGTCTTAGTCGCATGTCGAAAGGGAGGTAGCTTACAAGACTTAAGTACCCACCCTGACAGGCGTGCATACAGAAGCCCCTCATCCACCCCCTTTGTTAAAGAATGGCTGATTCTGAAAAGCTATGGCAAGCTCACAAGCACACTTCACTTTTAAGTATTTCCATTTAAGGCAACAATATGATATAATAATAAATTTACTACATGAGTATTCTGAAGATTTATTTATTATTTTTTACTAAACTATACGATTCTTCTTAGGATAGTTTTCCTCTTTTAAAACGCCCTCTGTCGGAGAAAGATGTAACATTGCTTGCCTTGAAACATGTCCATGAAATTGCCTTGTGTTGGCAATTTTGAAATGTAAGTTAACGCATACAGCATGCTGCAGCATAAAACTTTATTCTCTTGCTTCCTACCAAATGACAGACGTTTAATACTGGAAAAGCTAAATATCGAAAAAAAAAGCCTTAATACTGAACACACTTAATGCAGGAGCAATTTTTAATGATAAAGAAAGAGCATATAATAAGGTTGAACAAATAGATGCAGATATGAAAATACTTCGATAATTTAGTTAGAGATGTTTAACAGTAAGAAGCATATAGTTCGGTTTGTAAAGTTATAAAGGATATATTATGTTTAGAGTAACTGCACACAAATAAAATATGGCATGAAACTTAATGCATTTGTCTCAAAGGGAAACCATTCATATTTACGTCAAGGATATAAATATTGTTGTTATTAGTGGAACTAATTGAAAATTTTATGAATCATGGTTATATTTAATATGCACTTCTACTACAAATACCACAACAAAGATGGACATGAGACTTCATCAATTTCATTTCAAGTTACACAATAAGAATACTAATCAATAAAAAATACAGCCTTTCTTGTGCTGAAGCAGACTATAAAATCAGTAACGAGATTCTTGTCAACAATAGGCTATAGCTATTGTTGTTTATAACCACAATACGGTTTCAGACATTTTACTAAGTGTATTTTGAATCTACAGGTGTGATATTGCACAAATATCTTCCATACCAATCCACACATAATGAGAGGGCGCTCAGTGGCTGAGTGGTCAAAGTATCACTCCGCTAATCGCTTGAGAGCGTAGGAGTGTGGGTTCGATTCCCATCGTGGCCCTGGGTGTATTCTTCTGTGGTTGTACATCTGTCACTGTGCTATTTGTCCTATTATCGACGGAGACTTACAAGCTGATCTCAAGAATCAAGCATACAAGTCTGAATATATGTAATGTAATAAATAAAATAAACATCATGAGAATGCTCGGCTGGAAAAACACGTCAACACCAATAAAATTTTATTACCTTCTTAAAAGAAAATTTTTGCAAAACCAATCTACGACTTGACCACATGATTGAACATCATTCTTTGTAAATTTACACAGTAAGGGTTAATAACTGTTCTTTCGATGTAAAGTCACTCCGTACATTTTGAATAATGACGACCCCAAAAAAGAAACTAAACACTAAATTTTGAACCTTGCTTTTTTTTTTTTTTAAATTGCCATGTAAGGAATTGTATCAATAACTATCTCGATATCTTTGAATATGAAATCCCTTCGTGCAACTTCCAAAATGACCCCCCACAAGAAGAAACTTGACCATCGAAAAAAAGTTTCAGTTCTAATCGCTGGTCTTAAATGTTATGCTTTTAAGGATAAATAGGACGGAAAAAAATCATGAATAAGTGATTTAATAGACCCTATTTTTATAATTTTTTGAAACTAAAAGACAATCACGAATTCCTCTCCACCCCCGACCCCCAAAAAGAGAATGAATAAGCGTAATCTTTCTGCAGTCGCAAAGTACATAGGCGTTACATGACTAAGATTAAAGCAATATCAGATCAACGATGCTTAATCCTTTTTTTTGTGGCATTCAACCTGCAAATTTTCCATATGTTGCATTTACATTTAAACATCTAAAAGAATTATTTTTAAAAAAAAATGAAAGAAAGAAAAAAGGTCGTAGGTCTATTGACAGCTGTCCACCGAGTACATTTGTAGGAATTCAGCAACCCGCATGAATCAAGGGTATCGTTGCCACCAAAAGAACAGAATAATTAAAAAAAATAATTTTTTTGCAGACGATCAATTTTTTTTTTTTTTATCAGAAGAGACCGAAAATTCCAAGTTCGGTGCATAGCTTTGTCCCTATAACATCTTGCAATGGAGAAAGGGAACAGGGGAGGGAGACGGAGAAGAAGAAAAAAAAAAGATGGTCTGAATTCGAAAAATCCTTTAACAAATTCTTGCATGCAAAGCTATTGAAGGGTGTTCTTTGTATGGCCTTGGTGCTCGGAGAGGTACCTTGCGCGGAACATCTGCTGCTGCGTTCCCACGCTTCTTCCCTCGCGATGCCCTCTTTTTTGCAGAAGGGGAGACGCTCGGCTCGTTTGGCAAGGGGGTCTCCCCGAAAGGTCATTGCTGAGATGGGAGAAAAAGAAAATAACAACGCTTCGAAAAGGAACACGTCACTGTTTATTTTGATTTCGGCTTAAAATCTGGAGGTCCCGGGGATTTTTTTTCCGGGTTTTCCTAGCGTAGAAAATATAACTAAGCCCAGGGCAAGTAAATTTGATATGATGCGAATGCATGTTTTTTTGAAGGAGAAAGTGTGCATTTCTGTAGGGAATCCGATTAACTTCAGTGAATAGATTTTAGCTAAGTTCTAAATTAAATATGGATCTCATTTTAAATAAGGTATAATTAAAATAATTTTAATATTAAATAGCCGAATGGTATTCACGTTTCAAACATTGAGTATCATAACTTTTTCAAGTTTATTTATTTATTCTTTGTAGAATCTAAGTGTGATGCACCAAATCAAAAATTTAGTTATTGTATACATATATTCCAACGGCAGACACTTGGGTAACGAATCTTTTGCCACAACAAGGCCAGAGACTGCTACTCATTTGTTGTTACCCAGCGGACACCTGTGAACCAAGTCACGGAGGCGAGTAGCGTTGCCCGCGTCATACCACCACAAACCCGTTTATAGGGTGGGCCGCATTCACACATCATCACAGAAGAAAGGACAGAGAAACACAGAGAAAGAAAGTAACATCCATGTCCGAACCGGGATTCAAACCCAGGACCCACAACTCAGGAGTCAGGAGCGCTAACCACTCAGACATCGGTCGGCTATATATATATATATATATATATATATATATATATATATATATATATATATATATATATATATATATATATATATATATATATATATATATATATATATATATATATATATATATACAGTCAGCACTGGTTAATTTAAGAAATATATAAAACTCTGGTTCATACACACATTATTAGTAATAATGGATAAAACTTTGCTTCTTATATACGTAAAGGTGATTACGAAATTTGAATTAATATCACTTTGTGCAGATGAATTCTCTTCCGACTACCGAAAGATAAAAAATTTAATATTATATTCATTATTTAGAGTGCGCGCGTTATATGAACATAAATTTGTTCAAGATAAAGTATGTTTTTCCGACAAAAGAAAAAACACATTTTGAGAATAATTGTTTTGTATTTTCTGTAGCAAAATATTTATTTTATTTTCATCCTCCTTTTTTATTTATTTTTTTTTCAAAGTTATTCAAAACTAAACTAAACTTATTAAACTAAGAAAAGAAATGATTTTTAGGCTTGCATATTATTATTATTTTTATGAATCTGTACTATTTTTAACAGTAATTTTTACTTTTTCACTATTTAATTTAATTTTCATAGTTGATCCTATTATTGTAAACATCATTTTTATGTATTGCTGAGTTTAAAATTCGCAACAAATACACTCTTCTTTTTATAGATTCCAGTTTGAGTGGACAAATACTAAAAAAAAATTTGGACAATCATATTAACAAAAATTGCATATTAATTTTTTTATTGCAGTTAATATTACATTCATAATAGAAAGCTCAACAACAAACTCATTAACATGGAGCGGCACTTACATTAAAAAAACACATTTGTTATTTATTGTCTAGTGTCACCATAGGCAGTCCTAAAGGGTTATTTTGGTAAAAATCTTGGATACAGTCCTAAAAATGCAACCAGCAAGGAGTAACATATAGCACAATCGGTAAAATAAATGAGTAACAAAACGGAGTGAATTTATCTTTTGTAATAAATAATGCAGATGGAAATTTTATATTGCACAAGATATTTTTGTCTTTTAAAAACAACATTCTTTTTAACATTTGGGTTTAAAATATTAAAAAGTTTTTTTTGTGCTTGTTTATTTTGTATAAATTTATTGTATATTTTGTTTTAAAAATTTCTCTAAAAAATTTCTTTATTTTATTTTGTTTTTATACGACAATCATTATAATAACATTAAAAAAATTTTTTTTTGCAAAATTTTTTATAGTTAAATTTTTAAAATTCAGCTGTCACAAAAATAGCAAGAATTTTTCATTGGGAATGCATGCAAAAGCTGGCAGAGAATTCCGAAGAAGCGATAAACATAAGTATTATGTGCATGCGATTGATTGTATGAAATTTTGATTGATATAAATTATGTGAAGCAATAAGATCAAATCCAGTTTTAATGACACACATTCGTTAGAAATTTTCTAAAATCAACTGAACCAATGATATCTTACTTAATAAACTATTCAAAACTAACAACTCTTGTGAATTTCGTGTATTGAGCTTATGTATTTATTAAAAGAAATAAATAAAAAATACCGATTTTCACTAGGAGATCTTATATCTTCCCTTTCTTATTACGATTAGTTCTTTGTAAAAACCTTAGCATAAGATTACATAAATCTGTATATTATTTGCATTTATTTTCATATGTAGTTTGAATAATGTTTTAATGTCTTGCTTTTGATCTAATTTACTCATTAGGAAGTTATTTATGGAAGCAAATTATGTGTTTGTTACTTTAAAAAAATATTCTCTTAAAAGTATTAGAATTCTAAGAAAATTGCAGGAGGTCTTTCAGAAGCTATTTTAAGTATAAAAGTATAAAATGAAGACAGTGTAAAAGAACGCTCCGACAAAATTTCAAAACTAAACCCTAATTTCTTTTTCTTCTTTTGAAGTTGTAAGGGTTTTACTGGTGTTGTTTGTTTTCATCTATCCGCATTAAATGACCATCTTTTTTTTCTTAAATAATATTAATAAAGCATGCCTTTTTTGACATAGGATAATTTTTAAAATCTTATTTTTGTATCATATAATACTGTGTGCTTATAATTATGTAATGAATTATTTAAAATGTAATTTAAAATAAACAGGATATCAAAATTTCAAAATGTTTCCATTTCAGACAGAACCGCTCTACTTTGCTTCTGAAGCAATAAAAAACATGAAAAGAATTTTTCATGGCAATTAGTTATTTGTGGTAACCTTGCACTATAATTTTCCATCCAACAAAAAGAATGAAACGCTTAAAATTCCAAGAAGGGCGGAAATGTTCTATAACTGGAATCTTGGGGTGTAAACGCCTTGTTGACATTGCCTTGGTTTTCATAAACTTTTCAACAATTTTGTCCAAATTTCTACTCAGAGGAAAATAATGTCCGGAACGTTACGCATAACCATAATTCTCACCACTTAATTGCGGTTTTCTTAACAGATTCGATTACCTAAAATTTTTCAGTTTTAGACTTATTTTTATAGTGATAGTAACATACATATTAATACTTCACAAAAACTTGCTTTTATTGAATAATAAATTCTAGCTTAGCTGATATTCGTTGAGTTATATGGAGCATATAAAATTTACGAATTAAAGGATTTTATTATTCTAAATTATTTATAAATTAGAATTTATAATACGATTATCAATTTCTCGTATGATAAAATTTTTTAAACATAAAATAGAAGTTTGTCAATTATGCAGTTTAAAACTAAAATACTATTTACTAGGTGTATGCATATCAAATCAGACGATTGCTAACAGATGTCGCCACGCATATATACAAACATTACGAAAACGTGACACATGATTTTTCAATAGTTTGACCTTTGATACTCACGTTTAGTTTACATTTGGACGAGTTTCAGTGTGCATTGTGTTTTTTTTTACTGTATTGAAAATGTCGAATATTATACCGATCACGATTTGTGGACAGCATTAATTTTTTATTATCATCTGAAGAAAAATGCTGCCGATCACATCAAATGCAGTTTGGCAAACCAGCAAAAAATATTGAAGATGCTGAATTGTAAGCATTACTCGATGAAGATAATCGCCAAATGCAATGACATCTTGCAATACAATTGAATGTTGACCAGAACTCTGTTTCCCTTCGTCTCAAAGCAATGGGCAAGACAATATAGGTCGGCAGATAGGTACCACACGAGCTAACGGACTGTCAGCAGGAAAACCGAAAACTCGTATGCGAAATGTTGCTTCGCCGCTACCAAAGCAAGTCATATCTCCATCGTATTGTGACTGGGGATGTAAAATGGATTTATTTTGAGAATCCCAAGCGTAATCGATCATATGTTGACCCCGGACAGCCATCCAAATCAACCGCAAGACAATGCTGTGTATTTTCTGGGACCAGGAGGGGCCAATCTATTATGAGCGTCTCAAACCCAGCGAAACTGTTAATACTGATTACTACAAGCAACAATTACTAGATTTGAACGAGGCTATACTCGAAAAACTCGAGCCATACAAAAAAAGGCAACATAAAGTGATTTTCCTTGATGACAACGCACCTAAACCGACCTAGAACATTGTTAAGGCATTCGGCTGGGAGCTTTTAGCGCATGCGGCTTATTCACCAGACTTGGCTCCTTCCGATTACCACATTTTTACATCATTGGGACACCCATTGGCTGACCAGCGCTTCACTTCTTACGAAAACGTCAAATCTTGGCTTGATGATTGGCTGGCCTCAAAGGACTGATCAATTTTTTGATGTGGTATTAACAAATTGCTCGAAAGCTGGTAAAAATGTGTAACTAGCGATGGATATTATTTCAAATAAAGAAATATTAACAGTTTTCGCAAATTTGCTGTGTCTTTTTTTAAAACAATCCTCTCATTTCATTTGCATACACCTAGTATGCATTAAAATGGCTGAAAAAAATTCTTTTTCTCAATTTAAACTAATTTGGTTATTTAAATTTAAATAAAACTTGAAAATATCGAAATCGGTGGTAGATTATTGTCGCCCACGTATTTCACTGAAAATATTAATTTAATTTGTCAAAATATTTTTAAATTAAAATTGTTTTAAAATTTCCTACTTGAAATTGATTTTATTTTTAAAATTTCATTTTAGCAATTATGTTGAAAAGTTATTCTTAAACAATTCTTCATCATACAGAAATTATTAAGTTTGCCCATTCTACTAGATTTTCTCTCAACTAATTATGAGTCCTACATTTATAAAAAAAAATTGCATAAAATATAATACAAAAAAATTCATTGAACTTTTTGAGCCCATGTTTTAAAAATCCGCTTTTTATTATTCCAACAATATTAATTGAAAGAAGTAAGGCAGTCTTAAGATTCAAAAGAATATTTTTACAAATATTGCAATTATTAATTTAGAATTCTATTAATTAATGAAAGTTTTAAAATTTTAAATCGTCCTTGCCGATTTAAACTAACCATAAAGAGGATGTTTTGCCTTGTCTTTATCATTTTGCTTTTTCTGCTGTTCTATTGTCCGAGTGTTAATGGCTTGAATCAGGGGAAAACAGCTTCTGAGACAGATATTTTGCTCCTGATATAAAAAATTGCTTTACTAACAAAATAAACGTCAATATTCTCAGACTTTCGATGGTGAATTTCACCTTGTTTGCTGCCGCTCGAAGAATGTGATTTGTAAACAAGCAACAAATTCGTGGACAAGTCGGATTTACCACGCCGTCTTAGTACGATGTGACGTGGATAAAACGTCATCTGTCGTCATGGATATTTTAAACCAATGAGATTCGCAATAAAGAGGCGTTCTCAGGATCTCAACTGTAACGAAAGAAACAAACATTTTACGGTTAATAAAAAGAAATCGATTTCTAATTTATAAAGTCAGCGAATTGCAATATAGTTTTACGATAGTATTCCCTTTGGTTGAAATTTCAAAACCCTATGGCAAGAAAACCTCGAAAATTTACATGTATTCTAAGAGATGAAACTCATATAATAGTGATATAATTAATTTCACATGATTTTTTAAAAAAGTAATATCTTTTAATTCTTGCGTCATTAAAGTTCCGGTTTCCTTGTATTTCCTTTGTATTTTTCA
Source organism: Latrodectus hesperus (assembly GCA_037975125.1). Lineage (NCBI taxonomy): Eukaryota > Metazoa > Arthropoda > Arachnida > Araneae > Theridiidae > Latrodectus > Latrodectus hesperus. Next base: position 37,269,887 of record CM075857.1, on the reverse strand, counting down.
GTGAATATATAACATTTTATTCATTAAATGCATATTTAAACTAATATATTTTTAATTTTTCGAAAATTTGAAAATACAATTAAACGTTTGTATCTAACAAAGTAGTTCTCATGAATGGAAATATTAAAAGATGTATTATTTTGAAATTTAAATATTCAGTTGGTAGTGTGAGTTAAAATCGGAAAATCGAAATTCTACAAACAGCTGTGAGGTAGCTATACACTTTTAAACAGTCTTAAATTCAAATTATTAGCCCTAAAAATAGCTGCTTTGGATCTATAAATTAATCTTCGACATAAGAATTAAGTCAATTTTTAGTCTTCTCCTTAACAATCCTTAATTATTTGTTGCTCTACAGAGACTTGATGACCAGAGAATTCTATGCTATTCAAATTATTCAAAACATCCAATCTTTTGTTGATACCCTTCACAATATTTAGCTATATTAAAAAATGATCAGCAAATTATATTAGATTATCTTAAAACCTGTGATACTTTCGATTAATTACTCTAAAAACAGGACCATTTTGGACGCGTTCATTAATATAATGTGTGATAATGTCATGCATTATTATACTTGACACGTGTTATGACTTTGCAATGAACTGTGGTAGCAGAGTGCACATTTATAAGGTAAACAAAAAGAGTTTCTGCTGCATCAAGTAACCGAATATGTCAAGCGTTTGGAAATAGTGCTATGAATAAACATACGGCAAGATATTGGTATAAATTTGCAAGGGAAAGCGTACGGCAATGCATAAATCTAGGTTGGGAGATTTGTTCTTCTGTGACGCATTTGGTGTCTGGTGTTAGTGGTTCACTGTGAGCAGCTACCAATGGGCCAAACGGTCTGTACTCTCAGCAATTGGAACAAGTGCAACAGGCATTGCAACAGATGGAGACAGCACTGGTTAATAGCAACGGTGTTATGTTTTTGGCCGACAACGAAAAGCCGCATGTTACGCTGGTGACCAGGAATACCATACAGCAACTTAGCTGGGAGACTTTGTGTCATCCTCCTTACTCACCAGATCTTGCGCCATCAAATTACCACCTTTTCCTCTCCCTGGACAATTATCTTCATAGAAAATCATTCGCCAATGAAGCAGGCATGTTACAAGCAGTCACGGACTTCTTTGCGTTTAAAAACCCCGAGTTTTACTGCAAGGGGATTGCACAACTGGAGACATGTTGTCAGAAGATGCTGGATGCCAATATTGATTTCTTCGAGGACTAATAATAGGCAACACTTTCTGTGGGTCATGTTCTTTTGGGTTATTAAAAACGATCAGAACTTTTTGTTTACCTAGTATTAACAAATATTTAGTTTTATTATAAACAGGTACACAGATTCCCGAGCTATAAGATGAGGTACATTTATTTCGTAGGAAATGTAGAGAATATATTGAAAGAATGATTCAACATTGAAGACAATCATTTCATCAAGACAATCATTATTTTCAGCGTTTTCCTGGTTTAAGTTCATAGATAAGCTTAAGTAAAATTTTAAAAACTGTAAATGACAGACGATCACAGTGCTAAAAATACTGTAAATTTCGTTTCTAACGCTAATAAGCTTCTGTCTTCATTATCAATTTTTAAGTCGCAATACTGAATTCAAATGTAAGATTATTCTTTAATTACCTAGTTAATAATATCATGTGAAATATAGTTTAGTGCTTTATACAGAGATCACGAATATAGCACCAGAATGAACAATAAAACTATGCTAACATGACAATGCATCATATTGGCATTTATCAACTATGTGCGCGTGGATATATGTGAATAAATAGTACACATAATACAAAGTCATTTACAGTCATTTTTATTCTCATAATTAACAAATAAACTAACCTTTAATATATTAAAAATGTATTGAAAGAATTATGTATGAGATACAGTTTAGAGTCTGTATATTATTTATAAATTGGTGTCCATAAAATGTTATAGTAAAAATAATAAAGATAAATTTAAATTTAACTGAATTGTGTGTGAGATAAAATTTAGAGTATATATTCTCTCTCTCTCTTTTGAGTATATATTAAGAATATATACATTCGTGTCTATAAAATGCTAGATACATTTTGATGTTTAATATTTCAGATGAATATATATTAATGGATTAAAAAGGTTTTAGTCCTTGTCAATATTTTCACGTGTGCGGGATTCATTGCACAAAGCCAATTTCGCAACAGGTTGATATTCACTATTGCGGTTGAAATCCAGGCCTTTAAGTTGTCAACATCCAACATTACTCCTGTACTTGATGTCGTTTGCGAAAGGAAAAGTTATATCAGATCGATTTCCTTATATTCTATAATCTTGGTAAACAAGAAATTGGTTTCAATCCATCTTCCTGTGAAATTGTCGACGATAAAGAAAAGATAAACCTAGAAATGGGAATCAACAATAATTTGCGTAAGAACAGATATTCGCATGGAAAAAGGAAATCGTCTATGGAAATTTTCATAGTATGAAAATATATCAATTCTATGTATAAATATGATAAGTTTATTTTTTGAATTACTTTATGGATTATTAAACATCGGATTGTGTGACCAACATTTTATGGACTTCTTGTATCGTTTATTCTTCAAATTTTCATTTTAGCATGGAAAAAAATATTGGGTTGTTCGGAAAGTAATTTCGTTTTACCCAACTCAATCAGTTTTTGCTAGTAAAAGCTAACCATTTTATGAGTGTGGAATCAAGCTACCACCGGAAAAATGGTAAAAGATGTTGGACTGAAATTGACAATATGCAATTCAATTAAGTATTTATTCGTTATACGTTTTCCATTTTAATAAAGAACGAAACTACTTTCCGAACAACCCTATAGTTTGCTATATCAAGCCTATAAAAGTTTTCAGAAGTTGCAAAATAATCACTATTTAATCTAAAAGGATGAAAATCAACTCTAAAAGGAGATTCTTAACAAGCTTTTCAATGGATACAATCAAAGTGGAAATCAGACAAGAGCGCCTTTTTTTTCCTTTTGTTTATGAGATGCAAATCAGGTTCAAGGTCCGTAAGAAATCATCTGGGATTGGGTGTATACCACCACCAAGTTCTCGTGGGTGGAGTGGAGTTTGTTACCGGAAACAAGAACTGGTTCGGCCACAAAATGTTGCAGCCAAAAAGAGTATCGTCCTTTTCAATATCAGTATGAATGCCAAAGACATTAAATGCAAATACTCCTCAATTATAAAGAAGTTACGGCTGTTAACTGCTTGGGATTATCATACATAACACTGTAACGCCTTTGTATCAATTAGCCTGCATGAAAAGCCTTTAGATTCTATAAATTTTTCACAGCAAATATATAATTATATTTCTCCCAGTTTTTTCTGAAGGAAATATGACACGCAACGGGATAGTTAATAAACAAATTCGCCCTTTACATTTTTCACGCTACGCATTAATAGAGGTCACGCAACCATTATTCCGATTATGGACTATGATCTTCAAGGTCAAAATAAATTCATTTAAGATTATCTATTATATTGCACTCAAATACTTATATTTCTAAAGATGAAAATTTTAATAAAAATTCTGATGAATGACGCGGAAACAGAAAAAAATCATTGAAACGTTCCATTGATAATCAATTCGTCATAAATGTCTGTATTAACGAAGTCAATAATAACAAAACTAATGTTATGAATCTTTATTTATTTTCTTTTTTAAAAATCTAAAATATAACATAAAAACAAGCAATGTCATGTATTGCTCATAATCGTATATATACATATATACATACATATATATATATATATATATATATATATATATATATATATATATATATATATATATATATATATATATATATATATATATGTATGTATTATTGTGGGTTTATGTTTGGTGTTTTTACATGCTGGTTTATTGTTATTCAGCCTTTCATTCCTTCAATGGATCGTTAAACTGAGTTCTAAGCATGATTGAAAACTAAACAATAGGGGTTACACATTAGGCTGACCACCTAATCGGGACAGATACTTCACCATCCCAGGACCCTTGATCAGGGAAACAGATTTGTAACTGTAGACCTTGGTCCATATGTTGTGCCATAGGTTTTTATTCTTATTTTTTTTAACTGTTATTAATATATGTAAACAATATTGCGGCAGTTATTTGATAAGTATCTATAACATTTATAGTAAAATTATACAGTATCAAATAATTTATACACAAAATAGTTTAGATTATTTTCTTTTAAAGAAGTTTCCAGAAAATCTTTAAAACCGACTATAAATGCATTTAAAAAATTCTTAATTAAAAAAATATTAGATGTGTGCTTTACAGTAAAAAAGATTTATTTTATCACTGATTCTAATGATTTCTTTTTTCGTGTATGTGAAATAAGAGATTTACCATGCAATCAGAAAAATATCCATCAGTAGTTTGTTATAGTTTGTTGGAAGAGATTTTTAAAAAAGCGTTTCTTCCACATTTAAATTTCGATTTCAAATAACATTTTTTTCCGTATCTTAAGCAATAATACATTGGTTTCGTAGTTATTTACTTACTAACTATATTACTGTCTGTCTACCGCAAGAAAAGAGTTAGCCAAACAGTCTGGCAGTGTTGATTGCTATAGTAACAACAACTGACCATTTTAAAAAGAGGCAAAAGGTATTTTGACATGGCCTTTTTCAAGATAGAACTTCATTCTTTTCTCAAAGCTTTTTTTCCTCCATAGCTGGTTTTTTCTTCTAATTACTCCTGCTCAAAATAGAGCGTGTTTGACATTCACGGCAACTGACAAGAACATGCAAATTGGCGGAAGCTATTCGTGGTATACAGCTGCTTGTTTTGGTATTCAATCAGAATCCAACTTGTGGTACTCAAGCAACCATTGTCATTGTCTAGATACTTGATTCCAGCTCGGATACCAAAGTGAAGCACCTCCTCCAGTGTGTGTGTGTGAAGGTTTGGACAGGAGAATCTGACTTGTAGAGGAATTGACCTCGTTTGAACTTTTTTGAACTGCAGTGTCATCAAAACAATCAAAAACTGCAGTGCTAAAAGAGATTATGCACGTTAAATATTCCTTGGCCCGAGCGATTGTTGCTCTATTTATATGATGCAGAGATGTGAAAAGCAGCTTAAAGGCTTATGACGGTGTCGCAATTGTGATAACAGAGCAAATGGGCTTTCTTTGCGGAAGACATTCTCTTTGATAAAACACTTTCAGGTGCCTATTTAATTTCCTCTTGGATTTGGACCATCGGTAAAATGTGTTTCATTGATTGTTCGAACAGAACTTTTAGATCTCAAAAACGCTATTTTGATGGTCTGTCATAGTTTCACACTTGGAACTTAACTATTTTTGCTAGCCACTAGCGACTGTCGAAGGGTGCTTCAACCCTTCCACGTTCAAACTATAGACTGATCATTTCTGTTACGACTGAGGAAGGTAGATTTAAGAAAATTTCAAGAGCTCCATTATGCATGCCCTCGTATATGTGAATAATTGAACCACAAAATACCTCGTCGGCATGGTGTTCTCTAATCCAAGGGTTGAGACATGACTTTTTCGAAAAATATATAGGATATTCACTGTAAGGTTTTCAGAGATTGGTGTGTGTATACAAATCCATAAATTTCACTATCATGAAATAATATATATAAGGGAACAAGGAATTTTAATTGGTAATATAGCACTCTATAGCCCTGTAGCTTAATGGTAGCGTTTCACGCTCCCAAGGCACAGATCCAAGATTTGATCCTCGGGGTGTGCAAGGACGACTCAGCCATTCATCCCTTCAGTATGTCGATAAATTGAGTATCAAGCATGCCTGAGAACTACACATTGGGGGATTTCGCATTAAGTTGACCACCTAATCAGGACATATGCTTCGCACCCCAGGACCTCTCGATCAGGAAAACACATATGGGTACAGTAGGCCTTGACCCACATGGGCTGTCGTGCCACAGAATTTAGAATATAGTATCCTAATAAATCGTCAATGTAAGAAGAAAATAAAATGTAATTAAACTGAGCGACGATCTGAAGAGTTTGTATATTAATTTAAAACCCAAAATTAAATCAAAATTAATTTGCACTTTTTTCTTTACCATCATTAAAATTAATTATCTTAAAGATTCGAATTCTCCGATGAAAACATGACCAAAGAATTAAGGGATTTGGGAATTTGAATATTTCTTATAATTGATTACCTAACAATAAATTTGTGAAAAGATAATTTTTTCCAAAATTTCCTGGAAATACAAAGACATTTTTATCCGACTAAGAATTGCTGTTAATCAAATAAAATTCGGCACTCAGCTTCTCCTTAGAAACTTTTAAATTAATTTTTTTTAAAATATTTAATCATTAAGAAATAATTTATCATCCATAATAACTATTGAATCACATCATTTTATTTCATTATTACTCATGTAAAAATAAAAAGGAATTTGCTTTGGGAAGAAAATCACATACTTAAAATTTACGAGAACATTAAATTTTGCATGTTTAGGATTGATATATGTTGTTGTTGGCTTATGGCGTTTGGACAAGCCAAGCTTGCTATGCCGTTGGCTATGTGAATTTAAATCAGTAGGGAGCGTCTTTCGTTTAACCAAAGCACCACGAGGGTGAAAGTACGACTTTGCTCTAAACTCCTCCGATAGATGTCCCCACCAGAGGATCCAATCTCTCACTTTTGACATTGCTCTGAAGGGGAAAGAAATTTTCTCCAGACCATTACACCCATGGTAACTGTTCAATGATCCGACCACAGGACTTTCGATTCCACAGATTTAACGAGTACGTATATCGTTTGCATTCAGTGGGTCTTTGGGGGCATTGGGAATAGAACACCACCCTTTCGGGCGGAAGGCCAATTTCCTAACCACTAGGCTACCACAGCCCCAAAATTATAACGCGGTGGCCTGGTTGGTTAGGGCATCATTCTCACTATCGGAAGGTATTGAATTCCAATCCTGACTTAACCGAACATCTGTCGTGTTTGCAAAAGGCGACTGGGGCGCGTTAAAACTGGGGGTGATCGCATTGCCCTCCAAGTGAAATGATACCTCTGTGGTTGGCAGGCCAATAATGGGGGTTCCTGCTTCTGTCTTCTGCATGGTTCCTGCTAGAAAATCACGAAAACTCCACCAAGTTTTATTTCACAAGGACTTTCCGTCCTTAAGGTGATGAAAGAGAATGAAGTTGATAGAAAATTTCAATTTTAAATATAATTGTTTAATAGATGGATTTTTGTAGGCTACAATTATTTTCAATGATTCTACTTGATTTAATGTCTATTTGGCTTCTCTTTCTCCAATATAACAGAATATTTAAATTTCCAAAAAATATAAACATTTTAGAATAGCTGAATGACATTCTTTTTATTTCACTAAAGACCACATCCTGCTGAAAGATAAATACTACTAAATACTGCAAAAAGAAAAATACTGCTTTGATTGACACAAAATTCAGCAGGAAGGTGTCATATATATATTTATGCATAAAATAAAATCAATAATTATATACCGAAATGAAAACAATATTAAATTTTTGTAAGTTATCATATAATGTACATACTGGAGATTTAAACAGAATAATGTATAAAGTGAAAATAAACAGCATAAAAGTAAAAAAAAGAACATTAATAGAGTATGTGATCCCCCTTCATTATCTGTATACAAAGTTTACACCTTGTGACCATGCTTTTAATTAAGTGGTCAATCACCACAGAATTAAGCAATAGCGATTCTTCTTGTGGAGCAGTTTCCATCTCAATAAGAGTGGCTGGAGGAGGAAAACGTGAAGATACAGCACGGCAGAGAGCATCCCAAAGATTTTCAATGGGATTAAGGTCGGGCGAATATGCTGGCCACGCCATACGCGCAATCCCTTCACTCTCCAGGTAGTCATCGACAATGTCAGCTCTATAGGGACATGCGTTATCGTCCATTAAAGCAAAAGTACGGCCAACTGCTTCAGCGTACAATCTAACAATGGGTTCTAGTACTTCATCTCGATACCGGACAGCCATCACAGAACCCCGTTTCAATGTGCATGTCGGTGCGGTATCCTAATGAAGTCCCTGCCCACACCATTATGCTATATGTGATGTTCGGTGATGTTTCGGGGCTGATTGCGTGCTCTTTGTTCACCCCATATCCTTATACGCTTGTCATCTAGCTCCAAAACAAATCTTGACTCATCAGTAAACATGACATTGTTCCAGTCAGACACAGTCCAATTGACATGTTCCAGGCATCACTTTAATCGGGCCCATCTTGATTGGACGGATACACAAACGCAAACTCGAGGTACTCGAGCGTACAATCCTCTCATACGTAATCTTGGGCGTACAGTAGCTGCAGATATCACCTTACCAATGGACACTGTAACCATAGACATCACACGTGTGGAGGTCGCTCTGCGATTCCGCTTGGCTAAAATCGCAATATATCGATCTTCAGTGGGGTTTGTAACCCTTGAGCGACCGGCTTCTGGCCTTCAGACAACTGGTGATCGAACACTGACTGGTTACAGAATGATGAACGCCGAAGAAAAGAGCAACATCTGAGATCGACTGTCCTGCTTCAATGCGGCCCACAACACGCCAGCACTCACAATCTTCCATTCCTCTTCTGGAAGTCATGGAAACACGTAAATCTTGAAAACAAATTGTACGAAAGTTTTAAACACCTTGTATCAGCACTTGCAACCCACTTCTGTAACCCATCGTACAGCTGGTATCTTATAAAACTGCCCTTTTTGCATATTTCTTGATATGAAAGCGCGATTGTGTGGCTGTTACCCAACATATTTGCATAAATCCATCTACCTCTGCAGCGATTTGCATCTTCAATTCTGATTGGCTTCCGGAAATTAGCATTTTCCTCTCCGTGCTTAACATTTGGAAGTGAGAGTAAATGAATTAACTGTACATAAAACGACAAAATGTATTAAGAAATTAAAACTACATTATAAACATTTATAAATCCTAAAATTCTTAAGATATTTAATATACAATTATAAAACAAAAAGTTTTGACCTTAATTTCTTAGTCGAAAAGGTAAACTGGAATGCAGGAAAAATATTTAATATATATATATATATATATATATATATATATATATATATATATATATATATATATATATATATATATATATATATATATATATATCACGTATATTTAAATTTTCTTAATATTATCATTATTTGGTTCCACAATAATTTATAAAATCAGTTCTGGTTAACGTGGCACAACTTTCCGAGCTAGCAGCTGAATGGTTAGCACTCTGAACTTCAATCCTCATTTCAGATGGGAATGAGCTTAGTGGCTCATAGTCCTCTTTGAATTATAGATCAAATTAGCTATTGTGTGCAACAAGTGACCATGAGAGTTGAACAAACAACTATAGCACCATTGTAATCTCAAATTCTTATTAGTGCAGATAAGTTCAGTTTTTTACATCTGAAAGCAATGAAACTCAATAATTAGTTCATTGCTTAATGGATATTAAATTCATATTCATCAAACAAAATTTCAAGAATATAATATTTGGTCGAAGAAACGAAAAATATTCCATAAGAATATTTCCATTTTTGCGAATAAGTTTCTTGTCAGATTACTTTTATTTTGTAAGCATTTGAGATAGCTTGTGACTGATTGTAGAGCAAAAATAAATATTTGCTAAGTATAAATTTTAATTTTAATATATAATTTTTGTGAAATAATTTACATTATTTTTATGAGTTGGATATATAATATTTTTGTTTGTGCAACTAAAAATTACATGAATTAGAATCAGCTAATGGTTATTTTCGAATCAGTTAATAAATTTAAAATATGATTACGCTTGATAAATTGTTACGTAATTGTTTCATTTAATTATTCATTAAATAAAAAAATTATAAATTATTTTTTATATAATTAATTTAATGGAGAATTACGAAAGTATATATGTTCACATATTGAACAAGTTTTCGAAATCTTTCTTATTATCAATTAATTCTAAGAATAACTAAATTATTCGTAAATATTATTTATTTTTTTAAATCAAAGTTTAGCATTATTTATCATTTGGCTTATTTCCGATATACAATTTTACAACATGTTTATAAATATTTTTCAAACTGATATATATATATATATATATATATATATACATATATATATATATATATATATACATATATGTATATATGCATATATATATATATATTACTATGAAACTTTAAACTCGATTTTCTATTTTAAAAAATATAGTGAAACAACAAAACTTCAGAACAGAAAATTTGATACAGTAGACTATAAAAAAGGTATTTCTCAAAATATATCAATATGAAATCGATCATAAGCAATTTCTCTTAGATGTTTTCGACATCAAAAATATATTTTACCACAATCATATTAACACAGCTAGCACCAAAATAAATATAATTTTACCCAGATGGTATATTTGTATGACTTCGCGCACGTGTTTGACTTATAGTATTCAAAAGGTCATGTCTGTGATTAATCTGACGAAAATCAAAAAAAATCGTTTGCTTTCGTTTGTAGCCGATGAAGGCAGAGAAAAAAATATTTAATTATCTGTTTTTATCTGAAAAAAGATCAGAAGGACAATATGTCCTTCGATATTCTTACTTAAGCACGTGGCGTGGGTTGTAAAAAGAATATTTTGTCTAAAATAGTTTGTGTCAATTGAGATAAGGAAAAGAGATAAAATCATTTTTCATTTTCTTCTCTTTAAATTAAATCTATCTGCTCTGTTTATAGCTTTAAACTCCTATTTAACACTTTTCCATTGATTAATATTAAATATTCGAACAATATTAAAAGTAATAAGTGTCTATAACAAAATATAAGTGTTTATCAAAGTTTGTTTAAAATATTCAATTTAAGTAATATTTAAATTAGACAATAGATATGAAAATGAAATTTGGTAAATATTTGTATTTAAAGACTTTTTTAAATTAAATTTTAGAATGAAAGTACTCAATTGAATTCTTATTTTGAACAATGAAAAAGAAACGCTAAGTATAGTTGCGGTTTGGTTATTTAATCTATTAAACAGAATAGTTATAGTTGATAAAACTATATTGAAACCGTTACTCCATAAAATACAGTTGAATGAATCTTAAATACTATAAATGAAACATTTATCTCTCGTTCATGTAAGATTAAATAAATATATAAAACATTTATGATTTTGGCAATCCTATTAGGCAATTTAAGAAAAATAAATCGATTTATCTATAATCTTTTCATATCATCATAAAAAAACAATACTGGTAATATCAATCTTAAAATTTAGTTAAAAAATAATAGCATTTATTAGATTTAATAACCAATATTCAAAATTCTTTGATGGATATCAATGATCAAATATTTGTATAATTGCGAAGATATTTTTATTTCAAATTTCAAAATTAATTTTCCAGAATAAAGTATAAACTGAAATACGTCTCTCAATCATATACATTCATTTCTTTTTATCAGAAGCATATTTTCACTGCAGTAATCACTATTTCAAGTCACGAAAGCAAAAATTTGGGGAAGTTTGACCCAACTTTTTCAATCCTAGCTTATTCATTGTGTGGTGTAACTTGTAATTTGATTGTAGTACTTTAAATCTGTATTTCTACTTATCCTTAAAGGAATTTGGAATATTACTTCAGATTCTCTAGAATGAGGTAATTCATTTCCAGCGCATTCTCAGCATTCAACAAGTGACATCAGATTTTCTTTGAAGTTACTATCATGCAATAGTAATGTAACCAGCAGTAACTACCCCAAATCAAATTTTTTCAAAGCACATACTGGTTTTCGGTTTTACTGAGACTTGTCCTCCCTCGAATTTTTCTTCTATGTCAGAAATATAGGCACAGATGCCGTATAATCTAGGATTCCGAATTCTGAATTTTTTTGGCAATGAAAAATGTTGCCAAGATGACGTATTGTGATGTGCGCAATGACGTAAATATTAAGACTGCCAAAATAGAATTTTCTGAATAGTTTTTATAGGTCTCCATATCTATGACGTAATAAAAACCGGGTTGCCAGATACATAAGAAAATCCGCCAACAAATAGAAAATATCACCAGAATTTGGCATTTTGGATTATACGGCATTTGTGCCGAAATATAATTATTAATCATTTCTTATAATTCATAGAAGAATTTAAATAAGTGATAACATCGGGATATTTCCTAAAACAGTAATTGGGTAGGTTGTGGTAATTGATCAGTTAGTACAGTAATTGGGTCAGTTAGGCATTTAATTTACTGACCATAAGACCATGGTAATCAGAAACTGACCATCCAGAGAGGAAGACATCAAGGGCCCCATAGGCTGCAGATAATAATTAATGATAATAATAAAGTATATAAACAACACTTTGAGAGGACCCAAAAGTGATTTCGATTCCAGGCATGGTATATTTCTAGACAGTCCTTGTCAACAGAATCTCTAGAATTTTCTTAACGATTTTTAGTCAATAATAGTTGCCAATAACTATTGCCAATTGAATGAATTGATAAATGTTGAGGATTAATGTGATGAAAGTTTGACATTCGTCATAGAACTTTGCCATCGTATCACAATCTTTTAGTAAAATATTCTGGCCGTCGAAATTCACATAGCAGTTTTGTTAATACAAAAATGACAATTTACTACATACAGATTGGAGAGGCAGTGATAATATTTGTACATTTTTACCACTTTTTGTAGTGGACAGTTTTCATAACACATAATAACTTGCGTTTTACAGTTTATTATTATTATTAAAAGAAATTACTGTTCTCACATTTGTTTGGAAAAAGGTTTAACTTATTTATGTAAGTAAAACTAATAGAAAAAGATAGAACATTTCTCTAATGTAAAAGAGAACATAAGCATTTTCTTAGGCTTATTTAAGGAAATTGTTAGAGAAGGATCCCTAACGGATTGTAGTTGAATCATTGTCACTTCTGAGTGAATTCCACTTTTCTTATTTAACATTGTTCAATATATTAAAATTCTTGCATTTTCATGATAATCAAAACTATTACATCAACCTATTTTTTTGCGATTGGGGAGTCACAGTAAAATTTTGATAGTCAAAATACGTCATTACAGCCAAGAAAATGGAGAATGTTTTACTTGATTAACATTATATGAAATGTACTACCAAATGGAATTTCTGTGTAATAATGAATATACTGTGATATTCATCATTTAACAAGAGCAGATTTGTTTAAGACCACGGAATAATTATCTTAATGGAATGGTATAAAAAATCAAAGTTTAAAATTTGCAAGCACATTCAGCTTTGTTATTATAAAGTTTGTAGATATTTAAAAATAAAAGAAATTTATATTTTTTTAATAATCTTTTTTCTAGACGATAAGCTTTTTTTTTATTTATTCGATAGAATGCTCTTTCTTACAACTTTATCCTCCCCCGTACGGGAGAGTCGATTTGATCGTGGTATCGGACGTAGGTGTTGTGTTCTGGTACCGTTGATTGTCTTCAGACGCCACATCTTCTCGCGTTTCCCCCCTCTTTCTATTTATAAAGGTAAGTTTGTGCAATGAAACTAGAAAAAAAATTTGAAGAGGCGGGAGAAGCAAGATTCCGATCGGGCGTTGTTGCACGTCACTTGTTCACTTTTCATGCAATTCTCCGTGATCGGGACCGCGGCATCTGCGTCACGTGACTCCTGGGGTTCCTCTCCCCACAGGTTGTTCTGAAAGGGGAGTAGGGGAGAAAGAATATAATCGAAGTGTTTTTCTTTTTTCTTTTCTTCAGATGTTTTCAAGCGATAGGAATAGGATACAAAATCTAGGAAGTATATAAATTCCTAGATAATTTGTTTTTATTTCAGCAACCTGTATGGGAGTACTGAATCTTTTATATTTAAACTTTAACATATGAGTATTTACAATTAACTTTGCAAAAAACAAAGATTGCCTTTTTTTTGCCTACTCTAACGATCTTATATACAATTTATATTGAAAAATTGAATTGTATACAAAATATATTGAAATATAGCAAAATCTTACAAATACGGATACTTGATAAGATCAGACAGTTGTCTATATCAGTGTTCCTCAACTGGAGTTACTCCAAGGACCGGTAAAATATTTCGGTACGTTCTCGAGGACCGGTAAGTTGAATAGCTTGAGGCATTGGTACAATTTTTTTAAAATAAATGAATCAAAGACAAAAATAATTTTTAAAAAATAGTTAGAGAATTAAAATAATTTTATGAATTATTACGATAGATATTCAGCATTGAAGATCACTTTAATCAAGATCACACTAATCAGAGATACTCAAGGCACACTAACTGGTGTACTAAGTGTACGGCACGGCGATTTATGAACAATTTACGACATTGTGGCCAGTTTGTTATATTTTTCATCATCGATCACATATTACTTTCTAAACTAGTAAAATATTATTATTGTAGCGTAGGTGCTGTTTTAATATCGGTTGTCAGCCGATGACACTTGGGATTTTGGACAGTTAGCTGGATGTTTCGCGAACCGTCAAATATTTCTGCGGACCAGTGGTTGAGAAATGCTAATCTATATCATTGTTGGTAAAAGGTAAGCTTGTAAGCCAAGTTTCAGATGAATGCAACATTGCAACATAATGTTTTTATCACAAAAATTCCTTTTTTAACATTACTATTATTATGTAGGACTATTTTCGCAGCCTCCTAATTGAATTAGAAAAAGTATAATGTTCTACCTTTTTGATTCCTAAATTTTTTAAAAAGATAACTAGCCCCATTATAATTATTGCTAATTATAATGGGAAAGAGTGGCAAATAAAAAGGGAACATTGTTATGGCACCCAAACTTTTCGGAATCACTGAGATGAATCATAACATGGCGAAGCTGTTTTAACCAAATCTCAGTCTGCTTCGATAGGCGTGGGCGTAAGCGGCGAAAGTCAAACTATTTAAAATTGTTGACGCTATAATTTTTGGTGTTTTGAGATGAATTTACATTTTCTTATGTCTTTGAAGTCCAAGTTCAATTCCTAGAAGCATATAGGTGCTAAAGAATGCGGGAAAATAAGTTGTCCAAAATTACTTAATTATTGTCACTAGAATCTTCAGAGTCACAATGTTAATAAACGATAGTTCCTTAATATTTAAGTCCAATTCTAGTTGAATGGAACCCAACAGGTATAAATGTGTGTATAGAAGGAGCTTTATCATTGACGTTTAAAAGTAATCGAAATGATGTGTGTGGGAGTAATTTTATAGGATCACTGAGATTAATACTATCGACATTATTTTAAGCTCAATCCATCTTGAATGAGACGTAAGGAGACATTGTTACTGAAAGACAGAGAGGAAGTTTCATTCCTTTATGCTTTGAGTTTTATCACATATTACGATAAAAACTCAATTCGGAAATGAATTAAATCTTACATATTTTCAATTTTAAATAATTTATGAAATCATATATTTTTATATAATGAGTACATTTACTTCTAAATTCCTGTAAAATTATTTTGACTTTAGAATATATACATATTTGATCCTTGGTCATAAATACTGGTTTAAATGCTTATCAGCACAATATTGGGAATAAAATTAAAATATTTTGACGTGAGCCTTAAACTTATCCAAGCTAATGATTGAATTAGACTTGATCCTTGATCAAATGCTTAAATATTTAAACCTCATAGACATTAAATACCACGTGATTTTGAATGACGAGATCTATCTTTAACCTTTAAACTAGACACATTGACTTTCGAATAATATGTGGCAAAGACCGGTGACAATATTTTGCGAGATCCAATGTGACTTGGTATAGAGAGAATCAATGCTTCAACAAGTTAGCCTATAGTCAGAACTTTAACACAATCGAGCACTTCGAGTTGAACTTAATGGGTGTTCCCAGCAATCGAAATTAATGAATAAACGCTGATTTCCTTTCAAATAAATTCATTCAGTTTTGTAAGAAAACACATTTTGTCGTCGTACCTATTTAATGATGAATATGTTTAAGCAAATACTACTGTAGTTGCCACTTGTATAGGCATTACCGTCGATCAAGGGTGAATAAAAATTGTCTGTGAATCTGTCAAAATCCAGTAAAACTAATAATTAAAATATTGGTACAAGAATCATACATATTTGGCCAATTAAAAGATTCCATGTTTGAAAAAGATGACTTCTTTTGTTAATGTGAATGTAGTCTAAAAATATATAATACACTGAATTTAAAGTTTCCCTGATTATATTCCTTACACAACGAGTCTGGAAATGTCAGAAATCACTTGTGTTTTCGTATATATATATACATACATATGAATATGGTAAGAAAACATAAGTGATTTATGCCTTTTACGTATTGTTACAAATTTGTTATATTTCGTCGATTTTAAGAGGTTAAATAAAATTTTACCTGCTTAATACTTAGAGTGTCATAATGATGATAGTTCAAGTTTATTTCTTAGAAAGTACATATATATATATATATATATATATATATATATATATATATATATATATATATATACAGGGTGATTATAAAAGGACTTTGCCAACATCTGCACTTCTAGCGTCCATTCTATTTAACCGATCAAGATGATACTTCAAATATAGTTCTTTTGAGATATGCGCTCGAGATTCTGTGAATGGCAACACAGTGGCCCTCGCGGTTACAGTTATAGTGACAGAAACTCTAAATTTTCGAATGGCAACGCCTACTTTTTACCATCGCAAAATGTTCAGCACATGCGAAAACCCTAAATAGCGTTGAAACGGTACCGATATGTCCGAAAACCGACGTGTTATACACATACAAACAGTTCTTCAAGGCGCACGGAGGAATAATGCATACGACAGAGACAAGACACTGCTCAATGATGAAACACATAGAGAAAAAAATCTTTATTAATTTCAAACATTTTCCACATGAGTGCCATCACAGGCAATTACGCATTGCATGCGAGAGACGGTGGACAGTGTCGCTGCACGCAACATGGCACGAGGGATGTTTCCAATCTCACGCCGTATAGAATCCTTTAAGTCCGACAATGTTTGAGGATTGCACAGATAAACTCTGGATTTGAGATAGCCCCAAAACCAGAAATCCATAGGCGTCAGATCTGGGGATCGCGCAGGCCACGGAAAAGGATAATAGCGTGAGATGATGCGATCACCAAAATGCTGATCCAGGAGCCTTTTAACTGACCTCGCTATATGTGGAGGTGCGCCATCTTGCATCCAAACAATGTCATTGAGTGCATTTAGCCGACACAACTCCGGTAAGACATAATTTTTCAGCATGGCTGCGTACCGAGGGCCCGTTACAGAACATGTTGCAGGGCCAGTCGGGGTCGTTTCCTCAAAGAAGAACGGGCCCAGAACAAATGTAGCTGTAATGCCGCACCACGCAGTCACTTTGGCGTCAAATAATGGTACTGGCGCCACAGCATGAGGATTCGTCTCTCCCCAGTGCACACAATTCTTTGTGTTAATGCTGCCATTTAAGGTGAAATGCGCCTCGTCCGTCCATAGTATGCCAAGTGGCCAGTCGTTATCCGCATCATATCGTAACAAAAATGCATTTGCGAAGTCCAGACATTGTTGTGGGTCACCCGGCTCCAACATCTGGACGCGCTGGAACCTATAGGGAAACATGTGAAGTACGAGCGCAAGAGCTTGCGGACCGTTGAGTTCGGGATATCCAACACGCGCGCTATGCCTCTTGCGGTTTCTGTGTGTCCTGCAGTCACTGTATGGTGCACTTCCATGACAACGTCTTCAGAAACAGTTGGCCGTCCGGAGCGCTGTTTGTCACAGGTGCAGCCTGTATCTTCGAATTTCCGCACTAAATCACGCAGAGCTTGCAGAGTACATGGGCCGCGTCGTTGTCGATGATTGCGGCGATACACACGCAAGGCTTCCGCAGCGTTCATCCCATTTTGGTAATAGAGTTTGATCAATTCACCGCGAACTTTCATAGGAAGACTCATATCGTCGGCATGTGCGAGTTTCCGAATGACGACTTGGCATACCCGCTTGGTATTTTATAGGTTTCCTACGCTGAATATCTGGCGACCGGCGTTCTGTGATTGGTTTCTTGACTCTGTCACATGCAAATTTATTGCGTGCGCCCAGATCGTGTTTTATTGGCCGGTTTTCAGAACTCTTTTTTGTGTTTGCAGAACACGTCCGTTTTTAGACATATCGGTACCGTTTCAACGCTATTTAGGGTTTTCGCATGTGCTGAACATTTTGCGATGGTAAAAAGTAGACGTTGCCATTCGAAAATTTCGAGTTTCTGTCACTATAACTGTAACCTCAAAGGCCACTGTGTTGCCATTCACAGAATCTCGAGCGCATATCTCAAAAGAACTATATTTGAAATATCATCTTGATCGGTTAAATAGAATGGACGCTAGAAGTGCAGATGTTGGCAAAGTGTTTTTATAATCACCCTGTATATCAACATGTACTCATGTACTGAGTCTGGAGTTTGTGTATTCACCAAAGAGTTATTGTTTTAAACATTGACTAGAATGACAAGGATATATAAGTTATTTGCTGCTTTTCTTGGTATTACGCAAAATACTTTCTTTTAATCACCATATAAAATTGTTTTTCATTGAGACTTACGTATTTTATAAATAGTTCAGTTATATGTTTTGTGTTTTGACAAAAATATGAAATAGTTTATTTAATTTTTATTTTGTTTTTGCAGAAAGTTATATATATATGAAAAACAATAAAGCTAAAAATTAAAGTCATTGAAACTATTATTGGTAGAATAATCAAATATATTTGTCCCAGAGTCAAAAACCCCACCTTGTAAAAAAAAGATTATTTATATTAAAATCACACTTAATGACCAATGAATTAGTAGCCCTAGATCAATATTTTATTGGATCACATTTTGTAAGGATATGTTGCTCTTATATATAAGCTATGTCGTAGCGAACGATGCTCAAACGTATGGAGTGCATTTAAATTCACAGAAGACCATGCATTTGCTATGCACTCTTTTAAATCTTATAAGTAAGATGAAAGAGAAAAGTCCTATTGAATTTGTCTTTTCAACATACCTTCCACACATTTCCCATGTGGTTAAGATTCGAGTTCTGCGGTAACTGGAGATGGTGCTGGAAGTCAGACTGGCGTTCAATGAACCACCTGTAAGTACTTCTATCATCATGTATTGTAAATTATCGCATCTGTTACCTTCAAAATAAAAATTCAACATTACAGCGTGTAATTGATCCCCCAGTATCTCGGGGCTGTTTATTTGTGATCTTGAGGAATACCAAGATACATTTCCAAACTAGCAGAACATGCCTTATATCATAACACTTTTACCAGACCCTTGGACATACATACATAGTGATGCAAGCGAGCCCTGGACTGTATCTTTAGGTTAACGGGTTTGAAATACTCACCCATCAGCAAGCGACTCGTAATTTTCAAAAGCGATCAGGTGACACCTGCGCTTGCACCCTCCTCTCTACATCCACGTCACACCAGGACTTTGAACATCACATATTAACGTGGACACCTCCTCAACCCACTGAAGACCCTTTTAAAGTGCGAATAAAGTAAGAAAGTACTCATGATTTCGTGGAGTTCTCGCCAAATTCGATGGCTTCCATGAGTGCAAAATAAGGCATAGTGGGATTCATTCACCAACATTATTGGTTTCCAATCCTTAGATGTCCAGAGTCCTTTTTTCCAGGCACCACTGCAAACGAAATTTTGCATTTCATTTAAAAATGAGTGATTTTCTCGCAATACTCGATGATGCGTTCCTATCCTGTGCAATACTCTACCCATAATTCGAAATGAAATCTTACCTCAGTTGGTGATTTTTGTCATCTGTTGTTGTTACTTATAACACTTAGACAAGCCAAACTATGATAATTTAACTCACCAGGATGCATCTTTCGTTTAACCAGAACATCACGAAGGTGAAAGTACGACTTTCCTCTAAGACCTCCCCGATAGATGGCACCACCTGAGGATCCACTCCTTCAGTTTGATCTGAAAGTGAGTTTTGTCATCTGAAGCACTCTTGAGTCCCTGTTCTGCCAACTGTTCTCGAACCGCAGTTACGTTTTCTAGACAAGGATTGGGTTCTGATTTCAACTTTCGAACACCTTTGATAGGGTTTTGAGAAATTAAATATTTGCAACCTTCGAAATCAAGGCTCCTGCAAAGTGGCCATCAACAAAAAGCCAATTTCAAAGTGATGAAAATCTGTCATTCTTCCCATTTTACTTCATTCTTCGTGAAATGAATTCTTAAACCTTACTTATGGCATATATAGCATACCCTATTTGTGCTTGCATAACTTCTTAACAACTTGTGTTAAGACGTTATACTAGCACAGTTACACTTCTTAAAAAATTGCACTCATCTTGCCTAGTAAGTGTTTCTAATCCATTAGCCAATGTGTGTGGTGTTGGTGTGTTATAGGATGATTGTAGTAAAGCTCAGGTTCTGATTTTCCACTTGATTGGAGATCAAATGTGTAACGTAGTTAGATGATTACAAATATTTAATTTAATAAATGATTAGTTGATGTCACACCAACTAATTTGAGAGTATTCCTTTTCCTCTATAAAAAGAAAAAAACTTTTTATTTTATTATTATTATATATTTTTGAAAATTTAATTTAGTATTTGGGAGAAGTAATTATATGAATACTTCCTCGACTTATTAATTCTTATCAGCAGATAAATTTATATTGGGTGACTGCCGATTCCTAATTTGGGCTTCTAATTACCTCAAAACTTCACAAATGGCAATTCTTATTTTTTTTATTTCTTTTATGATTTTTGATTCATTTAATATATCTGGAACATTTATTTCTACACGTGTAAAAAACACGATGCAGTTTTTAAACTGGTACGTTTTATGCACCTAAGATGCAATTAAAACACATTAAATATGTCCTCTTAATTTACAGTTAACACACAACTATAATAAATGTTAATTTTTATGTAAATTATTAAGATTTTCTCATACAGAACAACTTCTTCACAGAACAAACTCTACCAGCTAGTATTCAAAACCATTAATTTGCTCAAAAAATCATTAAAATAACTTCTTAATTATTTCATTTGTTTTGATGAAAGTAACATAGCTTATGCGTGATGCATATTGAATGTCAATGATTTCCAATTAAAAAATGTATAATTGAAAAACAAAGTGAGGAGATATAATAATTAGAAATATTCTATGCTTCAGTGATATCAATCAAACTGTTAACAATAGTAGATCGACAAATGATTCTTCAACCAGACAAGTTCTTTCGAATATTTACCTTGATATTTTAACTTGAAATTTGTTGTACTACTATACTAGGGATTGTGTAAGTGTTCAGAAGTTCCTAAATCCAAGATTCCCAACCTGGTATATTAAAAGTGCCCCTCTTTCCTATTTTATATCTATCTAGCGTTTACTTCAAACTAATTATATATTTTATTCGAAATTCGTCTAATTTTATTCTTTATTCGAAGTAAAGAAAACTAATTTTATTCTAATAATGAAAACTAATTTTATTTTATTCTAATAATTAAACTAATTTAATAAAGAAAACTAATTTTATTCTTTATTCGAAATTCGTCTTTTTTTTAAATATGCAGTAAGTTTTTTCGGATTGAAATTTCATTTCTAAAATACTTTTTATCAAAAATTTCAGAAATATTTCAAACTGTTTACGCGTGTATGAATGATAAGAAAAAAGCTACCAACAAATCCTAAAAAGTAAAATTCGTAAGGTAATCTAGGTATTAAATCTATGTTAACTGAAAAGAAACTATAATATCTTTCAAACTTAAATACAAATAAAATCATATAATTTTATATTCTTATCAATATTAAATAAATGGTTCAAGAGAATGTCATTATCTAGGTTCGCAAATTTTTTAAAATTCGATCCATATTTGCGGAGTTAGAAATATCTGATCCGTTCAACTCGTTCAAATTTAGAAACGCGGTCAGGTGAAACGATTTATATATATTTATTTAGTTCTAAACAAAAGAGGACAAAAACATCAACAGTGTTTCTTCAGCTAAATAAATATTTCTATGGACTTTGATTGTTTTGCAAATAAATTTGTCCCTTTGGAAAGCACGTTTCTATACTTTACAATAAACAATTAGATTTTAATCTAATGGATTACGACTAGATTTTAAAAAGGGAAAGGGCCCAAATTTCTTCCGCAATAAAAATGCGCGAATGCTTTTTTTTATTCTAGTGATTAAATATAGTTGTTTTAACTATTAAACTTAAATAAAGATGTTACTCTGTTTTTAAATTTTGGACTAATAATGCTTAAAGGAAATCATTTGAAAAAGAATTAACCAACAAAAGTAATTAATAATTAAAAGCAATATTTAAAAATATTAATAATGATTTTAACGGCAATTTTAAAATACATAAGCATATGACTTGCTTACATTATTTATTATTCACAAATATTTCTAATTTAAAATAATTTTAAACTGAAAAAATGCTTTATTTTTTATTATAAGTAAGAGTTAAATGTATAAAATTTTACTTTTAAATACAAGAGTATTTTTATTCAAATTCATAATTAATTTGTAAAGTTTATTAATTCTTATTTTTACTGATTAGAAGAAAAGAAAATCAAACTCAAGCAAGAAATTTTTATTTTAAGAAAATCAAGCTAATTGATGCTTAATTTGGTACATGAATTAGTTCCAAAAAATTTAAGATTGTTCCAGTTCATAAATTTTCCGATAAATATGATGCAGTGTTTTTTTTTTTTTTATGTGTTATTGATGTTATACGAGGAAATCAATGTGATAACATAAAACAAAGAAATAAAATAAAATGAAGAAAAATATTGTGTGCAATGAAACTTTGCAATAATAGAACTATTTTAAAAAGAAATCAACAAATTTGTTTACAAATATATTGAGTAACGAACAATTAAAAGAAAGCTTGCGATAAGAATTTAAATTTTGTGAAATCATTATAAAAATAAAAAGAGAAAGAAGTTTTTATTGAATTCAAAGTTTTGAATGTGAAATTTTTAACATCTTTTTATTTATTAATTATGGTTATTTTCTGAGAAACTTTTTAAATGAATTGATTTCTTTGATTTGAAAGCAAATGAAATTAAATATGTATACCGCGAAAGTACTAACAGTTTTTTAAAAAAATTAGCAGCATACTTTAAACTATTTCCATTTGAGAAAATGGAGTATATATATATATATATATATATATATATATATATATATATATATATATATATATATATATATATATATATATATATATATATATATTAACCATCCTTTTCACTCTCAACCTATGAAAAAATTTAAATTTTTTTCAACATAAAGTATGATTAATGTGATAATGAATTTGCTTGTATTTGAACAGATTTTTCTAATATAGTTAAATAGATTAATTTTGATGACTTTTAAGAAATTATTCCTCTTTAGTTAAACTACTTAATAAATGGTCTTTTGTTTCTTTTATATCTATTTCTTAGTTTCAAATCCCAAGTGCTATAATTTAATTGTTGTTCGTTTGTGTCTAAGTATTGACATTTAATATTGTTCTTGTACCACTGCTGTGTGATAAATCCCTTTTTCTAGTCAATATATCACTTTTTAAATTTAAAGATGTGTTTGTGTTTGCATCTAATTTCATATTTTGCAGGTTTTTCAAAACTAAGCAACAGTTTAGCTATGGTATGTTGTTCCCGTTACTTATGACACTTGGACAAGCTAAGCTCGCTATACCGTTGGCTATGAAAATTTAAGTCAATAGGGTGCGTTTTTAGTTTAACCTGAGCAGCGCGAAGGTGAAATTACGACTTTTCTCTGAACTTCTACGATAGATGGCATCATCAGAGGATCCACTCCTTCAATTTTGACATTGATCTGGAGGGGGAAGAAATTTTCTCCAGACCATTACACCCACGGTATCTGCTGAACGACAGACCACGGGACTTTCGATACCACAAATTTAACGAACACGTGTATCGTGCACTCGATGGATCTTTGGCGGCATTGGGAATCGAATTCTGTCCTTCAGGACGGAAGCCCATTGGCCTAGCCATTAAGCTACCGTGGTCCGACTATGTTCTAAAGTGTAATCAATTTTTTATGCTTTTGTGAACGTAAATCCCAGGAAACATTAACCAAACTTAAAAAAAATTATGGAAAAATTTTTCCCTTATTTAAATTAACAGTTTTGAGAGTTTGACGTCAAAATCAAATTTGCATCAATTATTTAGTGCTTCAATCCACGTGAACTTAAATAAAATAATTTTTGTGACAAAAATTGAAGTTTTTGAGCTTATTTCGCAGAGAATTCTGAGGAAATTTTAATTTCAAACCTGAGTACTGCATCAATTTCCCAAGAGATTTTCTCAAAACTGTCCTTAAAATAAGTCGATGAAATAAAATTGGTTCTTATTATTTCGTTCTGCCAGAACCGAATTTTCAGTTTC
This sequence comes from Latrodectus hesperus, assembly GCA_037975125.1. Taxonomy (NCBI): domain Eukaryota; kingdom Metazoa; phylum Arthropoda; class Arachnida; order Araneae; family Theridiidae; genus Latrodectus; species Latrodectus hesperus. The sequence goes on along the minus strand of CM075857.1, from coordinate 37,245,419 downwards.
ATCTGTTTTCTGGTTCTAGTTTTTCATCTGATTTCTGGCTAAAATTTTATTTTATTTGAATTCTAGATCTAACTTTATCACCGCCCAACTTGTCTAGTGGTCAGCGTGCCTGACTGCGGATAGGGAGGTCCTGTGTTCGAATCCCGGTTCGGTCATGGATGTACTTTCTCTCTCTATCTATCCTGTCTTTGTCCTTTCCTTGTATGAATGTGGAGTGAATGGTTGCCTACCCTATAAACGGGTACCTATACCATGTGTGTACTGAGGAAATTGGACTCCTCACCAAAATATGATTCAGTTGGAAAAGTGGAGCAGCGCACACCATATTGCCAGCCTGGCTGGCACACGACAACAACAACAACATTTAACTTTATCAAGATGGGCTATTACTTTTTGTTTCCTTTTAATTTACCATAAAAAATTTGACTAATCCGATTTTATTTTCCTTATTAAGAAACATAAATTACAAATGAATAAAAATAAAAACTTTTATTATTAATTATGAACATTTAAGGGAAAATGGTTTCAATCAGATTTTATATAGATATTTATTATGATTGTTTTCATAGTATTTTATAATAGTTATGCTTAATATTTAAATGTGAAACTATTATAAATGGTATTATATCACAATCGTGCATAAGACCTTGTTGATATGATCTTGTATTACAGCTTGGTAAAAGTTTACTTATGGGTACTCATTGATTTTTTGGCAATTTTTTCGACGCCAAGATAGTCACCAAAATGTCACTAACAAAATGGGAAGTTAAAGCACTAAAAATAAGAGGATTATTAGAAATTAAATTTTATCGCCAAATTTTTTGCCAAACCAAGGAGTACCCGCTTCTACAGCTTTTATTCCTTAAGTACAATAATCATATCTAGAAGTAAATAAACAAATCAATGTCACTAATAAATTACATGAATGTGCGCCATCTTAAACAAAGATGAACAGGAATGTATCGCACAAGGAAGAAATTAAAAGGTGCCATGCATGAGAATCAACCTTCCGGTGCGATTGTCATAAATATTGTCAAGTTTTCCTGAAAACTAAAGAATGGATTTCAAATAAAGGGGAAAAAATGGAAAGAAAATGCTATTATTATTTACAAATCTAGAAACTTGGATCATCTTTTCTTGAAGGAAAAATAGTTTTATCAGGTTGGCAATGATAAAATAATTGTAGCATTGATTGAGTTTGATCATTTTAACTGTTCCGAAAACAATTCTTTTGTAAATTATCCTTATTTATAAAATAGCGCATTTATGCTATTATGTATTAAAATTTAAAGGAAAAACATTTGGTATTTTTCCTGACCTTGAATCTTCGATCGCCAACTTTCGCCAATAAACAGATTAGTGGAATTTAAAGATAGTACTGTAAAACCATATTTATACTCGCATTTTTGTAAAAAAAATTTGAAATAACGAATTTATGAAACGCTTTCAAGCAGTGTTTATATAAGTTTACTTATTAAAAACTTGATTTTAAAAATATCATCTAATTTTGACAAAGAGGAGCACATTTGGCGTTTTTGATTTATCATCTTTAGTGAAAATATTATTTTTAAAATAAATTTCACCGCATTCGTGCGAGAATGTTTTGGTAATAAGGAAAACAAATGAAAGTTATAATAACGAAAATTAAATAACAATGATGAGAAAAACCATTGTAATAGGAATTCCCAAATGGAAAAACGATTAAAAAAACCTTAAAAAACATTTACATAAAATTTCAATTTTAGAAAAAGATTTTTCTGTTGATAAATGAGAACAATTTTACGTTTTCTCTTTATAATACGAAATTAATTTTTCCACTGAAAATGGAAAACGATACGAAATATTTGCAAAAACTTATTGTTAGAGAGTTTTTAATCATAAAAAGAAAATATTTTATCATTAAATTATTAGAATTGATCAGAGAGATGGGCCGAAAAAGGCGTATAAATATGAAAAATATCTAAAAGGAAATATATATATATGATAGCAAAGGACATTTGCATTATAAAAAGCATTTTTTTTTTAAATTTTATATCAAAATGAAAGAAAAAGAGTTTTTATACATTTATTGAGAATTTTCCGATTAAAGAAATATCAGTAAAAAAATCACATGGTATTTTTTAAAATTGACAAATTTTGATGGAAACGAAACATTACGTTAAAAATAAGATAAATTAGAATAGTTAACAAATTTAAAAAAAAACTAGATCATTCAAGCATTGATTTCACGAAATTTTTAGAAAGTTTATTGATTAAAAAATAATTGAGAAATTCAGGTGAACATACGACATCACTTTGATCATTTAATGATTATCTATCATATAATCAGGCAAAAAATGACAGTTTAGAATATTTTCAAATGAATATAACGTAATGCCGATCGATGTCTGAGTGGTTAGCGATCCTGACTCCTGAGTTGTGGGTCCCGGGTTCGAGTCCTGGTTCGGGCATGGATGTTACTTTCTCTGTGTTTCTCTGTCCTTTCTTCTGAGATGATGTATGAATGTGGCTCACCCTATAAACGGGTTTGTGGTGGTATGGCACGGGCAACGCTACTCGCCTCCGTGACTTGGTTCACAGGTGCCCGCTGGGTAACGAAAAATGAGTAGCAGTTTCCTGGTCTTGTTGTGGCATAGGGTTCTTCACCCACAAGTGCTCCAAAAAATGTATATATAACGTAATTGACTCCTGCCACACAGCTAGCCACCTTAAATGCAACACCCTGAAGCAAGTATGCAAATAACATGAAATTTACAACATGCACTAGCGGCGGTGAGATATGCAAATGATTAGAATTTCAGCGCAGACGCACATCACGCGCGACTGTGGCGCCACCTCAAAGAGCTATTTAAGGCTTGGAGATTTTGACGATTTCAAGTTCGGAAGTTTGTTATTCTTATTTTTTTTTTTTTTTTTTTTTTTTTTTTCTCCCAATCGATTACACTTTTATGTAATGACTTTTTAAACAGTTATATTTAATTTGTATCTGTTTTCTAGAAAATCAATACCATTTCTGCTGTTTAAATAATTACTGCTGATAAAAATTATAAAATTGCTGATATGGTTAGCTAATTTTTTTATTTAATTTAAAAATGACTCTTAGGCTAAGTTAAATTGACATCTCGAAACCAGACTATTTAATATTTCTTTAATTAATGAGAAAAAAGAGGACTTGCAAAAGAATTGCATTCAAGTGAAATAAAAATTTGTACATGTAATTTTTATTCGATTTTAAAAAAGAACATTCATTGCATTTGCTTAAAGACCACAAATTCCTAAGGCCATAAATCATAATTATATGCGGTTTTGTAATATGAGCAGCTGAGCCAAGAATAAAATATTTTAGAAGAAAAAACATAAGAAAAAAAGAGAAGAAAGAAATCTTTATACTATTGCATATTTATGCATCCATAAATAAAGAGAAGATTTCCAAGAAAATACGTGAATACATCTTAAAATAAATAGCTCTCTCACGTTTTAGTCAACTACTTTTTAAAGCCAATTTATCATGAAACTTGGTAAAAAACATGCCATAATCATATTTTACAGTTATTTCGAAATTACAGAATTATAATGTATACATAAGAAGGCATAGTACAAACAACTACTTTTGATGAAAATGACGAATATTTCTGAAATATAAATAAATTCTCCATGGTGTGTGATTACGACTTAATGAAATAATACAATATTTTACATTCGCATTTTTTTTAATATTGAGAATTTTTTTATTTTGAATTAAATGAAGCAGGGTGTTATAAATTTGATTCTTACAGAATTGCGTAAAATTTTTTTTCACAAAATATGTATGTCATATTGATTATTAACTATGTATGATATCATTTTCAAATGAGATATTTATAATAAATAATAGTTTTGTATAAATCACACATTTTTAGCTTTTAACATTTGTATACCTTAAAACATTTACGATTTTTTTTAGACTGGCAATACCTTAAATCTTATATTTTTTCTTGGGTCTGACCAGTTATTTATATAATTCAAATTACTATATATTTATATATAACCTATTATAAAGTTAAAATTTTAAATGTTATGAATGAATTAAAATAATATAATAATTGTAGAAATACGTTTTCTGTTGTATACAGTATGTTCTGGTTTAAATTTACTTCATTTTTCGAGTTAAGTCAAATGGAATTATGAAAATTATTCTAAAGATATTTCACGTTCAGAAAATCCTTACAATATTATTTTTTAGAAATTAAAGCTCCTTCTTTGTCTTTTCCATTTTAATTATTTATTCAAAAATAAAACATTTAAACAGAAGTAAATTTAATTTGTATACAATTAAGAGTTCAGATTATAATTTTTCCAAAATATTTTAATCATAACTTTAATGAATCCTATTGTAAAAATTTTATTTTTAAATCTTTGATAATCATTATCATAAGTATGCAGTTTTTTCTCTGTGAGCTTTTAAAAAATGCTCTCATTAAGATGATCTCTAATATTTAAAACTGGAAATGACAGTAGAATTTTAACCAATAGGAAGATGTTTTATATTCTCATTATCAAATAAATATTCCATTATCATTCTTAGTTAAGGAATACTCGACCGGAATTTTAAATAATTAGAAAATGAATTTTTATTTATTAAATATACTGGGATAACCAGTATGAATTAGTATGATAAAATGAGTTGCATTTTGTTTTTTCAGCCGACATATTAAAATACACATAACTGGAGAGTCAATGACTGCGCAAAACTGATAAAAGTTACATTTTTAGATATAACATGCATCAGTGTTTTTCAAAGCTCTTTGTTAATATAAAAAAATTTATCACAACTCCTCAGTATTAGTTTAAATCTCTATATAATGAGGTTTTTATATATGCACAGAGCATAGTTTTTATGCACTTTATCAAATAGCAAAATTTGAATATTATTATTCTGGTGGGCTTTTAACACTTGAAAAAATGTAAGATGAATATAATTTTAAAAAGAAATGCCTTTAAATATTTAAATGCACGCATTTTAGGTCCCCAAGGTTAGAGACATTGTGTAGTAAAGTAATTTTTCTACAAAATTTTTAACACACGAAAAGTTTTTTTGAGATTTTTTTAAAAGTAACATATATTATCAAGGTCCCTAAAACAGTTCATTTATCTTAGTTATTTTGCTTTAAAGGAATTTATTTTTAAGTATTCCCTTTTATAGCGTCAATAAATTTCATAAAATCATTTTAAAAACTATAACTTGAAGCTTTTAAAGATTAAAATTAATTTTCTATGGATTTGCCAAAATAAATAGCGAATCTTTGTACCGTGTTACAAAAATATAGCATCTTTATAAAATAACACATTATAAGAATAGGTAAAATATGATATTTTCATTGCATTTTCGTGAATCTGTATACTTTTAATAACTCTCTATGTAAAATAACAATAAAAGTATACAGTATAATATATAGTATCAAAATATTTAAGAAGGAAGCTACTTCTCCTTAATTAAAATCAGTCATTTTTGTTTGTTTCTTATGGTCAAGTTGAATGAAACTGACTTTCAGCTGAGCAGTTTATTCATTCGAATCCTACATCGGTTTGCATTTCATGGTTAGCAATTATTTATGTCATAAGTCACTATAAAATTTAGTCACCATTTGCAAATAATGACCATCTAAACCGATGCTAAGTCAAATTTGTTTCCCTAAGGACATGTTAAAAACTCTTTATAAATAATTAGATTCACTGATATTTATAGGTATGTAGGTGGGATTGGAAAATAAAACATGATCTTAATTATCAAAGAGGTAATAAATATTTTTCATACAAAAGAAAAATTAAAAAAGAACATTTAAAAATCAGTAAAGTAAAATTCACCTTGAAAAAGGAATAATTATTATTTCATAATTATTTTGTTTTAATAATTTTCTTATTTAATAATTATTTTAATACATTTTTTTCAATTTTAAACTATACAAATAGATGAATTCTGTTTCCAAGGAAGTTGTTTTTATGTGTGATAAAAAAATATAGAATAAATAGCATCAAGGGAGTCATTTGCTTTTTCATCAAGAGTTAGTTTCTGTGAAAAATATCCAAAATTTTAATAAAAGGTTTCCATGAAAATATCAGAAAAAACATTTTCATGATTTATTTTCAATTTCAAAATGTGGTACTTTACTCTGTTTTTCCCTCTGTTGAAAATTATTAGTCACAATTTATATTTTCTACATGGTTATATTACCGACTATAATCACTTCCACAAGAATTTTAATTTTTAATATGTATTCTTATAAATATACAGCTTTCTTATTTAGGAATAACCTTTTTACATTTATCTGAGCACTTTTCCTTCTAGTTCAAAATTTAAGGAAAACACACAATTGAACTATGATTTTAATTCATAATTTATAATGAACTTAATTCACTAAAACTAAATTTCTATGTAATTCAATAAAAGGAATATAAATAACTTCACAATTTAGTTTCATTCATTTTCTTAATTTTTTTACAAAAAATAAAAATTTTAACCTTTTACGCCAACAATATCAATGTCAATTCAGCTTTTTCGTAACAATACCTCGGTTTGCGGTTTTAATTTTTTTTAAATATTTATTTTCATGAATTAGAAATGCCTTTAAGAAAACAATTAAAAATTGTCGAACTATTGAAATAAGAATATAAACTCCAAAAGAAAATTGCAATAATTCAAAATGATTAAATAAAATTAATTAAACATTAGATTTTATAATTTCAAAGATTATGCTACCTAAATATTATTAGCAAAATAAGATCAAAATTTTTATCATTTTTTTTATTTAAATATAGTGCTAAAAACATCGTTTAGAAAACATTTAAATAAAAAATTTCTTAACGGACTATGTTTATATAATTAAATTAAAAACTATTGATAAACACATGTTCTCATTTTTAACTGTTAAATGAAGCGCTGCAGAATTATTTCATTTTAAATGATTGCTAAAATTAAATGCAAAAGATAAATCCTTGACAAATCATGCAATCGATGATGAAGTAAAAAATCCGTAACCTTTTGCATAAGACTTTAATTGTTATGAAATCGACATGATATGAAGAAATAACGCTGAATAATTGGGAACGATTATGTTTCGCCTATCGAATCAGAGATGGCGCTATTGATGCGATTTTTCTCTGTTATTTGAAATGATACAATGCACCATGTAGGAATTTCTACTTTCATTTAATTGAATGAATATAATTTTATTTCTTATGTATTAAAATATTTCATATTAACTGTGCAAAATCATATATAAAACTAAAGTTTATTTGTGAAAAATGTTAAAATAATTAAAAAAACTAGCGGAAGAATTCGAAGGATTTAAATTTTTATTCAAAATTTTCCCAGCACAATTTCGATTAGAAAGATGTCCAAAACTGGTAAATTTAAATAACGGAAAAAGAATAAAAGATGATTATAAAAATTTAAAGCTAGGAAAATAAATATAAACCCAGAATTGAAGAAAATAATTTTATCATTTGAAACGATTTTGCACATATATTTGTACTTTTTAATTATATACATATAATGTACTTTTTAAACTGTTACAAGCTTAATTTTTACAAGAAATCATGCAAAATTTACAATTTTCATACAAGATCTACTTAAAATTTTAGTAATGTAAATCATACATATAAATGAAGTAACAATTGTGTTGATACGACAAATATACATAAATAAATTTAAGATTTCTTAAATTTCCTCTTAAAGTATTCTCATTAAGTTTTTCATAACTTCAAATTCTTAATTATGGTTTATGTTTTATTACAAAAGTAAATTAAAAACAACATGATTTATTACTTATCCTTTAAAAAATGCTGTGTTCAACGGAAAAATTATGAGCAATATACAGAAAGCAAATAAGAAAGATGATGTCTATCTTAATTATAATTTTCTTTCTGTTTAAATAAGAGATTTTTTCATTAGAATAAATTTTCAAACACAGTCAATCTTATAACAAATTATGTGTTGTAACATAAAATGTTTCTCTTTTAAAAATGCTTTTCTTATAATACGATTCAATATAAATCTTCTAGAATGTGAGGTACTTGTTTTAATTAAATTTTAGACACTTTAAGCTAATTCTTTTATTTTAGTCCTAAATTTTTTCAAAACTATTTTTTAAATAGTTTAATATGAAATTCGGTATCAGTTGCAATAATTAATAAAGTTATCGCGTCATCGACTTGCAATGTCCTCGCTATATTCGAAAAGATAACACTGAAATGATAATCTAAAAAAATTTTTTGACATATTTGTTATATTAAGACACATTTGTAATTTAAAGGAAACTTGTATTTTCATTTTCGTGAAAAAAGAATATTAAATGCATGTAAAAAGAAACTTTACGCATGACATTCTTTTTCAATTTATTATATATAGTCTTGTATAAATTGTTTAGTAGTTATGAGAAATCACATACAGTCTATAATTAAATTGGACTGAATTTTTACAAAAATAGGTTATAAAAATATTAAAATGAAAGATATCTCTTCCATTTTCTCCATGTAAATCTTCGGAATACTTTGATGGGTCTGAAACTTTCACGTTTTTACAGCATTCAATATGAATTGATTATTCAAAATTTGTTTGACTGTATATGTTATACAGTAATCCACGAATCCAAAAGATTATAAACGTGTAACAAATCGTCACTCAACATTTTGTTTATCAATTCTATAATTTCTAAATCTTCAGTTACAAAAAAATCAATGAATCTTATAGCTAGAAATACGTCTTACAGCTAGAAACAAGACAATTTTATTGCTATCAAAAAAAATTGATTCATAAAAATATCATACTTTAAGAGATGTATTTTGAATGAAGGCTGTATCGAACACAACCAAATTTTGATTTTCGTTGACAAACAACAAAATATTAATTTAATATAATCATGTGTGAATTGTTGTCATGTGGTGATTTTATGTGTTATGGAGTTTATTTATGTATACATATTAAAAATTGTTAATATTACGCAGTAAAATATCCTCTAAAATATTTTATAATTGTTTTAAGTACTAAACTAAACTCACAATGGGCAGTCACGTGGCATGTCAACCCATAGAGGGTCATGCTTACATGTTTGCCACATCTGCAGGCTGTAGGTCCACATCTGTTTTCATGACCGTGGGCCATTTGGTGTGAAGCAGGTGGTCATCCTAACGGGAATCCCCAGTGTTTATTTACTAGGCATGCTTGGTACTCAATTTTATTGATTCACTAAAGATATAAAAGGCTGGGTCACACTTCTCCAGCTCGAGGATCGAACCTCGGACCTATACCACTACACCACCGGGCTTCTCAAATTTATTAAATGTAAGTCTTCAAAAAGCTAATCTCTGAAGCACGACAGCCCAGGTGGGCCAACACTTACAGTGCCCGTATCATTATTTTCCTAATCAAGGGCCCTGGAGTGCGAAGCGTACGTTCCGATAAGGTGGTCAGACTAGCGCGAAACCCCCAGTGTTTATTTTCCAAGCATGCTTGGAACTCAGTTTATCGCCACACTGAAAGGACGAAAGGCTGAGTCGACCATACCCAGCTCGAGAATCGAACCTCGGATAGCGTGAAACGCTACCACTAAGCCACCGGGCTTGTATTATACGTCTTTAAGAAAGTTAAATGTATAACAGCATAAAACTCTAAATTTGAGCTTAAAGAATGGGAAAGTAAATAAAATACAAGATCTATGCTGTTAATAATATAATGCTGTATGATTTACGCTAGACATTGCTACCATATTGCGTTTCCTACTTAGCTCAAATATTTAAGCTCAAATTTATAAACTCTTCAATTAATTTCTCTTGATTATATCAAATGCAGTTTATAAAAAATAATCAATTGTTATCAAAAATTAGATTTTTCGTGCCATCAAAACATTACGATGGGTTTGCAGGGTTTTTATCTAATGAAAACCGCAAGTTATCTCGCTCTTATTGTCAAGTGGTCTGATCTAGGTGTGTGTAAATAAGTTTCCCCCAGAACTTCAGGCAGAAACAGAATTTTTCGGAAGCAGCGCAATCAGCACTTTATGACCCGACATTGCGAGATAACAACTGAATAATCGATCTCATGTACATGTTTAGATGCTTCTAATTTGCGACACGTTTTTAAAAAATAATTTATTCATTGTTCAACTACATAATGAACAAAAAAGGCAACAACATAAGATGTTGTTGAATATGAAAATTATCTTATCTTTAGAGGGTTTTTTTAAATGAAAATAAGAATTTCTTTTTGTAACAACAGTTGGTAGCGATGCCAAAAGAGTCACTTCCTGTTAGCCTGAATAAGCTAATTATTATCACTAATTAACAGAATTAAACAGTTTATAATTATTAATGTGTAATATAAAATGATTATGCATTGGACAATTGCAAAAAATGAATATATTTTTTAAATTATTAAAAAATATTAATATATATTATTTAATCTTCAAATGTGAATTCTCAATGAATTAGATGAAAATAGTCTGAAAATTTGAAAATTATAAATCCTTTTTACAATTTGATTATCATTTCAGGTGCAATTACCCAAAAAAAGTTTTTCAGAATATTTTCTTATTTGACGCAAACAATCAGCACCCTGTAAAATACATCTTAACTAATTATTACTTGGAAACTGTTTAGATAATTTTATAATTTAAAACATTGTATAAGTACGATTATATTAATTATTTATATACTGTTATAATAATTAAGATAGTTTCCATATTTTTCTCCAATAATATATTCATTTGAATTATAAATTTGCTTTTTGGAACAATAAATGTTTTTTATTCTTTCATCTCCACCAATCATTGATATAAGTTTATAATCGTTCGCCATGAATTTCTTTGTTCGATTCTCCACAATCATCGATATATAGCCAACTAATAAAGGATTTAATCAAAATAGAGTGCTTGAATTTTTCAAAATGATCATTGAATTTGACCTATAATTAATGAAACATAAAATTTATCGGTTAGAAATTCCTGAATCTTTCACCATTTTGTATATAGGCCAGAGTTGTGATATTGGATTAGATTTTCATTTCAAAATTCGAGAGAATTTTTTTCTTTGATTCACAACTATTTCTCATTGATTGCGTCATTCAGCGAAATAAACTTGCGTCCTTTTTTTCCGTTCAATCCTCTTTTAAATAACTTTGACGTATTCTAAAATTTAATTTGCTCCCATTATTTCGACTCTAGTAATTAAAAAGCATTAAATACGTAATCATGTCTCGAAATGTGTCGGTTTTGACGGGATAATTATGGCCCTAAAGAACTTTCAGACGATTCCTCTGACATAAGTTATAAAATATCGTTTGCTGTTAAACAGTACGTCTCTTATAAGTGAGCTATTTTCGTCAAGTCCTTTGGTTTATTTTTATACTTTCATCAATCAAATAACGCTAAGCTGTTATTAAAAATATTCTGCTTGATATACTCTTTAAAAAAAAAATTACGCAACTATTTTATTTCGTTTAAGGAAAGAAAACAAGGATAATATAGGTGCAAAGAGCTGTTAAAAGCTTCCGATTTGAGCAAACGATTACCACATTTTGTTAAAACGTTTATATAAACTGGGAAATTCTGGAAAATAACGTATTGTAAAAGAGTTACGTTGCTATATATTGATTACCAGATAATTATTTTTAAGAACATATTTCAAAGCATCCGTTAGATTTCTAGAACAGAGAAATATTTGTCTATTTCCAACTGTTTTATGAACATTATTCAGATTATCATGCTATTTCGTAATTACCTGATAATCAGTGTCAAAATCATAGTACAATAAAGCAAAGATATGTATAATCAGTTGAAAAACAATTGAATCTGATACATGTTATCAATTAATTTGTTCGCGAATATATTAATCTATCAATTTTTTCAGTTAATTTTTCTAAAAATAAATTATCTCCAAATTAATTTTTATTTTTATATTTTATTTATTTTTTATATTTTTTTACAATTATTACAATATGATTTACAATAGCTATAAAATTTATGAATAGTAAATCATTTGTGAAATTGATGTATTGTAAAAATTGTTATTCTATAATCTTTTTACAATTATCATGGAGTTAATTAATTAATTATTTATTATATTTATATTGTAATTTATTTAATTTTATAAAATTTCACTTAGAGGTTAATTTCGTAAAATTTTTCAATTTCGATATTTTAAAAGTATTTAACAAAAGCAAGTAATGTGGGAATTTAGAGTTATATTTCATGAATTTAGTTACATTACCTTGAACAGGGAAAACAAATAAATAATTTTAAAGAAAAAAAAGAAAGGCGTCTTGAGTTAAATTACCTCAATTTGGAGACCGAAATTAATATAGTCTTCCATATTTTCTTAATTATCTTTTTTACTATTGTTGCCACATTAGAAAAGATTTCTGAAGGTGAAAGGGAAGAATTAACCGGTTTCACTACATAGAAACAAGACTCGCTGGAGAAACAGATATACATGGTTCAACAAGTTTATTGTCGGCAGCAAAGAAGCGAGTGCGAAGTGTTCTATTTTCAACAACCCTGAATATTGAAGTATTAATATTCAGTTTTGCACTGCTTTTTTTAACAGCAAATGATTACTTGTCAATGATTGAGGAAATAATATAATATTTATTCAAACCAATTTAATATTTTCTTATATTACAAGAGGAAATTAGGAAGGTCTTTGAAGAAAGTTAAAAGACTTCCACTTATTATAGTGAAATCCTTGATTCTTGCCCGAATAAATTATTTTCAAATTTTGTTTGTTTCGTGGCATTTCCGTGTAATGTGATTCAATTACATTATTTTAAAATGTTTAAGTTAAATACAGAACACTAAAAGAATAAGAATGATGTTTCTAATACCGCTCAGTATTGAAATTGAAAATAATATTGTTTATTTCGTGTCAGTATCATCGCATTTTTAAATCGATAAAAATTTCAAATAAAAAAGAATCGATTGTTTGTATTCTTAAATACAATTCGGCCTCTAGCGCAATAAATACCTGATCTTATATGTGCTGCAATAGAATACAACACGTATTCAATATTCTGTATTTTACAGCATATACTGGATATCAATTAATTTTAATATTGGTGTACAATGGTACAAATAAGTTTTTATCAACTAAAAATAAAACAACATATAATTTTCAGGCAATTTCTTGAATTCTCAATTATGACAGAGTTTTGAAGTCCTGACTGGTCATCGAAATCCTTCAAGTTGTTTCAGACATGCGTTTAACAACTTTACATTATCTTTTTGTGCTTACAATTATCTTGTTGGAATTTTTCTAAAAATTGTATTGTAAGAAGTAGCAAAAATAGGCACTGGATATACAACTCGAACTGCTTATTGTTTCTGAAGCATCTTTATTAGAAATGATCGGAAAATCAAAACACACGGTACTTCACATTAACATTCTATAGTACATGAGGTAATAACTGCATTAAGCAAGGTGAAAAGTAAAACTGAATCCTGGAGTTTTGGTCTTATGGTGCCAAAAAACACAATCTTCTTCAGAGTTTCAATTGAATTAAGGTTCATCCCCATAAAAAATTGCGTTCCAATGAAGTGTTTTAAAACCTCTGATAATAGTCATCTTTGTGTTTCAGTACATCGCGGTCAGAGCTTAAATCTTATTTTACGCAATAAAAAAGCACATTGATTTCACACATTGATTCGTTAGTCCTAATTAGAAGAAAAATATAATCCCGTGCTTTCTAATAGTAATAGATTCTGGTACCAGAGTTGTGTTGCTTCTGATGGAGAATTATTCCTTGAAGTTCTTTTTCAACAAGCTAATGATCAGTCTTACTTGGAAAAAATATCATAGGAATATTCCCTTATATCGTGTCAGCTGTTATATTCTATTTAGTTGACAAGAAATTTAGAGAGAGACTTTAGAGATGTGCTTAGAACCGTTCTGACAACGTTTTTAAATTACTTTCCAAGAAGGCTTTCCTTAGCTAGTGAGTCATATTCACGTGTCGCTTCGGTTGTCGGTCGGTTTGTTTGTCGCTCAACGGTCATTTTTTGCACACGAGGGCTAATTAGACCGGGACTTACGGCTTAAAGTGGATTCCGAACCACTACAAACATCCATGCACATGGTGGGATTCGAACCCACGAACTGTTGAACCGAAGGCAAGAGCGCTAACCATTCAGCTGCCAGCTCGGCTATTCACGTGTCGCAAGGAAGGAAAACTGGAAGAATCCCGAGCACCCACCCCAATAAACGTGCATGCAGAAGATAGAAGCACAGCATCTATTTGTGTGTACTCATAAGTGACTGAGATCGACACCGGGACCATTTGCGCAGATAAACAATTTCCAACCACTGGGCCACAGAGAAAAATTTTGTTAATAACCTATTAAAAACGGCTGACGTGTGCAAACAGAGTTATAACAACCCATGTGCAAGCAGGATGGCATGTACATTCAGAATTATAATAGCCTACAGTACCTGCAAAATAGGTCCTAATATCTTTCTTCGTACTTTTATTATAACTATAATTTTTAAAGATATACATTTCAAGCATTTTTATGGGAATTTGAAAAGCATATTTTTGTAATCTCAAATAAGCTTAATAAGTCCGGTTGCATAGTTACGCGAAAACAGATGACAGTTAAAAGAGGTAGACATTTCATATACGCTTAAAAGAATTCTTTCTGTACCACTGAAAAGAAATAGGAGATATTTTGAATATTTTTATATACTGTTCTATAAAATGCTTTATTAGTTAAAAGCCAGGTCTCTTTTAATGACTATAGTATTGAAATTTAGCCATGAGACTGACTTAGTGTAAGGTTTCCAAAACTAAATTAGTAATGAACACGGGGAATGTTATAGATGTGCTTAGAACCGTAATGTGTCTTAATAAGTAAATAAATTTGGGAACATTTATTTAATTATTAAGACACACAGTTTACAAAGAAAGTATGAATTCTATTCTACAGAAAATTGAATCTCAATCTAATTATGACTAGAACTTGCTTATTTTGACATAGAATTTTGTATTATCTTAAACTTGTTTACATACGAAATCCTAGATTAAAATCCTAAATTTTAAATCCGGCCCAAGTTTTACAATATTGTTAAAATGGATCAGATTTAAAACATTGCGTACGCTTTTATGGAAATACTCATTTACAAATAGTATCGTATGGTAAAAACTTATATACGTATATATATGTATGTATGTATATGTGTCTATGTATATATAATACTATTTGAAAGAGAATAGATGTCACTTAGGAATCCCAATGCTCTTTTTTCATGTACTGTGCATTTACATTCTTAGAGAATTGTATGAATATGTTTTGCTTTAACGGATCAGTTAATATATACTTCTTTATTTAATTTAAAAAAAGCTTTCATTTTCATAACAACTAAGTTCATTAAAAATTTCATACTTAACGGAATTGCTTTCATTTATTATCTAGCAATTAAAGTATTCCTTGCCGATACCAAGAATTTTAACAAAAAATCCTTCATTTTATGTATTCCCTCTGTAATTTTTATAAAAAATAATTATAATACCATAATTATTAAATTCACAATTGTTGTGAAAGTAATTAATTCTATGCTCTCATCTAGGAATTCAGTTAAACAGTTAAAAGAACATAAGCATTTTTTTCTTACCAGAATAAAATAATAATTTAGAAGTTTTACACTTGAACTATTACTAGATTAAATTTAGATTAGTAGAATCATATACAAGAATTTTACTAAGATGATTTAACATTTAACATTATAATAGAAACAGTCATTGAATTTGGAAAAATTTAATAACATATATTCTCTTAAAGTAATGAATTACTAAAAGCATCTTTTTTGTTTTCAATAAACGTAATTGTAAGTAGGATTCTAAATCTGTACCACTCATTCACAAAGACTGAGATTAAGACAAGAAGAGAGCAGTTAACAACAAATAAAGCTACAGAACTATAATTTTATCTCCTTCAGAAAAAGAAGAAAAAAATTCCATCCCAAAACAAAAATAATCCTGCGCCGCCGAATAAAAGATTTCAACTTATGTTCTGAGACCTAACTTCTTCTATCGTAACACGCGCGGAAGAATATAGTTACTCTTCACGGTTTATCATCAGCGTCTACATCAAAAATAAAAGAAAACAAAATGGAAAAAATTTGCTGAGCGATGATTGTACGGTTCCTCCGTAGCTCCTCCCACCGGTTGACGTCACAGACGATAACGCGCTTTGCAGAAGCTAGAAAAGTTGGATCCAGTGATATAACGGTTCGCACTCGACTTTGTTTGTTAGCGCAGTACAGTGGTGGTTAGTGGCTTCCTCACAGACAAAATTCATTATGGCTGTGATTGTGATCTTATTCATGTAAATTAATTTAACTACTGCAGTGCCTTTTTCACAGCACACTTTTTGTGCAAAGTCCTGAACTTCTATTTTAGATGTTCATTCTATTCAAGTTGGGTAAAAGAGCGTGT
Organism: Latrodectus hesperus; assembly: GCA_037975125.1. Taxonomy (NCBI): domain Eukaryota; kingdom Metazoa; phylum Arthropoda; class Arachnida; order Araneae; family Theridiidae; genus Latrodectus; species Latrodectus hesperus. The sequence continues at coordinate 37,228,963 of CM075857.1, read as the reverse complement.
TTTCAGCCTGCCGGTTGTTGATCAACAAGTGGGTGTGATTTCTGTGATTCTCCAAATATCGCCGCTCTTTCGATATTTTTTGTTTATCCTCCGAGAAAAGTGTGATTCCAAACGGATAGAATCGCTATGACGCATAAGTGCCAAGATCCTTCACAGGTTTGTGCATTTATTTATTTTCTTAAGGACACTAATTAATAATTTTTTTCTTACAATCCACTAACATCATCAAGTTTACAGTTCAAAATAAGTAGAGAAAAACTGTAGAAAAATTTATGTTTTTATCTGAATTTTTTAAAGAAATTTTATATTTATCGGTCTTGTAATAAGTAGACATTATTATTTTTTAAACATTTATTAATTGTTTATAAAATTATATTTTTTTGAAAAATAAAAACTATATTAATAGTTTACATTAATATTTCCAAAACAAAGATAAATTACTTATAAAGCATTTTCTGTGCCTTTAATAAAATTTTATAATTAATATGAAATAATAGTCAAAAAACTTTTCAATGAAAGTAATTTGTTAAATTAAAATTAAGAATTATTATACGTGATAAATAAGTTCTAATAAATAATATCCGACCTGATTTTGTAAATATCAGCAGAATATAAAAAACTACATATACATTTTTGTCATATACATATTTTTTCCCATTAGTTATATTTTAAAGGCAACTATTGTATATATTAAGTATGAAAAACTCTTAAAATAGCAACTTTCCCTATAAACAAATTCTAATTTAGTACTAGAATTAAAATGTAAAAGAATTCTTATTTTCAGGGCCAATTTTTGTAGTCTGTATGTATATAAAAATATTAAGCAGTGAAATATTCATCTAAATATAAGTAATATCTTAAGCCACATTAATTATTTTTGGAAATATTAATATATTAATTTTATCGCTAGTTTTGTAAAATAGAAAAATCAAATAACTGTTTTTTTACATTAGAAAGTAAATATTATGGTGTCTTTTTATTTAAAATTTAACTAATTATCATGATTGTTATACGTTTACGGTTACCCTTTTATGCCGACTGATAAAACTACTTAACACAAGCAACCATCTTGCAATTTTTAATCATGGTCAAATGAATATGCCCGTAATTTGTGTCTGCAAAACATATTAAATACCATAAAACTATTTGTTATAATAATTTAAATGAGAGTAAATGGAATGATGAAAAGACGATATGTAATAATAATTATAGAAAGACGATATGTAATAGTAATAATAATTAATTGCTATTTTTTCTTGTTTGGAATTGGCATCACCATGTAAGATATTTAGTTTTCATTTTCGTGTTAAAATCATCGCCGTTGTCATATATTGGCGATTTTTATTCTTACACTCCATAAATATTCCAATTAAATTAAAAAGACTTATCGACTTCTGTGTAAATGATGGCTAATAAATACGATTCCGAATTTCCAAATTTAAAAAAAAATGCAGTAGATGCAACGCCTTTCGTTCAGCAAGTTTTCTAGAAATATCTTTGGACAAAATTCATTCGTAGAACATTAGAATTATTTTCTGTGTTAGTATGATGCCGGAAAGTGAGAGGACATTTTCTGTCGATTTCAGCTCCGTAGAAGTGTGCGATGAAAGAGAAAATGAAACTCCATAGAACTGGTTTGGCGATCGTACTTTCAAATAAAAACATAGGTTAGTGGGAAATAGGAAGGCTGGGGAGAGCAGCACAACAGGTTAGTCTACAACGACGAAATTGGCGTTTTTTACTGAAGAAGAATCGTCTTTTCACTTCCGCAGAAGTATTTCTGTGCGTTTCTAACCTTGTTTTGCGAGAGATTTCTCGATAAAAAGAAATTATTAGAAATAATTTATTTAAAGGATATTTGTCGGAAAAATTATTGTGTATTATTAATGCTATTTAGTGTTTCTTAAAGGTTTTGAACGATTTTACTACTTTTCCTTCTTAAAATGAATATTTCTTTATTGCGCGAATGGTTGTTTTTGTGCCATGCAATTTGCGTGTTGTAGCAAATGTATGCAAAAATATATATTATAGGTTTGTAATTTGCTGTTATATATTCATATTACGTGGCATTGAATCCCTGTTTTTACAATTTTGGCATTAATTTATGGCAATCATAAAAATCCTGTTATAAAATTGGGAAAAATGTTTTTTTTATAAAGTTACTATTTGTGTCAGTTTTTAATATTTAGTTAATGATTTTTTAACGGAAATTTTTGCGCGTTTTCGAATATATATTCTGAATTCTTTTTAAATACATTAAAGTCATTATGAATACAAACACATTTCATTGTTTTCATATAAAGAAATAAAAATATATCTAATATATACAGCGATATTAGTTTATTCTTGTAAATGATTTTTTTTAGTGTTTGTGAAATATTTTATTATTATTAAATAAACATTTATGTCCTAAGTAAACAATCGATATATCTGTTTTGATGCTATCATAGAACAGAGAAATTGGATGTATCAATTTTTTATCTTCGAAATTGGAAATAAAATCTTAATGGGAAAAAATTAAAAACTCTTATTAAGGGATATACATTATAGTATGAGTCATATAATTTATTTAATAAATGAAAAAAAAATGAACCAGACCGTATCAGATCTAAGTAATTTTTTTTACTACATTTTTGATTTAAAGTAATCGATGGTTGAGTAGAATAAATTTATATCGATATACATTCCTTAGTGAATCATGTATTTCTATTTAGCTTATATTTACTTTTTACTCAAAACAGACATGTTTAAGTAAAATTATATCTTGCGCCGAATATAAGTCGATGCTTCATCAAATTTTTGTGAAAAATGGTATTTCAGTTGTAAGTTATAAATCAGTTTTTTTAAATGTTTAAGTCAATATTAACGGTGATTAATGAAAAAAAAATTCGAAGATACTGTCAAAATGCTGATTCTTATAATTTAGCCTCTTATATCAATTAAGCTAGAATTCATTAATATTAATTTATTATTAATGTTGTACTGAAATAAGTAACTGCATAATATATTGTGTTATATGAATAAATTATTATTAAATCATTGACTATTAATAAAATGTTTTCAGTTGTATTTAATAATTTCAAAAGAGTATGTTTCTCTAAAATATGAATTGCCAAAATTGGTTATAACTAAAGCAGAAAGTACGCAAAAGTTAATGAATAAAAAAAATACAATAGAAGATGGTGATTAGTATTAATAATTAAAAATTCTGTGAAATGATACATTTAAATTTAAATTCTATGTATTAAAATCATCGGAAAAGTAAAGTCGTAAAATGCTATCCAAAATTGAGTACACTGTTTCTATCCATTAATCAATTTATCATTTGATATCTTACTTAAGTAAATCGACAGGTAAATTTATCTTCATAAAAAATACTACTGCATTGAAAAATAGGAATAAAATTAAAACTTCCGTCGCAGCTATAAATAAAAAGAAATAAGATGGAAATAAGGGAGTAGCACCAATTATGTTCGCGATCTGACAAGCATGGGACCGGACTGGCTGTGTTCAAAATTGACCTTCAGGGTTGTTGTTGAGGGGGAATAGTTGTGTGGGATCGGCGTAGTTGAGAGGGGAGTTACAGTCGTTTTGAATACTGTATTTGTGAAAAAGATTTGGAATGGAATGCTGGAGGGGACTGAAAACGAAAAATATAATTTGCTGCAGATTTTTCTAGAAAATGTGTTTAAAACTTGATTGATGTTGAAAAACCGGAAGTATAATTCATTTACTTAAAAAAAATTACATATTACATTTTTTATTATACATTCAAGTGTAATTTTGAAGCAATTAATCAAATGATAAGCGTCTAATATTTTATGATAGAAAAGTATGGTCTCAACTGTAATGATAGCAATTTAACCACGTCATTTATATTTTATAAGATTAAATTAGGAATGTGTTAAGAGGGAATTTGTATGTGAAAATATTGTCTCTTTCTATTGACTCGAGATCTTACGATTGTACCGATGAGAAATTGACCATTCAGTGTTTCCACATAGCCAGAAGAGGGGAGCTTCTACTGAAAATAGAAGTATAGTGAAAGAGAGGGAAAAAAATCGTTTGGCGGGTAGTCGCTAATAAAGAACCGTCAAGTCAAAATAGAACTTTCACTTATCGAAAGTGTTCTTCTGCTGCCCCCTATGCCTCTAAATATAGAACTTTTCCCAGTGATTAAAAGAAGCACTGAACGATATATTGTTTACATCGTCTGCTAAAGGGAATTGTGGAAGCTCGTTTTTGAGTTTTAGCTTTGCAATGCTTGTGAGATAGTGAAACTTGGGGGTCTGTATTATTAATTATGTAGGCCCTGAAAACGCTTGTAAACTTCACTTATCTTTCAACCTCTCCATTAAGTTCAAATTCTATTGGAAACAGATGTAAAATCTTTTGTCTGATTCTTTTAAAAATTATTAACTATTTTTCGTACATTACAACCTTGGTCATCCTTGCTTGTAAAATGTGATTAATCATGGTTGAGAACTTTAATATATTCGTGTTTTTTTTATCACATTCCATATTTAAAATGAAATTAATATTTTAAAAGATAAGAAATTTTAAAAATTAAATTTATAAGATTATACAGTATATTAAACCATTATCTCATCTGGACAATTAATTGTCCTTTCAGTAATTGTTAATAATAATGATTATAATTATTTTAGAAAAAAGATTCAGATTAACGCTGGAATGAATGTTAAATATATAATGAATCAAAGTTTACCGAAAATTTCAAATTGAATTGGTTGGTTGGATTTTTAAATAATTAAAATGAACTGGTCACTTAAATATACTTAAAATGTAGTTTAAAAATATATTTTAATATAAAAGTAGATAAGCAATAATTTGGAAACTTTGAACTCCCATCTTAATTTCAAATATTCTATATTATTCATGATTTAGAAAAATGTTTTTACTACAAGCAATTTAATTTTTAACGACTTCTTTCCAATTTATAAATTAATATGGCGGTTTAGAAGCAAATATTGCATGATAAAATAACTTTAAAAGTAAGTTATCGGAGTTTTAAACAGTATTTAAATTGGACAACATAATTTATTGCATATAAATGATAATAGGCTGTAAATGGTTATTCGTTATTTGACATTATACATTCAAGATCTACAAATCCGGTTTCGAATAGCAGTCGAAAGAATGCTAAAACTGGAAATAACTGCCAAAAGAAAATAAATTCGCCAAAGCGGTAAATTGTCGCTGTAACAATGGTTCTGATGTCTTACGCCAACCTTGTTAAGTACATCGATAAAAATTGAATAAAGAACTATATACTGCATAAAGAAAATATTAGGTCAGGTTAATGTTGTGACTCCTTAAGTCACTTAACTCGCTATCGGTTGCACCTATTTTTGCACTTGATTAGCCGAGCGCTCAACCGAGCTGGCGATAAATACATTACCAGAAACGTGCCATTGCCAACTTTTTTTAATATAAATTTAGTGAATAGAGAATTATATGCTTAATGCTTATTAGGAGTTGTTCTATTTTCGTATTGAAGGGTGGATTTTCTGTCTTTTGTTCTGTTTGTAAGAAAAAAAAGAGAAAAAATCTTTTGTTAGAAGTAAATTGGAGCGTTTCAAAATGGTATTAACTTCAGAAAAAAAAAACGTTGTTTTTTGTTAATCTAATATTATTCTTTTGAAGGGGGAAAATGCTGTAATTTGTAGTTATTTTTATAACGTTAATTAACAATGCAAATGTCGAATGCATATAATTTTAAATTACCCATTTAAATGATTTTTGTGTTGAGCTGTTTTATTGTTTATATTCAATCTTCTCAACTCGAGAAGCTTAATGATATAAAAAAGATGATGGAAAAATTTTTTGATTAAAGGATCATATTTATTGAATATGATTTTATTTCGAAATAATAATTATATGTTCAGATAAAAGAGGAAATAAAATGAATTGTAATTTAATTTTAAATTAGTACAATAAAGTGATTATAAATAAGTGTCGTTTGTATTGAGAGTTTTTATGCTTGTGTATGAATGTATGACTTCTACTAAGCCAAATTTGTAATCACAAGCCTGATTAGGATTTTCACGTTCATCATTCTTATGTATTGCATAATTTACATTAACTTAAAATGTTTAAATTCATTACACTCACAACTAAACACTCATGAATATATAATGCTCGTTGTACACTCCAGTATGATTTATCAGATTTAACGGTCCGATTTGAAACCGGTCGCAAATATTTATTTAGTACTACTTAAGCTCAAATTTCTATAACACCCTTGTTAGGAAAATTCTATATGTAAGTTTGATCGAAACGAACATTTGAATAATTTATAGAGGCTATTTCTTTTTTTATGTTTATCCCTCAAACTTACCACTGCTACACAGAAATGCGAAACCTCCGTCTTTCTCTACAGCCTGGAGAAAATATCGAAAACTAAAAACTCACTTTTTTTTCCTTTCTTCCAATCCGAAGATGCTGATTCATTTTAATATTCAGATCCTGTCAGGAAGAAAAAGAAAACACATAGAAGTCTTAACTACGCCCTCCGGTACGTCAGTGGTCTGTTCGTGCTTATTGTGGCAGGGGGTGAGGAAGGAATACTCTCACGTTTCGGCAATTTATCGAATACAGGCTTGGCAGGTGGATTACATCTATAAAGATATTCAAATGAGGATGTATTTTGGATACTTTCTTCACATCAAAGACGAAATGGGTAGTGAAAATCTTAACAGCTCATCCGATAGCGTATTTTTACATGTGGAGCGTAGTAAAAGTTTTTTATTTAATTCGTTTGATTATGTCAGATGTATTTTTTATTTATTATTATTAAATCGAACTTTCTTACTTTCTTGAAGTGTGTTTTTGATTTATCATTCTATTTGCATAAAGATTAGTAAGCAGGTTTCATGAGAAAAAAACATTTTCTTACTTCCACAAGTTTTGAAACTTGTCAACTCATTCTGTGTCATTTCTTTTAATGATGCAAGCCTCTATTTTTTTTTCAATGATTAAATTTTCTTCAAATTATATAAGTTCTTATTTTTATTCATATTTAACGCTTTAAAATTTTTTATGATATTTACTTGCTATTCTATCTTTAAATATTAATTTATTTAGTTGTACGCTACAGTTTTTATGTAGCAGTGATTTATTTTTCTTAATTTATTGTGTTTAAAACAGTATTTTCCTTCGAGTCAATTAAATATTTGTGTATTCATTCACGGGCGCGTTTTTTTAATGGAGCTTAACTTATATATATATATATATATATATATATATATATATATATATATATAGAAATTATACTAATATTTTTTCAGTACCGTCATATCATTATTTTGATTTATATGAAGTGATATAATTCTTTTCTATTTATTTTTTAACGTAAAAACTATAAATTTTTCTGATTGCTTATTTCATTCACTATATGATTATATATATATATATATATATATATATATATAAAAAAAGAAATAAACACCGTAGAAAATATTTTTCCCCTATTGAATGTTCTGATTTATCATCAAAATTTGCTTTATTCAAAAAGTTTCCTAGTGATATCCATATTATTTAAAATTATTCTAATTGACAGTTTGGAATATGACCTTAGCTATTTTATGTGATTCATATTGTTCTGACATTGCTTCCATAAATATAGGAGAAAAGAAATCCTTCCAAAAAGAGAACTTTTTTCTTTCTTTCTTTCTTGTTAAAGCAAATGCATATTTACGATTTCGTTTCAATTTACCATGAGGAAACTTAGAAACACGTTTTAAGTTTAAAAATAATACACATTACTAACCCTATTTCTTAAAATAAAGTTAGAATCACAGTTTTTACGGATCAAAGCGCAGCATTACAACACGAAGAAGTGAACGATAATGAAGATTACGATGTCGAAATCGTTGGATGTTAAATTTCTGTTGCACTATTAAATTAATTTGTCCTCAAAAATTAACGAAGTGTCAGATGTATTTATTCCCCCTTGTGCAGTAAATTAACCGTGAAGGCGGTGTGATAACTTTTATTGTTGCAATTCTGGAAGTGTAATGAACTGTTATATTATTGTGACGTCACCACGCCCTTGACCTTTAGGTTTGCACGGGCGGTGCCGATTTATTATTTACTCTAGCATGCGTTCAATTTTTGTATTTCGTTCACATGTGCGGTATTACAGGAATGGCATTTAATTTATAAGGTTCCCCCTTACTGAATACTGCATTTAATTTCGTATTAGGTAAAAATATTACCCTTAAAATAGTGCGTTTTTTTTGTTACGTTTACGATGGTATATTATTTAATACTACAAAATAAAGTTGTTTTGAAAGGGAATCTTAAAAGAATTTAGTTTGCGAAATATTGTATGGATAATTAGTTCTTCGAAGGTGTGTACATGGAAATTTAAAATAGAATTTGAATATGCAGTTTTTTGCGCGATATAATTAAAAGCTTTTATATATCGTGTATTTTTATATTACATTATTATGCATGCAAAATAATTTAATAATATAGAATATTTTATACTTTGTGTTTTAGATGCATGTTGCAATACATATATAATACATTGCATAAAATAATACAAATGTTATAATATTGGTTGGTTTATCGCGTAGCAACCATTTCTTGCACACAAACACTTGAATTACACTTGAATTTACAGTTAAAAGTGGATTTCGATTGCTTATAGTTGCAACTTTCGCTTAAGGTGAATACATCAAGCATCCAAGCCCGAGGCGGGATTTGAACCTACGAACTGTTGAACCGAGGACCACTAATGCTAACCTCTAGACTGCCATCTCAGAAATGAGATACAAATTTCATTAAAAAGAATGCAAATAATTTATGTGAGAAAAAGAATTATATTATTGATAATTTTTTTATTTGTGTGAAAAATATCATGTATTGTATAGCACACATTCATATTGTAAATTATTAATCTAAGTGGAACTGCATAAAAATATGGATTAAAAAGCAACTGATTTTAATGTAATTAAGAACAATTTTTTATATATATAAGTAATTAGTTGTTAGTTTTATATAATTGGAATATGTTAAATTATTTTGAATTTCCAAAAGCATTATATTTTATTTATCGATATTGAATCGCTTAAAAATTCAAAGATTGAATCGGAGAAATAAGAAAAACAGCTCCATTTATTTTATAATTTATTTTTTTAGCTTTTTTACTTATTCCTCTACTGTTTTTCCCCCTCCAAAAAATCTAAAACGTCAGTGACAAATGTCTCTGTTGAGCTCATGAAGCTGCTTCATCAATTAATGAATGTCACGAATTCGAAAACTCGACATTTTGTTTACGAGGAACGTCTTCGTAAATCGAGGATCACATTTTACAGAGAACAAAACACGAGTTCATGAATTAGTTTCCTGGCAGCCTCTCAAGAAGAGAAATAAAAACACTGTAGCCGTTGCAACTCTGATTATTTTACAACAGTTGTTTCTGCAGAAAACGTATGCCTCCTGCAGCTGCAACTGTGACGATGTCTTCTATTTATTAGTTTTCGCCGGACTCTTTTCTTGTCTGATGGCGATAAATCAAAACTGATGCCATCTATTTATTGTTGCCAAATCTCAATTTGATTTATTTTAAGCTGAGGTTATTTAACTTTTAATTGGGTTGAAAATTATAATAAATGCATTGTTTTATAAAGGTATTGCTTTTTCAACAACGTTGCTATTTACTCGGAATTTTAACCTGTAAGTTAAATGTGAAATGATTAATATTCACTTGTTTAAATCTAAAGATAAAAAAATTTACTAGGCCACCGTATTTGTTCTTTTAAAAAAGATATTTTTAAATAGTCCTTTTACAAAAATATTTTATGCTTGAGTTTGTGAAAGAATAATTATTTTAGAGTGGAGTAAATTTATAAATCAAGCACGTTTTCTGGAAAAAAAAAGAATATTTTCATAGTATTTATAATATATATTTTTTATTTTTTCATACTTATGCATTAATGAATGAGCATGAATCGCAATTCTTCTGTTAAAGTGAATAAAATTTTGTTTGCTTAATATCTGTATGCGGTTCTATGATGACTTATACAACTCTGTGAATAAAATTTTACATTCAGTGTTAGACCTCGTTCCTAAAAATACTAAATTTTTCGATTCCTATTAAAAAAGACCAGTTTTACTAAGCGTAACTTGAACACTAGCAAAATCTTAACCTTACTGTGTAGTAAGGTGTTTTTTTAAAAACGAAGATTTTTTTTCTCGTTATTGTTTCCTGGCAATTACTTTTAATAGAACATTTCATATTATTTTGTATACTTTATAATTATTTTTCTTCATACTGTTTGTCGGGTACGTAAGGGTCAACTAATTTTTGCGATCGACTTCATCCATCTTGTGTAACAGTATGCCACTACAAAAAGCTGTCCTGTTTATTTCCTTTTGAATTTAAGTTTCCACTGCGCTTTTAAGAATTAATAAATCTCGTAGTTAGATGTTAACTCTCTAGTAGTATCGATATTACCATATTTCTGAATTTGAATTATGTTATTTATTATGTATTCGATTCCTAGAAATTCGAACATAAATTTATGAAAAAAAAGTTGAGATTTTGAAAATAATACTTTGAAATATAATGAGATGTAGAAAATATCAATACGCAGTACTCCGCTTGGTTCTGTTTAAACGCTAGAGGGCGTTCGTTGCAATTTATATTATTTATATAGCTTTTAGTTACTTCATGTTTTGTCTCGCAATTGTAGGAAAACTGTTTCTCAGATCGGGTCGATGTAATCGGCCACAAGAATTTGTTATTTGTCAGTGTCTTTGCTCGAACCAATTTAGTTTTAGTTTTTGGTTATCCGAATTGTTCTTCACTAAAAGACTTAATAACCACTATTTGAACTCATTTGATTTTATATCGACTCAATTTGCATGGGAATAAGAATTATTGTGTTGTTCCTCTCTTCGTTACTGTGCTCACAATCATATCTGAAATAAGCAGGTAGTATCTATATTCAACTCGCTGAATATGCGATGATAATCAACGAAAAATCATTTAACCCTCTATCTTTGTTTGATGCATGAAAAAAAATAGTCTCCCCTCACTGTGACCATAAAAAAAACCGTTTGCGTGACTCAGGAGGGTCGCCGTTAAAACGGCGGTTCTGATATTTATGCGCACGGTTAGCCTTGAATTTTTCCGCCAACACCTGTCGCGGATGTTTGCGCTAGGTAGGAAGACATTATTAAACCGAAACAGCTAGGGGTGGTGTGGAAGCAGAAAAATACTAAAAAAAGGAGAAATGCGATCAATAGGACTGGGCGAGCATTCCACAGCTAGAATAAATACTGTGAATCACCCCTTGCGTATAATATGTTGAAGTCGTATCGTCATGCACTGCGCAGTTATGAGTGGAAAGATATTTGTTCTGGAAGTTTTCGGTTCGGGAATGTGAATAAAATTTCTGCTCGCGTAATTGTGTCTAGAACGAGAAAATACGTATTTATTTACATGAGTCTAGGAGCATATAGAATTTGAATCTTTTTTCTGTATAAAGCGAATTACCTCATCTTATAAATCAAGTGTAGGAAAAACTTAATTTTCCATATGTTTTCTTTGTGTGAAGAAGAATAAATATTAAAAAACATCCTTAAAAATATTTATATAAATGTATAAAATCAATAAAAACTATGAGAGGATGATTCATTTTATTCTGACAAAATTAATTATCTAAAGAAAAATTGAAAAAAATTCGAAATTTAGTTTAAATATCTTAAAAATGTAATTTTCCTGACTATAAAAATTTTTATTATCAAGCTGTATTTTTGAGCGAAGCAATTTTGTTAAATATTCTGTCAAATTATATTTTTAAACTTTAAAGATATTTTAAGTCTTAAAAAATTTAAATTGAAAAAAATACAGATGGCTTCTTGAATCTGCTAAATTCAAGAATAAAGGCTAGAATGCCTTTATTCTATTTGCCTTTATCATATTTGTAATCGTTATTTCATTATTCAGAATTCACGTTTTTTTAATTTCATTATAAATATTATTTTCAAATAAAGAAAGGTGAATTTCACTCTTGCGTGTATTGGAAAAGTCTAAATGCTTAATGTATTTGGAAATTCAATAATTTTCTAGAAGTTTTTACTTTATTTTTTAAATTAATATTTAAATAATTTTTTTGATTGGCTGATTTTATTTGTTTTTTTCAATGTTTTATGATACATATATTAAAAATTAAAATAAGAAACCGTTGGGAGATTGAGAGTTGCTAAGTGGTAACACTCCTGTAAAAATTCCTTCCAAAATGTGATACGTTATCTGTGAAAAAACATCATAAATGTGTTTCTTGAGCTTCCTTATCACCAAGGTCATTCTCATCTTGTCTTAAAAAAATATGTGACGATTGACACTTTATGACGCTTTGCATCACTCATCAGACGTTCAGATCTTCCTAATAAGGATGTGCTGTATAAAGTTGATAAGGTGGAATTCCTTCGCCAACTTAAATAAGAAATATGAAGAACGCTTACATTTTTTTTTATTAAAGATGCTTTGAAGGAGCAATTATAGAGATATAATTGTATTCCAATTTATTTATGCGATTTTCTAAAAATATTTGTGTAGTATGGGTAGTTGAGCATTATTTTATTGTATTTATATGTGTGTTGTATTTTATATAAATCTTTTAAAAGTAGTTCCCATTTCTAATTCTTATTTGAACTGTCGCTGATCAAACATTACTATCTTTAAATGTCAATCAGAAATCACTAATAAGTTTTAGTCGTTAGTAATTAAGTATTAACACTGCCTACTGTTGCATATATCAGTGTTTCTCAACCGCTGGTCCGCGAAATATCCAGCTATCTGTCCAAAATCCGAAGTGTCAACGGCCGACAACCGATATTAAAACAGCACCCAACATTACAGTTTAGAAAATAATGTGTGATCTCTGATGAAAAATATAACTAACTGACAACTGTGTACCTAATCGTCTTTCATAAATTGCTGTGCCGTACACTTAGTACACCAGTTAATGTGCCCTTGTTTGCCTTGAGTATCGCTGATTACTTTATGCTGAATGTCTATCGTAATAATGTATAAAATTATTTTAATTATTTAACTATTGTTAAAAAATATTTTTGTCTCCATGATTTAGTTATCACAATTATCTGCAATAGATTGAACTTTTACTCTTACCGTTCCGCTTGAACGTACCGAAATATTTTCCCGCTCCTTGGAGTAAATCCAGTTGAGAAATACTGGTATATATCATAACATGCTTTATTTCTTGATCATTAAATTTCTCACTATTTAAAAAACATAGTGTGAAGAAAAATAGTTAAATGACATAAATCTTGTACATTTATTAAGTCATTCCATCGAAATTCATTATAAATTCTTTATGCCTGGAATTTTTTTATGCTTATGTTTTATTTTTTTCTCTTCCAGTCCTCAACGCACAAAGGAAATATCCTGCAGGGCAGGAAATCACAAGTGAACAACAACAATAACAATAACAACAACAATATCAACCAACAGAATGCCAATCATCATAGAAGAAGCTCCTGCAGTCCGCCATTGTCCAAACAACACTGCAACAACCAGCAGGAGCCGACAGCAAAACTCATCAATGCCAAATTAGAGAGGAGCATCAGCGAGCCTGAAAGGAAGATCGTCCAGACCACCAACTCCAGCAGGTACAAGACGGAGTTGTGCAGGCCGTTCGAAGAGAATGGCACCTGCAAGTATGGAGACAAGTGCCAGTTCGCCCACGGGGAGAAGGAGTTGAGAAGCATGGCCAGACACCCCAAGTACAAAACGGAACTCTGCCGAACCTTCCACAGCACGGGGTTGTGTCCTTACGGTCCCAGGTGCCACTTCATCCACAACAGCGAGCAGACCAAGAAGAACATGCTGACGCACCTCACCTGCAATGCTGCGCCAGTGACCAGGCCAAAAGCTCTCACCAGTCTCGGGTCATCTGGAGATCTGTCGCCACCATCCAGCCACGGGGGTTCACCTACTGGTCTCAAGAGTTTTGACGACATGTACAACCTGGGACCCCTCTCGCCAATCTTCAGCAACGTATTCGTCTCTCAAGACTACAACCTGTACCAGAAAATGCTGGAAACGCCGCATGAGCTCAGCCCGGAAATATTTGACTCTGTTAACCTTTTCAATGACAAATTGATGTCTCTGTCTGATGCAAATGTCGATAACTTCAACTGTCAAAACGGTCCTGTGCTGGATTTGTTCCCGACAGCTCCGTTAACCCCTTCTACCCCTAACGATACTAACTTCAGCAATTTTCTGCGATTTTCCGTATTCGACGCCTTTCCGAAGCAATAATTTATCCCTTCGTACTTAAAAGAGAATTCGGTAAATTGAAACGTCAGCGAATCACATTAATCAAACAATTCCATTACTTTATTATCAGTCAATTAAAAGTTTTACAGAACATTTAGGCAAATATAAGGTAATATACTCGATTTATTTTATTGATTATATATTTCTTCGCCTTAAAAGTTGACGCTGTTGTAGGAAAATAATTAAGTAAACGTAAATTTAATTCAGTGTAGTTTCAGGCTTAATTTTTTTTTATTTAATACATTATGTAAATGAACAAATATAAACTATGGCATTGTTAAATGTAAAGTACTACATAAGAATCTTATATGCAAACTGTTTCCAAAGCTCTGTCAATGCAGATCGTCTTCATATAAATTTTCAAACGTCACGATTAATAATTCTGCTGTGAGCCAATGATCTCATTAATTCATTCTTGTCACTTTATTACTTCACATGCAGATTGAGAAATTATTTATATTTTCCCCAATCAGAAGATTTTGGCCAAACGCCAGAGGCGTTAATTTTATTCATTAACGAAATAATAATAAAAAAATCAACTTTCGTCTGGAGATAAAAAACTGATGTATCAATTCATCGAAATCTCTTTTAGGGGTGCTTTCATAAATATAATAAAATAAAAAAGTATATATATTGTCATGCTAATAAAATATGGATGAAGGTGGAAACTAGTTTTTTTTATTATTATTTTATTCCTTACGAGGTACAACTTATTTTTATGATATATTTAAATTATCTACCAATTTAGCCTTCCTTGTATTATAAAAAAAATGTTTGAAGCTTACCCCCTTTTTGTTGCAGTGTTTACTTGGGCAAGTATGCGGTAGTCACTTTATATATATTTATTTGATTTGCATTGTAAAAAGTAGGTCATTATATAAATATTTTTATTCTTGTGGATGTGTATTTGTGAGCAGTTGTATGTTTATAAGATTGATGATGCTTAATCAATAAGCAAATCGATATAATCATCTGAATACATAATTATTAAAAAAAAATCATTTTTATTTGTGTAGTCAAATTCTTGAGTTGAGATATCAATATCCTGGCAAATGCGAATATTGATTTCACTGGACTTTGAAGTGTTTCAGTTGGAAAATGCTCTCATGTTATCATGTATTTAAATATTTATTTATTTTAACTATACTTTAGGTATCTATTAAAAAGATTTTAATGCATATATTTAAACTTTGATGTTTTTTTCTTTATTTGTGATCGTAACTTTATGTTCATTGGATAAAAGGATTTTGTCTGCATTTATAATTTTTTCCTCATGATGTTGAAAATCATTATTGCACAATCCTTTAAATGGGAATTCGCTACCAGTGATAATTTATGTTATTTAATTTCTCTTCTTGTGTTTGTAGTTGTTTATTTGATGCAAATTATCCTGCAAATGTTACATATTATGAAAAAGGGCACTAGTTTTTTTGAGCAATATGTTAACTTTCTGTTACCTGTTTTTTATGATTTTTAATATTAAATTAATTTTGGTTATTCATTGCTTAAAATTATATTAGTTATGAATAATATGTTAAGAGAATTTCTATTACGTTTTCCTATGGAAAGCTAGATATTTTATTCTATATTTGTGCAAATTTTTTTTTATTTCTTATAATATTTTTAATAAAATTATATTGTAAACAGATAAGCTCCTTCTTTTTTTTTTTTTTTTTTCAAAAAAATGGAATTTTCTTGAATTCTGTTACCATTGCCTGAAATATTTTTATTTATAGTGAGAGAATATTTATTTTTCCCCTTTAAAGATGCAAAATATATTTCATCCCTTATTTAAAAGACTTGCCGCTTGGACAAAAAAATTCCCACTTGTATTCGACGATCTTTTTTATATTCATATTTCAAATAAATTATATTGAATTTCATTAATATGTAATCGTAATAAATGCTTCGTTTTTTCTAGAATCATCTGTATTTATCATATGTTAAAACAACGTTTAAAATTTAGAATAAATAATTATTGATTTTTTTTTTTAACTGAGAACTCCTTCACGTGTAAAATACCGAATAAAAATAAAGTCTCCAAAATTTCTACTAAGGGAGCTTATCTTATAATATCAAATTTGTTTACCAATAATATAATAACAATTGAAAGAAATTCTTTTTTGTGTTTATATTATATTTATATAATAAATATATATGTGTTATATCGTGATATTATAGATGATCAATGCCTTAATACTTGTGGTGCAAAGAAATATAAAGTGCCTTTAATATGAGGGACCAACTCACGTGTCCATGTTCCTGTCACGTGACATAGCATTTTAAATAAAAATGTGTGTAACATTCCTGTACTTGCAGAAGTGTTTAATATGAAAATAAACATGTTATATCTGCCCCGTTTGCTAAATAATTTCGAATTACTACAGTACAAGTTGTGTACTACTAGCACAAATATAAGAGTGTGGGCATTTTTTATTGTGAATAAAAATATAAATTATTAAATAAATTATTGTCTCCTCTGTTATTTCATTGTTACATACTTTGACTTTATAAACAATGATGCTGAAATCAATAATACTCTACATGACAAATTATTTTAAGGCATATTATTAAGTTTTTGCTTATAAGCATCAAAAAATAATTTTGTGGAAAAAAAAACTCTCACACACACGGTTGAGATTGTTTACTACTTGACACGTGAATTTCAGTTTGATGATAAAGACGTAATGACGAAATATTAAGATTTTTAAAATCTAAAATGAATGATTGTTAAAACTATTTATAAACTAATAAATCAATTGGACTACTCTAACATAAGAAAAAATTCGAACTGTATTTGGATAATAATTATCGATGAGAAGACAAAATTAAAAAAAAAATAATTAATTGAAATTTTCTTGCGTAATAACATTTTTGTGTGGAGGAAATATAAAATAATGTTTTCCTTTACCGAATAAAATTTAATTATTTATTTTTTCATATGATAATTCTGTGCACAAAAATTTCTAAATTGAATTAACATGTTTAACCGCGCAACTCTAAATAAATGTTAACTTTGCTGTCATTGGTTAATGTGTTCCAGTTCCTGGAAATGAGAGAAATACAATGAAAATGAAATTTATCAGTCATCGTAATTGTAATAATTAAATGGCTTTTTAACTCTCAATGATAAAATTTTCTAAAACAAAATCAAAATTTTGCTTCTAAAGAAGAACAATTTTGTGCAATCTTAACAAAATATAAATAAATAAATCGTAAATTTGCAAAAAGATTCTTCTGAATATTTACGGGGTTATTTGACTAATTATTTATAAATGCTAATATAATTAGTGAATTTTTGTTTAAATGATTGGGATATAAATACAAATATTCCTGATTAGGGCTCCGCCTTATTACGACGAGAATATGAAAATGAGCTAATAAAAAAAAGCCACCTGTCGGGCGGCCTGATGATATTTCTTTAGGGAAATCAGTTCCATCTAGTTTCGTATGCAAGACGACGTTGTGATGTCCAAACGATATAACTAAAGAAAAGTCCTACTAACATTCTTCTAAAGGCACTATATTCTTGCGCCGCAGCGCTTGATTTGCATAACCTGTCTGCCTTTGGGCTGTGAAATGGCAATATGTTCGAAACTAGTTTCGCTTACGTCCGTGACGATGCCGTAATGCAATGCTCATCACGATCTCTTTGAGTGCTCCAGTGTTGTTTGGAGACGACGTGCTGCATCTGAGCTTATCAATTGGTTTCTCCCTAACCTTGTTTCTGATAGAGGTCAGCTTACAAACAAAAGAATTTAGTGGAGGAAAAATTAACATTCATGCAGACCTTTTTATTCTGAAATGATTGATTGGAAAACTTAATGGAGGCTTGGAAAGTGGTGGAGAAAAGTTACTGAAGGATAAAAAAAATTTCTCTTGCTGAATTAGTTGAAAGTACTTAGTAATAAACTGGGCATATATGATATATATATATATATATAATTGGAAGCAGAAATGAATTAAATGCTAATGGCTGGTATGGTGATTGAATCATGCTATTAAATTATATTTTACTTACTTATCGTGCTTTAATCAAATCTATGTTAGTTTTTATTAAATGTAAAACAATAATTCATAGATGTACATTTATTGTATCAAGGAAATTTATATATATTTTCGTCATTAAATAAGGTTCACTTTAAAGATCCTAGAACTCCAGGTTTACCTTTAAGCCCCTATTACATTAGAGTTGCCCAGATTTCAGTTTGAGCAACTCCCGTAGACTTAACATTACGTGACGTCACAGCTTAAAATTTGAGCAACTCGTTCTTTTCGTCCAATGAATGCTTGAGATTTCTTTCAGGTTTGCTGTAAGAAAATAACAGCTTTACTAGATTTAATAATAGATCCCTTTTTTGGCTAACATTTTTAAGGTTGCCATATTTTATTCAGAAGGTGTCCACATTTCATAATGAATTCTTATTTGGGAATTTAATTTGTAGTCAAATTTTATTTACTATACGCCATCTTGCTTCGTGTGAAGCTTTACTTTTAAGATGGGGAAAGATAATCTTTGCCAACGTGAAAATCAATGCTAATACATAAGTAACACATTTTTGTGTGTATAATTTATTCTTAAATAAAAAGACTAAGAATTTGAAAGAAAAAATAATTTCAGATTGAAGCTTCAATTTAAACATGAAATTCTACAAACACCACACAAAATTGTATTTATAGAATTGTAAGATTTTTTTCTATACAAAAATAATTTCTTAACAACAATGATTATAAAAAATTAATGATTAACTATTGATATATTAAAAAAAGAAACTCAAATTACTATTTTAAAAGTTGAGAAAATGCACAAAAATTATATTTTTTAAAAAATATATATTAGTTTGAATATGAATTTATAATTTATTTTTAAAATGAAGAAATCAATTATTTCTCTATTTTATTAAAGTAAATATTGTGGCATATTAAAATAAGATGCATTTTTAAGCTAATTATTTATTACCTTTAAACAAACACACTACATAAAAGCAGAGATTCTTTACACTATCTTTATTTATATGCAGTTTCTTAAACTATAATCTGCAATAAAATGACAAGTATATTTTGAATTAATATATATATATTTATGTTTTGTGGGAAAAAATGAAGAAAAAAGAAATAATTGATAGCATTTTGTGATGACATTATATGAGCAGTTTGTTTCAAATTAAATTTTCAAATTGAAAAAAATGTTATGAAATTTGTATGAAACTAAAAGAATGAAGTGCTATTTAGCCTCATAGCTGATAATCTTGCAATTGAAGGCAGAATCTTGCAATTCTTGCAGTAGTGACTGCAATTAATCTTTATTGTTCATTTCAATGATTAGTTAATTGCTTTACATTGGAAGTCAAAATACTCTCTATATTGACCATGATGTGAATTAAATTATTTTGCAAATATAACAATCATCTATATTTTTTATACTTACTTTCACATTATTTGTATTCACATCGCAAATAGGAACAAATACAAGATTTCTATTTTAATCAAATATTGTATTTAATTTCATTATTAAAATTGTAACTTTTTAACACATAAAATTGTAACACAGCCCTTTTTAAATTTGATTTTTAACTAGTTTTACAATAATCTATAATATGGTAAAAATGCTTCATCATAAAAACAATTGAAAAAGGTTTGAAATTATTAAAATTTTATATTGAGTTATATCAATTTAATAAACAATATATACAAGAATAATATTTTAATGTTTATTTAAATAGAAATTTTTGCTTATATTAAAATCATTTCAGTATTTTATTTGTATACTCCAGTATATTCATCATTAAAAGAATTTATTTTTAAGTCTATAATTTACATACTGTCAAAAGTAAATGGAGTTAGTTGTAAGACTGCAATATATTTTGGATGAGTAAATGAACATTATGTAAGTGTGTTCCAGGGAAAAATGTATAAAAGAATTTAATTATATGAAGAATAATAATGAAATCTTATAAATATGTATTTGTAAATAATAAACCAAAATGCTTGTGCCTTCAGCATTTAATTATTATACATTAACTTGCTAAAAAGAGAAACAGGAAATTAATGTAATGAAAAAATAAAAGTAAAATTAATACTAAATATTTTTATATGGCATACTTATTTCAACTGAAGTTTCAGTTTAAATATGTAAATGTAAGTTCAACACAAACTGTAAACATTGTAAAATGTGCAATATGTCTAATAATAACTAATATAAATGACAAAATAGTCTCATGTATTGAATAAATAACAAAACTTTAAATGAAATTAATGTTTGAAAACTCAGTAAATTTAATAAGTATTGAAATTGTAACACTTCTCATCTACTTCGCTGAAGAAATTAAAAGCAATTTTAATTATCTGAGTTTTTAACTATTTATTACATTTATTATGTGTTTCATCTATAATATTGAAAAAGTATACAAAAGAGACAAAAAAATTTTTAATCTTCATCAAATGAGTTTATTAAATAGAATATTTCTAACTAAAGAGCATTTCCTTTTTGTTTGTTTTTAATACCGGCAATTCTGCTAGATTGAAATGGAATACAATAATTAAAACCAATCACTTATTTCCATGTTATTACTTCCACTTGGCGAAAAAAAGACAAAACATGATCCGTGTTTGAAATCATTGGCGATATGAATTGCTCGAGTTGCTGCTGCATGCACAAAAAAGTTGCTCATTCTCGGCAATTTATAACGCCAATAACTTTCACTTGGCATGAAACTTGGCGAAAACAAATTGATTTACAAATTTCAACTGCGCAGCTGTGAAAAAAATCTGTAATATTATTGGGCGGATAGAACGAGTTGCTCAAAATTTTAGCTGTGACGTCACGTAATGTTAAGTCTACGGGAGTTGCTCAAACTGAAATTTGGGCAACTCTAATGTAATAGGGGCTTTATAAATTATGCCTTAAAATTTTCCATGGACTATTGTAAATACATCTAAATTTTAAAATAAAATAAAATTAACAAAATTTTTTTTAAAAAAATCTGAAATTATTTGGAGATAAGGATACATTTGGATGCATGAAATAGAATTAACGTAATACGAAAACAAAAGAAAACAACGACATTAAAAAGAGCGTAATAAATAGAACGTAGTTTTATATTTTACTGTCTATTGAATGAAGTAAAACTTTAAAATGGTTCATAAAAAATGTTATGCTTATACTAAAAAGTACAATGTTCTGGATAATGTTCATATTCAATGGCAAAAAAAAAATGATTTAACACAAAAAAATTACCCGAGTGTAAAATTATATGTAGTTTGTTACTAAAATTTTCGCAGGTGGAAAGTAATTATTACTTCAAAATATATTTATAGAGACTCCGAGATATGTCAATAAAAATTATCTTAAAAGACGAATTGGAACTCATTCTTCTAAAATTTGTGTTTGAAATAATAAACTGGAACTTTTTCTTTAAATCAGATGATTGCAAAAATAAAATTGCTCATTTAAAAAAGAAAACGGCTTCAGTTTTATTTAACAATAAGAATTAAATTCTTACTGATATCATAAATACTTATCTGAATAAAAAAAAATGTATTCAACTTCAGTATGGGTAAAAACAAAAAAAAATAATTTATAGAAACAAAATTTGACATCTTGGAAACTATGTGTCTTTTTCTCCCCATTTTACACCTCATTAATTTGTAATTACAACTTACATGCATTTAAAATAGAATGCTTCAAAAAAGTTAATCGAGCTTATAATCGAAAATGATTTGAATCCTATATTTAAACTCTGAAATCAAGGAATTGTTGAGGTTAATTTTAACATCTTCAGCAAGCGGAACAACTGAGCGAAGTCGAATGGAACTAACAAAACTATTTCTACTGTTGAAAATGTAGATTTTAAATATTTGTTTCCGTTTATAATTTCCGCAATAGTTAAACAACCGAAGAATGGGTATTTAAATTCGTATACTATAGATTGATTGTTAACTGTAATTTGCATGCTCCAATGAAAATGAGTTACAGAAGTTTCTCATCTTTAGGCTTTGTTTCTAACTCTGGTTATGTGTACATATTCTGATCAAGTCCAGCTTTAAGACATACAGCATGTTTTAAAATCCAAATGGTTTTATAACTAGATTTGATGGGTTTTTATAAACTATCACATTTGTATAATAAACCTGAACAAAATTCACATTTATTTACTTATGAGTTTTAATTGCTACAGTGGCAAACTTTTTCATAAGTGCTTATATATATATATATATATATATATATATATATATATATATATATATATATATATATATATATATATATATATATATATATATATATATATATATATATATATATATATATATATATATATATATATATATATATATATATATATATATATATATATATATATATATATATACATATATGGTTTCTATACCATTATATACCGTTGTTCAATCAAATAGTGATTAAAACCCAGTCAGGGAAATCTAAATTTTACTTATTCATACGAGTCACTCTTCCCAGCTAAATGTGTACCGTTTCCCGATACAAAGCGGCACCCAGTGACTATTTTTAGACGCATTTATGTATATAATCAATAAACAAAATTGGTTAGCATTTTTTTATTCGTTTTAGCTGCAGGATGCTGTTTCTTTGAAGAATTTTGTAGTGTCTGTGTGACACAACATTAAGTTTTTTTTTTTTTTTAAATTTATTTTTTTATAACACGCATATTAGTTATATGCATAAATGCTTATTTCTTTGAAACACTATAAATGGTAACCACATTTTTATATTATGCTTTTTTTTAATAATTTACCTGCTAAAAATGTGTATGTATAAATATTATAAAAATATTTAAAGAAAGTTATCTATACAATATAACTTTTGGTTATCCCATTGAGTTAATTTCAGTGAAAGGCATTTTTACATAGCGAAGTGTGAATAGGACCTGTCTTTCAACATTGGTTATAGAGTTAGGATCAACTTACACAATTAGTCTTTAATTCCGAACCACAATTTATTGATAAGGTCTATAAATGAACTTGGTAGCTACCTTCTCTCCATAGCATACCAGCTTAAGCACAGTGGTATATGATTCAACATTACTTAATGGTAAGCGATAATTTTTCAGTGTATAAAGTAAAGATTTCAATTGCAGCCCCACTCTTGAACAACGGGAAATGGATGTTTTGCTTCTACCTTCTGTATGCAAATCTGTTGTGGGGAGTGCTTGAGAGTTTTCCAGGTAATTTCCCTTACGACACAAAAATATGACCCATATGAAATGCAGTCCTGTAAGGTAATTTTTACAGAAGACACTAATTAGATTGCTCACTAAGCATGAATGCCTTACAAGTATCTCTCAGCATCGATTTCATTGACTGGATCAAGGGAAACGAACCTACGAACTATTGAACTGAAGGCCAGGGCAATAATCACTCAGCAATTAGCTTGGCGTTCTGGCCTTTATACTTACAATGTATATCTATAAGTTTTATTTTGTCATATAACTTCATAATTTTTTTCCTCTTCAATTTAAATGTTATTTGCTTTAGTTTGTGAAAATTTAGTTCTAAATAAAATATTGTCTTTAATATATATATATGAGACTGCTACTGAGATCAACTTTAAAAAATGATCATTTCGATAAATTTCATGTTAAAGGTTATGCAAATAATATATATATATATATATATATATATATATATATATATATATATATATATATATATATATATATATACATATATAAACTTGGCTGCAGAAATGACATTAAACAAATAATCTAAGCAGTTCTCACTCATGTGACCGAAAAATTATATAATACTGGATTTTTTTTTCTGCAATGCACTTAGAATATTAAAATTGTAGAATCTGTATTTTAAAAAAATCTGTTTAAATCTGTATTTAGATTTTGTATATGTTTGTTAACATTTTTTATATCTATCCCCTTCCTCATGAATCTGCTTGGTATTTGTAAACTAAATTCTCGAAATAAGGTATATATATATATATATATATATATATATATATATATATATATATATATATATATATATATATATATATATATATATATATATATATATATATGTATACCTTACTTATATATATACCCCTACATTTTTTTAACAATTTTTAACATTCCATTTGAATACTGTGATTTGCTATGTCTTTATTACAGAAAAAGTTGTTTACCGAAATATATTTCCTATGATTATTTGATAGAGAAAATTTTTAAATTGCGAGAATAAAAATTCAAATGATAGAAATTATGCTATTTTATAATATTTATTCAATTTAATTAAACGAATTTACCATCATTAAATCTTCAAAATTGGAGATTTATCTGATGTCCGTAAAGAAAATGCTGCCTTAGTAGAAATGAATCGGTTGATTCTTTGGAAAAGGAGGAAACTTTCATGAATAAAATACCCTGACTTTGTTGGAGATATGGTCAAAAGTGAAATCTACGATTGCTTCACCTTGGTGTTCTCCCCCATCCCATGACTGGTATGGTGGCAGGCAACCAGGAGATGATATCAATTTCAAGGGTAGTCGTGTGCAGCAGACAGCATTAACAAAACTCATTGTGCAGTTAATGCAGTATCACACATCTTACCCCTAGTCATCCACTTTCCTGCTTAGGACTTGAAAAAGAGGACTTGTTTCGAAGTCCTCCTTCTTGTTTTGGACTTCATGGTTCCATGGATCTGGTTTAGCCTATTGGCTAGCCCGATAGGATACGAAACAACAATAGAAAATATTCTAGTATTGATCAAATTTGAACTGGTAAGTTTAACTGTCAATGATTTTATCAACAAGATATATCTTAGCTCAATCAAGATCATACGCCTGTTTTTGATAAAATCAAAATAACCTCTGTTTAGGTAAATCAAATCGGAATACTAGTTTAACAATGTTTCCCTCAAGAACACCAATATCAAACAGCACTATTTGGGAATGTAATAGTTTTACAGTACATTCGAGGCCTAAGGCTTCAGCAATCCGATTTATAGAGGAAGTGATCTCATTTCACTCATACTACCCGTGCTGCTATATGCAAGCGAAACGTGGACATTAAATGTTGATATACAGCGAAAGGAAGGTATTAAGAACTATCTATGGGCCTGTACAGGAACAGGGTTGCTGGCGAATACGATATAATTTTGAATTACATAGGCTGTATAACCAGTCCCAGATTACCCAGGGTATCAGAAGCTAAGATGGCTTGGCCATGTCTGAAGAAGCCGGGAAAACCACCCCACTAGAATATCAACGTTTAAGAAGATCCCGTGCCCGAGGAAGACCACCAACAAGATGGCTTGTTGACATTGAAAATGACCTCAAGATACTAAAAATTAGGAACTGGCAAAGTGTCGTTCTGGACAGACTGGGCTGGAATAGGCGTACTGTAGAGGCAGATAAGACATGTAATAGCCTATTAAAGATCTCATTTCATAAATCTTGATCCAGTCAGAAAACCTCGTTCTGAACGGGTCTGTGCACATAAAGTACTTCTTAAAATCCAGTGTTTATTTATTAGCTCAAAGTAGAATGGATGATGTCTGCTCTGGTGTCGACTATGTCTTTTAAAAGAGATCCAAATGGTGTGGCATTTGATGATTGAAGGACAATTACTCAGGTGGGATAGATTAAAAGTCCACAATATTGTTTTCTATTCATGTATTTTTCCGTTCACTGGAAATACATCTGGAACATCCCTTCCCAAGGTGGGAATCGAACTCACGAACAGAGGGCAAACTTTCAACTGTAAACTAGACTAACTGTTTTAGATATAAAATATTATAGACAAGGTATTCCCGGCAAAAGATATTTTCTATAGTCAGAAAGTTAACAGATCCAACTGATGTGTTGAAGTTCATTCATTAAACAAATAAAAATTGTTTAAATTGTTTCGAATTTATTTTTAAAATTAAAATAAATTATCAATTAAACGCTTACGAAAAATTAAAGTCACGTTGTATAGCGAAGACTTTTTTTTTAAAATCTAAGGTTCTTGGATAAAATTCAAAAATAAAAATAAAAAAGGATTGTGTTGGAAGTTTGTTTTGTTCTATCATTCTTTTAGATGCAAGGTTTGTATTTTTTCTTTCTTTCTTTCTAGAGAAATTCCCTTCTTTAAATACATTTCATTTTCCTAGGAATTCCTTTCTGAAAATAATCTTTTATATTACATAGCTTTTTTAAGCAGTCTTTGAATGTGGTGACAGACGACAAATAAATGTTCATAAGAAAATGTTCTTTCTTATTAAAACAATACTAGTTTCTCAATATTTAATGTCTCTAATTTATAAAAAGTTACAACGAAAGATTTTCAAGGAAACTGCATTTAATAATTTACATAACAATATTGGCAATGATGAATAATGGGCACGATTTTCACAGTAAAAGTTTTTTCCCACACCTTTAGAATAAAATTCGCAAATGTGAAGAGAAAGTTTTCCATGCGTAAATTAAGAAAGATTGTTCGAAAAATTGCAAACGATAATTCTCGTGACACTTTTGAATGAAGTAATGGAGAAGCACATGAGGAAAAGAAATGAGTCACCTGATATGTCGAAATAAAGAGCAATCAGACAAGTGTGTGTATGATTTCCAATAAAACTACTACCTCTGCTTCATCATCACATATAATCAGAATTTTTCCTTGTATTAACGAAAATTCTCCGTTTCTTTCATTTTAATATTTGTATTTCTTAAGAATAACGCATTCATTTCAGAGCAATGGAAGAGGCCGAATTCTTGTTATAATTTGTGCGATTGAAAAACTCAAAATTTTTTTTAAAAACATATCCCTTTAGAATTTTTTCAAATATTCCTTTTTTTATCGTGAACTATTAGATGTATAATTTTTTTGCTGCCCATTCTTTCTAATGTTAACAAATATCTTGATTTTCTCATATAATTTTGAATTTAAATATCTGTATTGGACATAAATTTCAAGTTTTGAATGTGAAATTCCTAAAAATTTAACATAAAATTCATTTTACTACTAAAGTAATAATTGTTTGACTTAAAAAAGTCAATTGTAAAAGTCGAAAAACTAATTTTTAAAATTTGCTAGATTTTAGAAAAGCATATTATTTCATACATATATGCATATATTCAGTTAATATTGTTTTATACATATATGCTTCAGAAATATAAGTTGATTATATTATCCTTATTTTTCAGTGGGATCCTTTAACAATTA
Source organism: Latrodectus hesperus (assembly GCA_037975125.1). Lineage (NCBI taxonomy): Eukaryota > Metazoa > Arthropoda > Arachnida > Araneae > Theridiidae > Latrodectus > Latrodectus hesperus. The sequence continues at coordinate 37,201,453 of CM075857.1, read as the reverse complement.
AAATAATTAAAATCCAGTGTAATCTATAATGCATGAGGTTCCCCGGGTGCTTTTTAAATCCTTCCAGAATATTCATGGACCATAGTTTTGAAAAGCTGACCGATGGCTGAGTGGTTAGCGTTCCTGATTCCAGAGCTGTGGGTCCTGGGTTCGAATCCCGGTTCGGGAATGGATGTTACTTTCTCTCTGTGCTTCTCTGTCCTTTCTTCTGAGATGATGTATGAATATGGTCCAACCTATAAACGGTTTTATGGTGGTGTGGCGTGACCACTCACCTGCGTCGCTTGGTTCACAAGTGCCCATTGGTGAACGACAATTGAATACTAACTAGTTTTGGATTTGTTGTGGCGAAGGGTTAGTCACCCAATGCCTGCCGTTATTAAAAAAAATAGTTCTGATAAATTAAAGTATATATTTTTCAAAATTAAAATATAAAATTATGTGAAACATCACATTTTATTTTCGAATGACCGGCTGCTTTATTCAGCGCTACAAGATGATGGCATGTTATTCAGTGGGACACCCAGTGAGTGTACCTTCTTCTATCCGAAAGTGAAAGGATAAAGAGACACGCTCACACAGAGAGAACATCCATGCCCGAACCAGGGTTCAAACCCGGGACCTTTTGCTTCGAAGTTAGAGACGCTAACCACTCCGCCATCAGTCTGCTTTTAACATCACCTAATAAATGACATAATGTCTTAAGGCTAAGTTAAAGATTTTTAAAACTCTATAACATTTTTTCCTTGATTTTTAATTACTAGTTTTCAAAGGAGGACACAAGGAAAACTAAGCATAACTACATCCATCTCCTTAATTTATTAAAAATGAAGCTCTTTGGATTCGGACTTTCAGTCTCGAATTCAATCTTTATAACAGCTTAAAAAAACGGGTTATGTGTTTCTAATTTTTTTTTTTTTTTTTTTTTGTACATATTTGTTAGTGTGAGTGCTTAAAAATGTTTCAAGTTTACTTCATTTTGGTGTCATTACCTATTCAATTACCACATTACTATTCACCGTATCGTTCACGTGATATCAAAAATTTATAAGATAGTAAAAGTATGGTCTGTTGTTGCTCCAGCATGCTTCCCTATACCTAGTCCTGAGTTCGGCTCTACCAGTTAGATAGAAGTAGCTGGGTAGAGTCTTCATGGTTTTGAAGCAAGGACCAAGCAAAAGATCCCCCAATACTTAGCCTGCCTCCCCTAGAGGTATCATTTCACTTGGAGGACATTGCGGCCACTCCCAGTTTTAACGTGCCCCAGTCTCCTTTATCGAACACGACGGATCTTCAGTTAAGCCGGGATTCGAACTCACTACCTTCCGAGAGCAAGAACGTCGGCCTAACCAACCAGTCCACCGCGGCCCAAAAGGTATGATCTAAAAATATATCATTAAAATGTAAACATAAGAATATATAATATGATAAAGAAATATAAAAAATTTGGTACGAGCAATATTAAGAGAAGATGCAGTCCCATTTGCTTTTCAATCATTCTTATTTTATGGCTGCGAAACTTAAACGATATGTTTTTATCAGAGGAACGTTCGAATCCTTCAACTGTGTATAACTCACATTAAAGTACCGTTTCTTTTGTAGCATTTTGTGTGGAATTTCTTCCAACTAATTTAATTTTCCTTTTTAAACTCACGATTTAGAGCATAATCGACAGTTTTTATCCCTAATATCAGGGGGTGTTTTTGTAATAACTGATCATGTGGACTTAGTTAAACCAGCACAGTATGCGCAGTGCTCTGTACAATGTATTCTTGGAAGGATGTAGCAATAAAGGCCATGTCTAAAACATTTCAACATGCAGACTTGTTTTTAAAAAAATACGTAACTGTAAATAAATAAAGCTAAGAACATTTACCTGACGACTTAAGGAAATATGAGCTGCGACAAATTGACACACAACTGCCCGAAATTTTCTTCTGGCAAAAAATACTGAAGTTTGAAATTATTGAGGACATAATGAATGAGAACGAAAAAGAGCTTTCAGATATCAAACAAGAAGAAAATGATGTAATACAGTGACCGTAGGCAAAACAAGCAGTTAAATAGCTAACATGACTAAGGTATATATATATATATATATATATATATATATATATATATATATATATATATATATATATATATATATATATATATATATATATATATATACCTATATATATATATATATATATATATATACCTATATATATATATATATATATATATATGTATATTGAGAAAAACAACAATAATATATTTCCCTGACACGAAAACATGGAAAAATGTGTTTTTAAAAATATAGTTTTGAAACAGGAAAAAAATAAGTAATAATTTTTCTAGATTTTCCATCAATAAAATGAAAACAAGAAAACTTTCTTTCATTTTGTATAATGCCTCTTATATAAAGCGCATTTTAAAAAACTTTTTTATAATAATATTTTCTCATTTATAAAGAAAAAGCAATTTGATTGAAAAATTACATGATAATATGATCAATCATACTTATATTTTTTTACTTCATGAACTTTTCGATTTTAAATACTCTATTTTACTATTTCTACGAGAAAATTCATTCAAGAGAAAATATACTAAATCCTGGAATATACATTTTAACAGTAAATGAATTTTGAAATAGATTAGAAAATAGCAATTTGAGTGCTATTTTATTAATTATATTTGTATGTTTAGATATAAATCAATGTACTTTATAAACATAGCATTCATTAATCCTAAAACTTTATGCTTGAAATAAATATGGAACTATATTTAAAATTTTCGTGAAGTAGTACAAGCGTCTGGTTTATAGACAGAATCAAGTAAATGAACAAGAAAATAGAGCCACTGGTAGAAAAATGAGAAAGAGTAAATAATAAAATAATTTTAATTTTAAATAATAATTATAAAAATATCTTTTAAGATAGACTACTTTCAATTCTTGTTCTTAAAATTTGCGTAGTTAAATTTCTCCCTTTTTTGAAATTGTTTTAACTAAAAAATTTCTATTTATAATTTTCTTAATAATATTATAGACTTTGATGTATAAATTAAATTAAATATATGATTTTTGAAATATTTTATACTATATTATCGAATTAAATATTCAATACATCATAATTAAAAGAATGGATTTTTTATATAAGAAAATTTAGGGAACAAATAAAAAAAATTTATAATATGAACGAATTTTCGAAGTTTCAATCCTTTTCTAAAGTTTTATGGACATAATTATCAAAAACTACACTGACTGCTTCGTCAAAATCAAGAATGCAACTGCTATAGTAAAAATATTACATATAAATATATTAAAATACTAAATAAATACTTAGCATATTAAAATTTTGTCTTGAAGATTAATTTTTCATAAATAGGTAAATCAAATTTAACATTTTTTAACAGAAGAAAATCCTTTTTATTCTTGTAAAAGAATTGGTTTTTCAGATCCACCATACATGGGAAATAATTTTTACAGGGTTTGAAGATGATCAGTGAAAAAATATATAACGTTGATTGAAAAGACAAAAATTTGATGGAAAGATAAAGCTTTTAAATAAAGAAATATACGATGAATTTAAATATTTCCTTTTTTCAAAATTATACATTAAATTTAATTTTAATTTACATTTTATACAAGAAATTCAATCAGAAAATTTAGTTATATAGTAAAATAAAAATGCTTGTTTTAATATTAAACAATTAATTAAAGGTTGTGAAATTTGAAATCAAATATAAAAGTCAAAGTAATTATTTAAAAAAATGCAAATAAGAAAAACAGCTAACACCTGATAATGTTTTCCATAACTTATCGGTTTTTAATGTTTTTATGATTGGCCTTTATTGACACAGATGGCCAATAATCAAATTCGTTGGATAGACTTGTTTTTCTTTAAGTTTTCTAAATTTCACATCAAATGAAATCTTTTAATTATTAAAGAATTTTAATCCTTTCTATATTCTTATTTTTAAATGTGATACTCTTATACAGTACTATTATATTGCTAACATTTGCATATTATTCGATTCCGAAGAAGAAATTTTATCCTCAACATTTCATATCTTTACCGGTAAATGGAAAATAATATGTAAGATCTTAATATTTTTTTCTTTTGAGATAAATGCAATCACATTCACCATGTAGATATCATTGTTCTGAATTCTTTACAAGCTTAAAATAAAAATCAATTTATATAATTTATTATATGTTTGAAATATCATTGACAAAATAAGGTGTTTTAGAAATATTTGACACGTTTAATGTATAATAATTCATAAAATTATAAAAATACAATCAAACCTATAATATTTATTCATAAAATAATTTATGTTTTTTCTTATAAATGATGTAAATGTTTACAGATTACTACTTTTATATATATATATATATATATATATATATATATATATATATATATATATATAGATAGAGTAGAGAGAGAGAGATAGATAATTAATAGTAACTTTTTTAATTAATCAAATGCCAAATGAAGAATAATAAAGTAAAATGTCATCTTTTCCCTTTGTTATTCTTCATTTGACATTTGATTAATTAAAAAAATTATGATTAATCATATTTTAGTAATTTTATTCAAGCTGCTTTCGAGCTGAATTTATCGCTAAGCGTGTAATTTTTGTGTGTATTCTCTTGTATTTATTTCAATTTATGTGCTTATGATATTTATAATCATGCTTTATATATATATATATATATATATATATATATATATATATATATATATATATATATATATATATATATATATATATATATATATATATATATATCTGTGTGTGTGTATATATATATATAAAGCATATATAGATAGATCATTTGGGCATATTATAAATTATAAGCAAAATCACATGTTCCAATATGAGTATCTTGTTTTTAAAACATAAGTTATATTTATCATTAAAATTATTAATTTAAAATCTATCATTTTAACTATTAAAAAATCATTTTTTTTAAAAAAAGTACCTTTTTATATTTTTAAAATTATATTACACAACGCCTTCCAGTACTATGATATTTTTAGCACTAGAGTATGATAACAAAAAGCAAAATAAAATTGGTATTAGACATGAAAACATTCGTGCAAATAGGCGGTCACGAAAATCGTTTCACTTCACCATTAGCGAAAAATTTGCAGTTTACTTACACTCAGACTCTGACGTGATAAGCAAATTAATTTCTTGGTTTTGCACTTGAAAATTTCAATTAATTATCTTAGTTATTTAGAATGATCCATGCATTTTGAAAATTTACTTTCTTCTTGATGTGTGTTGTTCCTTTTTCAATTTGCTGTTGAATTTCAACACGTGTTTTTTTAAAGTGACGGTAGAGGGTGTGGAAGATTCGTGTAATATATGACTAACATTCAGCAGACCGTGATGAAATCAGCTAATATTATCCTGGAGAGGGAGTTGAGTTGTTGGGTGGTTGTCTAAGCCCCTACATTAACTGGGAAGTTTTAGGGGAGAAGAGGATTAGGGGCTAAGCATAAGGGGTGGTGTATAAATTGTTTCTAAGTTTTCAGCTGATAAAATCAGCATTGGATTCTAGAATTTTCGTGAGCAATTTCTAAATCAGCAAATTAGGGTTTAGGACTGTAAAAGGAAATTTACGCAAGTAACAGCAGCATTTTTTATTAAAATGTTTTATACGAAAGAAATGCATTATTTGGAGGGAAAATATTAAGCTCCTAGTTTCAAACTAGAAAATTGCTGTGACTGATGATTTTAGTAAAATAGATATTCCATTTGCAGAACAATGCAGACAAAATAATTGCCGAATTTCTGCAAACAGATGGAGAAAGATATAAAAGTTGTGAATTACCGAATTAAAATTATAATCTTTCAGTGATGGTAGAGGTTACTGTGTGGCAAATTGCCTTATCTTACATTTGCCGTACCCATGAACCAATCCTTGAATCTTAAAAATAATTTGAAGAAAATTCAAAAGTTCGAATCTTTGAATTACAAACGTAAAAATAATCCAAAGATATTGTTTTTATAAAATCTCAAAAATTTAACCTAAAACAGATATATTTGTATATACTCAACAAATTTATTTATTAAAAATTTAACTTAAAGAGAAAGTTAAAGGCAATATTCAGTAAACTTACATTAAAGGTAATTTTTAATCCAATAACCACTAATATGTAATAAATATGCACGAATACGTAAATGATGATATTCAAGTTATCAAAGATCAGGATTTATGTGTTAGTGCACTAATATGCACTAATACGTAAATCATGATCCTTGATAAGTTGAATGTCATAGCTTTTGTATAAGTTTGATTGAATTTGGCAACAATTAATAACTGTATTTTACTAGAACTTCGCAAAAATAACAAATTATCTCACTATATTGCTGTAATAAAGCTGTTACGACCCGCAAATTATTTTGCAAGCTATGAACGGTCATATAACGAAAAAAAAGAAAAACTATAGAAAACGTTAAAGTTTTATTTAAAAAACTTTGTGTCTTCGAGTTGCTTTTGTTGTCATTTGTGCTGTCCATACCTTCATTTCTTTTTTACATATATTTGTGTGTGTATTTCATAAATGTAGAAAACTTTCACGGGGTTCATCCATTTCTTGGTTTAAAGTCCCATTTGTGCGGCTTTCCATCATTTATTTAATTGATGATTTTTTGTTGATTGTATAGTCACTATGAGTTAATATTTAATGCACTACATAAAAGACAAGTGGATACTTAAATGTATTTCGAAGGAATATATCTCTGTTTATATAAAAATAAATTGAAAGATATTAGGGACTTTTTGTCTTATTCCTTGAAACGTTCTCTGGTATTTTTCTTTTGTAAAACTTGAAAATGTTCCCTATTAAAATTCCGTTGTCGTTACTTTGGCGCCACGTTGTGCTGTCCTTCAAACAGCCCCGAGTAAACCAAAACAGTGACGCAAGTGGCTTCACGAATCGTCTCCCCGCATTTATTTTATGAGTGTATAATTGAAAGATGATTTCCATGGTAAGTTTAAGCAACGTTTTGCATAATAATAAGAAAGGCATACATAGAATAACAGATCGCAAGAAAGATTTGAAAAACACATAAAAAAGGTCTTATCGACACAACTGGTTGTTATTGAAATTTTTTTATAATTCTTCTGTGGGAAGCATGCTCAATGGCTATTCGCCAAATGTGCAATATCATGTGACGATGTAAAGGAGATATACACAAAAAAAACTTTTATTTCCTAGTAAAAATTAAATTCAAATGGCAAGTATTCTTAGGAAGTTAGAATAACCTTCCAAGAAGCTTAAGGACAAGCGACGATTTCTATAGGCTTTTCCATCAAGATTTTTCTTGAAAATACAATAACACATTTATATCACTCAAAATTTAAAAAAATCAAAGAGTATTGTCAGTTTCGAGAACCGCATTTTGCTTGTGCATAATATCCTTTCTTCAGAATTGAAGAATATTCGAGAGCCAATCGGTATAAAAAAGATGGTTATTATTAGTAACACAGTCGAAAAATCAATTTGTCACTGGTCCCTTCTTGAACATCGTCCCCCAGAGGTTTCTCTCCGTCCCTATCTGGAATTGTAAATCACTCCATAGGTGTAACTTGAAAACATCTTGACCTTGCTTTGAAGTTTCCTGACATAAATCTTTCAAACATCTATTTTTCTAACTGCGGGATGTTACAGTGTGACCACTTGTACCCAGATCCATTCTCATCTAAAGATGGAAAGTAAATATAGATAATCACTATAACAAGAATAATTTTATTCAATACGAATTCAAACAAATTCAGTTTTAATTAGCTCAGTAGAAACTGTAAGAAAAGTTTACATTCAACTGTAAAGCTGATGCCATTGTTTAGAATAAAATTAATTTTCTCTGACTTCATTTTGAATTCGTAAACTAATCTCTAAGTCAGAAGAAATTATAAAATTATAATTTAATTAAATGATTTACTAAAATAAGGACATAACATGTCAAAAACAAAATATATTTCAAATAGTTTAATAATCATTTTATTTAAAATATTATAATAAAATTTTTTTATAAAATCTAACTTAGTGAAGGTGGGTAAATTCACACATAAATCCAAAGACATAAATAAGAAATTATATTTATTGGCTGTGTTTCTATTTTTTTAATAAGATATCCTATTGTAACCTTTTAAACAAATTTTTTTAACCTAAAATGCTTTTAAAAGTAAGGTGCTTATTAAACTTATATAAACTCCTCGCCTGTGTATATAGTTATCAACTTTCGTGTCATGCCATTTTTTTCCTTTTTTCATAATTAAGTGTTCATACTATTTATAAAATTGCCTTCAATGTATAATAATATATTTAATGTCATAACTACCCTAGAAATTGTTAACTGTCTTTCCATTGATTATAAATTGTTTCTTCGTTGATTGTTGTATGTGTCATCATGTTGAATTTTATTTTTAACTCAGAGAAAATATTTAATGCTATTGCTTGATGTTCAACAGGGGTTAAAGCCCCTTAAAATGTTTTGTAACTTCTTGCTACCAATATGTAAGCACAATTTGATTGCCTTTTTAAATACCACGATGGTGGCGTCCTCAGGGACCTCGTAGAGGTGTGGAGCATACTAGGTGTTGGGGAGACGGCACCCGTTAACCTTAAGGTACAGTCCGGGGTCTCCCCACACAGTTATTGTATGTAGAAATGTATTTTTGAACATGCAATGGCTGTAAAAATACTTGTTAAATTGCATTGCGAAATATTAAGTAACAACTGCAAAACAACTTCTTGCAGTTCCAAATAGTGAATGTTTCAAGATAAATAGTAAGTGTAATCAGCTATTTCTTTGTGTATTTGTAATAAATGTGCAAGAGAAATCGCACAATAAAAGAACATTTTCAAGCCATGGTGTGACTCAGTGTTTCTCAACCGCCGGTCCGTGGACTGGTACCGGTCCGCAAGAAATATTCACCGGTCCGCGAAATATCCAGCTTTTATAGGCCGACTATATCGAAAAAATATATATATATATCATTCACGTTGGAGTTTTAATTAAGTTTTGGTGCTTTTATTCTTGTTGCAATATTATATAAATAAATTGAATATACAAATGTAAATTATAACAAACAAAGTGCTTTGAAAATTATGTATGTCTTCATGATTTATCTTCGTGAAAAATTGTGCATTGGGTCAAATTATTAATATTACCGGTCCGCGCGAACGTGCCGAAATATTTTACCGGTCCTTGGAGTAAATTCAGTTGAGAAACACTGGTGTGACTGATAGGCAGAAAGATCACAAGACTTAGAATATCATGAGATAATTAAAATGTGTTCTTTTCAAGATATAATATTTTTTACAGCTATCTTTTTTCTAAATATTTATACTGAATTCGATATTTCAGTGAATAGTTAAATTACCAGTTAATCTATCAGATTCAGAAATCGAGTCCGAGTATTGATGTTTGAGTCACTGACTGCTTATGCCGCCTCAGACATTTTAAATAAGTTATCCAAAATATTACCACTGATAAATCATTTATTTACAACACATCTTATTTGTTAGCCAAACACAATAAAGTACGCGGATATTCATGCATTTTTGAAGAATTAAAGACTTGAGTGTATAATGTATCATAGATTGAAGTTTGAATATTAGTACATGCATTACATGAAAATCTTTTTTATTTTATACAAATTCACTTTTATACAAATTTAATGAAATTTTCGTATTTAGTTAAATTCTCATGCAAAGGAAAGTATAAATATTCAATATCAATTACGTAAATACTCAGGTGAGTAAAAATGGTGAATTTTGAAGAAATTACATTATTAATGTATGTTTATTCCCGGCTTTAATTTCCTAATTATATTGGTGAATTTCATGACTACATTTGCTTCATAAAGCAACATTCGGATGCAGACTGCTAAACTGAGGGACCAGTAAATAGTTTGAAAAAAGTTACTAAATAATGTCTCAATTCTCTCGATGGAGTGGGAATTGAGATAGTGTAGTCTTAAGAACCGGTTATTAGAAAAATCACTGTAACATCCTGTTTGTAAGTTACAAAAATAGTTAAATGATATGAAATCTTTAGAGAAAAAAACCAGGAAAATTCATGAAAGAGCCTCAGAGATCGCTATTCGGTTAACTGTAATCGTATTCTCATGTAATGAAATACAGAGTTTCAGCTCCGAACCTCTAATGGCTGGATACTGATTCCCATTTCCATACCAAAGTCAAGTAAGACTGGTAGTTCGTTGGGTTGCCTAATATTCTTTCATATTATGCTGTTTAGAGCAAGAAAATTCTATTGACAGAGTAGCTGGTCTCGCTTGATTTTTTTCCACACAACTAACAATCTCTGTGCTGAACTCATCCATGTACATTACATTTTTGCAGACACTCTCCTTCTGTACGCTGTCTCTATATTAGTGGGAAAGCACCACATGATATGTCAAGTTTGCAATGGGATAGTTAGCGCTTTGATTTTTCAGTTCAGTATCTCATGGGTTCTATTCTCACTGGATGTTCTTAGTAATTCCAACCCACTTTAGCTTGCAAATCCCTGAAAAGTTAACCTCCATGGGTAAAAAGTAACTGTAGATCGAAAAATCAACCAACCTGTTACATCAGACGTCGACTTCTTCATTTAAGAAAAACTCATGATTGGGATGTGTATCATGTGATGGATGAATTAAATCTCTTAAGGCATTGATGCCCCCCAAAATCCTGTTACATTCGTTTTGGGTGAGTTTCATAAGGTTACAAAAATCTAAATATTAAAGATTAGAATATCCAGAAAGATGCGAGAAATATGCCTGTGTGCATTTGAGTTTTATTCGCTTTTTTCACAACTGAAGCTATTCTGCGTGATTCCGGAAACGTAATTTTAAAGCACTGTTGAGAGGTAATTTTTATAGATTCAATTCGATATTTGATTTTCGACGGATCATCAAAGTAAAATAAAGGATAATTATTCTTCAGCATTCGAGGAAGATATCACTGCAGCAGGGTAGTTCTTGAGCTTCTAAATAAAATTCATTCTTCCCTCCCCAGAAAAATCTGTACTTTTTATTTTATGTGATTCTTTCCCCATATTGTGTAGAAAGAATATTCATAAATAAAATTGAGCCTATACACTTGCTATACGAATCGAAATTTGGAAAATTTTCAATCACTCTATTAGATTTAAACTCCATTAGGCTAAAACGTAATTTGCTTATTGGTTAGTTAATAATACACTTGTAGAATTTTTAATGTATCTTCAACAACTAAGCCACATTGTGGCTATTCACAGAACCTTTCATAATTCCCCTTTGAATGAACCATTTTTCTGCATACAAATTCATATTCTTTTTGGGAAATCCATTAATAATTACAATTATCTTTTTATATGAGAAATCGACTCAACTGATTGTAACAATGATACATTCGTTTTACTGAAAAATGTGTATTATTCATTAAATTTATGAATTTTTTTAATATGCTTATGTCATATCGCGTTGGGTTACTGAACCTGACAGCTTACTATCCAGTTAATTAAATCAGTTGAGTTAGTTTAGAGATAAGTAACTTCTCAAGGAAATTTGTCATGGCATATCAAAGACGATGGTTGCATAGCAAATGAATTAAGCAATCTTTCACTACACTCGTCACCGATTGTATCTCAAGCTCTTTTTTGTTTCAAGACTAACATCTCTATTTCGTAAATAGATACAACCAACGGCACTTTAAAAAATGGAAAGAAACTTTACTCTTCAATAAATACATAAACTACTTCAGAAACTGGTGATAAAAGATAAATTTCTTCTTACACCTGCTAAACAAGATAACTCTCTCCTCACTTTTGGACAACCCGCACAAAAAAAAGAATCTCTTCCCCAAACATTTTGCTCTTGAGGAATGAGCAGAAGAAAAAAAAACTCTTGGTGAAGGTGGAAATTTGAGTAGTCTAGTACACCCCCCAAGCTTTTCAGTGGGGATACATGACCCCGGATTTCCACCCCCATGACCTTGACTCCTCTTGTTCAAGGTTGAAAGCCCAAAACACTGAGAGTTTAGCTCCTTTCCAAGGTTTTTTTGGCGACTGATTTGGCGCTATTTTTTATATAGAGACAGTTTTTATGCATTTATGTGAGAAGGAACAAAATAAGTTTTTCTATATATCTTTTTTTAGTCATTTTATATAAAATCAAAATTACATAAAATGATAAAAATATAAAAATATTTTATTATCTTTTCTTGTGAATTTTTTCTCACCCAGTTAATAATGATTTCTTCTTTTCTCAGGAATTCTAATAAATATTTTTAGCCCCGCAATAAATTGAGCAAACACATAAACTAAATTCGCTATTTGAATTCAGTATGTTAAATTATATTTTTAAGCAAATAGAACACATAAATAAACTAATAAATAGTATATAATCGAAGGAACATCGGCATTATATAAAAATATCTCATCACATTTCATATAATAAATCAATATAATTAAAATATATTTTTAAGAATAGCCATATTATATTAAAATTTAAACGATATTGCATTAAAACAAAAAAGTCGATACACTAAACGTGCGTTTTAAAATAACATCGATATGAATTGTTACATTAAAGCATTTCTTTAAATGAACACACCACTCTTACGACCAACAACTAATATCGGTTTAACCTGATTGGATTTCAAGATGTAGGCAATCCAAGAATAAGATATTGGAAAAAAACATAACAAAAATCAGGCATTCCATGGTTAGCTTCCCTTTAAGCTTGAAACACTAATAATGGCTTGTTTGCCTAATTAGGTACATTTTTAAAAACAAAGTATTGACTGATTGAATTTATACTTTTCCAATTAAAAAGTTGTAGATTCGATCCTATTTTTATTAATTGATGAATGGTAAATGCTTATTGATGGATATCGATAAATGGTATAGGCTTATAGTCTGGTAAGTATTTCTGATCAATTGTCGTAGTTGTTGGACCAGCATTCTTCCCTTGTGCCTTGTCCAGAGTTGGGCTCTACCAGTTAGCTAGTCTTCATGTTTTCAATATAAACAATAGTTGGCACGAAAGGAATTTAAAAGGGATCTTGTACCTGGTTAAGTTGTTCGATGCATAGTTCCGAAATCTGTTATTGGTTAAAATTTCAAATTAGGTACCCCTATTAATAAAAAAATGGAACATAAGTGTGGTTCATATTTTTCCCTCTTTCGACGTTTCAATACAATTTGACGCTGCTTTTAGTACAAAACTGTCTTCTGATAGATGGTCTCTTTCAACTGATAAACGGCAAACGAAATAACAAACGCAATATCTATGTTTTATTCTTTTATAGAAACAGAATCGAACCTTTAATATTTCTTTCTGAATATCATAACCATGATCGATAGATCATGATATTCTTTTGATGAAATTTAATCCTACAGAATATTTCAAGCAATATTTTCAAAACTTAAGTAACTTCATACACCACTTTAAATTCCTGAATAAGAATAATACCCACATTTGAAAGAAAATACCCATCTCAGATATTCTCGTGTCTTGTGCCAATATTGATGTTACATTCCTAAAAAGAAATTGTAATAAATGTACTATAATTCATATGGTGTTAGATATAAATAAATGATTTAAATTCAAAGTGAAATGAACGAATTAACAGCGAAAAATTATCAAATAAAATGATAGTTCTAAAATTTAAATCAACATACTTTTAGATGTTGTATGAGCTTTTATGATGATAATTTATTGAAACCAGAAGGTTTTTCTACTTTACACTTTGCAAATAAATCTTTTTATCAGACAAACAGGATATCCATGGTTATGTCTTAAATGTTCAATTGGAATCTAATCTGGTGAATCTTTGGAAGAATTACAACCCGGCGAAAGCATTTTTAGCACTTCTTTGCGTGAAAATTGTCTTGCTAAGGAATCTTTCCAAAGGACAGTACCATGAAGAATAATATAATTGGTCAGAGGATATACTGATATTATCGCTGAAATATTTTCTCAAATCTTTATAAAATAAAATAAATATAAACAAATGATACTCCAAACCAATGCCCAGATAGACGGCATAGTTAATCAAGATAAAAGAATTGATCAAAAGATTGGTTTCCTAAATAAAAAAGCACAATCCTTATTAGGTTTTATTCATCCGCCATCAAAGCTCTTCTGTGTGACAGAATCACGTTCAAGTAAAGAGATCGTAATTTTGAATTAGGTTAATTGACGGGATCGAAACACAGCTGGCATTTTTCTTTCTCCAACATGTCACTGGAAGAATATTATCTCCGAAGGTTCAATATCCATGGACTAGCATAGCAGTTCATAATCTGGCAACGGGAAATCAAACAAAATCAATTCCTTTAACCATCGTGTTTCCAAAAAACCACAAGCGGCGTTGGCTTGTACCACACTTCTGGCTTCATTTTGGTGTTCCTTAGCAACCTATATTAAGCCACTTGCTATGTTTAGTTGAGGCTGAGCAATAATTCATTCGAAGCAATAGTTTGTAGGGATGAATCTAAACTGAACTTCAGCTTTCATGACGATTGTATTCTTGCTTTACGATTGGAGATTCAAGCTTATAAAAAATGATGTATTTGCCTATAACGAGAAGTATCATTTCTTTTTGATTTTCGATCCCTGATAATGGTGATTCGAAGGAAATTATAGTTGTGCGATATAACCAGAACATTCTAATACATTTGATTTTTGTTTCTTATAGTAAAGCTCTTAGGAAGTATATTGTAATAAATTAGTTTCTTTCAGAAAATGTTCACAGGAATGTCCGAGACACATTAAAACTCTTTCATGACTAACATAATATTCAGTTTTGCAATAACAGAGAATTTATGAAATAATGTTAAACCAAGACAGAGATTCTTTATGTGTGATTAGTCTAAATGTACGTTTGCATTGCTTGTGATAAAAAAGAGAGTAAAAATTTTAAAAGAAGCTGTTTCCTAGTGATGGGACAACAATTGCATAGTGGTCACGGGTTCAATCCCTTTCACTATTGAATAATGGGAGATGGATGGCAAGCTTCTGCCTCTTGCATGCACATTTGTTCAGTGTTGATGCTTCCGGTTTTATCCCTTGCAACACATGAATATGGTCCACAATCCCTAAAAAGTCCTATAGAAAGACAATTTATTCTGTGGATATTAAAGTGTTTTACGGCAGCCCTAAGCTTTTTACTTCAGAGTATCAAAAATATTTAAGGCAGGGGACCATGATTTAGTATTACGACAGCGCTTTTCAGAGTGTAAGGATTTGGTTCGATCCCAACCACTCTTAAACAATTAAAGACAAATATTGCTCTTCTGCCCTCTGCACCTGTTAAGGTGGATGCTTGAGAGTTTACCAGGTTTCTTTTCCTGCAAAGTGGCATACGAAGCAAATGCTCATAAATCTCACAACAACTTATAGTTGTTCATCTATTTACTCAGCGACGTCAAAACATATGATGCAAACGAGAGTTAAATACATTATGTTCTTTCCATGAACTTAGCCTCAAATCTAATTTGAGTATGTCTAATTCTAATTTGAGTAAATCTAATATGAGTAATTTGAGAGTTTATTTATTCTCGCCCATTCCAAAATCCTATTTCTTTTCCATATTATTTCAAAGTAATTTTAATTCATTTAATAATTTTTTAACATAAGATGGCTATACTCAATAACTATTTCGGATAAGATTATTATTTCGTATAAGATTTATGATCATTATCAACCTGAACTTTGATAATGACCATAAATCTTATACAAAAATGCTTTTGTGTTATCTTAGGAGGGAATGAAGTCCCTTTCACTTCCGAAAGGTAGCGAGTTTGTTATCTCATGCAGCCGCGAAAACCGTCTCCTCTAGAGATAAATGTTAAGTATTTGTAGTGTCTAATGATTTCCTTTAGTAATGTAATAGGGAAATTTTGAGATTCCTTAGCAATGTAATGGGGAAAATTAGAGGTGCTTTTGTAATGTAATGAGGAAATAGGGAGAAGACGCAGCCAACTTTGGTACTGATCACGTCATTAAGGAATGGTACAGATTTGCAAGTTGGCAGAATGTGTGTTGGGTCTTCAATAAGATGAAACAGGCAGATGGGAACTTAGCGTAATATTAGTGTAAAAAAACAATACATTTAATCTGAAGAAAAAAATTTAAATCCTGCAATTAAAATTTCACGATTTTGATAAACCCTAGAAATAATTAAAAATGCATTTAATCGCGACAGTGAAAAAAATTCTAATTTACATGTTCAATGTTTCATTATTAAACTGAAAACATTTGTTAAATAAGTTCGCTGTCTTAAAAATATCTCTTTCAGGAATTTATATGCCAACACAGAACTTTAATGGCAATTTTAACTGCATATACATTCGGAAAAATGTAAAATTTTTAAAACAATTATTTTAATAGCCACTTCAACTCGGAACCAATTCCACAATCAAATTCCCTTACCATTCTAAGAAAATCGCCTTGAACTCCAAATATGGCGTGTTTCAAAACAGGAATATTTTGTTTTGTAAGTATCTGGCAACCTCCGTGCACCCCACCGACTGGCGCGCCTATGGAGGGAAGGGGGCATTCCCTCATTCATTCCGACGGTCCCCTATCCCCCGAACGGCCCATGCCAAGACGAGACGAGGGAAGGTTCGGGAAAGGGAATCGTGCGTAAGAACTTATACCCCCGGCACTAAATAGGGATTTATCGCGATCCGTAGAGGGAGGGGAAACGGTGGTCATTATCACTCCAGACTTTTCGGGCACTCGTAAAATCATGGTCCCCTTTTCCTCTGCTCCGGATGCAAAATGAATATTCAATGCCCAGGACTGTTTGCGCTGAGCGTCCATTAACTGTCTGAGCGATAAAAACATCCTTCAGAGGAGTGGTTGCAGGAAAAAGGAAGTAGGCATATATTTAAACACGAAACTTGCGTTGTGTATGATTTTATGCAGCTGTGTAGGAAACAGAATGAATTCAAACAAAGAAGAAACTTAGTTTCGTTTTTTCCTCATTTAATTAATGGTTTTCGATAATGTAATTTCCGAAACTCGAATGAAATGTTTAATTTGTTTCGAATCAAATCTTAGAGAAACGAACATGCAGAAAGGAACGCAAAAATATTCATGCATTGTTTATTAGAAAACGATTGTTTCAATGAATGCGACGAACAATCGTGAAATTTAGCAGAAGTGCTTTTTAGTTGAAATACAGTGTTTATTAATAAAGAAAAGTGAGAGAAATAGTATTTGTTATTTTAAGATAGTATAGGAAATACACTGGGTCATTCTTTTCGCATCAAACATGCTATATATTCTTGAAATATGCCAACTAATGTCTTCCTTTCTTCAGTATATGATACAAACTTTCTAAAAAATCGCTAATTTCTATCATAGTTGCGATGTAAAACGATTTGTTTGGCTGATCCAGTTGGCTTCAAAGCTAAACAAAACATATTAGCAAGCACTGATAAGATGTTTTCTATAATTTTGGCTTTTGTTCTTTTATAAAAAAATTCCAATTTTTATATACATATTACTTTGTAATTTATAATTCTTTTAGCAAATGAAAATTACTTTACCCAGTAATCAAACAAGGAAAATGATACTGTTTATTATATTTGTATTTTAAATTTTAAAAGTAATCCTTAGGAATAGATTTTTAGATTCCAAAATTTATTGTTTTATTAAATTTTCACTTAATGGAATTTCTATAACTTAAAAAAAAATAAATTATATTCTTTAAAATTTCATATATAAACAAACCTTAAACATTTTTGATGACTTAAATGCTTAAAATAATTTCCTAATTGAAAAATAGGAAAAACATAAAATTTAAAACCTAAATAAAAAAAATAAATAGGAAAATATTTCCTTATTGTACCTTGTACTACACATTAAAATAATTTGAACAGACAAGTGCAACAAAAGAAAATATATTTGTTGAATATATTTGAAATTATACCTTTTTGTTAAGAACTAATGTGATGTGTGGCTCATCCATTGAGTAAATATTTTTATTTATAGTACACTGTTGAGTGAAATATAGTCGATCGTCTAAAAGACATAGACAATATTTTTGCGTATAATTATTGATAGAATAAAGCAACAAATCTCTAATTTTTGATAGAATTGCAACAAAATCTCAATTAAGCTGACAAATTAAGAATATCCAGCATAGCAGGCAATCGAATAGATAGCACTCAGGCTCTTTTTGCACAAGAGTTTACCATACAAGCATCCCACCTTGGGTGTGGAGGTTTGTTTGCATTAGTTTGGAATCCATTTTAAACTACAGGCCCTTATCTCATTAGCCCTCATGATCTAAAAACGACTGTCTATTGGCAAATGTGAGAACATTCAGAATAAATAAAAATAAACTATCTTACTCTTTTTTTTTTTTTCAAAATATAGCCTCAAAGAGTATTTCTTAACATGTTGAAACTTTTCCTAACTACAATTAACGCATTTATTTCCCATTTTATGTGAATGCAAAGACAAAAACTTAGAAATGCAAATGTAAATAGACTGAAAGAATTGTTTTACGGAGCGTGATGGTAGAAAAAGGAATAAAAAGAAAAGTCCTATTTATTCCAATATGGAAATATTACTTCAAAATTTAATGCATTTTTTATTCAAGAATTCTCATTAATCTCCTGAATAATGAAAATTTCTTATGCTAAAATTTTTACGCTAAAAGAAATGTGAACCATTGTGAATTTTATCTAGAGTTCTGGAAAATAATCGTTATAATCTTACGTTATAATAGATTTCGATATAACGAATAGCGACGGATGTACGGACTTTTACACAAAAAGTTTCTTCCTTTAATAATATAATATCTCCTTATTATTTAAGAAGAAAAGATATTAAAAGTTTAAATGTCAAAAAGAGCAAAATTTCAATGAAATTTAATATTGCAAACTTATATATTTTTTAACGTAATACGAGATTATACAATATAAGAAAATAGTTACATTAACCAGAAAAACTTTTCTTTGAAAAATGATTATGAAATGTTTTCAACATCCTTCATAGTCTCATATTTCATAAAAGAAAAATATTCAATCAATCAAAGGGTTCACGGAATGCATCAAATGTCAAACATAAGATAATATTCTAGTTTCTGAAACAGAGAGAGGATTGTTCCCTGACAGAACTGTTACAAATGTAAAAATGAAGCTAATTTTCTAGTTGTAGGTGTGGCGCACTAAAAATGAATATTAATATTCCGTTTTTGAAATGTATTCTTACATAAAAAAATAAAATATAAAATAATTTCAAGCTTACTCAGTGGAACATTTTTGCATTGAAATCACAAATAGAGATTCAATTCTTTTATCTTTTATCGTGTTTTTTAAACACATCTGTCTGGATTAACTTACGTATAGGATCCAAAATTCACCAACCAATTGTAGCAAAAATTTTCATGATTCCGTTTTGATTTCCTTTGAATTACAAATGTTCGAAATATACAACTACAACCAAGGAAACTATTTCTCATAAATTATTTAATGTGCATGAATATTATCAATTTAATTAGAAGTAAAACGTAAATTTGTCGAATATTCATTCATCTATGAAAGATATTTATAATTTGAGCTGTCTTTGTCAATAATGTTCTTTGATTAGTGTATGCTCCATGATAGTATTGTTAGAATCATAAGCACATGAAGGGTATTTATAATTTGAGTCGCCATAGACAGTAATATTTTGTGATCAGTGCAAATGTGCTGATAAAGTTTATTATAATCATAAACCCTTTGACTTATCTTAAGCTCCGTAAAGGATGTAAATAGTCTGAACCTCCAGAATCAATAATGATTGCTCTGTGATCAATACATGAGCAACGATATAGTTACTTATTTTGAAATCATTTGATGCAAAAAAAAACTTTTATATAAAATATTTTTCACAGCTACAAAACATAAGTCATAAAAATGCAGAACCAAGTTTCTAATGGAACTTCAATAAAATCAGTGGTAAATATAAAGGAATCATATGTTTTTATAACATTATTACAAAAGTCATAAACTGGGTGTATAACCATAATTTATGTAAATTTGAGCTCGAAACAAGATCAATCGCTAAATACTAGTGTCAAACTTTTCTATCATTTGTAAGAGAATTGTCTAAAAATGTGATAAAATCTATTTACAAATTTCTACGGTCACTTTTAGTAATGATATTAAAGCGTTATTCTACAATTTTGTTCAATAAATATTTAAGCGTTATTTTTTAAATAATTTTATTGGGTGTGATTTCGCACTGTTCCATAATAATTTCAATTTCTTCCACCCTACATTGAGATATGAAAATAAAAATTATCTACCTGATATTATTACTTATAGCAAAAAAGGATTTAAACACCACATATGCTTGTGAAATGATCAAATTTTAAATTAATAGTTTTTCACGATTTAAATCATATAATGAAATATTTACTTTAGTAAAATGTAGATTTCGTTTAATAACAAGCTGATATTAGTTGTTAGAATGTATACCTATTTTTCAGATCTTTGAGATGTGCACTGCGGTGAAAACAACTTGTGCGTGACAACGTTGCTAAAAAAGCACACCTGATAATCCTATAAAAATTTATGGCCAATTAAAGATTTTATGACCTCTCAATAAGCATTGGCAAGAAATACTATTTCGTATAATTGGAGTTGCAGTAAATTCTTATTTTTTACATTTTACCGGAAGATCAAATGTTGTTAGTATCAAAATCTATCGCAGTCGTCACATAAACTTAAAATGAAAAATTTAAGGAGTTTTTGCGTTAATAATGCTCAGCTAAAATTTGTTGTCAAAAAATTTTGGGAGAATATAAAAGTTTCTTGTTAAAGGTGGACGTTACTAGGAACGAAATCCTAATTGTCTGCATTATTTGGAATGGAATAATAAATGTCGTCACAATAATTGAAAATTACCGAATTTTTCATTTGTAAATACAAGTAAAAGATTTGAAGGAAAATTTATACGTATGTTGCTGATAAGTGATTGATTAAAATATTTCAGATTAAAATAACTATTTTCAGTATGAATTATTTACTGAAATCTCTCCACCATATTTCGCCAAATATAAATTTATCCAAAAAAAAAAAAAAAAAAAACAGAAAATGATTTTGAATAATCAACAAATGAGAATTTCAAAACTAATGTGAAATATAATGGATTTGAAAGTGTACTTAATTAGATATAATTTCGGAAGAAAGATGTCGATTATACACGTTTTACGCACTTTTATAACAAATGGCGTTATTATGTAAGGATCATTGAGAACGATATTTGGCTCGATATCGTCATCATCAGTGTATATGGCGTAAAAAACGAATGGAAATTTTACTATAGAAAAGTACCTAATTCTCTATTGTAAAATTCACAAATGAAAAAACAATATGCAACTTTATTACCAAGCACGACCATCTTTAAAAGTTGAAGAGCATTTCAGATGTAATTGCTTATATAATGATGATTTCAGAAATTTTGAAATTGGATCAAGTTTTTCTTTGAAAAATTATTATTCTGAAAATATATATCTTATGACCAAATATACTGTTTTATCTACTATAGTACTGAATTTGCTGTTAAGGAATTTGATACTGTAATGTTTTTTTCTTGTTATTTCGAAAGATATTTTCGAACTTAACCAAGGTAAAGACGGCCTCAACAAAGTTATGTTTGGCGAATTAGGTTATTGCTTAATTGCTTTAATAAAATGAGCCTTTATCAATGCAAAACACATAATTTTGATTAAAATGATATTTTTTAAAAAAGTAATTCATATTTTTTTAAGACTTAATCCTTTTATATTTTATTTAATTACCATTCTATTAAACTTGAAATAAAGTTTAAAAATATATTTTGCAAGAGACAACCAAATAAAGAATCACTTTACCTTTAAATGTTTTTTTTTTATTTTACATAAGTTACCGTATGCTGCTTGTAAGAAAAATAATAAATTAATTTTCAAGCATCTGTGATTTGGGATGAATAAAATAATTTTCATTATCTAGAAAATGAAAGATTTTTTTTATAAGTTTCCTGCAATCAAAACAGGTTTGTTTGGTTTTATCTGCAAATCTGAATAATATGTAACTTCTTTTTCTTTTTAGTGCCTTATACCAGTCGAGTTAAAATTTTTTGATTTACATTTACTTTAGCGAACAATCGAACTTAATATGCTATTTGATTTTGATTATTATAAACCTTATTCTAAAAAAGTTTCTTTTTAGTTTCAATTTTTTTCGCTTAATATTTGCTTTTCTTCTAGTATTTTGTTTTTATCCCATTGTTCTGTTCGATTGCATTCGAACTGTAATTCTTCCATTAATTAATAAATATTCTTAACTGTTCCCTAAATAGTCCTCCTTATTATATCTTTAGAAACAAAATGGTTTATGCAGTACAATTCTTATTGCAGAATTGAACAATATATCAGCAAAACAGACTTTATTTTTTGTTATTTTTTTTAGTTGTCCAGAATTTAGAATTTTTAATTAGTTTTTCTAAAAAAAAATATGGGGAAAAATATCATTCAAAACACTAATAAATTGAATTTTAAATATTTTTCTTTATGATTTTGTAAATTGAATCTAGATTTCTTGAGTATATGTGTAGTTTTATCGTGTCCAAAACTTATTTTATTCGAAAAAGTTACTCACATTTCTTTGGGCATCGAATTATATTGAACAAAAATCCCAGAATATGTGAACTATTCAGTAAGTATATTATCTTGTATTTAAAATATACCTTTCAAAAGCGATACTTAACTTAATTGATAAAAAAAACTACTCACTTTTCAAAAAATAATGTGTTGCTTTAATGCCGCACAAAACACCTTAAACCCATAGAGTAGAAACACCATTGAATCAAGAGAATCATATTTAACGGTACAAAAGTTTGCTTCGAAAAACGTGATGTAAAACTGTTACAAATGGCATAGTTAATGATCTGTTTAAAGATTTCGTCGATTTTAATAGCTCACAATATAACTTAACATTGAATAT
Organism: Latrodectus hesperus; assembly: GCA_037975125.1. Lineage (NCBI taxonomy): Eukaryota > Metazoa > Arthropoda > Arachnida > Araneae > Theridiidae > Latrodectus > Latrodectus hesperus. Next base: position 37,178,467 of record CM075857.1, on the reverse strand, counting down.
GTGGCCCATTACTGTTTGAAATAGGGGGATGGATGCATTCGTTTTTGATATTAATAGATGATTTGGGTTATGTTCATATGTCGCTAGAGTTAAAACCTGAATTTTTTTTCTACTATTTGTTGGTCTTTTATTACAGGAAATGACGATTAACCATCTAATAATTATGTCGCAAATTTTCCAGTAGTAATATCCAAATTTTCCTTCTCAAAATGGTCTGGTATCAATATTTAATTCAACAACTATCTAATAAATGAAAAATAATTTATTTTGTCGTCATTTAAATTTTTTGAAATATATTTTTTAAAGAAAAAAAAACATTAAAACAAATTATTAAATTCACACCAATTGTGGGGATTATGTTGGTCTATTTAAAGGAATTTTGGGGAAATAAGTTTTATTTAGTGCAGAGTCACATTTTTATTTAATGCAATCAAAAATTTCACAATGTTTATTTCAAAAGGTGGAAAAAGCCTTACTAACCTACACATGAAAACCTTTTCTACCAAATTTTTCCTTCCGATTTGATAGAAAATGAAATAAAAAGGGGGTTACTTTCAATTGCAAAAATCCAATTATTAGGATATAAATTTCTTATTTTCTGTGGAAGCACAAACAATCAGCATATGCCAGTAAAATGAAATAATAACAAAGAAAGAATCGATTTCCGAATAATAGTTGTAATAACTTTTTGTTAAATATAAAGGCTTAAATGAATTTTGGAAACAAAAGAATATAAAATAACCCTAGTCTGATTCTCTTTTGATTAATAAGTACAAAACATATAAATCAACAAAAACTCGTAAATCTGTTTTTAATGCTAGAAACGCCATCAAAATTGTTATGATTTAATTTCGAGCGGAATAACAGAGCAAACCAAAACAGCATAACAAAACGAATCTGGAGCACTTAAATCGGAAAATTGAATTGCGTTCCAATTTCTCACTCCTTTTCTTAATGAATTCTTCCATTGTTGTTCGAACAAATAATTTGTTTTTGTTATTTAACACCCTTTTATTTTCCATACATTCGCACTGTATTGTTGAAACATTTTTGATTTGAAAACATTATATGGATTTGTTTGTTTACTTTAGCCATTTTAAGTTAATGGTAACGTATCTCGATTTGCAATTACTAAGTTTAAAGTTGTTCAGATTATGCAGGATAGTTTTTATAAAATTTCAATAATCGAAGTTTCAGTAACATATTTACAAAACTTTAAGCAATTAATGATTTATGGGCGCGGTGCTCGTTGATTTTGCATGCTTGTTAAGAAATACAAGTAAAAAGTTCAGTATATAATAATGGCGTGTTTGATAAACATTTTTCGTCATTTAGTGCAGCATATTTCCTGTGTGATAATAAAATATTTCTAGTACAATATATAGTAGGAAGTTTTATTTAAAAAGAATGTGAGTGCTCACTTTAAAATATTTGATGATTTTATGCATGCCAATTGAAAGATTCGTTTTTAATGAAAATCGAATTCAGGATTATGATTAATTTCTTAACTTAAAAATTGCAGGTATCTTTTAACGAGATTAAACACCTGTGTTGCAGATTGTGTGAATGAATATACGAATCAAACTATATCTGCATTCTTATTGAAAATAAATTCTGTGAAAAAACGTCTAAGAACTGTGAACATGCTTAGATGACTACTTCAAAATTGGAATTGATTTTTTCAAATATTTTCTTCAAATTTCACTTGTTAAATTTTGCCTTTTAAAGCTATTGTATTAATTTAACACATCTTCCAAGAAAAATTTAAAAAATATGATATTCATAAGCAATCAAATAATACAACGAAATTTGACAAATAAATGTTAATTTTCTTTTTATTTATCTTATTGCACATTATTTCAGTGCCAATTGTCTCTCCAGGATTTGTATTACGTTTCAGAAGTAAAGGATTTTAAATTTAGTTATGGTTTATTACGTAATAATTTCAGTTGCCATACCATAAGCCATACCATAAGGACAACATAATTGTACGAAAAATCCTTTAGAAATTATTTTGTCCAAAGATTGTTTATTATTATAATTATTAATATTATATTATATCAACATATTATGTGTGTTTATTAATATCAAATTTAATTCATATATTATTATATTATTTCAGAAAAAAACATACATTTTATGAGATATTACATTAGAAACTTAAATTTAAAATTAAATAAACATTTTTAGCGTCATACTGAAAGGTAGTAAGCTCAATTCTAGATTCACGAATGCCGATTGGGACACGTTAAATAGATCTCGCAATGTCCTCCATGTGAAATGATATCTCTGGAGATGGCAGGCCAAGTCTGGATGCTTTTTGTTTGGTTTCTTCTCACGTAGATTCAACCTTCTTCGAGACGACGGTGGCGCACACACTGGATGTCTCACTACATAAGCTGCCACCTACTTAAGCCCTTACTGTGCCAAAGGATTAAAGGACGTGGCTGGGCATTAGAAAAAAAATATACAGTATTTTGTAAGTATTCAATATGTTTGGGAAACGAGAAACCACTTTGAATAACAAAAATTAGTACTAAGAAATGATTTAATTTGATTAGTAAGTAATGATTTATGTTGTATATGCTTCCTTTGATTAGTTTTTAACTGATCCATTCTACGGATCCCATTTTGAGGAGCAAAACAGCGTTCTGAACATTGTTAAGTGTATAACAAATACCGTGGGCTGTAGTAACCCAGTTGTAGGATTCGATTCCCAATGCTGCCAAAGACACACCAAGTACATGCGATGTACGTGCTCGTGAAATGTGTGGAATCGAAAGTTCAGTTACCATGGGTGTAATTATTTGGAGAAAATTTTCTCTCCCTCCAGATCATAGTCAAAATTGAGGGAGTAGGTTCTATCATGGTGACATCTATCGGAGGAGTCTTTGAGTTGTACTTTACCTTTGTGGTACTCTGGTTAAAACGAAAGACGCACCCTTCTGACTTAATTTTGCATTGCCATTGGCTAGTGAACCTGGCTTGTCTAAGAGTTAGGTATAAGTAACATCAGCAAATATCATTAAATTAGTTAATATCCTTTTATTTCGAAATCACATTTTCTTCCGATACTAGTAACACATTTTTCTTTGAAAGCCACAGCTCACTGATTTAAAATGAGCGAAGTTTCTGAACGTAAACCATAATATATATATTTTGAAAAAGATCATTCAGCAGGAACATTTATGTCATTATTGTTTGGATCTGTTATCACTTCTTGAATTTTACATAAGCGTGACTAATATCCGCCTTTCTTCTCACTAAAAATAATAAAATTATAAATATACCTTTCTCTTAAAGGCGTGACTTTCTTCTCCAAGAATCTGCTTTTTCTAAATAAAGATTTTAAAAGAAATTTATATTTAATTTGAAACGAGACCTTTTTGTAAGAAATACTTCAAAATTTCCTCAATTAGTTCTGAAGTTTTGAATAGAGAAAGAATATAGGCGAGAAAAGTTCAATGTGTGTGAAATTTTACCTGAACCGATCGAGCTATTTAAATTCTAACTTGAAAATTCAGCTGTTGATCATTACTATGAAAAAATCACGGACATTATTTTTTCCTTGTCTTTATCGGTTCATCATATTGTACATTTTATGTATATAAAATTAATACGTAAAATATTACTATGTGCAATTACACAATGAATATAATGATTTGTAAAGATTTATGAAATAAAACACTAATTCAGCCAATCCTGCTTTTAAGGTGTGAATGCTTGGTCAATTACTCAATTACAAGAAAACAAATTATTAACCTTTGAACGTAAAATCTTAAGAAAAATTTCTCATGAAGCAGTCCATGGGAATAATAGCTGGAGATACTATTTTTAATCTTGAAATCGATCAAAAGTACAAGCAATCCGATACTGTTAAAATTATAAAATGCGATAGACTACGATGGCTCAAGCATTTGCATTGATCTGACAATGCAAACTCAGTACTAAAGCTCACTTTTACTAATCCCATGGGAAACAGAAGACGAGGAAAGACACCAAAGGTGGCTTGACTCAAATGAAAAAGACAGTAATCTAATAAATAAGGAAAACTGAAGAAGCTTTGCAATGGATAGGACCAGATGGCAACGACAATCACAGACGGCCTTGGCTTGTAGTAAGCTGTAGAGCCTATGAAGAAGAATTACTATAAATATTACCTATGAATATTAAATATAAATGTTACTATAAATACATTTTACATATAAAATATTGCTATAAAATTAGAATGCACCAAACAGTCCAAAACATCACCTATAACTATGGGGCACTTCACCAACTCAAGGTATGTTGCATTTTATTATATTAAGTAAACAGTCGAATTGTGTCTATGGATACCACTCAAACACGAAAATTATATGTGGGGTAAAAATATAACGGGGGGTAAAATTTAAAAAAAAAACCAGTGCTCTATAATTTTTTTAAATTTTGTACTTGATGTAATATGATTCTTATTGGCATTGTTACTTATCTATATGATGAAGAATGAGTGTAAATTATTAGAATAATGGATTTTACATATTTTAATTATTGTTAATATAGAAAAACCATACATGAAAAAAAAGAACTGTTTCCATCATTAACAATGGAAAAATCAACTAATGCCTAACATCAGTATTGGCGATTTATGCAGCTAGATCCATTGATTGTTATTCAAATTTATTTTCAGAAATTATTCTTTGATAATTACTTGTATTGTTCTATGACTTTTAAACTTTAATGGATGGCGGCAAGACTGCAGACATCTGTGAAGGATACTTAATTACCTTTTGATTACGTCATACATTCGTCAATTGACAGCAAACTTTTTTATTTGGCTTCCATTAACTGCTATTTTGCATCAGACGGGTTCAAGGTAATCAAATATTATGGAAAATACTTTTATCGGGGTAATTTATGTAATGAATGTCATAATAAAAAGGACATAGATTCGATTTGGAAATTTTTGTATTGTGTTTCATATTCTTATTATCCTAGTAATTTGTACATCGTAAATTAATGTTATTTTAAAACCACAATTACTAGTACTACAAGGTATATTAGTAATAATTTGCTGTTGTTGTGAAAGATAATTAAAATATTCAAAAGTATTCGATGGCACTATCTTACAAATTTTGGCATTTAATTATTCATGGTATAAGTTTAATTTTTTTATTTCTATTTTTTATTTCTATAAAATATATAATTAAATAAAAATCAGAAAAAATATATTATTTTGGTTGAAATATTTAGAAATAAATATGTGCTGAAATATATATATATATATATATATATATATATATATATATATATATAAACGATATTTTGTCTGTATAAATAAAAGGTTAAAATTAACAGCCAACAAAGAATAGATTAAGTTTGAATTTCCATTGAAAATTTTGATTACTTTGTATGAAAGAGTCAGAGGATCAAATACCAACTGAAAAATGACAAAATTTAGCACATTTCAGTATAAGAATTGATTGAGAATTTTTATTTATTTATTTATTTTATTTATTTTTTGTTAAACACATTATACACATGAATTGGCATTTAAATTGCAACAATTGTTGAAGTGCATGTAAGAAATCCAAAAATTTTTCAACAATCCTATGTTGTTATGCATCTTAATAAGTTGTTCTTTTAATTTAGAATTTCTTATGATCTTAACTTTTTAACGTAAGAACTATATTTAAATAATAGTGACTCTCCTTCCCGACTTGGCTGTGTGTGTTTTTTTTATATTTATGTAACATTACTTTCCTTCGATATATTGACTATCTTTAATATTTCATCAAGAATATGTACCATACTCTAGAAACTATTGTTCTTTACGGATTAAAATATTTGAGCATCGATCCAAATACTATTAAACGGTTTGGAAATGGATGTACAAGTGAATTTGAACAGACACATTTTAGGGAATGGGTGCTTGAAGTTACCTAAAAATGTGTCTGTTCATTTTGAGAGTCCTTACTTTCGCTCTGATATGGGACCTATCATCGCTTTCACAGATGGCTCTTCATCAGACTCCAGCCTTGACCTAGGGGACGCCGGCATCTGTTTTACTTAGCTAATGGAAAATATGAATCCCACAAAACATCTGTTGGTAAAATTGTCTCAAATTACACCTTTGAGTTAGTGGCCATCAAGGAGGTTGTGAATCTCTGACACTCCAAAGCGATCCAAAGTTCCAATGGATTTATATTATTCCTCTAACTCTAGATCTGACCTCCAAGCCATTTTAAAGGGGCCATTCCCACCTGACCCAAGATATTATCCTGTTTTCCAATGAAATAGCCATAGCCCAAAAAATCTGCATTCTTCAATAGATACCAGCGCACGTCGACATCGATTACAAGGAGAAAAGTGACGTCCTCGTCAAAGAAGCCCAAGAGAACCCTTATTTTTCCAGCAACCTGACCCTCATTGATGCTGATGCGATAGCCAGCCGAATTCAAGATTATGCTTCTTCTCAGAAGCACTCCATCCCTGATCTAAACTGTAACCATGCTATCTCCAAAACCATAGTCAGATTGAGAACTAAACACTTCAAGGGAGTGAAACTATCTCTCAATGGCCATTGAAGCTGCAGGAGTTGTCCTCACTGCACAGACACTGAACTCTCTCTCTCTCCCAACCATATATTTGATTGCCCTGCCATATAGGCAGCTCTTCTCTGAAAATCCATCTCGATCCCCACATCAACTTCTCTATTCATCGGAAGTTATAGATGTGGCCAGAGCTGTCTTGGACCTTTTTGGATCAATTTAATTCCACTGCGCTGCTTTATTGGACAAGACAACAACAACAATAGCATCAATCATTCCCGTAAACTATAAACCTTTCTTTTTAATTGGTATTATGTAATAGATTTAGGAAACAGTGTCCTGAAACAGTCCTGTGTTCTGTTAGACAGTCCAATTCATGGCTCTGTAATATCTTGGGTATGACACTTATTTTATGCTTACCAGTCTTTTAATTTTTAAAATAGAAAAAAGAATTGATTTCTTTAATGTGTATTTGAGGCAAAAGTAGTAAAATAATATAAAATCTATGATTAAAAAATTATGTCAAATTATTTACGTCATGTTTAGTAAGGAAACTTAAGTTCTATTAGTTAATTTAGAATGTCAAAATTTAATGATAAACAATTAATGCCACTTTTAAAATATATTCGGCGGTGCATTTAAGATTTAAGGACAGTTTACTCCCAGGGACCGACTTAGCCTGATAAAATTTCTTTGGAGGCCTCCCTCTGCTTCACAACAACAAACTTTCTATTCGATATGACAAACGATTCTATTTAATTAACAACGCAAAATAAACCTTTCTATTTGATTTAGGATCCCCTTCTGATGCAACGGCAATGACAACTGTCCCGTATACCCCTACTTAAACAGGCTTTGTTTACTCCTCACACAAAAATAAGATTTTTCCTTCCTGAAGATGTAACAAAAAAAAATTACAAATTCGGCTGAAGGTATCCATCGAAGTTAAGACGGTTGCTGAAAGTTTTCCTTAAATACACATAAATCAGACTATATCAGTAATTTTCGAAGAAAATTTACTTCGAAATAAGCTCGATTATATTAGTCATTTCGGATTTGCAGATTAAAAGTATCCGTAGAGCCAAAAGTCCGATATAATTTAATAATTTTCCAGGAAATTTTTTCAATGAGAAGTATTTTTGGGTGGCCTATTCCCCCCCCAATTTTGTGTGACATTTTCAGCGATATTGTTTTTATCTCTGGTTAGTCTATTGAGTTTTCAGTGACAACTTGCTTCTTCAAACATGCACAAAAATAAGATTTGTGAAAAAAAAATCGCCAATTTTCGCCAAAATGCACAGTAAAGTATTTTTTCCGTTCTTTTTTATATTTATTATTATTAATATAATTAACAAAATTAATTTATGTAGAAAATAAAATGATAAAATAGGTTCTATCGAATTCATATCAACAATGGATAGATATACAGAGACGAAGAAAAGGAACAGCATCCTCAAGATCCTTACGAAAGAACACACACAGTATGCGGCGCTCTGATGTAATCTCACTTAAGTAATCGAGCGGTTGACGATTACGGGAAATGTAATGAGAGGGTTGGGAAATCGATTTAGCCTGCGTGTTACGACCTTGCCAGCTATTAATTCCTCTTCAAGCGCACAGAGAGGGCGGAGCTACTCCACAGTAGATCATCAAATAAGTTGATAGCATGTTACACTTCTGTAATGGAGGCAGAGGAGGATAAAAATGTGTATTTTTTAGGTTTTACTTCTTGGAGTGCCTTTCTCCGATGCTTACAGTGAAGTACGTTAATTGTGGCTCTGCTGTAGCTGTTATAGAGAAATTGCTATGTGATTTTGTGGTACTCTACTTCAAAATAGAAATAGATGATTGGCAACATTAAAATTTGAGCAGGAGTTACTGGGAAAGGTAATCATCTTCTATCGTAAAATATATTAGAATTGAGGATTTTTAGTTACAAATGCTAAAAAAGTAGTAAGGAAAGACGAGAATAGTAGAAAACTGATCCACCCTATGTCAACAAGAAAGAATAAACATCTTGAATACATTAAATCATGTCGTCCTGTGAAAATTCAATATATGTTTAGTTACTTTGGTTTGTGTGTCACTCAATGGGCATTTTCTTGCACTCGAGGGATAATAAGATTGGCGTCTATGATTTAAAGTGCATTCCGAACTACAAACATCAAAACCCAAGATGGGATTCGAACCCACGAAGTGTGAAGCTCTAAAATTTCGACTTCAACTTGGCATAAGTTTCGCTGGAAAAGAATAAATCATAGTTAAAAGTCTTAGCCGTGATTTATATTTGGAGTTAATTTTATTTAAAGCTATATGCTTTAAGCTGTAGTTGTAGATTAAATCCCCTCGATAGTGTGAGATAACTTTTATGATTAGCATTTAAGAATATTTTTTTCATAACAGATATTAGCTTCAAAAAACCATGGTATTTAGAATTCCCAATTTTTTAATGGTGTAAAAACCTAAATTGCAGCTTCTTTTTCTTTGGTTTCGAATCCTTATGAAGAATTAATTATAGACTAAGTAAATACTAATATAATACACTTTAAAACAGAAGTTTTTTAATATAAATAAAAATTTTCATTGTATAAACCACTTAACCTTTTTAGCTATAAAGAATAAATATATATAACTATAACTAAATTATTAATTCTTCAAATGATGAATCTGTAGGCTTGAGTTGGAGTCAGTTTCATGACATCCTTTACCCTAATCAAGATAATAATGCCGTATTATAAACAGATTGGTGCAATTTATCAATCACAAATCTATCTTAACCTCTGTTAAACGACAAGATATGTATTGCTTTTAAACTTTTTTCATGCGATTCTGTGAGGTTAGGCTGAGAACATATCCAGGTTTTCTTCCTGGTGACATGAATATGGTTCATTGCCCATAAAATATTCCCTAAAAAGAAATTAAGGAATGTTAAAAAAAGAACCTTACAACAGTTAACTATTAATCTTTCTATAACCCAGAATGTATTGTCAAAATGAAGAATTTAAAGACTCACCAAATCTAGAGGTCAGATCCTGTTGTTTGGAGTGGAGGTCTCTACATTCGATTCCAGCCAGTGTTATATGGAAAGATATGGATAAGGCAATTTCTTCTTTTTGCATGGGTATCTATCGGGTCATAGCCGGCTGAGGTACCTCAAACAGGTCATAGTCTCAATGTCCACCAAGTGATATAATACCTCTCATGGGGGCAGGTCAAGTATTGGGACCCTTCTGTATGGTCCCTATTTCTAAATTACGAAGACTTCTGTTCGGTTGTTTCAACCTAACTGGCTGACCCCAATTTTGGCTAGATACAGGGAAGCATCCTGGTGTAACAACAACTTTGTTCGGGATGCGTGCTTCGGAGTTTTTTGGGTTTTCTTCTTTTCAATATTTATATTTAATGTATCATAAAATATCCTCCTTGGACTTTTTTGCTTCTATTATTAATTTACTCTTATTATTAATTTGTTCTTAATATTAATTTGCTCTAATTATCAATTTGCTCTTTATATTAATTTACCCTTCATATTAATTTGCTCTTAACATTAATTTCCTCTTATTATTATATAAATTCTTATTGTCTGATTTCATCAGAGCAAAACTAAAGTTATAAAGACTGCAAAATAATAAAATAATTTAGTAGTACTAAGCAAAAACTAATAACTTAATAATTATTATGAAATTTTTTTATTTCATAATAATTTTATTTTTAAATAATCCAATTTTTTAATTTATAAGTTTTTAATCTCATAAAAGTTTTGCATATTTTCAGAAGAATAAAAAATTGCTAGTAAAATTATAAAAGTGCATAAAGAACATATTTCATCTGCTCAGCTATCCTTTATGTACTTTGAAATAAATTATTAAATAGAAACAAATTAGTATACGTTAGATTTCAGAAATATTTAGATTCCACTTCAATAAATATTTTACCAATGCATTTTACGTCAGTTCTTATAAGTAATTTTGTTTATTTAAGTTATCAAAGTTATTCAGTTTTTTTTTTTTTTTTTTTTTTTTTTTTAGTAAGGATGGGAATAGACTTAGCTGTGATAGGATCTTGTCAAAAGAGGGAACTCTTACAAAAGTAATGGAAACCATAGCTCTGCGTATTAAAAGTTTCTACTCAAGGAACCCTTAGAGGTGTAAATCTCTGTGATTTGCACAGCAATTTCTGAAAATCGATTTACTTGTAAAGAGTAAGACAGATATTCGAACGAAAAAAACGCGTTTTATATTTCTGTGAAGTTAAGGGATTAAAAATCTATGTATAGAGATCAACAGAAAAGTAAGGCATTTTCAATGGAAATTTTGCTTTATTTTCATGATTTGATCTATAAACAGAAATAGTGGTTGCAACTCCTAAAGTCTACATTATTAATTTTATTTATATTCAGAAATGTGTTGTGTATATTTAGGGCATTAACAAGTCACAAATTCCGTTTCAATTTTGAAGTACTAACATTCCAGATTCGTTTTAAAATTCGTCGTTAAAAATTCGTTTTTCAACCTCATAAAGACTATCAATGAAATTGTTGGTATTTAACTGAATGATATATGTCATTGATATATGGTTATTGAATGCTAAGAAATTCCTAGTTGAGCATGTCGTTAAATCAACAAAAGACATATCTTTGCAGACAGTCAGTCGCTACTTATGTACGCAAATTGTAGTTAAATAAAAATTAATTATAAATTTATATTTATATGCATGCCATTTGTTGCTAACCTTTCATTTACATTTATCTATAAAATCTTCATTTGGTAAAAGGTCTTATTTTTGCATGGCGCCAAACATTAACATTTTTGCTAATAGGTGTTGCAAGCTGGACAAATTTCATGGTTAAACTATGCATTTTTCATCGTTTAACAATTTGAATTCGTTAAGAAAAACAAATTGAAACGAAAATATTTTATAATTTAATATTTATTTATAGATAGTAATTGTTAACAATTTGAATCGTTTAACATTTGTTCGTTTAACATCGTTCGTTTAACATTAATTTGAATCGTTTAACATAACGTTTAACATCGTTTAACAATTTGAATTCGTTAAGAAAAACAAATTGAAACGAAAATATTTTATAATTTAATATTTATTTATAGATAGTAATTACCACACATACACACATGATTTCAAATATTTCGACAATAAGAGCAAAATTAAAATTATAAAGATGGCAAATTAAGAAAAAAGAATAAATAAAAGAATATTTTTAATGTTGGCTTAAGCAAGGCATATGTCTTAAGATTTAAAAGATATTGGGTTAAATTTTACTGTACGGTCACCCTTGGCGAAATTTTCAAAAAGTCGCCAAGGCCGTATGACGTCATACTTATGGCGAATTTCCGATCGGGAAAAACGGCGGGAGGAATAATGGCTGAAATAGTGACAAATATTTCATACATTATTGGTATCTATCAATATACTCAAGTAATTTTACAAAATTAACAAAAAACGCAAATTTATAGATTTCAAACATTAATGGTAAAATAATACAGTTGATATGTTAAATTATCCATAAAAATTTTTATTAAAATAAAACACAAAATATTTCGATATTGACATACCCCATGCGCCAGCCATCACAAAAATATTTCGAAAAGAAAGAGGGAGCTGAAAAAAATAAATTACTTCGGAAACGAACGCGAATTAGTTCTAAGAAAAGAATATCAGTTCTAAGAAAATCAGAATACGAATTCTAACAAAAATTCTAGAAGAATCCGAAGACGAATAACAATGAAAAATAAAGCAATATTCGGAAAAGAATAAATATAAATTCTTAAGTACAAATTAAACTGTTAAATAGAATATCTTTAAGAAATTAAATACAGAAACAATAATTTTAAAAATGTATATACAAATTATGTATTATTTTAGTAATTATATAAATTATAAGAATATCATACATAAACTAAAGAAATAATGCATCGACACAATTTTAAACAGTAACTTTAATTTAAATTTAAAATTTTAAAGTAATGAAAAAGAGCAATACAACCTGGATATTAATTATCCAAACTGTCAAGTAAATTCTAAAACACAATAAAAAAATCTTACGTAGTTAATTCGCAAATATTTCTAGTAAAATGCTGAAATGGAACAAAATGTTTTAAATTTCATCGCGATGACGTAATAAAATCGAATTTTCACCTTAATTCTTATTGGTCTTCATCTGTATGACGAGCATCTCGCGAGAATCGCATCTAACAAAAAATAATGTTCTGTTCGCCAAATTTGGCTTCAAAAAAAAACGCGCCAAGGGTGACCGTACAGTAAAACTGAGCCAGATATTGTTTACAAATATTGCAATTATTAATTTGAAATTCTATTATTTAATGACACTTTGGCACAGGGGCCGTATAATCCATGAAGCCATATTCTGAGATTGGGGATTTTTCGGTAAATTTTCTTATGTATCTGGCACCCTCGTTTTTATTACGTCATACATATGGTGACCTATAAGAATTATGCAGAAAATTTTATTTTGGTAACCCTAGTATTTACGTCATCGTGCAAGTCACGATACGTCATCCTGCAACATTTCTTCATCGCCAAAAAAATTCAGAATTTGGAATCATGGATAATACGGCACCTGTGCCGAAACTTTTATAAATTTAATTCGTTCTTGCCGATATAAACTGACCATAAAGTGGATGTTTCGTCTTGTCTTTTTCATTTTGCTTTTTCATCTGTTCTATTGTCAACTTTTTAATGGCTTGAAGTAATGGAAAATGGCTTCTTAAACCAATGCTTTGATCTTTATATCAGAAATCATTTTATTGATAAAATGAACTTCGATAATATTTTCAGACATTCGATAGTGAACTTCAACCTGTTTGTTTTCGCTCGAAAAATGCGATTTGAAGGCAGGTAGCAAATTCGTCAACAACTCGGATTTACGTCAATGTCTCAATACGATGTAAAGGAGATGAAACGTTAATTGACGTCATGGATATTTCAAACTATTGAGAATTGTAATAAAGTGGCGTAATCATGATATCAACTGGCATGAAAGAAACAACCATTTTACGGTTCCCAATTTCCTAGTACTAAGGTAAACAAAAACTAATGACCTAATGATTATTATAAAATTTTTTAATTTAAAGTAAGTATAGAAATATGAATGAATTTGATAACTAAACATAAAGTATTATAAGCATTTTCATTACCCAACAAGATGACTTAAGGATGTTTAAAGTACTATAATTTACTCTCAACACTAATGATAGTAGTAACCTCTAAGCTATATTAAATTAACGGAAGTACATTATACAAAAAAGACATGGAATATTTAAAATATAAATACATTGCAATATTTTTACTTAATTTATTCTTATGACGATGTTAGTTCTATGAGAAGGATGCTTCTATAATCATTATTCAATTCATATTTAACTATTTCTGTATTGTTTGAAAGCAATGAGTCCTGACAATTATGCCAGAAGCTCCAATAGAGAATTGTTTTGGGGATATCTCTATATGAAGTTGGATATCTTCGTGGGTTAGGTTCCCACCTTGGGTTTGGATGTGTTTGTAGTGATTCGGAATCTACCTTAAATTGTAGTTACTAATTGAAAAAGCTATCAAGTGCAAGTAGGAATCGTAGGACAATAAATAAACAGTCTGGAGATGGAATCTTTAAACACGTATCAATAAAGTTTTAAATATGTGATTTAAAAGAGAAAGTGAAAATCTATTGACCATATGTTAAGTCCTCAAGATGACCAATGTATTGATAATCTCTGATTAAAATATATACCACATAAACTATTTATAGCAATACCTAAAAAACTTGAGGTATATATAAGCTTGATTTTTTTAAAACTGAATATTTCATTATCAGGACTGCAATAGCCTGGTCGGGAAAGAGTTTATTCCCTTGTCAAAAAAGTAGCGAGTTCAATACCATAACCAATCAATGACCATCTTACTGGGATTTTCCACATTAATCCTTCATAGAGACTGATGTTCTTCTATTGTTATAGAGTGAAAGTTTGGACTGGAAAATGTCATTCAAATGTCTATTTTTTTATTGCATTATGATTCAAAGCTATGATGTGATTGTTATCTGTAGTGTCTTTTATAATCAGAAATAAATAATTTACTTAATCAGACTCGCTACAAAAAAAGTCCCGCTTTTATCATGCATCTGCCTGAACGAAAAACTACTCAAACTACTCAACGAAAAACTAGAGAACACACATTACGTCACTGTTAATAAAACTTATTTAATCCTTTATCCAAATAGGAAGGACAGAAACAAAAGAAGGGATTATACAAATTTGAGTTACGGAGCAAGTAATTAAGCGATCAAAATCATGCCGATTCCGAAAGCAGAAGAAAAGAAGACAGAAAAAGAAAGGAAAAAATGGGGGGATTAAGAACTCTATAAATAAATAAAAAAAGAGTACAAAATGGGGAAGAAAACTAACGTTGTGGGTCAGAAACAAGTGGCCTCTCATAACGGAGTATGTTTCTAGGTTGGCGACCTCTTCCTCAGACGAGAAGAAAGTTATTTTTTTCTCCGTTTCATCTTAGGGGAGAATAGAAATAAGGTTTTTTAAGAAGTCCTAGCTTCCTTCATTAGGTCACTGCGTTCGGCAAATGTCGGCGCGGATTGAGTTATCAACGTGGTCATTGACTTCTTGTTTGTCGCCGAACAGATTCAATTTGACCAGAGTCGGAGGAAAAGAATTAGAAATTCGCCAAGGGTCATGTGATTGGGTACAGGACGTCTCTGGATTGTATTTCTGATGAAGGGAAGTGAAATGAGGAGAGTCCGCGACGTTTTTCTGGATGGAATTACCAGAGGAGAGTTTCCAATTACACCAGTTCCTTTCTGTAAAAGTTTCTTATAGAGTGTAAAAGAATATCTGATAGGTTTCAACATTGTGTGGACAGTAAAACCTCTGGAATCTTCGGTGATGAAACAATTGGTGCAAATGGTGTATTTGGTATCAAGAATACCAATTATAACTTAAAAAAAAAACAATTTTGGCCCAGAATGTTTGATAAGAGTTAAATATTAATTTCAAAATTCCTCTTATGAAATATCATCGCCAGCAGTAACATCTAAGTACTGTGGAGCCTTATCAATGGATTCAACGTTTACATCGGTAAGAGCAAATTACAATACAAACTTCAAGAAAAAATTTATAGTAAAATGTATTAATGACTGATAATGGTCTCTATTGGTCACTGTTATGATAAACATGAAACATTTTATTATAACAACAAGAAAGGATCCATTTCTATTTGATGTTCTACAATGCGACTGCCAATAAAATTCTTCAAAACCTTGATTGACATGTTAAAAATATTTAAGCATTCCATTGCAGATTACTTATTTAAATAACATTACGTAACATAAACGTAATGATAAAAACTAAAAATTAACAAAATGACATGGTTGCAGTTCTCACAGACTGTTAGCATTTCTTGAAACTCACACACACACACACCCGTGAGTATCCCAAAATAGATATTTAGCAATCTAGCAATGTCACATACTTTCTTTCGTTTTTAGTCGGTAATATCATGGATCATTGTTTTTGATCTGGTAACTCCCTTTTTTATCCTTCCCGAAGTTTTTAGTTGATACCTAACATTTCCTTTAAGATCAACTATTTCATTTGGTTACAATACCAATTTGAACATCATATGTTCAGTTCAACTGTGGAAGAAATGCCTTACACAATTAGGTAAATCATTAAAAATCAATCTACAAATCTCAAATTAAGTACATTCCTTTTGTTGTCTTTACATGGATTTTTTAATGAAATAAAAATTTTCAAACTAATATAATTAAATAAAAATGAAATAAACCATTTAAATATAACGTAATTCTATCTTAAATTCTTGTAAAAGAACTCTGCTTCATTAAGTTCATAATAAAACAATATTTTTTTGTTGAAATTGTGTTCTAAACTATTTTAGGAATTTTTTGTTTGTTTTAATTTCATTGAAAATCCATTTAGAGCAATAAAATCTAGTATATTACAGACTTCCTGTAAGGATGTGTCATTGAAACCTTCTGCTTTCAAAGCTTTAACTATAGATAAACACGCAGCTGGCAGATGGAAGTAGTAATCAACCGAATGTATACATTGGACACAAGGCAAAAATGGGTTACCCCAAGGACTTGCGTTGTTGTTCAATTGAAGATATATTTAAAAAGTTTTGACGTCAGAAGTCTTTTTCGAAGTTTTTGGCAATAGGAAGAGTGCCAAAAAGGTCATATCGAACACCACGCTACATTTACAGCAAGAAAGTGAACACAACGCCCATAGCAAGGACGTTTAGAGAGAAAGCCATGTTAAAATACGCCTAAAAATTTTTCGAGTGAGAGAACAGGCTTCTCGAAAAGCTATTTACCTTGCAGATGACACGTTTTCTGCGGGAAATATAAATAAACATCGTGTTTTAGTTCGATGGGTAATTAGCGTAATCGCCTCTGGAGCCCACTCGCGGTCTCTTTTCGAGAATAATGTGTTCTTACACTACCGTCAATTGAGTTCTCTACTTATGATAAAAACTTCAAGGCCTTCGTGATGAAGGTATTGCGTTTTTCCTTGAATTGAAAGTTTGCTCTTTCAGGGAAGTAACCGTGAGGTTTGTGACAATATTGCTTTTCGTCACTGAGCAACTAAAGAGGAGATTTTTTTTTAGGTTGTTGCTATTTAATTACTATTCAGTTTCCCAATATTAAAGAGAAACAATGTCATAAGACTTAGTCGCTATTCAAATATAGGTAAGAGTGCTGCTTAAGTTTACAAAACCTTTATTAAATGCTTTAAGTATGCAAATGATTGCGACTGCTGATTGTTTCTTAAGATTTTACCCAAATCGTCATCAATAGCCATTGTGCAAGTTCTGTGTGATGTTAACAGAACAAATATTAAATGTACTTAAAATCTAATACATGCTTATTTAAATAAATTTCTTTGATGGCTTCATAGGAAGTTTGGGACATAATTTTAAAGAACAAAGCCTAATTAAGTAAGAAAAATATAATTAAAGGTTATGGCAGATTAAAGGTTATGGCTCCAACGGAAAGATTAAAGAATTAATTCTTTAGCACTTAAGTAAAAAAATCACCCGCGACAATTAAAGAGAATATAAGTTGTATTTGGTGGGAGCTATTATGGATATAGTCTCATGCGAAATTTAAAACGCGTGTTTCTTATCCTCTTTAATGAATAATTATGCTGTTAGAAGCTGCTATCTGATTTAAAAAAAATTACATGATGGTAGAAATCAATCATGCTATGAAATGTTAGGAGGGATTCACACGAAACTTAGTACATATTTTTGTATACTATTTTGTTTAATGGTTTTGTTGCAATGCTGCAAGTCAAAAATGCTTGTAACCAAACAGAATTTTCTTTCACTAGATTTTCAATTACACTGTTACAGACCAGCACAAATAGGTTGCCATTTGATTAACACTGAGCAAATTTCGAAGTCTGCTGTCCTAGACTATGACATCCTAACCACGATTCTCTATTCTCTTCTGTACGTTTTACAGTTCAAGAACAATATTCTCTTCCAAAACTATAGATACTAGCTACAAGTAAAAAATTTCGAACTATTTTTAGAAATTTAGTATTTTAACCTTATAATTTTTTTGTTTATTAATGAAATAAATAGTTTTTACATTGGCATTCTTCTTTGTATAAAAAATTATCCAAAGTACTTGTGCCAATCTCAGGCATTGTTATTTTCTCCTAATACTGAGTCAATATCAACATCTTTGTGATTCCTTGGATTTTTTCGCATCATTTTCCACCATATTTGCCGTCTTTTATCATCTCAGTCAGCTTGTCCAATCCTCCTGAATCTTATTTATTATCCACAACACCAATTAATTTTTTATAAGGGCTATGAATTTCGCATAATGAAATATTAGACTTTAACATAAAAAGGTATTTTTTGCTATCACGGATCACGATTCCTTGTTTTCCTATCCCTCTGTATGAAAAGTCTTCTTTATTTCATGAGTCAGAAAATTCACACGAAAGCCAACTGAATAGAAAACAAGAAAGCAAATGAAACTCTTGTTAAAGTTAACTTTTGAGTATATCCATAAAACTTTTATTTTGTCACCATGAAATGTAATTAGGATGTTTCATTGTTTTTGTTCGACTTTCATTAATTTTTATTTTAAAAACATATTTATTTAAAATAATTTTTATTAATTAAAATTGCTTATCATGTGAAATATTTCATTTTAAATAATATGAATGTTTCTTGTTATTGAACTCAACACTTTTTCTTGTTTCGGCAATTTATAATAACTTTACAGTGTTTATAAAATATTTCTTATTTTATTGAAGGATCTTCTTGGAAAAGTGCTACTTTAAGAGCTGTTTGATTTAAGGTAATTTAGTAATACCTATTCTTCTGGTAGTTTTTAGAAATTACTCCTAAAATTTCTTTAGAAAATAAAAAAAATATTTTCAATAGATCAATAAAATTCTGTAAAAATATCAGTTTTGAAACTTAGTTTGGTTTGGTATTACTACAACTTAAAACAATATATTATTTCTTGCTTAAGAGCTGAAATTTAAAAGGTATAACATTTTAATAAAATTTACGTTGCATTATTTTAAACCGAATAAATGGATTAAATAAACACCGTGGATTTAAATAAATTCTATGGATTAAATAAAGACTTTACAACAACAAGAGCTATTGAAGGAACAAAGCTAGGAACCGTGCCAAAACAATATAAGCTGTTGTAATGAAAAACAATTAAAGAACCTATTAATAAAGATTTCGTGTCTGAAAGCTTATATCATGGCCATTCGATGATAGAGGTCTTGATATGTCAACTGAAATTAATGTACTGAATAAAAAGAAAACTTCAGTAAATATGACTGCCCTTGGAAGTGGTTGAATGACCTCGAAAATCCAAAATAAAAGCAGTCATTTATTTGTTGTGTATCAAATGCAAGAATTAACGCTTCGAACTCGTTTGGATGGGCGTGCACCAATTCTCGCTCGCTCCCAAAATTAATCAATCAAAGTTTACAATAACATCAGTTCCGTTTCCTCTTGCTTTATCGCCATTATTCCTCGAATAAGTAATTCAGATCAGGTGGTGACATTTATTTAGTTGAAAAGCTGATTTCTATAAAGCGTGCATGTGTGCAAAATACAGGAAAACAGCTTTATGAAAAGTGTTACATATTGCTTATGTATGCTGTCTCAGTAACGGTGAAACTACATTGTTCCTGAATTTTTTTCAAATGTATTTATCGCTTAGATATTTATGCCATTTATTAAAAATGTGGAATAGTAATTAATATTCTGAAATGATAGTTGATGAGAAGCGCAATTCTATATTGACTATAATTAATTACTAAAATGGATAAGTAGCCTGTGATAATCTTTCTTGGTGCTAATTTCCCAAAGCCTATCGAATGTCAAATAAATATTTTCAATTTAAGGCAAAAAAATTCACCAACAAACCTAAGAAGAATTAAAATTTAAAAGAAGAATATGAAATTAAATTGCATAGTAACCATACAAGAAAATAATGAAGAACAAGAAATCTGAACTTAATTCAATTAATCCTAACTTTAATTTGTAGTTTATTAGTCCTTATATATATATATATATATATATATATATATATATACTATATATATATATATATATATATATATATATATATGTATATATATAATAACTGGAGTATCGTTTTTTATTGATTTTCATATGATTTTTCTGAATAAATAATATAAGAAAAATTTTATTTCTGTGGCACTTTTTAGTGGCACTTTGGGGCAAAGATATCGAAAGATAACATTTCGAAATTTTGTATGTTGGATAACGATTCTAAAATTAAGTGTAGAAGACAATGAAGAATCAAACCTAAGCTAAAAATTCAAATAGTTATCAAAACGGAAAAAATTCACAAAAATGAGACTAAGACCTTTGCTCCCATAAAAAAAGATTTTCCCCTTCAAAATACCTAAGTCAAGCATTACTGACTGAGAGAAGTCATTTGTATTTTAAAATGTGTTCCCCCCTAGTGGCTCTATATAGAGAAAAACAAAAAGGGTTAAGGAATCGATATTACTTGCGTTAAATGTCTTTGTCTGTGAAAGTGTAAATAATGTTACTTGCAAAAGAGATTTGTCAGCTTCGTCTCATGACAATGGACAACATCATGAGGTGTTTAATTTTGGACTTAATCCTTTAATCAGTCTATGCAATCCGGGAAAAATCTAAGAATCATTATTATATTTCGCTAAAAATTCTTATAATCGATCTCTTTTTAGTGAAAGGAATTATAAAGAAGTAAATATGGATTTTAGAACAAAAATTTTTGCGTAAGATGCGTCATTAGAATCTCTTAATCGGCGAGGGGGTAATATAGAGAATTTTTAAAGTTAAAATAAAAAATATAATGAAAACATCATCAATTGAAGAAAACCTTCATAAAATTAGTCGATTTTCCCTCACTGTTTTAAGAGAGTGATATGTTTCTCATTATTTTGCTAAATCATAAAAATTTTCTTTCTTATTTTTTATTTTATCTCTAATTTTTCTTCAGCAATGGCCAATATCTTTTTTTAAAAAAATAACACAAAAATGCAAAAAAAGTAATCATACATGATTTAACTTCCAACACTTTTACATAGATAACAATTTTAAAAGGAGAAAAAAAACCCATAAACTTCTGTTCTGTTAAGAAGGAATTCAAGAGCATTATTATATAGTTTGAATTAATTTTTTATCATGGTACGAACAAATTTACAGATAAGGTCAAATAAGCATGACTATGCTTTGAATTAGTTAAAAAAGCAGTAATCATAAAATTACAAAATGAAACATAATTTACGTTTTATGTTAGTCAGAAGTCAACATCCGAAAATATTTCATTCCATTCTCTGGAGTCATCTGCAACTCAACTCAACTGAGAAAAAAATTCGACATATAAATAGAAAAAGTGTTTTATTCATTCAAATTATTTAAGCATTATGTTGAGCATAAATATTTATTTGAGTATTAATGTTTTAAATTTCATTTCTATGAGATATTATATATTATTTATTTTACGAATTTTTTACTCAAGGCACTTCAAAATTGTACACAATGAAATAAATATCAGAGCAGGTATTTATAATCCGTAAAGAAAATACAATAAAGCAAAGATATGAATGAAGGAAGTAAAATAAGGTTAAACAAATGTTTTCGAAGAAAAACATTCCAAGCCAAACACAATCCAACTATTCGTTACTTTCAAGAGGTCTCTAAAATGTAATGAATTGCATTCTTGTCAGCAAACGCTGTCGCACTTCAAGATGGCTGTCGTCGAATTGTCTTTTCATCCCAAGTGTCTGAGAAAAGAAATTGGCTGAGACACTTTTTAAATTGAATGAAAGGATAAAATTTGCAAGAAGTTTAAACTCATTCTCCGTTGTTTTTTCAGCTATTGTTTCTAAGGGCTACCCCGATATATAAATGCGTTTTTTGGACTGATTATTACAAAGCTTTTACACAATACCTGCACTGCATATATATATATATATATATATATATATATATATATATATATATATATATATATATATATATATATATATATATATATATATATATATACATATATATATATATATATATATATATGCGGATAAAGAAAGAAGTGCCAGTATAAGATACAATCTGAAAAACAAGTATGAATAAATTTAAAAATAAATGACAAGAATAAGATATAAAATTTTGCAACACAAGGAATAAGTAAGAAGCCACAGAGACCACGCTTTCTTCAGGAGGGAGATGGTCAGCTATGCAAACAAAACACTCTTTTCTGCCATGCACTAAGAACATATGTCTAAAATCCCAATGCATTTTTCCTGTTCTTTATACTTTAAAGTTTTATCTTATCAATGTCTCTAATTTTTCAAGTTTGTTTTACTTTTTCCTTAGATTTTTTTATAGCGCTCACGATTATATATATATATATATATATATATATATATATATATATATATATATATAACTATTTTCCATGTTTTTACATTCTTTATTTTCTTATCACTAATTTAGTTCCTGTTTTTTTATGCATTTTCTTTCTATCATCACAATTCGGACATAAGGTTTTTTGCAGTCCAATACCAGCTGGTGACAGTACCAAAGCGAGAGAGGGCTCCAGAAGCTTCAGAACCACGAGCATCCAGAAGAGAGTGACAGCTAAAGAGTCATCCTATAATCTCTATTAAAAAATAAATTCCTAAGCGAATCATATATATTTGTTTCTCAAACTCATTACATTGCTTGAGGACCACATTATGCTTCAAGAAACGTATGACTAAAATTAAAATACATAAATCAATCTCAATCATACTAAATTTAATAATAAATCAAAGTATTTTTTTCAAGATCCTGATTATTAGTTCAATTTGTTAGATAAACAGTTTCAAACTTATATTTAAGAAATGCATTTTTCCTGTGCCTATTTATAAGCACACACAAAAAATTCTAATTAATATGGATTGATGACTATTAACCAATCCATCAAAAAGTAACAAGCCACGACAGGAACAGGAAACGCTCATGGACAAAATTACAATGTTTATCATATTCCCGTCCTTTCCCAGATGATCTGCGTGTTAAATTAATTTCCAATCCAATACAAACCGTTTCGGGTTCTTACCTACTCGGAACCCAAGGACAAGCTATTTACATTAGCCAAAGAATACTTATTTTTCTTCCTCAAATTATTAAATTCTAAATCTCACGCGACTCACTGGCCGTGACCGAATTGCAGTCGCAGTTAAATGAAGTCTTCAAGACCTTATTTAAAAACATTTTTTTTCCATAATGGGATCCTACGGAGTTTTGTTAAATGACCATTTATTTATTTCAATTCGCTGTTGCCACATGGTCTATAGCAACTAAAAAAACTACGCATTATCTCTTCATGTTCGCCAACTCGCAAGGTTGCGGTTTATTTACCTGTCACTCACAGGTGAAACATTCGCCAAACACAGTCACAGTTAGAGTCTTCTTCGTTGTTCATTTGTATTATATTTCAAGAGTTATTGCTTTTTAAGAAAAATGCAATACTTTTTGTAAGAGTAAGTCATTGAAAAATGACTGACTTTGAAATTCCATGAAATGTGGAAAGTGTAAAACAGATTTTGATTTTAATGCTTCAATTTGCTTTTCTTTCCTAAAGGTCATGTTTACATAAAATGAAATCTGTCAAGATATTGGTTGTATAATACATGGGCACGTGAATAAATTATAATGTATATATGAGTACTTCATTCAAACGTATGCGTCAAGGCCGTTTTACATTGAATTCTTTTGGATGCAGTGGTAATGACTGATAAATAAAATGCTCCATTTTGTTTCTATTTCTTTAAAGATAAGAGTCTCTCTTCTATTATGAATAATTAATTTAATTATTGCACTTTTATAAAATAATTGCAAAATGTTTTCCAGTTTCTTTATTTTTTATAATGCATTGTCTGATTTTATGAATTATTCAGTGTAAGGAAATAAAACAAAATATTCAGTGAAAACGAATTTAAAATACATAGTTATTTGCTCATTAAAAAATAAAATAGAGTACGAAATATATAAATCATGTCTTAAAATTTCAATTTCCATGCTTAGGCTAAGCAAAGTTTGTGGAAAATGAAACTCGTTATACTTAAAATCCACTTATAAAAATGAAGAACAATAAATCATATTTTGAATTTTTTCAAAGGAATTGAAACTAACAAAAGTATATGGAAAACATGCATAAGGGAAATTTTTAAGTAATGATAATCCTATATTAATTTTGTAAATCATTCCTGCTTCAAAAGTATTTTTAAACTTATGCAGGCATTATAGAAAATTGTGAAAAAAATTGCGTACAATAGCTAAACACAAAGGCTGCAAATAAATAGAAAATTAATGTTTGCTCGAAATGGTTAAATACACAAAATTATTGCATGCGGTTCTCATACCAGGCTAAAATTTTTAAAATTTTCGCAAATAATTTCTTACCATCATCAATAAAGTTAAAATACACTAGTTAAGTTTCAAATATTTAAAAAAAATGTTGATTCTATTAATCTTAATCAGCAAGTAGTCTCTAATGTGATTGTACAGAATTTTTCAAATGCCTGTAAATATTAGCTGCCTTTCAGTAAATTTATACATCCAAAATTTAATTGTGGTCTTTACCATTCTTCTAAAGTCTCAGCAAATCACTATATCAATTAAGGTTTTCGCATATCGGAGTAGCTGACATATTTCACTCATCGAAGTCAAATATCATTAGCTTCTGTTTACACCAAAAGGTTTCCATAAATTGTTAAATACATACAAAAAAATTTTAAATTATAAAAAGAATCTAACAAAAATTTAGATAGACTTATAGAAAATCTAGCGAGATATTTGATAGAACTCAAATGTGTCAAGAAAAACTATCAAACATCAATGTTCAAGTTTAGAATTTTTTTATCAATATATTATCAAATAAAATCTTATATATTAAGAAATTTTAATAAAAATATCGCGTGATGTACTTATAAATAATCAATTTTTAGATTTTAAGATGTAAGCGACGCTTTCTTTTTACTGCAATTTTTATTCAAAACGATAGCGGGCGTAGTCCAGTAAATGCACTACACATCCAATTAAAAAATTGAAGTGAAATATGACTTTAGCATACGTAATCTTACAAAAAATTGACTTCGTTTTTGTTGAATTATTTTTGAAGTTTATTGGGTACAATTAAAATGCATTCCATATTATGTATATATGAATGATAATTTCCCTTCGTAATTTAACCATATTTGCATGTACTTACAAATGGTTTTAATCTTTTATTTGTTTATAAAAATACTGGGGAAAAGGTCAATGCAAATCTTAAGTTATAGGATTGTTTTTATTTATCGTTGCTCACCAAAGGACGGAAAAAGAAACTAAATTATAATTTCACAGATTATGAATAGTCTAATGCTAATTGTATATTAAAAATAAATATTTATGAGAGAGAGATAATTTTTTAGGAAGTACAAAGCATTTTAATTTATAATTTTGACAACATATGTAATAATTTTTCAAATAATTTAAAGAATTAATCCATGCGTTTGTATTCTGAATTTTGGGCAAGAAATAAACTTCGAGACACAATACATTATTACAATTTTAAGTCTTATATAGAAATCTGTTTAACATCAGAGAAACTGTGAATAGAGAAATAAATTGGAGATACGTGTATTGACTTGAACTCCGCCATCCAAAGTGGCAACCAGCGTCCGTAGCCTGAGAAAATATTCTCATGAGCGATTCTTGGAATGAGGAATAGAAGATGAATATATGTAAAAAAATTCAAATTTCTCAAGGTTTGCAATCTTTTAATTTACTACAGATATTAAATTAAGTTCACTCAAAAATTTATGAGGTATAAATGAATTATTTTCGATTAAATGCTTCAAAATGTATTAGGCGCGTATTGAAACAATATATAAACATATTTTTTAAAAAATTATGTTTCACGACAAATAGACTGAAAGGCAAATAATTTATTCAGAACATATAATGAATTGATCAATCGACTATGACTATGCATGATCGGAATTGTATATTTTCGAAACTATATACGGTTTTTCAAACTATATATATATATGGAGGTTCTAGAGAGCTATGACTTCATTGCAGTCTGCCTACCACGAGAATGAACATCTCCTGTCCCTTTGTCTGAGTTTCTGTTGCCGTGGAAACCAAGACGCGTTATAATTTTGACTGGTGGAGGCAGAAGAAGAAGAGCAACAACATTGGCTAACTGACTAGCGCTTTGAATATAAGAGATGAGGCACTAAATAAATAACAATAATTTTTAACACCCTTAATTCCTATTTGAAATGAGCAAGTCTTGTTACTATAGTAATCACCACTAACCAAATTACTCAATGAGAGTTATTTTGTGGGAACAAACAATTAAAGTGTTAAAGAATTCTAGATATGTGTGCTTTATACGCCTTACCAATGGGAACACATTATAAAGGTATAATATTTTCAAAGCTAAGGCTTGTAAACCATGTTTGTAAAGTAATCGAGCAATGATCTCAAAAAAAATTGCTGAAACCATAATTCAAACTCATTTTCCTGTTAAGAAATAATAAATTTTGATTAAAAACTGATAATTAATATAATGGAATATATCTTATGTTCATACAAAGTAATAGTTCATAAAATATGTTAGCTTTCTACATTATGCATGTATACATATAAACAAACAATTAAAGAACTTTTCCAGCACTGCATAATTTTACTCTTCTTGTCACATTCGAACTATTTGGAGTTCAAATATTCCTTAGCGAATTGAAGATTAATCTATTAAAATATTATAACTAGCATTATTATTAGTTAAATGAAATGTAAAAGAGATTGTTTTTATTTTAGATACTTAAAAAGAATTTTGAACACCCCTAATATTGAACATGAGAATTATTTGTTTATTTATTTGTAATAAGTGTATTGGATTTTTGGACACACATTTTTAAAGGAGTGGATAGAAATACTCTTTCAAATTTGAATATGACCACTTGAAAAGTGTTGCGTTTAAAACCTTGAAATTTTTCACTTTCATTTTTCTGACAGCAAACAATGTTTAATAAAAAATAATCTTCAAAGAAACAGATGTAAATAGTACAAATTGAAAAAGCCTTTTAATCGTAAATACTTTTATCAATGTATGTGAGTGAAAATTATATCATAAAACTGCTTAACTTCGAAGTATTATTTATTTGTCAAAAATTTAACTATATCAATAAATTGCTAATAAATGTAAACTATTATTTTCTTTTACCAAAACCTTAAAAATGATATATTTTACAGAGCAATGTGTATTATAGATTTTTACAGAGAATGGTAAGTAAGTATAAAAATTTTGACTCGCGAATCTTACATGATAGCAACAATGAATTTATTCTGTATAATAGATTATGACATTTTTTTCATATTTCAAGTTTTAAAATTTTGCTTACCTTTCAATTCAATAAAGATTTTTGTTTTAATAACATTAATTATGCCAGCTATCGCCAAAGAATGGAATGCAATAAATAATTGTGTGTGTTGCATATGTATTTCCATTTAAAATCGAGATGACATAATCCACTATTAACGCAAGTATGCTTGTTTTTAAAATGAGCACGGAATTATTTTACGATCATCATGGAATCTAGGTTTCTAACTTGCGGTAGTTTTTTGGACATCAAAATCGTGATATTCATTAACGGATTGCTTTAAATTAAGCAATTTTTGTACATTGTTAATAAACATTTTAAAAATTAAACACAAATATAGTATGTTCTTTCAATTCAAATATTTTTTTTAACTTTAAATGTGAATCAAGGAATTAATCGATGGACAATTATAATTTTGTGTCGATAACTAAGAAGACGATATTATATTATCATTTATCAGTCGAATGCTGCATAAGAAACCAAATCTCATTTTCCTTCGAATATGTAACTGTAGTATTAAATCTCTCTTGCGTTTTATATCTATTCTTGTAACCGTAAAAGAAAGTAGTGTAGATACAGTTACGGTTCAAGAGAAAAGAAAAGTTTTCTCGTGCAGACTCATATGACCTCCTGCCACAGAGAATGCGAAACTATAACAGTGGACCTTATGTCACAGATCCGTGGTTTTTGGAGCCAAGGTCGTACATTTTCCACTGGACGATTATCCGATTGTGCGATACAGATTTCTTATCAGAACATTTGTTCCTAGGTTTAACAACGAAGGTGGTAGAGTGTAAACTTACACTGGTAATGGTTTTCGAACACAAAACTTAATAATGGTCTTATTGTTTTTTCCTCCTCCCACCGACGAAGGTGATCGCAAATAACCTTTCTGCTACTGGACAAGTTCGTTCTTTTAGGTCATATCGCGCGGATATCTACTTTTTTCGTTCCCAATATCGTACAAAGTAGTTGAGTTCTGTGAATGTTCGAACAATAGAATATGATAAGTCATGGCTTCAGAATTTCTTTTTTATAAATATAGTTAACTATACTTTTGAATTAAGCTTAAAGCATTGTTATGTTCTAGTTTAAACTGTTACGTTTATATTTTTATAAATACAATTCTATAAATGTTTATAAGCAAATGATACCTTCGGTGAAATGCAAGAATAGACTAAAAAATGTTTTGTATCCATTTCCTTCTTTTTTTTTTTTTTTTTTTTTGACCTAATATAGACTAATGCATGTTTTTATAAATGGAAGAAGAATTGAAAAAATTGATTTTCGAGAAATACTTTCGAAACAATGCATTAAATATAATTTTAATCATGGCACAAAAACTTTTTTTATGATTTGATTTACTGATACTGGTATATTGATATTCTATTGATATGGTTCCGGGGCATCTTTTGGTATCGAAATAGGAATGCTTAAAAGATATGGAAGTTAGAATATATGGTAGTTTAAAAAGAGTACTTAGTATTCAAAAACAGATTGACGTTTGATATAATAAATCTACGAGATAATGCAAAGAATGGTACAAAGGAATATTCACATAATAAAACTTAGATTCTACGAACCACTTTAAAAAATTTATATTCTTAACTGAAGTTATCTTCATGTGCAATTATTATAATTATGCTGAATTTTAAAGAAACAAAATAATGGATTCTGGAAAGAAAATCATCTTTCTTAAAAGAGCTTATTTGGGAAAAATGTTGGGAAAACCTAAATCAGTGTTTCTCAACCGCCTGTCTGTAAGAAATATTTGCCGTTCCGCGAAATATCCAGCTACCCGTCCAAAATCCTAAGTGTCTAAGGCTGACAACCGATATTAAAACAGAACCTACATTACAATAACAATAGTTTACTAGTTTAGAAAATAATATGATACATGAAGAAAAATATTACTCAATGGCAACTATGTACCTAATCGCCTTTCATAAATTGCCGTGCCGTACTTTTAGAACATCAGTTAGTGTCCCTTGAGTATCGCTGATTACTTGAATACTGAATATCTATCGTAATAATTTATAAAATTATTTTAATTCTCTAACTGCTCTTTAAAAATTATTTTTCCCTTTATGATTTATTTATGAGAGAAAATTGTGCTAATGGATCCAATTATTAAACTTACCAGTCAGCGAGAACGTACCGTACCGAAATATTTTACCGGTCTTTGAAGTAAATCCAGTTGAGAAACTCTGGAATTTGTTCCATCACTAAAATTGCGGGTTCAGTAAATGTCCCTCATATTTTATTCATTCTTTAAATATACATAAACTTTATTTCTAAAAAGAGACTCAGCAAAATAAATAAATGAATGAAATAAAAAATATTTCGTAAACTATAAATATAATAAAATACAAATAAAGCACCAATTTACATTACACTTTTAGTAATTTTCTTATGAACCCAATTATTTTTCTGAATATTGATTACAGTCAAAAAGACTTCATAAGATATAAATAAACATTGGATAAAAATATTTCTACGTTACACGGAATAAATATATTTTTAACAAAAACATTCAGGAAAATAAATTGGGTGGCCCACTAAAGTCAGACAAACCCTTTATGGAGCTAAGATGTAACTCTTTCGTATTGATGATTCCTAAAATATTAAAACGAAGGGAGGCTAAAGCATCACACTCAAAAATGATGCGATGCACCGACTCACTATCCTTAAGACATTTCCTACAATTAGAGTTCATTTTGTTTTTGGTTAAAGAAAAATAAATTCTCTCTTATCGTTTTTACATCTATGTGTCTTATAATAGAATATTTATGAATGAAATATCAATAAAGACATGACGCTTCGATAATATTTGATATATATATATATATATATATATATATATATATATATATATATATATATATATATATATATATATATATATATATATATCATGAGGAATCACAGAATTTTTTCCGATATCTAAGTTCAAAGTGTATCTCTTAAGTACTTCCAATGAAACTCGAATGTTACAGAATGTTTTGATCATTGTTAACCTTGTGACAATATGTAAATATAAAGGAAGAGCTTCTCTTCCTTTTGATCTTTTCCCAGAGCTTGTGATGTTAGTGTTGAAAGTTTTGAGCTATATCTCGTTTCTTTGCTTTCCAGAAATATAAAAATAAGATCTGAAATCCTTCCATGAAAAGTTTGTGGAAACACTAGGTTTAACACTCATACATATAAATATGTATGTCTGACGACAGTGATAGTATGTTTAAAAAGTCATAAAGATTATACTCAGTTTCAATAGAGATAAGACTTATTACATTTCTTTAATATTTCTTTATTATCAAACAGTCATTCACAAACTTATTTAAAATTTAGATATGTCCCTTTTCGACATCTGTCTCCCACTGGAGAGGCTCGATACGATCAACGTTGGTGATCACTTCAGTAGCACATGGTACTACGTGCGTCACGACTTAAAATTGAAGAGGAAAAGGAAATGGCTACTAGAAAGACGTTCTGCTGCCATTTTCCTAAATCGAGGGACAGTGGCGAAAAACAGGGACTATTTCTCCTAAGTGCTGTCTCGAATACAAATTCATCTGTCAGCTGGATGTCAGAACAAAAGGGGGCCAGCCAATAATTTTACAATTTCCGTTTCATTTTTTCCAACCCTGCCGTGGCCCCCGAGATGGAAGTTTTTCCTGTCATTAATGTTCTGTTCCTTTGTCCGTTTATATTCCCCCCTTCACAATGACTGACTGGGCTGCGGATCATAAAATATTTATTTGTGTTCTACGTGAGATAAAGTATCTACGGTTCATAAATAATATTTGCCCCATAAGCAATATAATAGATAAGCTACAGGAATAGTTTTGTACTTGTAAAATTAGGAAGTTTCTTTTTAAGCGATGTGATAGGGAGCTGAATAGACACTCATGAATTTCTATAAATATTATAATATGTAAAACTAATCTGAATTAGAAGTGAAATGAGAGCTGCTGTTAGATTGTTCTCATAGTTTTTTTTTTAATATTAATAAATGGGTAGAATTATTTAATGAACAAATGTACTGTATTTTCACTGAACAATATTATTATTTTTAACTTTCAGTTTTCTTGTTTTGTTAGAAAAGAACCTTTTATTGTTAGCAAAAAAAATATTTTCGTTTCATTTAATTACTATTTTCGACTTACATCCTGGACTGTTTGGGACTCTCCAGACAGGACATTTACTCATCCCCCTTCTGAACCTCGATTTCTTCAGGGTCAATGATCTGATGGACCTTGTTTGACTTCGTCAGACATTTGAAGGATAAGCCACAATAACAACAATTTGCAACTTAAGCTAGAATCCTCGGTGGCCTGGTTAGTTACATCATTCGTTCTCGTTACCGGAAGGTAGTGAGTTCGAATTCCAACCTAAACGAAGATTCATCGTGTCCGCTAATGGCTGCTAGGCCTTGTTAAATATGTCCTGATTGCAATGTCTTTCATGTGAAATGATACCTCTGGAGGTGGCAAGCCAGGTATTGGAGGTCTTCTTCGTCCCTGATTCTGAAATATGAATATTTCCATCCGGCTGATTCTATCTAATGCTTAAAGCCCAATTTAAGGTAAGTACTAGGAAGCATATGCTGTTGCAACATATTAAGCTAATAAGAAGAAGCATTCTTTTTATTTTTTGATATCATTTTGAGTCGTTCATAAAGTTCAGGATAACATAAATGTTGTTATGGATACTAAAAGTGTGCTTTTATATTTACCAATTAATAGCCAATTTATGTAAAATCTAGAGTGTCTTTTTTTACAATGGTGGGTACTGGGTGACTAACCCTTCACCAAGCCCGGAAACATCTACTCAATTCTCATTACCCAGCGGGCACTTGTGAACCAAGTCACGAAGGCGAGTAGCATTACCCACGCCATACCACCACAAACCCCTTTATAGAGTGGGCCTCATTCATACATCATCTCAGGAGAAAGGACAGAGAAACATAGAGAGAAAGTATCATCCACATGCCCGAACTGGGATTCGAACCCGGGGCCCACAGCTGAAAAGTAGTCTAGCGTGTCAGACAGTAGATTTCTTCCCACTGCACAAATAATTATTTGAATGTCTAATATGTATCCTTTAATTTATGAATTAAGTATCTGGAAACGCATTTTGGATGGGATAATAACATATTCTATTGATCTGAGCTGGAAGTCTTACACGTTTCCCCCCTTTTTTCCCTTTAAAACTAGATCTCTAGATAACCGTCTTACTCTAGATAACTTTACTAAGTCATATTTCTTTATTATTTTCTATCAAAAACTTCTCTTAAAAACTGTGTCTATCAGAATTAGAAGGGAATTATATTGTAATAAAAATCTCTCATAAGTTCTGATAAAAAAAATCCGAGATATCAGATAGTAGCTATATACCCTCCTCAGTACACATAATTAAATATTACCTATTCTATTATAAGTATCAAAAAAATTCACTTCATATAAAAATAGTTTGTACCAGTTAAAAAAATTATACCTAAAGTATTTTGCAGAAGCCAATATTGTTTTGTTTTGTTGCAGCTTGTTTTTAGGTAATCTGTGAAATGATATCAGCAAAACTAGATAGATTCTCTTTTATCCAGTATTACAAACTTTTGAATGGCAATATTTTCATTTTTAATACTTAAATTTCACATTTTGAAAAAAATCGTGCTTATTATTTCTTTTTTGTCAAACATTAATAAATTTTCTTCTTTCAAAATTTGAGACATTTGACCTTTTCATGTTAAACCACTGCTATGTACTAATATATATAATTCGTTTAATTTACTTTTCTTTATTACTATAATTTTTAAAGAAAGATATGATTTTAACAATTTTTTTAATTTTGATGAGGAAAATCCTTCTACAATAATAATTATCTCAGTTTCCATATTCCTAAAATTTTATTCTTTACCATGACTTATTTATTCATACTTATGAATTTTGACATTCCATATCAAAATTTCCCATAGTTATATTGTAATCGACCAAAATTTTAATCAGTAAAATAAAGTTTGTTTTCGGGTATAAATCAATTTTATATATCAGTCTAGTATTAACACACACAAATTATTTTATTATCTCTTTATTTCTGTGTTATAAAACACTTTATTTCGAGTATATTTTTACATATCCAACAAACCCAGTTGTACTTTTGATTCGACTTTCATTTACACTTTGACAGATGTACAATTGTAATGTGTACGTCCATACAATGATGTACTTTTATAATAACGAATAGTGTGAAGAACAAACGAAAATCAAAGTTTATTAATTGTAACCGTAATTCAAGATGTAATTTTAAGTGTTACGTGTAATAATATGTGTTTAACGTATGGGGTGAGAACAACATTAGTTCAATAAACTTTTTCCTAAAAATTGCTTCTTTAAATTTTTTTAAATTTAGAATTAAAAGAAAATATATTTTGGTGTATAATTTGATTCTTTTATGCAAATGCAACATGGGAACCAATAAAATTAATAATTTATCATTTTTTTTAATTAAAAGTTATAATACAGAGTGACAACTTTATACTGTTGATAAAATTGGACTGCTTTTGATTGGTTTAATTCATGTCCAACAATTTTTATAATAATTTCAGTTGCTTATGAGATCGTAATGTTAGTAAAACAAATAGGTAGTTTTTATTTCCTTGTTTGAATTAATATGCCAAACCAACGACGATAAATAATTGCATTATTTGAGGCTGGGTTAAAGCAAATTTATATTGGCAGAAAGCTGAATATCCTCAGACAAACGGTATCAAGTACTATAAAACGATTCTTGGAGTTTGGCCATGACGATGATAGACCAAAGTCAGTACTGGTTTAGGGAGGCTTTTGTGAGACTTCTTTGGTTTTCATAGATCAAGGCGTCAAAATGAACAAGACCATGTACTGCAACGAGATTTTACAGTCGGTTTTACTTCCTTGGGCCCACACACAAAAATTTTTTAAAAGTAACATTTGGACACTTCAATAAGATTCTACCCCTTTTCATAGAGCAAAAGCAATGCATGACTGGTGTCAAGCAAATCTTCCAATTTCATACCTGTGGGTATGTGGCCCCCTATTCACCTTACTTATGCCCAATGGACTATAGTGTTTGGTCTATTCTGCAATCAAGAGTATGCTCTAAGCCACATCGAAGTTTGGAATCCCTAAAGTTACTCTTAAGAAGGAATGGGCTAAATTAACGCCTGAGGAACTGCGGCCCAATGCAGAAAATTTTACGCGATGTTTAAGGCTCTGTATCGATGCCCAAGGATAGCATTTTGAAAATACTTAAATATGTTGCATCTAAGTAACAAATGACTGAAGTAAAGTTAGTGTTTTGAAAATAAATTCCATGTTTTTAGTTTAAAACAATATTTTTTGTTAACAAAATAAAGTTGTCACCCTGTAAGAGAATATGCCAACATTTTGCGAGAAAGTTTAAACAAATATGCAATTTGATTGTTTCAACCAACGCTTTTAGAGTATTAAAAAGAGAGATTTTTTTTTAAATAAAAATACCATAAAAAAGTAAATAAAATTTAAGTGAATATTTCAAATACTTAAGTTTCCTGAATAAAGACAACATGTGAAAGAAATTAAAAGAGACTTAGGAAAGAGTAAAATCTTGGTTTCATCAAAATCATTGATGAGGGAAAATCTATATGCAAGACCTGGCAGAATTTATTTTAATAATTCCGAAAAGATTTTGAAATTAATTTTTTACTGAATGCATTTCCTTCCTCAGTTTCAACATTTTGTTGCAACAGGCGAATTTAAATATTCCATCAGGCCATACCTGTTACATCGCTTCAAACGGAAACGGCTCCTTGTTAACTTCGAAATCATGTAACCTTATCGCCATCACGTATCACTTCGAGGGAACACAGCTTTTTTCTTTTTCTGTTAACATCTTAATAACAGAAAATGTTCCGCCAAGGTCGGGCCCGCAGTTAGAATTCACATTGTATAAAAGTGGTGCGAAATGCGGTGACTAATTCACCCACACAAAGAGAACAATGCTTACAAGCATGGTTTTAGCAGGAAAGACAAAAATAATACCCATTCACAGAAGGAGGAAATAGTTTCAAAACGGCGGGTTTCCGTAACTTGTCAAGGTTACAGAGAGAGAAATACAGAAAAGAATCGAAACAATTAGAACGTTATTACTCCCACAATATGCGTCTCGTATTCGATATACAAAGGAAATTACAATTCCATGTTTGTAAACAACAGTATTAAGTTGCATTTTAATTTTCTATGCAATTAACAAAATCTCTCTCGAAATAGATTAGTTATCGGAATTCTACAACTAATTTATTTATGGGTACATTTATTAAACACTACTGAAGAATTCGGCGCTGCTGTTCGATGTCAGTTGAGAACTCGAAACATAATTCAGTGCTTATACATCACTGAATCGTATATCGATTCTTTTTTAAAGCTATTTATACATAATAGACTATTGGCATTTTTGGGCTATGTTACAAATAAATCACTCTAACAGAGGACATTTGGTCGAGACAATGTTAATGAAAGCTATCAACAGGATAATCTTTCTTTAAAATCAAGGAAAACTAATAACTAATGTAAATACTTCAGTTTACAAATTCTTGAATTCTATCCTTTTTTTTGTGTTGATATTTGTAGTGGATCGAGATTTATTTCAAATTGCTACTCCTAGTCGAATTTATCCTCGTGTGTAAAAGGACAACAAAACTAAATACTAATATCAAATTAGATGCTTTCCAACGTTACGTACGTAATTTCAAATTAAACTCGGATACATAGTATATCAATTAAAAAATAAAAATTAAAATAAATTTTCAAAAATAAAAAATTTTAAATTTTTTTTATGTTAAAATTTTTTTTTCAATAAAAGACCTACAAACTTAGTATTCAGAATACTATAATAGCAAATGCTACCCTTTATATCTAGAAATGTTTTAAATCAAGTCTAAGGGAAAATGAAAATAAATCATCATTTTCCCCCTTCAAATCATATTTAAAAAATGTTTCCAAGCGTATTATTAAGAGTGTTTCATTTTAAATTAATAGGTCCAGATATATGTTAGGATTAATTCAGTAGAAAAATTTAGCATATCACTCCTTTATTTATAATTATTTATAACTAATTAACTAGCAAATAATCAGTAAGGATTCGAGAATTTATTTTAAAATCGTAAATCTCACAATCCAATGAATCTTTCGTATACAAAGAGTGATTGCACAGAAAGACAAATAAAATCTTTCATGTTGCTATTTTCATCATTTAACAGCATTAATGAAAAGCATTCTTCAAATATGTAAGTTAAACTATATAAGTTCAAATTTTCGTAAAACAAACAAATCTGATTTTGAAAAACAAAAAATCTTTAAAAAATATAAATAATTTCTTAAAAAAATAATTATATGAATAATATACAAAATGATATAACTGATGAAAAAAAGAACTAGAAAATTAATATTTTGAATAAAATTAACTTAAAATATATCTTATTATTTTATAAATAAGTTTATAATAATATTTTGAGTGCGTAATATATACACGAAATTTTATATTTGCTTTCTGTAATGTTTTTATTTAACACAATATCATTCCAGAGTTCATCTCATACATCATATAATAATAATATTTCCTTTATATTATTTATTATATTTTAATGTTATTTAACAATTCATGTAAATACTTTTGAGAGAATGATAATTACTCTATAATTTTATTTCTAATTTTCACTAGCTGCTATTATCTCAGAATAGAAAAAAAGAAAATAAACGTCATTTAGTTTTTGTATGTAACAATTTTCTCTCGTAATTTTACACTTTATTACTTTCTTTAAGTAGTTTAATTTTCACGGTTCAATAAATACAGGCGTGTGGCGATAATTATAGAAATTTCAAAATGTTTCACCAACCCAAGTATTGACATAACATTGAGCAAATGTTATGCAAACATTAGGATAATATTCTTATATATTTCATTAATAACCTAACTTTTTACTAACCTAATGAAATATTCTCTTTTGTTTTAATTAATCTAATCACGATTAATTATAAATTAATATTTTTTGCTGAAGCACATCTTTAATTTCCTTTTATTTTTCACATTTTTAAAAATGTTTTCGATGTATTAATAGTTGCTGATTATTGTTGTTAAAATATATACCTCTGTTTCAAAGCACAAGTTTTTTATTTAAGAGAACGTTAGGAAAAACGTTACAATTAAGAAACACATATATATGTACAGAAAAGTGGTTTTTAACTCATGGTGAAGAGAACTGATTGACTAATTACTGAATTTTTTAAATTCACTCAATATTTTTGCACAGATAACTATTTATTATTTTATTTTTCAAATAGTTATCTGGCAACTGGTAGTTTCAAATTGCTGTTCACAAGTTGAACCCACAACCTTTGAAGATACATTAAATTCCATTTGAAAGATTTCCAATTTCTCAAGGACGCTCATGTAGCACTGTACTATTCCAGGAACAGGTACTGATCGAATTTCTGATGAGGAATACGATCTTACCCTGTTTTCTGTTGCCGTGTGGTATTCCTGTTTACACTGATGTAATCGTGATAATGAGAGTTTTTAGGTCAACATGTAATTTGACCCAAAAATTACCACGTATTAATTCAATCTTATTTACTTCATCGATTAGTTTTTTTTATCGATAGAGTATTAATAATTTCAACCTCAAAATTTTACTCTTAATTATCTGCTATAAAATAAAAATGATACAAATTACTGAAGATTTGATGATTATAAGAATAGTTGCATGTTTTTAAAGTTGTTAGCATAAAAATTAAGATAGTAGAAAGACAGAAAAAAATTATACAGAGTCTTGGAAGCTGGTATATTCCACTTTTAGAATATCACATTCTTTTTTTAAGATTTCTTATTTTTTTATGTGCACGTATTCTTGATAAGGTAAATTAAACAACATTGTTTTTAGATTATTTTATTAAAAACGTTTTTTTATGTGATAAATTGTGTGCACGATGTTCAATTTAGAGAGATATTTCTTTAATTACTTGTCCTGAGAAAATTTTTATTTTTTGCCTTTAAACTAATTTGTATCTGATTTGTTACTTGATCATTATTTTTGTAAATATTTATTTTTGGGATCAATGTGATTTGATTTAAATGTGCGGTGTTGTTGTTGATATTGTCTTGTGCCAGCTAGACTGGCAATATGGGGGCGCTTCTCTTTTTAACCAACAAATGAGCACTGTGATTTCTATGAAATGTTTATGTATAAGATTTTGAATTTTCTTAAGAAATAGAATTTCAACAATAAATCTTTACAAATACTACAGGAAAAAAGGTAACTAGTTTTTCCAATTATTTTATTAGCAGATCCACATAAAATTAAGTAATCAATCTCCATCACGTCATTGAGTCATTCGTATATAATTATTCTCAACTATATTTTGTAAATAAATAAAAGTTCTTATTTCACGTTTTTGAGAGCTAATTCATTTATAAGTAAAACATTAGACATTTTTAAGTAAAACTACTTATATAGACAAAGGTTGATTCTGACACATCACAAGATTACCATGTTGCTAAAATCTGTGCATACTGATTATTCGAAGCTTTAAACTTAACCGGTTACGAGGAAGGAAAATTCAAATAAAAAATTGCCAGTTCAGGTGTCAACTCCATCATTCAATGTCGATGTTTAGTGATTTTTAAGAATGTAGAAATTGGAAATGTAAATTTAACATGTCGGAAACATTTTTGAGATTTTTGTACAAAAGGGATATTATAAATGGACAAAATAAAGATTCTGTTTGAACTATTATAATATCACAATCACTCTGTATATCTATCTTTACAAATTCAAACCCACAAACATACTGCACAAGAAAACGAAACTTTAAAGGTGTTTTAATCAAAGTTCCCATATCCCCAAAATGACACAAAAAAGGTGTGTTTTTTTTTCACCCACCTAATTTATTCGGGATTCACAGCTTAAAGTGATTCCGAGCCTAAATAAGCAAATTTGGTGGGGTGGAAAACCGAGAACAAGAAATAATTTTTAAGTATACGGGGAAAAACTTTTGAAAGAATAAATTAAATTATCTTCACAAAAATTCACTCTAAAATCATGATGCATTTCACTTAAAACTAAGCAAACTGTCATCGGCATGTAATTGAAAACGGAAATAATTAACAGAAAAGGGTGGTTCACTTGTTCAGTAATTAGTGTTTAATCTATGATAATAAAGAAATGATTGAAGATATGATAAGAAATAATTTAAAGTAAGTTAAAATATTTAGTTACAAAGTTTTTTTTTTAATAAATTCATCATAATTGTGAATCATATTTTAATTATTTTTAAAAAAATATTGAAGAAAATGGTAGGAGAGAAATATTTCAAAATTATCTATGAGATTAATCCAAATTCTTATGCGGGTTGGGACATAAATCAGGAATTGGATATATTTAATTATCATGTTTTTTAATAATGTTCCTGGTTATTTCTTCTCATAATTTTGAGTTCTCATACATAGTAAAATATAAACCTGTTTTAGCCTGTTTTTGGTGTCGGACTTCGGCTTATACACCTTGGAAACAAAGGAATGGTGTATATCAGAAAGATAAAAAGTAAGCTAACGGTTGATGATAAGGGGGATAAAATTAGCCTCTTGTAAGATAACAGTGACCTGCTGCTATCTTAAATAAATATTTGCAGAAATGTGGGACAATAAGGAATTTTTGCGCAACGTCAGCCACCGATAGGGAATTTACCTGCTGAATAACACGTGGAGGCGAATGTACCGAAAAAAGAGAACTGGCGGTATAGATTGGGAGAAAAATTTAAATTTTCCGCGACAAATCAGAATTTGATATCAATTCAAAAATTCTTTTTCTTTCTAATAACTCCTTTTCTAATTTGAATTTGAATGAAATTTAAATTTTGCTCTTTTGATCTAAAAATAAATTTTACATACATAGTTCTAGCTCTAAAAACATTTTATATTTAATATTTATAATAAATAAAAAATTTTAATTCATCT
Organism: Latrodectus hesperus; assembly: GCA_037975125.1. Classification (NCBI taxonomy): domain Eukaryota; kingdom Metazoa; phylum Arthropoda; class Arachnida; order Araneae; family Theridiidae; genus Latrodectus; species Latrodectus hesperus. The sequence goes on along the minus strand of CM075857.1, from coordinate 37,137,921 downwards.
AACTATAACTGAATAAAGTATGATTTATTCCAAGAGGTTTTCCTTGGGAAAAGCAATGAATCAAATAAATATCACTAAATGATTAGTAATATCTTCATGAATAATCATGAATGATTGGTTATTTCTATACTTGCACATTTAGAATTTTTATAATATGGGATAGTGATATAAATGCCTTATTCTTTATATGCGAAATACACTCATGTCCATAAATTAAGGATAATTCAGAATCACACAGAAATTGAACTCTAAAATAAAAATTTCACATGTAGAATTATCACTCACATCTTGAAGAATAATATGCAAATTTTAAGAAACCAACAGATGGCGCCATTGTACGTCACAATGACGAGAGTGTAAAAGAGGGGTATATAAGGAATGTCTGCAAAAAAGTAAAATTGTTCACAAGCGCTTTATAAACCTTTCAGGGTAATAACCGCATAGTTATGGCACAAAAGAAGCATTTGGATGATGTTTTACGTAGTACAATCATTAGCCGTCTGAAATATGGACGTAACCAGCTGAAAGCATCAGAGGAACTTGGAATCGCCCAGAGTGTCATCGCCAGGCTTGAAGATGATGGTAATGTGAGTATACGTTACAGCACAGGTCACCCCCGAGTTGCAACGCCGAATGAGGACCGGTATTTGGCAGTTACTGCCAAAAGAAACAGACGAAGCACAGCATCAGACTTGTCTCTTCAGCTACCAGTACGACAGTTTCAAGGCAGACCGTGTACAGACGCTTAAGGCACATTGGTTTATATGCTCGGAGGCTTACCGCAACTCACTATCGCCTGCAGTTAGCCTGGAGTAGAGAGCATTGTGGACACCACAACAGTGGTCTTGTGTGATGTTTTCCGACGAGTCCAGGTTTAGCTTTCAGTCTGATTCTCACCAGACTTTCATATGGAGAGGGCCAGGTACCCGTTACCACCAAGAGAACACCATTGAACGACACCGTTATGGTGGTGCAGGATTGCTCGTTTGGGGAGGAATTATTCTGAGTTCCAGAACTAACCTGCATGTTCAGACTGTAACCATGACAGACCACATCTATCGGGATGTCATTCTGGAACAACATGTACGTTTGTTTCGGGGCACCATGGGTGCAGAATTTCTGTTTATGAATAACAACGCCCGTCCTCACCGTCCAAACATTGTAGACGAATGCCTTATATGGACTGGCCAGCATACTCACCGAACTTGAATCCAATAGAGCATGTGTAGGACATGCTTTGCCAACGAATTGCAGCCCGTCAACCCTCTCCCACTTGTCTACCGGAACTTCAGAGAGCATTGTTTGATGAGTGGTGTAATATTCCCCAAGATCAGATTAATAATTTGATACTCAGCATGCCTAGGCGTTATTGTATTGCATCATCTAGGGTGCATACTATGTATTAACTATCATACCAACCATGTTATATTGGTTTTTGTAAATTGGTTCTTTTTTGAAATTTGCTTCAGGGAGTAAAAATTGCAATTTTTATTAATGATGTCAAACATAAGCATCTTTTTTGCTCTTTACCTTTTTTTTTAATAGACTTTGCAATTAAGTCACATTTGTTTTGCTTCTGTCTCTTTCTTTGCATGAACTTGCATCATCCTTAATTTATGGACACGAGTGTACAGATGAAAAAATACATTAAGAGTTAAAATAAATATATAAGGATTATGATATATTATATATTTGAGTAATAAAATCAATACAAGAATATATTATTGTGAAAATGAATTGTTTGGTTAATATAACTAGTTGTTGAGCATATGCTCATTCTTTCAGACAAAAATCCGGAAGAAGCTCAGAGATAAGTTTAGATGGATATTAAATAAGTAAAATAAGTTGTTCAAAGCAAAATGAGATTGGTTGATCATCGAGAATTTTTGTATGGATGAGTTTGTGAATTATTTTTATCTCCATATTTCCACATCATCTAAATGATTGTATTATCGTATATAATCAATTAAAGAGCACAATATTTGCAATTTCCGTGTTCGACCCAACGTTTGGCGAGATCTGAAAAAATGGCGACTAATATTTTCTTGTATATCAAAATGACGCGATATCGCATTGTTACGGAATTCGAAAATTGCGCTATTTCAAATGTTTCTTCTGCGATTATATAAATTCGTATATCGCGATTTCGCATTATCATGTATTTGTTTTTTTATGCGATTTCAATTAATTTTGAATATTGTAACTTCGAATATTTTTTTACTATTACATATCAATGCAATACAAGTATATCTATCAATAATGTAATCAATTTGATCATTTATCCAATTAATGAGGATTTATTTATATTATAAAATGTAAAGAAATAAAACATGAATAAACAAATGATGTTCATACATGACTTAAGAAATACATATTTACATGACTTCATACATGACTTAAAAATACATATTTTTTTCAATATTTCGTTTCAATTAATTATGCAATACAGCTATATCAATAATGTGAATAATATAGGATTTTTTGCAACATTTTCGCCTTTATTTAACGGGGCAATAGCGCAGACAACTTCAACTTTTGAAATGCTCCCTGGCAGAGATCAGCAATAAAACTAAATGACTAACGAATATAACGTTTTTAAATTCAGTTTTGAAAATTAATTATTTTTATTTCCTTTAACGCTGCCTTTAAAGTCACAAATATCAAAATCTTAAGATTTCCTACCTTTTTATAATTTAGAAATAATTTAAAACATAAAAGTACTTACTTTGTTTCCTCTGCTTAACATTCCTACATTCAGGTTCATATAAATATTTGAAATATCATTTAGGAATTTACAATTGTATTATTCACCGCATCTTGAACATTTATACGTGATTTAGAAATTAAATTAAGTTTCACACATCATTCAATAAAACGAAAAATTCGGCTGTGTACATGCCCATGATACTGGAATATTGTTCAATACAAAAAAGTGAATCACGAAGAAATGTATTTTTTAAAGAGAACACTAGTGTTTTTATTTTTTAAAACCAAGCGATAACGTAAAGTGTAAATATTGTATTTTTTATTCTATTCAATCGCTTAGAATGAAAATCGTTTGCATTTTTAAAAGTAAAATATTTCTTATATCTCTTAATTCTAATTAATTAATTAGTTTTAAAGCATTTAGCCTAGAAATATTATAATATTATTATTTTTCATGGATTTTTTCCAGCATATTAAATTTTTTTCATTAAAAATATCATTTCAATAGATTTTCATGAAAAAAAAAAGCTTCTGCGGATTATTTTTTAAAAATGTTACATTTAGTAGTGGTTGCCATAGAAACGCAATAAATAAAAGTGCTATTCGAAAATCGTCATATTAAAGACCAAAGAATTGGCACTTTAAATTCGCGCTGTATTAAAGAATCCAGCTTGGCGTCGTAATCAGCTGATTCGGCTCCGCATTTCATTATTGGAGATGGGTCAGTTCAAATAAGATTCACCCGAAATTTTTAAATTATTTGAAAGAAAGCTATCGAATACATTTTTTAAAAATATATTTTATTATCTGAATCCATGTAACAATAATGTACAATTGCTATAGCTTTTTATTTACAGTTAATGTTGCCATTTGAGCGGTTAAATTTCATCTCTGAAATCTATTTCTCAATAGCTTAAGAATTTTCATTATGTGATTAACTAAAGAATTTTTTCCATGAGAAGTGACTGACAATCAATAAATATATCGAGAATTAAAGTGATAGAAAATTAATAGGGAGATTTAGAGGTGTAGTCGTAAGGAACCCAAGTTAAAGAAATTGCAGCTTCTCATCAAGCATGCCAAACAAAACCGCATTTCAAAAATGACATATAACTACATCGATAGACGCATAGATGAACAAATGAATGACATTCGTCATACATATATTCATCTATCACAGCAAAACAAGCTGTGCAATATTAAAGATTTTAAAAGCAGAAAAGAATAATATATTTGTCTGAATTAAGTGGTAATTGTGTAAGTAATTTATAAAGAATTCATGTAAATATATTTAGTTCTTGAGTGAAGTTAAATGTATATGCCAAAGAATTTATACATTATTATTTTAATATTCCTTAAAACATAATATGAGAACTGTATGTAAATATAAAAAGAAATACAATATAAACTAGTAAATGTGATAAACGTCTTAAAAATAATGGAAAGTTCGATATAAAATTTATTTGTAAAAACAATGTACATCTTCTTTTCCTTAGTAATACAAGTCTAACTTGGCACAAAGAAATGGCAAGTTTAAAAAATAATAATTCATAAGAAACAAGAAAAATACACGTATGGTAATTTTTTTAGAAAGAAGATGTAATTGCCAAAGGATTTCAAAGCCAGATCTCCATATACAGATATCGTTGCTCGGCAAATGGAAACGAAATAGAATTTTTTTAAATTTCATTTGTATTTTTTTATTTCAGTTCTGGTTATAATGTGACTTCTGTGGCAGGCGTTTAAAATGGGAAATAGGACATTAAATATTGTGTTTAAATAAGTAGCATCTTTAGCTCATTACCTTCCGATAATGAGAAAGACGCCTTAACCAATCAAATCGCTGCGGCCTTTGCTACCATGTTTATTAGTACTATACCTATGTCTATAGTGTCTATAGTACTATATCTATAGTGTCTATAGCTACCATGTCTATAGTGTCTATAGTGCTATATCGTATTGTTTTTATTTATACCGTCATTGTAAAACAATAAATTAAGATTAATATTAATTATATTTTAAGATTAATATTATTATTAATTAAGATTTAAGTTAAGATTAATTTAGTTTCTAGATGAGTGAGAAGTTGTTGCTCATGAATGTTTGACATTCAAGCAATTATCGCCCAGTGAATATCATGTGTTAATTTAAGTCATCCGCTCAGGCTGCATACTCTTATTTTTTTACTTTTTTGTGCACTTGTTGAATTTATATAATTAATAATTGCTGGATGATTTTTTAATGAATTAATTCTTTTAAATTTTGTATCATTAAAACTCTCAACCTTAATATAAGATGCTGAAAACTTTATAGCTATGAAGCAATTTGTAAAGATCTGAAAGTAAAATTTGCTTATGATTTGAAAATCTTAATACCAAAAAATGTTGAAGCAGTTTATGCTTGCCTTATCTTAGTGTTATCTATGTACATAAAAGATAAACTTTTTGGAAAACAATTATTCATATTTTCTTTGCTGTTATCTACAATTGTAGATTGGCTACCTATATTTTTTGCACAAATGATCTGAAAATATCTTTCAAAAATATAGAATAGTACCCAGAGATTAGGATCGGTTTCATTCGTTAACCTTAAACTGTGTTTGATTTCCAGTGAACTATTTTGTGAAGAAGCACAGCTAGCAACACAGATAACGGGGTATGCCTCTGTTTTCGCAATGCAAGCTTTTGAGAGAAGTTGCGCATATCTTATCCTATTTGATGAAGATAACGATTAAAGACGGCTAGAGAGAGTAAACAGGAAAAACTTAATCTTATCTCTGAAGGCACACTCGAACAGAACTGCGCCTTTAATGTGACTTGAAGTAAATTGAAGGAACGTTGTTTATTTGGCACGAAATTTGGCCGAGTGCCCAAATATGGAGAGATAAAATATTCAGAAAATCATCATTCGTCTCATCTCAAGATCAAATTGAAGGAATGGATGGCGATGATTTTTCAAGTGCATAGGAGCGTCACGTGTGTCTTTTGGTCGTTGGCACGTGTTGCTCAGAAATGCTTAATCAGTGTGTCAGCATCAGTTGCCTTGCAGTCATTTTCAAATGCCAATTAAGCGATGTATGAATGTGTTGCCAGCTTTTACAAATAAATATTTTTTTATTAAAATTATTATCAGTGACAACATTGTTGAATTATTGCTTCATAAACAAGGGAGAAGATATGAAGGCTGTTGATATATAAACGTGATTAAGGCAATGGACGTAAATAAATTTTCTAAAAATAGAAGAAAAGATTAAAATTGCTTTTTTTAATTTTTAATAATAAATTCGTTATAATGTTCTTTCTTTTTTTAAAAAATTAAAATCGTCAATTCTTATATAGCTCGACTCACAAAAATAGATTTTTTTAATTGGCTATAATTCTTGAATTCTATCAATTAATCTAAAATAATTGAAGCATCAGAAGTCAGTGTACATTATTGAGAAAAATTTTATGAGAATGCAAGAGTATAAGTAATATCCACTGTTCAAATTACCTGCCGAAGATGTTGTTGCACCAGTATACTTCCTTGTACCATCTTCAGAGTTGGGCTCTACTAGTTAGGTAGAAGAAGCCGAATGACGGTGTTTTTAGTTTAAAAACGGGAACCAAGGAGAAGAGTTCTCAATGCTTGACCTGCCAATCACTGAGATATCCTTTCACTTGGACGACATTGCAGCCACGACCTAATTAAGGTGCCTTAACACAAACTTCACTAAGCACAACAGATCTTCAGTTAAGTCGCGATTCTTACTCACTACATTTCGGCAGTAAGAACGATGACCAAACCTATCAACCCACGGCGATGTTGACCGAAGGGGTGGCAAACTTTAAAAAAAAAAAAAGTCGTTTTCTTGTTCGATATTTATTTTAGAAAGAATTTATGCACGAGCAGAAATTTTTACAATGTGCTCTAAGCTAAAATAGGTAGCATGTATTCAACTTCCTCAGCAGTTGCATTTGTCATCTGATGCATTGTATTTCTGGGCTGTAAATTTGACACCATGAAACTGGTAACCGAATAGCAGAAGGTCATTCTACATTAAGAATCGGGGAGATCGTCAAAAAAGTAAAATAAATAGTCCTGTGTGGAAAAAACTTTATTGCTTTCAAGAGGGCATTCGAGCCTTAAAACTATCAGAATTTGTAGAAATTAAATGGTCCTTCTTTTTGGATGACTTTTGGCATACGTAATAAACGAACGGAAACCCTCAGTGTTAAGTTCCCAAGCATGCTTGGTACTCAGTTTATCGATCCACTGAAGAGATGAAAGGCTGAAGTAACTTTGCCCAAACAGAGGATAGAACCACGGACTTGTGCCTTGGGAGCGTTAAACGCAACCACTAAGCCACCGGGCTTCGAAAGTGAGGTGAGGCATCGAATACTTTCAAAATTATCCACATGATTCTAAAGTTCAATCATTTTCTAAAGCGTAGCTATTATATCCTTTATCAATAAAAATAAAAACAATGTTAAAAATAATTTTTTAGAATGCGATTCCTATTGCAAACTCAAAAAGCTCTTATTAACTAGAAAATAGTGATAAATTATAAATTTTTCTTAGAAAAATATCATAATGTGAGATTTGAAAGCAATGCAGGATTATAAGCGCAATTTAGAAGTAAGGGTCAAGCAGAAGACTCCCAATCCTGCCCTGTGCCACCCCCACAGGTATTATTTCTCATGGAGAACGACATCTAACATGCGAGAGTGACACATTGAACATGCTCCAGCGACCATTAACGAATATGACGGATCTTAAGTTAGGTCGGGATTTGAACCCACTACCTTTCGATGATTTGAACGAACACCTTAATTAAGCAGGCCACCACAGCCTCAAACAAGTATATTCGAATTCATTCACTTTTTTATTCAAAAAAAATTACTTAAAGATACCAACTGCATGAAATTGCTGCGTTTTTTAATAAAAAATATTCCAGTACCAGCATATTTCAAAATTATCCATATGATTCAAAAATCAAATCTTTCCTAAGGTTATTATATACTAAATTTTTGATCAATACAAATAAAAACAATATTGGAAATTATTTTTTTAAAATAGAATTTCTTTTGTAAACTCAAAAAGCTCTTATTAATTAGATTATATTGATAATTATAAATTTATTTAAAAGAAAAATATTACAGTGTGAGATTTTTAAGTCACCACTGTTTTAATTAGTAATTTTAGGTATAAATAAGGTAAATATTCTGTTTTGGGGAGAATTATCCCTGTCAGTACCGCAATGTTTTCCTTCAAGAACTTATCACAGATGAAGAAGTAAAGGCCTGTTCCGCAGGCCAACGAAAATAGATACAAGATCCAAATTGGTGAGAATGAGTCATAAGAATAGAAAACAAAATCAGATCAAATATTGTGTCCTTATTTGATTGGAATTGTAAGAAAGCAATTTTCAAGTCATTTGTCTATAAATTGTTATTGCCAAAACATAGTAAAATTTACCGCATATTGATTTACTGTTATCATAGTTGTAAGCTGTATATTGTATTAATTGAAAAATAAGCAAAACGAATAAGTAGTACAAACAATCAGAATTGTACAGTGTAGTGTATAGTTCTTGAAGAATATTTGGCAAATTTATTTTGTTGTTTTGGGTTCATTTCACCCAAGCGCTATTGATTTTCGATTTCATTTTCCTAGTGTTAAAAAGATATCGATGAATATTAGTAGAAAATCTTTCGAAGTGCCCCATTTTGAGCAGTAAAAATATAACCCAATATTTTATTTATGACATAACGCACAATTTGTTACTTAGTTTGATACCATGATTTAAAAATTTCATTAATTTATCAATAAATATTTAGCCACGCCTTTTTTCATAAAGATTTGATAAAACTATAAATGCTATTTATAATAATGGAAAAACAAATAGTTAATTAAAAAAGAAATATACTTTGATGATATTAATACAATAGCGATGCATCGAATACTTTGAAAATTACCGAGATAATTCTAAAGTCCAATCTTTTCCTAAAATGTAATTATTACATGCTTAATCTTTAATCAATAAAAATGAAAAAAATGTTAGAAATGCTTTTTCAAAATGCGATTGCTATTGCAAACTCAAAAAGCACTTATTAATTAAATAATAGTGGTAATTATTATTTTATTTAAGAAAAATTTTACAATTTGTGATTTTTTTTTACCCTATTTATACATAAAAATGTTTTAATTAACAACAAGCAATGTTTTAATTAACATTTTTATGTATAAATGGTGGCTCCTCAGACAGTTCCCTCAGCAATGGAGGTGACGGAATTCTCATCCGCCTTCCAGATGGTAACAGCTACAAACACAAAATTAACACAGGCAATATTGCCTCTAACTTCACGAGCGAACTCCTAGCGATTAGAGAGGCCCTCATATTATACCAACAAGACCCACAAGCTATTGATTCTACAGGGGGATTCGTAATTTTCTCTGATTCTAAATCAGCTATAGAAGCCATCAGAAATGGAGAGACCAACATCTCTTGTGATATTATTACCCTACTGGAACAGTTGCACTACAAAGGGAAATCCTGTGTCCTACAATGGATACCCGCGCATGTCAACATTGAGGGTAATGAATGTGCCGATAGCCTGGCCAAAGAAGCTAGATACCTCGACAATAAGGTCGCCACAATAACACTTGCTGATGCTAACGCTGTGGCCAAATATAGAATTATGTCTCACACCTTTAAAAAACCTCTACTAATAGAATTTAACTGTCTCAGGATTATCACATCCACAATTGCCAGATTGAGAACAGAACACCATAAGGGCATGAAGTTTCTTCCGAATAAAACAAGAACATATGTTCTATGTAAGCACTGCCCGGGAGTCCAGCTCACGCCCAATCACACCTTGGAATGCCCAGCTGTTGCGGTAAATTTATTAAAAATGAGAATGGTCCCACTCAGGGACTCATTGCAAGAAATTCTCTACAGCCCTGATGCACCTCTAATTGCAGAGGCAGTGGTCAAGACTTTCGATGGAATTTAGAGACTTTCCTTATTATCTGTTATCTACACTATTTTCATGGACACGAGAACAACAACATGTATAAATAGGGCAAATGTTTTGTGTACGCGGCAAAGAAAGTGTGTATTTAAGTGTTTCGGTTAACCAATTGGATTTGTAAGAAATGATTTTTGTAAGGCATGAGTATGAAATATTATTACCACAGCCCTCGCTTTAAAAGATTCTTCTCACATTGTTATACAAATTTGATACTTATCTGTTATGTTGCCTTCTTTACAAAGTGAGGTAATATGTTAAGCAATGAAAACTGTTAATTATATTGTATCAAAATTTTAGAAGGAAAATTGTCAATTTCTTTGATTTTTGGCGCCATTGTTCTTAAGTCTAATTATTTTTATTTCATTCCACCTAGTAATAAAAAATATTAATGTATGTAAAGGGAAAATCATTGTTAAGTACCATATTTCGAGTAGTAAAAATATGATTCAATGTTCATTTAAGAAGCAAATGTAAAGATTATATCGAAATTTCCTAAACAAATTAAAAATAGCTAATATTGCAAGAGAAACAATATAGTCACGATTTTTTTTTCAAATTCAAGGACCAATTGTTCTTAAATAATTACTGTAATATGCAACAAGTGTCGCTTCTGACGGTACAATAGAAAACAACGTGAGGCCTGAACGCTAATAAAAATGTGGTCTTCCTTGGCATTAATAAACCAGCAAATGTGCGATGACTCGTCTAATGTTATTATCAAATTGAAGTGAAGGCTAAGCAGTTTTTTAATTGATTCAGAAAGAAGTAATTTATTTTTAAGTAATGCTGTGAGATTATAGATAAGATTAAAAAAATAAGAGGACGTTTGAATCTTGTTAGAAAGCATTGTCTAAAGCATAAATTTCATGAGATTTTATTGAAACGTGTAACTTCTATTCTCATTCGTTTCTTCGCTGAAATTAATGTTGAAACAGTTTATGTGAAATGTATGTTTCAACAATAAATTTTATCTCTTTCCCATTTTTTCCTGTTGAAATTGCAAACTTTATAAAAATTAGTTAATAAAAAAGAGAAACATTTAAGTAATAGCAAATCAATGTTATTTTGTGCAGACCGCTAGAGGAAAGGTTAACGTTCCTACTTTCGAAGCAGTAGGTCCCTGTTTCGGGCATGGATGTTCCTTTTTCGTTCTGTGTGTGTGTTTCCTCCGTGTCAAAGATGGCATTTGGGGTGCTCCAGTTTAAAATATTGCCATCCCCTTCGCCCCTTGTAGCGCTGAATGTGATTAAATTCTAAAAGGCAGCCGGGCATTAGAAAAACAAATGTTATTTAGTAAAAATATTATTTGAACGCGATGTGTTCACATAATTTTAAACTTATTTCAGGCTAAGAAAAATAATTTCAGGCTTTGTATGCTGAAAAAAATGGATTTTTCCCTAAAGCTGCACAAGTAAATTCATAATAGATGTTTTTGATAAGCATTTTAAAGGATAATTAGCGTTTGTCTTAATGAAAATTATTATTTTTTTTATAGGAAGGGCAAGTATTCATTTTGGAAGTCTAATGGTTATTCTGATAACTTCATGACAGAAAACAATGTTGATTTTTTTTGACGGGCTACAAAATAAATAATCATGGTATCCAAATTTTGTATATGCTTGCGTTGTTGCTAGTATAATTCTTAGCAAGTTGCGTGCTAATGTCTGTTCTGATAGTTTCATGACAGAAAACAATGATGGTTTTTTTGGAAGGGCTAGGAAATAAATAATCATGGTATCTAAATTTTGTATATGCTTGCGCTGCTGTTTGTATAATTCTCAGCAAGTTGCGTGCTAATGGCTGTTCTGATAGTTTCATGACAGAAAACAATGATGGTTTTTTGGAAGGGCTAGGAAATAAATAATCATGGTATCTAAATTTTGTATATGCTTGCGCTGCTGTTTGTATAATTCTTAGCAAGTTGCGTGCTAATGGCTGTTCTGATAGTTTAATGACAGAAAACAATGATGGTTTTTTTGGAAGGGCTAGGAAATAAATAATCAAGGAATCCAAATTTTGTATATGCTTGTGTTATTGCTTGTATAATTCTAAGCATGTTGCATGTTAATGGCTGTTCTAATAGCTTCATGACAGAAAACAATGATGGTGTTTTTGGAAGGGCTACAAAATAAATAATCATGGTATCCAAATTTTGTATATGCTTGTGTTGTTGCTTGTATAATTCTGAGTAAGTTGCGTGCTTAGGTTCTTACCTTATAAACTAACAATTAAAAAAAAATTGTGACACTTTACTTAAAATAAAAAGAAAGTCAATTTGATTGTAGTTTTTGTAACTGTCATGGCAGAGGCGGTCTGGTTGAGAAAGGCATCGCTCTCGTTACCAGAAGGTAGCGAGTTCTATATTTGACCATCCAAATAATCATCGTATTCACCTATGGTGGACTGTGTTCTATGAATGGAACAAATTCGTCTAAATTAAGAGGTATGTGGCGCACCATTATATAAGATGCTATCAACTCTTTTCCGCATAGTCCCAAAATGTGAAGTAATATTAATTTCTGAGAATTGTAGAAATTGTAAATATATAGGTGATTATAAAATTTTTTAATGGATATAATTCGTTTTCTTTTGATGACATTTATTTAATGAAAAATATAATCGTTATAAGGAACAATAATGATTGAATATGTATATTAATCAATATAAATAATTGAATATATATATTGATATAAAAGTTTGAACTTTAAATTACTGAAATATTGAACTTTTAATAAACATATGTAAAACTACTGATATATAAAATAGAGCAACTGATAAGGAAATATATAGAAAAAATGTCAGAAGTAATTCATAATTTCATTAAAATACTTTCTGTTGAAAGCAAGCACCATTTTCTTTTTTTTAATAACATTTTCATTCATGTTGTTAATATTAAAAAAACATTTCTGCATAATAAGATGATATGTATAAGGAGTTGGCAACAATAAAAATAAACAAGAAATATGAGTATTTAGTTGTCTTGAGAATAACCATTCTTTGACATCATAAGCAAAATTGCAAATTTTAACTGTAGACATATTCATCAAAAAGGAACACAAAGCGAATTAGGGTCACAAGATACAGTTACCCATTCATCTTCAGTTGTTTATTTCAGAGTTATTTGGAATTCTTGTTTTTAACATCTGACACATAATAATTCAAAATGTGGAGGATTTCATTTCATTTCCGTTTTTCTCCTTCTAAGTGTCGCACTCTTTGTTTGGAGTTGTAAATAAATATTTGAATAAAAATTTAAAGTTTTAAAAGTTATCGCTAAGAAATGGTTTGACTTCTAGCATAAATTATAATTTTGTGATAATGTTTGAAATTCATTTTTATTGAGGGTGTAGTGTAAAATCCTGTCGAACATAAAAAAATGTCGCCAAACACGATTTTTCGCTAACAATATAGAAAACTATTTTTGAAATTACAACTGAAACAGATTTTCCATTTTATATGTATTTATTGCTGTCAGCGTATAATTTAAAGTAACTTTATACTTCGTTATTTGAGTCTCGTGGTGGCCTTGGTTGGTTTGTGCGTTCGCTCTTGTTATCGGAAAGTAGTGAGTTCTGAATTTTTTTAGCGATGAAGAAATGTTGCCAAGATGAGGTATTGTGACGTGAGCGATGACGTAAATACTAGGGTTACTAAAATAGAATTTTCTGCATAATTCTTATAGGTCTCCATATGTATGACGTAATAAAAACGAGGTTGCCAGATACATAAGAAAATCCGCCAAAAAATCACCAAACTCAGAATTTGGCATTCTGGATTATACGGCACCTGTGCCCGGATCTCGACATAATCAAAAATCCGTTGTGTTCACTAATGGTGGCTAGAATACGAAAAATATGGCGTGGTATAAAAATTAGTTAATAAGCAATGCCCTCCGTGTGAAATGATACCTCTGATATCAGCAAGTCAAGTTTGGCAGTCTTAGGCTTGGTTCTACTTTTAAATTTTAAAGACCTCACTTTCGAAGCAATGATTGAGCACGCACAGGACGTTCTACCCTATAAGTAGCTTTCACTTTTGACCCTTGTAGTAACCCCAGTCATTAGAAATAACAAAAATCTTAACTTAATTTTGCAAATAAACTTCACCACAGGTATTAGTATGTTTCAAAATATACTGATTGCAACACTTTTTTACAAATTAACTTTTTACTTTAATTTTCATTAAATAAGTAGTGGTGAAAATTATGAAACGATTTGGCATCTTTTTGGCGGAATTGGCGACAATGTCCCAGGTATTTTATACATGCATAGATTTTGAGACATTGTTCGAACTTTATTTTGATGTATAGTATAAATATTTATACAGACGAGCTTAATTAAATCAAACAACAAAGTATAGGCTCAAATTTTATTCTTATAACAATTTAATTATAATTTTCGAAACTGAAAATGAAATTTTAATATACATACCCACGCCCCATCTTTTGAATGAAGCAACGAGAGCGAAATTCTTTCTCATTACCATAACGTATCTAACAGAACATCTAAATGTGTGACTGATGATATAAAACGCCTTCACAAAGGGCGTAAATTAATAACTGAATATAAGTTTTTTTTTCAATATTTCTTAAGAGACGAGAAGAGGTTATGCCCTGTGTTGCAATAGAAAATTAATAATTGTCAAAATTTAATTCGGTGAAAATCTTCTTTTCAAATTCAATTATTTTAATCGTTTTTCTTGTGCAACTCTTTAGCTATCTGTTTTCTGTATTAAAAACAAAACAAAGTGTAGCTGAAAGAATTAAAAAGAGGAAACCAGTTCGAAAGATGAAAACTGTTTTGAGAAAAATAAAGAACAATTAATAATAAATAATATTCAAGAGACATAATATTTTATTAATTTGAAGCATGTATTTTTTTATGCTTAATTAAAAAGAAGATTTGGAAGAAGAAAGATTTTTTATAAAAGAAAATTATTTTTCCTTTTAAATAACGAATTATTAACATAGCTTAGATTTTCCATTTATCGATAATTATTTTGAGTGACTGATTTTTTAAAAATTAAATAAAAATTAATATATTTTCAGGAGATTATTTATTTCGAAATAGATGCATTATTAAAAGTATTCAGCACTTTTTATATTCATTCACATAAACATATCAAATAAGCTGTTTGATCATTCTATTCAAAAGTAGATATTTAGTAGTTTATAAATTTAATAACTTTATTTGAATATAAAACTTCTTTGTGACTATTATGTCCTTGAGAATATCTTTGAGAAGTATATAAAAGTTTTCTCTAAAAATTAAAAATAACAAGGAAAAAAGAGAATTTATGACAATTTAATAAATAGCTGAATCGTCTTTAAATATAAATAATCACTTCCCATAAAAAAATTTTGTTTTTAGTTTAAGCTTCACCGATATATAAAATCTAGGATAATTTAGAAATAAATTGTGCCCTAAATATTAATTATATTATTAAGCATTTTCTTGTAACTAACAAAACAAAATCTAAGTTAAGGAATGTAAAGAAAGTATGCGAGTTATATTTTGAATTTATGTTAAAAATCTTTTATAATAGGAGAAGAATGTGTATCCTGTATCGAACCAAATGAACCTACCTCATAACCAAATGAAAATTCTGATGTTAAGATGATGAAAGTGAGTAAATATGATACTCTCATTGCTATGATAGCATTTAAATATGTAGATTATATTATTGTACTCTGTATTCCACATTAAAAAATAATTAATTTCAAACTATTTCTGCTTTTGAATCGATATCTATAAAGACCAAATTATTTAATTATAATTATTAGTAACTGTGTACATGAAAAGAGATAAAGTGGTCTTTTAGAATATTTTCAAACAGGGAAAAACATTTAACAGTTTATTTTTCAAGTTGTTCATAATATAAGTTGTTCATAAATTAGACGTATGTTTTTATTTTTATTATTATTAAAATTTTACATACTGAATTTTTCATACGAAGTGCATAAGCATGATATACAATTATTTTTGTTGTTTTCATGTTTTTATAAACTTTAAACTTTTCTTAACTAATCTAAAGAAAATAAGGATAGTAGGGTATTTTTTTACATTTCAGTTGAATTTTTTCTCATTCAAATAATTTATTTTCTATATTTATAAGAATAATTATTTTGTAAGCCTTTTATTTGTCTTGCATTAATTTCATAATGCCTAAAATCTAATATTTATTAACGCGTTGTCAATATTTATAGAAAAACCATTGAGTTACATTATTTTGATCACGTTTTGTCTTTGAATCTGTATTGCAAACAGACTGTAATTATCAAAACATATCCTCCTCAAAAAGTAACTTTTCAATGAGTAAATAAAGAAACACTATCCTTATCTTGGAAAAATAGCTTTTGACGTAAGATCTTAAATATTGATGTTATGTGGACTTGTTTTAAACGTTAGCTGAATTGAAATATTTTGTTCTATACCCGATTTTCAATTTTTTTTCTTCTTTGGTGTTCCATGGACAAAAGGAGTCTAATATCATTTTTATTTCTTTTAATCTTTATTCATTTTGCAGACAATTATTAAAATTTGATTTAATTGAAACTTGGTATTATCAAAAACATTCCAATGTGTTGTAACAAATGTATAACATTGTTATCTATTATTATTCTAGACTTATGAAGAAATATACTGATACTTCAAACAAAGAATTATTTTATTTACATTTAGTTGCTATGCAACGAGATAATAGATAAGAATAAGTTCTAAAGATTAAAATAAGAGTAATAAACATCGTCGTAAAGGAAAAGAATTATCAGAGTTATGAATTATGAAAATGTCCGATAAAGACAGGTTATGCATACATTTAAGAGAATCTAAATATTCCATGGTCTGTTCAGAAAATATTTAAATATTCAAATGAGGGAGAAAACACAATGCTGCAAATTTTTCAAACATTCTGTACGTTGGCCTATTTTTATTTTCAAACTTATTTCTCTCGAATTAAATTGCTGAAATATTTAAATAGTGACATTAATACAATAAAGAAACATAAAGCACAATGATTAGTTTACTGATATCAATAATAAGGTACATGTATTCCTTTATATATTTCTACTTTAGGAATGAGGGAAATAACTATGCAAAAATTTTTGCCCATTTATATAAACAATAAGAGTGAAATGAACAAATGAATTTAAAATAGAAGTTTTGTTGAATTCTATTTGGACCCAACCCATCTCTAAGAGTGAAATGTGCTGACAAATCAGCAAATTACAACGCTAAACTTGATACCTCCTTAATGCAACGAATTTCGAACTGTGTGTTGCGTTTCTATGACAACCAATATAAGGAAACATTTTAAAAATGAATAAATAGATAGACGAAAATATTTGTCAAAATAAATTAAAATTATATTTTTAAAGGAAAAAAAGAATTGTTGAAAATTAAATATTTTGGAAATTTTATTAAAAAAATCATGATTATAGGTCAAATGTTTTAAAAATAATTAATTCGGTAATAATAAGGAACACACAATTTCTTTTCAAACATATTATAACTAGCAAACAATTTTTATTCAAAGCAGTTGCTTAAGATCAGAATCATGTTTAAACATTATATTATCTGCTTTGTCTTTTAAAAGAATTAAAGAACAGTTGTACTTTTTTTTTTAAAGTATGAGTTTCAATGAACTAAAGGATTTTATGGATGGATTCGAATGGAGTGAGTAAGTATTTTTATTGCTCAAATTATTAACTCTCAATTTGAAATTAAGTTGGAAAATAAAGAATTGTTGGTGTTAGTGTGCTGCAAGAAAGTGTTATAGAACATAAAAAATTATTTTCTAAATTGAATTTAAAATTTTTGCTATTCATGTTTTTAATTTAGCTATATTTCTCTATTAATTTAAACAAAAGATTATAAAAATCGATCATATATATTTGAATGATCTGGAAAATATAAGAATCACTGTTTTTTTACGTTTTACTTTTCTATATACAGTGTCTTACAAAAGTGATGGAACACTTGTGCTTTACAAAAGGAAACTGTAATAAAATTAATTAAAAATATATGTAAAAACTTTTCGTGGGTGTGTTTCATATTAAATTTTGTAACAATTATTACATTACATACATTTAGTCAAAGTATTAAAATATTAATTTAAAAAAATATAATTGATTAGAACAGAGCAAAAAATAGTTCACATAAGTGATGGGACACCATTACATATGCAACAAAAATCGCCTAAAATAAGCAATAAAAATATTCTTTGGGTGTTTTATTTTTACTCAAAAGCGATTGGCAATAATTTGTAAAATCGTCTGCAGTATTTCTCTCAAGATTGTTTTGGAATTTTTGTGTTTTTTAGCTGTGTGCAGCCATGAATGCTTAACTTCGCCTGAAATTCAAAAATTAGATATTAATTTGCAAATTGAAAGTGCAAAATCTATTAGAGAAACTGCTGAAGCAGTTAACTCGAGTCATTCAACAGTTTTCAATATCATTAAACGAGATCAAATGAATCATATGATTCAGAATAAAAGAAAACATGGCCGACCATCAAAGCTATCCAATGGAATAAAGCGAATTGTCATTCGAATTATTTAAAAAAAAAAAAAATCCAAGAATGAGTGCTCCTAAAGTTGCTGCTGATTTACAAGCATTATATGGAGTAATTGTTAATCCTAAGATTATTAGAAGAGTAATTCGATCAGCTGGATATGACGGTAGAGTTGCCAGGAAAAAATTCTTCGTAAGTGAAAAGAATAGAAAACTCAGATTGGCTTTCGCAAAATCCAAGATAAATAAAAATTCTGATAACTGAAATAAAGGTATATTTACTGAGATGAGAGTAAATTTAATATATTTGGTTCTGACGGTAGAATCTTGGTGTGGAGAAAACCGAGGGAAAAATTTCGTAAACAGAACTTAATGCCAAAATTAAAACATGGTGGAAGAGGAGTTATGGTATGGGGGTGTATGTCGTCCGCAGGAATCGATAATCTTGTTTTTATTGACAGTAAAATGGATCTGTACAAGTATATTGACATTCTAAAACAAAATTTGAACTCTTCAGCACGGAAATTGAATCTTCATAGCGATTTTAAATTCTACCAGGACAATGATCCCAAGCACTCTGCTTTGAACGTTAGACTCTGGCTGCTGTATAACTGTGCTGAAGTAATAAAAACACCACCACAATCTCCAGGCTTAAATCCCATAGAGAATATTTGGCAAGAATTGGAATCAAGAGAATTCGCAAACACACCATTTCTTCAAAGCAACAATTATAATCGGTGCTTCAAGAAGAATGGGGTAAAATCACTCCAGAAATCACAAAAAAATTATTCAAATCCATCACAAGATTAAATCATGTTTTAAAAGTAAAAGGAAAAATCCAACAAAATATTATAACCTTTTAAAAAGTGAAATTTTTAGATAAATATTTGATGGAAAAGTAAGTGTCCCATCACTTATGTGAACTTTTTTTTTTTTTTTTTTTGCTCGGTTCTAAGCAATTGTATTTTTATTTAATTAATATTTTAATATTTTGACAAAATGTATGTTATGTAATAATTGTTACTAACTTTAAATATGAAGCTCACCCTCGAAAAATTTGTCCATGTATTTTTAATTAATTTTATTACAGTTTCCTTTTGTAAAGCACAAGTGTCCCATCACTTCTGTGAGACACTGTATATTTTAATATCTATCTCATAAATTGAGTAAAATAAACATTCTAGCATTCTGTTTTAAAGCACAGTTGTAACATGTTAATAAAAGAAATATTCGAAATCGAGATACACAAAATCACATGAAATCGTTTGATTTCGGTTGGAGAGAAAATGTTTGTCACCATTTCCCCCCGCTCTCCAAGGAGACAAGTTTAAACAATATAAGACAAGTTTAAACAATCCAAGGAGACAAGTTAATACTGTTGTACAGAAAAAAGTAAAAATTTTAAACTCATTATAATATATTGGCTCTATAATAAGAACAATATCACAAAAGAAATAAGTTAATTAAACTCTGTATAATTTAATTTTAAAATCATCTAGATTTATTTAAAATCCCAAGGTGATTCTTATTTAAGTATTAAAGTTTATTGTGTAGTTCTATTGAAGTGTTTTAAATATAAATATTAATCCAGAAAGATAAAATGCATAATTAGCAAGGTTTATAGCCTTTCTTAAAAACTAAACAAGAAATTGTTTTTCCCGATCACTATTTACGCAGGAAGGTTAGTTTGACCCGATCTAGAGTTTAAATTGAATTCTGAGACACTGAAAATTTCCACTCCCTAGTTTGAAATCGAACTCGCGAGCTAATGAATTAAAGGGTTAATTATGAGTTATTCCGATCTACATAGACTTTTCTGTTTCGCATAGTGTAAAATTTGTGAACGTGAAAGCTATTTTTTATTATTATTATTTTGCTATTTCTTTAAATAATATTTATCCAACTATAGTTTTAAGCGATTATTTTTTAAACACTACTGTTAATTAATTTCCTACGTAATTTCTAATATGAAATCCAATCTAAGGCTGTCACTATATAAAGCATTAAAGATAGAGGAATATTATTAATTAAATAAATTAAAATGGATTTCTCTTTTTCTCTCTCTCGCTCTTTCGCAGCAGATTATAATTTTAAGATATTCATTTTATTGGCTAAAATATAAAATTGTGACATTTCGCATTTTATGCTAAAAAACTATTTACTTACGTTTGTTCTTAGAACATATATATATATATATATATATATATATATATATATATATATATATATATATATATATATATATATATATATATATAAACATATGGACCCATATACATATTTGGTACTTGCGAAAACTGATACTTTTTTGATATTAGGTTGTTGAAATTTATAACATGTTACAGTCATGACACAAAAAACAAATTAAAATTCGAACATCATTTTTTCGAAAATGACATCTTAAATTCGAAGATGACCTATAGATCAAGTATTAGGATGTAAACAAGGCTCAGAATTGGTTACCAAAACACTCTTGCAATTTCTTATCATCAAAGTGTTCCAGAAAACGATTCCTTTTCCACAATCAAGAGTATGTCAAAGTACCAAATGACCCCTTCTCCTACAAGAAACTAAGACAGTGTACCTCTATTCGATTTTTGCTGACTGGGACAAACAACAAGAGTAGAGAACCGGTCTTTGATCCCCACTTTCCAAGCGATCAAGGTAGGAAAGAAAGGAAGAAAAAGATATTTTTCTTCCTGATGTCATTATATATTGTCTCTCATTCTTCATCAACTAATATGTGTCTCCCCCTTCCCCCATCCACAAACAAACAAACATCAGGCCGAATGAAAGCGTCGGTGCTAACGACTTCTTGGAAGTGAAAGAAGTTCGGGCTAATTAGGTGAGAGAAATGAAATGGCCAGGTTCAAGACCCGGTTATTTAACGCGGTGAATGATCTGATGCCTCGTTGGATTTAAACACTTCGCTTTGTTTGCCGAGTTTATTGTCATGTTTAGCTGTTATTAAGCACGTGTGAGACATTTCCATGAGTGTCTAGGGACACAGCAGATTTAATTATTTCGAGTGAGCGAGCAAATGTTTCTTTTGAATTAGATTGTATGTTTCATGCCAATGTCTACATTTTATTCATGAGTAGTTATGCTGGATTTAAAAAGCTACAAGTACATGAAAACATTTTATTCTTTATAAATGTCTCTATCTCTTGCAGATTTTTTGATTTTCTTGAGAAAACTTTTCGATAAGATATTTCAGATAAAAAATAGCAAATATTGTTTTTTTTTAATTCAATACCTAATCTGTCTTAGATACTATAATTTGTTTTTTTCTGTTTTAATGTAAATTTTCTTAATTTAACATTTAGCTTTTTCACTCTGTTCTCTTTATATTTCTTACCCTTTTTGTGTTGAAAATACTATCATGAATAAATATTTTCTCTTTTATTTGACAAGTTGAACTCTTACCAGAATAATAAACTCAGATTTGTTAAACACAATCTACGATTATCTTACAGAAAAATGTAATCCAAGATGTTGAACGAAATTAAACTAACTGATGCAAATCTTATTAAAAGCTATTAATAATTAACTTTTGAGGATTTTCAATAAGATGTTACTTAATCTTATTGAATTCATCGAGTTAAATTTCGATATTTAATTACGAACATTCGATATCCAATCCTAGCAGAAAAAAACCTAAGGATATACGATACTGAATTGAAACCAGTCATTGCTGAAAATCTGGCATTTTTTATAATTTTAAGAATAAATTTGTAAAAACTTCTAAATATTTAGTTTAAGATATCTAGTTTGGTGTGAGAAAAAAAATGCAAATCTTTTTGTTTTTGAGTAAGGAACGGACATGATGAACAAGGATATATACCTTTTTATTGTTTTAAAACTGTGATAATTGCCTCGATGTATGTAAAATAATTTGCTGAATGTCACTCGATTACTTTAGTCTTCTCTGCCGTTTCTCTTGAATACAATACCAGTTTCAGTGTAAAGAACTGGAATATATAATTAAAAGGCACCAAAAGAGACTATATAGCCTAAGTTTGGGATGCAATTATTTTACAAGATGGATTTCAGAATTAATAAGTCCTTTGCCAAGACGGCATGCTTTTTAAATGAAAGAGCGTTATTTTCATTTGTTTATTCATTTTAAGTTAAAGTTATATTTAACTTCATGGTCAAGTGCCTCTGATGCTTGGTTGTAAAAATGCAAAGGGTGATGTTTTAGTTTATTCCCATACATAGTCATAGTTATTACATATATACATACATATATCATAGTTATTACAGCGTTCCCACGTTTTCAAGTAATAAAAAAATAATTGATCTTGAGAATAAGATTTAAATATATGTGTTCGCATTAAAAGAGACGTCAATCTCTGATTTTGGGTGTAAAAAAATTCTTTTTAATGCAGAATTTTGAGTGATTAATACATCTTATTTAAATAAAGCTTTATTTTTATCACGTGGAAAAAACCTATGAGAATATAACATTAAGAATATTAAAAAAAAGAAAAGAAAAACATTATTATGAGCAAAAGAAAACTTAAGCATGTATTTGGAAACAAATAATGTATAACTTTATGACTTTCAAGGAGAGAACAATAAAATGCTTAATTGACTCTCCTTTCCAAATTTCTCTATTACACTTGTAAAATTAATAAGCCTTTATTATTTCAGGAACATAAGACCCATACACACTTTTATAGGTAATAATTTATATATCAATTATCTTGCATTGTTGTGTTCAAACATCCGTTTATTTTATGTATTAAAATAAATGGATTCATCCTAAAATTCTTCTCGGACTATAAGCATTGTCTCTAGTAAATTTCCCTTCAGAACAGTAAAAACAGAAGAACTTAATTTAAAAAAATAACAACAATTCGACAGAGGAATTTATTTGAAAGTATTACAGAAGATGTGAAATCTAGAGTAACGGTGTATTTTTCTAATGTAATTCGACGAAAATGAAGCAGGAAACACAGCATGTATAATGTGGAATAGCATAGTTGTAACGATCAAATAACCGACTTTTGATTTTTAATCACAAAAGGGAACCTTAATATTTTCCCTAACACAGAATCTACCTCACTAGAACAACAAAGTAATTGCAGTAGCATTGTTTCCCTTGCGCAACCATTTCGCGCTGCAATTTACCTAGAAATAGGCTGTTTCAGATGGTGGGTGGAGGACGGTAATAAGAAGATGGCAACATTTTGCCAATAATCCACCAGTCGAGAGGAAAGGAGATCAAATTATTAGTTTGCACTCAATAAATAATTCTACAATGGAACGGGCTGAAAATTAAGAATTTTCTTTTTAAGGAAAACTATTTTCAGGATTTCAGAAAGCGCAGGATGTGGGTATTCTACTTCACTGCGAGCTACAAAACCTTAAATTCGAATTCACTCCGATTTGTGGCATCGAGGTCAGAGACCTTAGCAACCGGAAACTTAAGTTCGTTAATTTTGTGACCCACATTAACTTCGTTAACGTCCGAAGTGAAGGGAGTAAAAGAATGAAAGGTGGTGGCTCGCGATTTTTTTGTGATCTGTTTCCGAAACCACCAATAAACTTTGAAAATCGTTAATGTCGTCGTCTGGAGTGGGGGCACCCACTTAAAGTGCAGCAGAGTCTGTCGCCCAGATGCTTCCATTGAATGGGGTGCCCCACCGATGGGGCCCCCTAATTGTTTTTTCTCTCCACTCTTTTATAAGGATTATTTAATTTTTTTCATAAGTCTACAAGCCTTTGACTTTTTTCCCCAATTTGTGCCTCAGTACGGTACGATGTTTGTATGGGTTGAAAAACTTCTGCACATCCGGATGGTGTTGGCAATAATTATATTACGTGGGGTCATTATAATCGTTAGTGTTTTTTTTTTACTCTTTTCTTTTAGACTTTTTGGCCGCAATGAAGATTGACTTCAAGCAGTATGTGAGCCATACAATTATTCAACAAATCCATTTTAAATGGATCTGAACATTCATCTAAATGTAATCTGAAAAAAAAAACATTTCCATTTAATTGTGAACGTGACTATATCTTTTTTTTATTATCAAACTTCATGAATTTATCACACAACATGACATTTTTATCGACTGTTAAATATAAATTAGTTACATAATAAATGAATTCAGATATAAGTGAAAGACAAAATAAGAAATTCAAAATATTCTCATATTAGATTTATTCCAAAAATTTCGCCTCAAAAAGAAATCAGTAAATAATTTATAAATAAAAATATACAAGACACAATAATAGTCTACAAATAAGAAAAATGATATAAAATTTGTGCAGCGATCTATTATTCAAACCGAAGGATAAAAATCTAATGAAAACTGAAAACTGTTAATTAAATCTTCAATTTATTCTGATAAAATTTTGATAGGTAGTGTTGTCGTTACTTGGAAAAGCCAAGCTTGTTAGCCGACGAGCTACGAAATTAAGTCAGAAAGGTGCGTTTAATCAGAGCACAACAAAGGTGAAAGTACGACTTTTCTCTACGACTCCTCCGATAGATGGCACCACCAGAAGATCCACTCCCTCAAATTTGACTTGTATATGAAGTGGGAGGAAATTTTCTCCAGACCATCATATCCATGTGGTAACTGCTCAAAAACTGACCACAGGACTTTCAATTCCACAGATTTGACGAGCACATATATCGCATGTACTTGTTGGGTCTTTGACGGTACTGTGTATCGAACCCAGCCCTTCCGGAAGGAAGGCCGGCGCTCTTACTATTAGGCTCTGTTAGGTAGTGTTAACTAGTATTGTATAAAAGGGTGGATGTTAATTCCAGTACGTTGGTCTCATCAAATGATCGTGGCTACAAATGACAAAGAATTTGATGTTTGAACCGCCACATTGTTTTTATACATGTTAGTGATGAATTCTTCTTGGTAAGAACGGCTAATTTTTGGGCTTAGAATTACTTCGAAAGCTCAAAAATTTATTTTAACATTCTTGTTTCTAAGAAAATTTCAAGTGTCAAAAATATTCCTTAATGTTAAACCTAACTTATCTTAACTAACATTTGAAGATTTCAAAAATTTTGCAGATACTATAAATATAAAACTGCTGAGTAGTACCTACTCTGCATAAAATTGTAGGTCAGTTATTAAAATTCACTATATATTTTGCTGCTTCTTTTTATATTCTATATTATTATAAAGTATGTATATGCATAATTTAGTATAGGCATTTAATATATCTTTATTTTTACTACTAATTAATTCTCAGTGATGTAGATTTAATTTCTTAATTACCTTGAATAATTTAAATTTTAAGTTTATTCTATGAGCTAAGCATAAAAGCTTTTAATACATATTAATGAACTTTTAATCTATTAATAAAATATGCGTAATGCTCTAAGCAAAATTTGTTTAAAATATTCCCTTTAAAGACGGGATAAGATATAATAAACATTATAATAATAATATCATATAAATAATGTGTCTTTCAATATATGCTATATTGAAAACTATAGTCTTCTGTTGAAATGTTCTGATATATTGTGAAATCTCTCTGGAAGCCCTTTATAAAACGTCTTTTCTTAGGATCTCTTTTTCTACAAAACTGACTTTTGTAACGTAATTATATTAATAAAACCATCTGCATTTTAAAATTTCTTGGTTACATATTGTCTGATGATTATATAAATGCTTTTATTTTTTTCATAGTCATATTTATATTTTTCTGACTTGAAGGAAAATCATCACCTTAGAAAATAGTTTCCATATAAAAAGCAATATAATGTGTACCATATGTGTATATGATTTTGTGTAAATCTTTTACTATATTACAATGTTTGAATGTACCCGCTTATTAAAAAAGCATTTATTTAAACAATTACGTAAGTACTCATCTTTTCCAGAACATCCTAATCAAGTACTTTTTTTACTCGTAAATTTAAAAACAATTGCTTATCCTGAAACATACATTTTCTTATACAGTTATATACTTTTAAGAAAAGTAACTATATATTTTCGAAGAGATAAAACTGAAATATAATAATATAGAATTAAAAAGTTGCGAGTAAATTTACGCATGAGTTTTCAAATATATTCTGAGTATTTTAATTTATTATTTTTTAATTTTTTTTCTGCTGACATATAATTATGATCTTTTCGTGTATCGTCAGATTCTCAACTTCAACAGTTAGAATTAGTATTCCGATGTTTCTTAAGAAAGTTTCACCCCGGAGGATAAAGAGAGTCACATTTCAGCGAAACTCACCAAGAAGTACTAATTTTCTTTATATATAACTCTTTTCCTAAAAAAATGTTTAAGGTAACAATAGATATGGAATAAAGTTCCGACAAATTAATGCCGTACTCCCGCTTCCCAATTCACTTCTTGGAAAAAAACGAGTCAGTTCCAACTACTCCGTAAAATAATATGCATGTTCTCAAAATTTACTCACTCTGCCGTCTTTAAAATATACTACGCTATACAATTCAAACGTAGCATTCCCAGGCCTAAAGAAGACTTAAATAATAGGTTGAGCGTGAACCCTTGAAAATATATATCCGAGAAGTGTTCACCCATGTTGTAAATTCCCATAACGTATGGAAGTACAAATTACATAGTTCTGTTTTACCGTCCACTGCGTAAACCAAATGAAGGACATCTGAATACAGTGTTTAAATACGCATTAATACCGATAAAGGGTTTTATTTCTGCGGACAAGAATAGAAGAAATTCTAAGAAAAACTTGGAGAATGATTTATAGCTGGGAGATCGCCTTTAACAATGGAATCTATAAAAATGGGTTGAAAGTCAATTAAAAGTCCAAACTCATTCTCTCACCAGAGGGCAATTAGCAACCATTTGTTATCGAGGAAGTGGCACTTCATTGTTGCTGAAAGTCGGAAATGTCAGATGCTTGGGCTATAGGGTCAGTGAACTTCAGCAGAAGGAAATCAGATCACTTAATAATTCACTTAGCATTCGTTCTGTTCCATTCGGAATGAGCAATCCCATAATTCCAATGAGAATAGGCAATCTGTTTTTGTATTGCGGTCTTAAAACAACGGGGGAGAAGAACACCCTAGAACTGTGGACTTCCCCCGTTCTTTAAGGACCTTTTAATTTTTTTTCTTCATTTCGAAAAGAGTTAACTGCCCCCTTTTTTTGTTGTTGTCTGCATCTAAATTTAGTTCAGGAACTTGGTAGAGAGCAGCTGGTTCGATTCGAAAGGTGGGGTTATTGCAGCAAATTAACTGTTTTTCTCCTTTTTTTTTGCAGTTCTCCTCTGCTGGTGTTCAGGCTCAGACTGCGAAATTCCAACTTCGTTTATAGACCTCTCAATGTTTGTTTCCTGCTCTGCGGGTCTTAAAGAATGAAAAATATGTGACAGCACCGAAATAGATTTTGGATCTCACGAAACAATGGCGGGGGCGCTTGTGAGGATGCCCCTGAAACACAACGAAATGCATTGCCCATTCACAAAAAGAGTTTCACAATACGATGAGTTACTCGATCGTTTCAGTACGTATGCGCAGTGTTTTGGAAATTTTAGAATCATTTCGACAAAACGGATATGAATTCTCCAGAGTTACGAATTTCGAGAAAAAGGATGTGGAGTTGGCTTTTTATTGGATAGTTTGCTTGAAATACAACCTGCCCCGTGACATAAACAGCCAATGATTTTAGCTAATTCCTATGGTAAGTGGTTTTCTTCCCGTTGAGCAGGAACTGGAAATTCGACAGGACAACTGGGAAGAAAAGTTCTTATACGAAGGACGAAACAAAGTGGTTTTGAAAAAAAATTGTCATTTAATCCCTAATGTCTGGCAATTAACTGTACCGTTGTACTACGCAATCACGGTATAAGTTATTTTATGATTTTCATATAATCTTATATCAGTACATTCTACAAAAAGTTACTTTTTTCTTTAGAATGTAGTTCCAATTCTATTGCATTGTAATTATTAAATGAGCAAATTTTAAGAAAAAGAAAAAGAAAAAAATTAAACCACAATACCACTTCACATTAAAATGATAATCAGCATTTATCAAGATAACATACAAAACCATACCAGAGCAGAACATTATTACCTTGCCAATAGTTTTTATCAGCATATATAGCGCTTAATAAATAAATATCTCAATAAGTCGAAACGGTCTAAGAAAATCGGCTTTAACAATGATAAAATCTTATTTTCATTTAATTCTTACATTTAAATATGTGTGAAAAAGGTTTAATTTTGCTTAACACTCTGCCATCACATTTCTCCACTAACTGGTCTATATGCACGGTTTAAGGTGATTTTCGAACTACTAGGAACACTCAAGTTTGAGCTAGGAATCAAACCCATGAGCTTTTGAACTGTATGGGGTAGACCCCTAACTATTCGGCTGCCAGCTCGTTATGTGGGTAAGAATATGTAAATCATTACCAAACCCCTGGTATTTCTTTTTTTTTTTTTTTTTTTTTTTAAATGCTTTATGTTCAATGTTCTCCCTTTTATTTGAAATTATATTTCATGGCAAGTTTGTTTTAAGAATAACAAATTAAACTATTTTTTGAATTTATTTATCAGAGTCTGATATGCAAATAAAAAATTCTAATAATTTTAAGCAGTTAAGTATATTCTCATCAACTGAATCTAACTTCATTTCACTCGAAACCCAACCAATTTAAAAATAACGTATATAATAAATGTTTCTGACACACACACACATTGCCACTTTATGTTAACTGAAATAAGCTAAATTCAGGTATGTCTTTAACGCAATAAGTTTTATGTAATTGTACTCTTGTAATTATAGAAAAAATAAATGAAGGAAAATTATTTTTTTCCTGGAGATTCTAAGAAAATAAATTCGTTTCGAAATGAAACATAAAAGCTGAAGCACATAAATAAGACATAACGACTTGCGTACTGATATATTAATATTTTTTGCAGAAAAGGTATATATTTCAGAACCTACAAAAAGCTGAATACACAACTAAACTTAACCGAAGATATAAATTTGTTCCACTGGATTGCTTCTAATTGTCTAAGAAGTGTATAATTTAGGAGCAACCACGAAATATTTCTGTAAAAAAGTCACGATTTATCATATTTATATGTTATAAATATGCTAAATCGTGACTCTATCATGATAAAACATTTATTATTGGGAGAGTGAATCAGCATAATTGATATACGAGTCCAAGTTTATATAATTTCTTTATGTAGTTAAATGGCGTGGTATTTGGCGACATTTTGTTTAATTATTTTCAAATTAATTTTTCCATAAATGCTTGCAAAAAATTATTATATAAAATTGCGATCAAAATGTATATTTGGTATACTTAATTTAAAATTCACCTATTATAGTACATTTATACTTGTATAAAATTTAGATATTATCGTAAAAAGTATTTAATTTTATCGCCTAAAAGTAAATTTATTTTTGATGAAGGAAGAATTTACATTTGATTGATTTTTTTTTTATCAATGGTGAATGAAACAAAGAAAATGTATTAAATTGTTTTTCCTAATAAAATTTCTGCTATAAAATAATTTGAAATATTGTAAAAAGATTTAAAAAAAGTAGCTATTTATTAAAAACAATAAATAGAAAATTTAATTTATGTAAAAAAATTCAAAGATGATAGATAATTCGTCACGAAGATGATCAGTGGATCAGAAAGGTTATCTACCTCAAAGTTTGGAATAATAATAAAAATATTGAGATCAAGTCAAAAAAATTGATATTCGGTTATCATCATTTAATTATAATATTTAACCAAAAATAAATTTACTGCATTAGATTGAGACACTTGTATCTAATCATTTGGAACGAGTAGTTTATATTGATAGAAATTATCATATTTATCAAATTGATAATAATATCATATTGATAAAAAGTATGTTATATTCCTTTACAACTTGTTGTTGTTGTTGCATGCCCCCTAGGTCAGCAACGCTAGACCAGGTCCATGAGCTCGTACACCTTCAAAAGTCCAGCACCATAAGTGAATTCTCCATCAGATCTCTCTCGGAGAGACAAAGACAATGAAGAATACAACTTAATATTTCTATCAATGAAAAAAAATTTAATTTGTGACATGTTTCATTTCAAACTATTCCAAGAATTTAAATATGTTTCAAAAACAATAACGTATTTAAGTGATAGAAGGAATGCATTGACAAGACAATTCCTCTTCAAAGCGCATTATTACCAGAGATGAAATTGGGGCTCAGAAATAGCTCAACAACAAAATGAAACAAAGTTGAAATATGAAACAAGATCGAAAACACTAGAATTAAAAATGCATTGTGTAAGCAACAAATACTGCAATAATTTAACTAAATTTGAAAGGATATCACTTATTAAGTAGATTCATGTTAACAATCTTTTCAAAATCTATTATAAACAATATTTTTATTGCAATTTCTGATTTTTTTTTAAAAAAATTTAAATTAATTTAAATTTTAAAATGTTTATTTTAATGTTACTACAGCAAAAAACTTACTTAATTTCGTTCAATTAATGTAAAATAAATTACACGCATTCATTTGTCTCCTTGCAAAATTTTGATAAAAAAAAATGTGACTTATTAACTTTCTTAATCTTCTTTGTTCTTCAGAAATGAATTGATTACCTCGAAATTAGGTTGCCTGTTTTATATATTTCCCTCAGGATAGCATTTTACAATGCAACTTCCCATCCCTCATTTCTAATGCCGACAGCAACAGAAAGCTATTATTCGTGTAGGACAGGACAGTGGAAAAGACAATGTATTTTCCCAAGGCGAACAAAGGAAGCGACCAAATCGTTGGTACGAATCTCCTGAGCTATTTTGAGACTTAACTGTTTTACAGATTATTATTTCATTACCGTCTCCACTACGTCGTCTTCCATCGTAATTGAATCAGACCCGGTTGGTCGATCGACTTTCTGAGCCGAGGTACCAAAAAGGGGTCGTCCCTCAGGGGCGAGTGTCGACTTAAATCACATTACGATTTCCCATGGGAATAATTGGGAAATGGGGCTCGTCATACCAATTAGTCGATGCCTTTCAGCACGTGGAAGCGACGGATTTTTCTCGACTGTCTTCGTTTTATTCTGAACAGATGTTCGAATTGGATACTTATTCCCTCCCGCCCCAGTCCACACCGGAAAGACCTCAAGAAAAGATAGCAACTGGTAGATCCTATCAGAAAGATGAAGTGAAATTTATGAAATTGTGTGTGTGAACCTTCAGGAATTAAATCTTTAATGATCGGAAGAGGGACACAATGG
The DNA here is from genome assembly GCA_037975125.1 of Latrodectus hesperus. Taxonomy (NCBI): domain Eukaryota; kingdom Metazoa; phylum Arthropoda; class Arachnida; order Araneae; family Theridiidae; genus Latrodectus; species Latrodectus hesperus. The sequence goes on along the minus strand of CM075857.1, from coordinate 37,106,465 downwards.
AATCATCGATCAAATTTATGATTGATTTAACCAATCGGAACCTTTCATCAATTATAACTAATCAAAATTTAATTAGTTTTTAATTTTTGAAAACAAATAATAAAACTGATGATTAAACTTAACAATTATGTATTGTATGAACGTTTGTGGCTGTGTGTAAAAGTATTATCTATAAAATCAATCAAATTAATTAATTTATTGATATTTTAACTTGTTTTCCCACACCAAAAAATAAGATTGAATAACTAGGTAAAATTATATCTGCTAAAGGGTTGTTCTATTGAAAAAGCTATCATCTAGATGGATTATTAAATATATTAAATAATAATGGTATTGTATTGTGGATAATGTAGAAATATAAAATCATTCTAAGATATTTTGTGATGATAAAACTACTAAGTATCAAAGCCTGAAAAATAAATTTAATAATAAATATAATTATACAAACCTCCATTCTATTCTTATTTCATTATAACTTTTGCAAATGTTAAATAAATGAAAACTCACAATTCATTTCATATTTTTCCACACTAGAGCAATCAAGTCTCATAAAAAAGAGCAAGGTGTTATTAAAAAGCGAACAAGAATTTCATTAATTGAAATTAAATACGATAAAAAATACATTTGAATACATAATGAGATGAAATATATACGTTAAAAAAGAACTCATTTTAACAGAATTGTTTTATGGATTTTCTGCAAACTCGAATCAAATTAAATTAAATTAATATATACTTTTAGTAATATATTATAGCAATAATATGTATCATAATATAAAAGTTTAATATGAAAATAAATTCAGCATACCATATTTGCTAATTTATATATGTTCTGATATATAAGTACATGTTTCAAAATAAATGACAAATTGCGTAAGTGTTAGTTTTGTAGTTCATATTTTTTATCTGATAAATATGGATCCCAATCCCTAATAAAATGTTTGGTTGTTTTAATATGTTACGTTTCTTCCATCTTTTTGGAGCAAAAGTATAAAAAAGCCATGATGAAATCAGTTATAATTCTGGTTACTTTTTAAAAGCAATATTATGACTTTTACCCATTTCTTACAGTCATTGCTCAATTTTCGTTTTTTTCTTTGAAATTTCGTTACTTCTTTGCAATTAATCATTTATTATTATTGATTCACCTTATTTCCACAAAGAAACGTCAACAGACATCGTTGCCGCTTAATTATTGCTATTGTATGTCTATATAATCTTACACATAATAAATTGTGGAAATTCAAGTTGTGCCGCTTTCAATAGTTGCAGAAATTTTCTACGCTTTATGCAGCTCACATGTTTTGACGTTAAATTTAATTATACACTTCATGATACGATTAATTGAATTTGTCTTTAATGAATATTACTCATTTTTAATGTTTTATGTATACTCGTGCCCAACGCCTAATCATGCTGAGTATCAAATTATCGATCTGATCTTGGGAATATTACACCACTCACACACACATCAAGCAATGCTCTCCGAAGTTCCGGTAGACATGTGGGAAGGGGTTGATGGGCAGCAATTCGTCGGCTAAGCATATCCCACACATGCTCTATTGGATTTAAGTCCAGAGAGTATGCTGGCCAGTCCATACGGCTGATATCCTCCGATTGAAGGCTTTCGTCTACAATGTTTGCACGGTGAGGATGGACATTATCGTCCATAAACAGAAATTCTGCACCCATGGCGCCCCGAAACAAACGTACATGTTGTTCCAGAATGACATCCCGATAGATGTGGCCTGTCATAGTTACATCCTGAACATGCAGTTCAGTTCTGGAACCCAGAATAATTCCTCCCCAAACGAGCAATCCTGCACCACCATAACGGTGTCGTTCAATGGTGTTCTCTTGGTGGTAACGGGTACATGGCCCTCTCCATATGAAAGTCCGGCGAGAATCAGACTGAAAGCTAAATCTGGACTCGTCGGAAAACATCACACAAGACCACTGTTGCGGTGTCCACAATGCATGCTCTCTACTCCAGGCTAACCGCAGGCAACAGTGAGTTGCGGTAAGTGGAACACATCTGACAAGCCTAGGAGCATATAGACCAATGTGCCCTAAGCGTCTGTACACGGTCTGCCTTGAAACTGTCGTACCGGTAGCTGAAGAGAGCTGACGAGACAGGTCTGATGCTGTGCTCCGTCTGTTTCTTTTGGCAGTAACTGCCAAATAGCGGTTACTCATTCGGCGTTGTGTGGCGATTTGTGCTGTAACGTCTACTCACATTACCATCATCTTGGAACCGTTACCAAAGCCTGGAGATGACATCAGGGAGATTCCAAATTCCTCGGATACTTCCAGCTGGGTACGTTCACATTCCAGGCGGCCGATAATTCTACCACATAAAACATTATCCAAATGCTTTCCTTATGCCATAACTATGCAGTTATTGCATTGAAGGGCTTTTAAAGCGCTTGTGAACAATTTTACTTCTTTGCAACCATTCCTTATATATCCCTCTCTTACACGTACTATCGGCGCCATCTGGTGGTTTCCTGTAATTTGCATATTATTCTTCAAGATGTGCGTGATAATTCTACACATGTGAAATTTTTATTTTAGAGTTCAATTTTTGTGTAGTTCTGAATTATCCTTAATTTATGGACATGAGATATAGAAAAATTTTCAAAAAGATCTGAGTCATTTATTGATAATATTTATTTACATTTTCGATATATTATTTATATTGATTTAATTACAAAAGTATCACAAACATTGCACGGAAGCAACAATATATTTTGATTTTCCCAAGTAACTTATAATCACAATACATACGACATAAGAAAATAATGTAAATAGTATTTGCAATATAACATTTATACAACACAATTTAATAAATGATATTATTAATTAAAATTTTGGAAAATATTTTGCTGAAATTGTTTTAAAATAAAACAGTCTCATCTTTTTCCCACACAATATTGTAGAAATAAATCCATTCGACTCTACGAATTATTTCATTCTACTTGTTTTAACTTGCTTGATAAAGAATGTTTCACAACATTTTATTTATCTATGTACTTCAATATATTTCTTTTCAAATTATAGGTAACTCATACACATCAATAGAAGAAATCAGTAAAATGAGAACTACAAATTGCCGCGTTCCATTTATCAATCGTATCTGATTTTAGAGTTTAAATCACATTATCAGTTGATGATTAATGTTTTTATTACCAAAGAAAAATATTTACGGAATACATGAATATAAATTACATATTTAACTATTAATTATTTACATTTATCTGTTAGAATCAGATATAATTTCGATACGTTTTACTAAATTGAATTTTGCAATCAAATAATTCAGAATAATATTAATATTTTAAAAAGCTGACGATTTTTAATTATTTAACCGAATTGGTGAAATTAGAGCTCATATTCCCAGACTGAAGTTGCTCAGATAAATTGAAAATACTAAAACCCATAAAAATAAAAACATGCGCTTAAAAGGTGATAGAATATCAGCTGATGGGGAAAGTGACGTAACTATATTCTACCTCATCAATTGACCATGGTTCAAATGACGCAGTAGTTTACTGTGTTTAGTAATTTCGAATAGCTAGAAATTTGCAACGCGAAACATAATGCGATAAACGATGAATTCGTAACACTTTTAAATCGATTTTTTTACAATGTCAAGTGAAATTAAATGTTTGATAGATGTGACAAATATCCTCTACGGTCCAAAGATTCTAATAAATGCCATTCTATTTTTATAAATAGTTTATTAACGTTTCATAGTCAATATTTAAAAGCTAATTATTATCTTAATCTTAATAGCTCATTTTAGACTATTTATTTCATTGTTTAATTATTTCACTATTTATTTCATTGTGTCAACTAATGTTTTCCTTAAAACATTAAAAATTTTTAAAATTCTAAACAGTAAAAATTTTATTCTAGTTCGTATAAGAACCTTTGCAGGAAAATCGGTTCACATACGCATCTCACAAATTCCCTTATTTCCATTGTTTTGATTTTTCATCTTGTAACCGATTCATTATTCTGCAATATTTGATTGCAAAAACACTAAGGGAAAATCTTCATTATTTGTTTTTTCTATGAATGTTCCGAGTGAAATCATATCTATGAAATTATCCGAGTGAAATTATATCGTAAATACAACATTTTTAGCACTTCTCAAAATGATGAAATACCGTTTTTTTTTTTTTTTTTTTTTAATGCTTACATAACTTTTGCTTACTTTTTAATCCCAATTTTAAGTGTGAAAATTATTGAAAGTTAATTCATTTTGCTTAGAAAATAGTATTCAGTAAAATTGAATTCCTTATTATTTTTTATCCATTAAGAGTAGAACAGGAAAATCCGAATATTTTTTTTTAATCTTATGAATGTGAGGAAGGATTAAAATTCAAACAACAATTATTAAAAAGATGTTACTACAAGAAAATGTGTCGAAATTCGATCGAATTTAAAATGCATTTTTGAAAATGTAGCTTATATATATATATATATATATATATATATATATATATATATATATATATATATATATATATATATATATATATATATATATATATATATATATATATATATATATATATATATATATATATATATATATATATATATATAATTAAAAGGGAGTCTAGACTAAACACGATCAGTTTATTTACTTCATTGAATAAATGCTCTGATTCTCAAGTAAATACAACTGGTTAAATTTTACAATTATATTAAAATCTCAGTTTTATTTACTAGTTCTGGAATAATTAAGGTAGTTTATGAGAAAAAATAATATTTGTGAGTGAGGCTAATATTGTCAAATTTGAATAGAAATAGGATAACAGTGTTTCAAAAAGCGGATAATTAGAATAAAATTGCAGAGCCTATACAAAGCCTTTGAAATATCGTGTTACATATCTATAAATTATAATAGGTAATGAGTAACTTACTGGATATTTGTGAAAAGGTTGATCTTTTTTATTCTCCGAGTGAAATACATTTCATCCTTTAAATTAAATTAATTGAATAACATGGAAAAGATAACAAATATTATGTTAATCACAGTAATAATAATATGTAAATAATGATAAATGAGTGTTTTTAGAATATTTAAGTATACTCCTTAATCATAATAGGTTAAATAATAAATGAAATAAGTAGGTAAAATAAAATAAATTGAATTGAAAAATACACTAAAGAAAAACTTAATAGCACATAATTAAGTTTTTCTTTATTTTTCTCAATTCACTTTTTATTTGGTTTTACCTATATAGTTTTTTTAGTTAAAGTGTAAATTAACATAATGTATGGAAAATTTTATATACCGTATTCTCTTTTATAACTAGTTGTTTATAACATTAATAGCTATATCATGCATCCCTGTTATTCCCGAGTCCCATAATTGGCATAGTGAATGATTTCTTGAAGTTCGTAATTCACTTTAAAATCCAGATATTTGTGTAATTCATTATTGTTCGGTAGAAGTAACTATAAAGTGACAAACCGAACCATTAATATATTGCTGTGTATTAAAATTGCAACATTTGGGAGGAATGATCTTACAAACATCAAAATCAAATGAAGGACTGAAAATTTTGGAATATGGAGATCATTTGCATTATAGCGCACTTCAGCAAAGCAGGAGAGACAAGCAACATCTGAAATATTGCATAACAGAAAAGCTATGCGGTAGATTTCTCATTCGTATAGTCTGGTAAGGTTGGAATTTTCTTAAAGTATCTTTTTATGAGGAGAAAAGGTTCATTAACTTTAACTTCTCAGGCTTAGTAAAGTAAATGAGATCATTTTGACTGCTATTTAATCTAATTTTAAAAATTTCTCAAATTTAAACATATTTTGTCAACTAATGATTTTTTTTAATTCATAAATTGAAATTATAAAATGATGACTAGTTATTTACCATTCATGTTTTTGATAATTTGTCTTTTAAAAATAGGAAAACTAGAAAAAAAATATTGCTTTTTTGTAACGCAGAAAAATGATGGATATTTTTCTTCTAAGCGTTGCAATTTAACTTTTCCTTATTTTTATTTTATCATATCACTAGTTTGTGTGTGTGTGTGTTTGCACATTATTTCTCATGACGTATCATTTTGAAGCCCGTATTAAAATCATTTAAAAGATGTTATTATAAAATAATCTTGCCTCTATTTCAAGAAATATGTATAAAACTAAAAAAATATTAATTTTTCTATGAATTACTGAACGAAACTGTTTAACATCATTTATGAAATTCCTCTGTGTTTTAGTGAGTATATATTATAAGTATTATCGTAATTAAAAATAATTGGTTGTTCATAACACAGTCCTAAATTCGGTTTCTTTTTTTTAATAAAGGAAAATACGATATTAAGAATTAAAGTGACGTGTGTAATTTGATGCAGACAATTAAAGAACGTTTTAGATACTTAGGAAAAAGTTCATCATTCATTTCCTCCATTAGAGTCTGAATTGATGAATTGCTTATGACGTGACTTCAGCTTATTGGTTGCACGTTTTTTGGCGTCATCAATCTCATTCATGATGTTTGGAACCATTAACATTTGTAAACCAGGCAGGATGAGTAATTCCAATTTCATATCTGAAGCAGAGGAAATGTATCTCGAATCCTTGTCTTGGTAAAATAAAAATAGAAAAAAGCAATTTTTTCTCAGATATTATTTTCATATTGCTGAACATATCGTATTTATACAAAATTTCATAGTGAGTAAAATAAGAAAATTGATTTGTACTTTTAGGTTTATTTGAATGTCACGTGCGCTGCTTCGTGATTCATGTTGAGATTTAAAAAGTTTTACGTCTAATATTATTGAACAAATATTAAACGTCATTGAACATATTTTACTATGCATATATTGAGCTTTATTGAACATATACATTCAGGATAGGACTCTTCTGTTTCACTTTATTGTGTTTGAATGCTTGGTTTTCATAGCCACACTACTTCATTTTATAACTTCTTATGTTTCTATTTTAGTTTTGTTAAAATTTCAATAAATGTTTTCAAAAATTTACTTGATCTTTTTGTAATAGGAAAATTATATAATCTCCAAATACAATCTCAATAGAATAAATATAGTATTCAAACATGTGAATAATTTAAATTAAAATGTAGAAAGAATTAGGTACCATAAGAACAGAAAATAGTATTAATCTCTTATTATCTCATTGACTGAATCCAGTTACTTGGCTGATAGGTTCGATATTTTATGATCACTTTTTATATACCAAATATAATTTGACAAGAAACTACAATCTTTTGTTGGTCCCAAACCCTTATAAATTTGCATAGTTACGCTGGGATTGGAACGCTTGAGTTTTCAGTTTGAGCGATAGCTGTTCAATTGCCAGATAAGCGTTGGAACAAAAGGGAAAAATTTTTATAACGTTAAATATTTTGTAAAATTTATTCGTATTGTATTTCAACTGTTTTCAACAATTAAAGGAATATAAATTGGAAATTCTTATTCGACAATATATTCCCAATGGATTCTATTTATTCGAGTGAAACAGTAATTTCATTGAAAAAACTGGAATAAAAAAGATTTTTCTGATGAATATATAGGAAAGAAGCGCTGATATAGGAAATAATAAAATATTTTAAGACGCTATATGTTCTTTTCCTATAAATTAAGTGATATAAGTGCTTTTAGCCCTCTAATAAGATTTCATTTCATTTTCACGAAATCAAAAAGTGTCTATAGAAGTAAATTAAAGTTGCTCATGTACAGTTTTCAGCATTATTCTAGACAGATTTGAATGATTGAGCATGAGACGGAAACGAGATTATGTTTGAAGAATTAAAATTTTATTTAGGATTATCTCTTACAAACAAATTTGTGGATACACAAATAAGTGTTTTTTTAAGCAAACTGTTGAAATATGTTTTTTAACAAAATAGTTTTGTCAAAACAATTATATGTACGTATTTTTGTAAAATTATAAGTCCATTTACATTATACTGATTATATAAAATCAAATTCTATTGCTCGCAATGATATGAGTAGTACTTAAAGAAGAGTGGAAAAATAAAGTGAAAAAGAAAATTTTCACTTTATCTATGGTGGAATAATTTACTCTTTTATATTCTGCTTATAAAGTAAAAAAGGTTCAAGTTATAACCATTTAAGGAGAATGAAATTTGAATTTTTGTCTTATTAATTAAAATTACTGATGAAATCTACTCTTATAAGCATATTTATATGTATATGATGAATTAAATGTATACGTTTGCATCAAACTCTTCTTCGATAAGCAAACGAAAAGTATGTCATGTACTTAAAATTAAAAAAAAATTTTTTGCCCATTTTAATTTTTTTTAAACTTTTTCTTATTTTGAATAACAAATTGCTATGAGAAAACATAACTTTAAATTTAAAAAAAAAAATTTTAGATTTAGAATTAGTAGACTTTTGTAAGATTTTTGAGAAATAAAAATCAAAAACTGGAGGAATGAAATGTTAGCGCCGTTCAATGGAGTATCTTTTCAATTGCAGACATTTAAATGGAAAGTGCACAAAAGTTCAAAAATAAAGAAACGAAATAAATTCAACAATTCCACAAGGCAGAAACATTGACCATTTCTACAACAAAAGAAATAAACAATTGGCAACAGCTCTAGGTTTATCCATTCCGAGTCCGTGACCTGGTAGGTTACCATCGTTTTGCATCCAGTCCATTCATTGCAACTTCAGAATGCCCTATCTCACTGTAACCGTAACTCTAATCATTATTTGAGAGCAGCATTTTGTAATGGAAGGAGATGCAGCTAAATCTCAACATCCTTGACATAACCGTGACTCGCATTCCGTGATTTTTCCATGCAGAGAATCTTTTTTAGTTGACTTTATACAATGCTTAATGGATGTCCCTGGCTTCTGTTTGATTTGAAGCCACTACAGATTAATCACAAGCCGTTTGCACAAAGTACGTCTTTCACTGTTGCCGAATGACACTGACCCCTTACTCAAGATCGTCAATAAGTTTCGCGAACATAAAATTCGTAATAAAATTTTCAGGTTGATTTTAATAAGAAAAAATATAATGAAGCAATAACAAAAACATTATTTGGAATAAAAATGATTAAAAAATTTTTAATATATTTATATATACAGAGATAATGATCAAAACATTCATAATGGTCGAGATGATAGCAGCATATATAAGAAAAAATAAATAAAAATATTAAAAAAAACGATCTTCTGATTTATAAAAAACTTGAAACTGTGTTATTCGTCAGGCTGAACTACTCAAAACGTTGCTTACCAAATCATTTCTTACAAGCACACACATTTAAGTATTATATTTGAAAGGAAATAATTTAAAAAAAAGCGCATAATATAATCGTCATTAACAATCATCAACGCACGTCTTGAGAGCGTAGGAGTGTGGGTTCGATTCCCACCGTGGCCCTAGGTGTTTTCTTCGTTATCTTCTGTGGTTGTACATCTGTCGTTGTGCTACTTGTCCTATTATCGACGAAGACTTTCAAGCGGATCTCAAGAATCAAGCATACAAGTCTGAATATATGTAATGCAGTAAATAAATCAACGCACGCAACAAGCAAGAACGACATTTAGTTTGTAAAAAACGATTTATTAAAGAACAAATAAATCTATTTGATACACGTATTTACGGTTATACCGTATACAGTGAAATTAATATTTTTTTAATAAAAAAATTTAATAAGTTTCTGGGAAAAATGTAGAAACTTAAAATTATATGTTCATTCACTAAAAACAAGGGATTTGGATTCTCTCTTTATAGGAATAAAACTTAGCCAACAAACCTAGTAGTTTATTCGCAATATTTATATCCCAGAGGATATTTCTTACATTATCTTTATTTCAAAGATTACTTATACAATGCATTTTTTACCGATGGATTCTGAAGAAGTACAATGGGATTGCAAATAATGACCCATGTTTTTTTATAGGATTCAAAACAACTATCCATAGAAAACGACATACCTTGATAATATATTGAATATAGGAAAAATTAATGATAAGAAAAACTGATTTGATTTGTTAAATTGAATGATAAGTTATTTTACTTTGTTGTTATTTATTCAGTTATTTAAAAAGAATCTTAAAATTAAAAAAGGAAATAGTTTCATCATTTTTCTATAATTGAAACAAGAATTCTGATCTTGTCTAATAAATAAAAATAGTATCAAAAATGGTATTCTTTAATATATATATATATATATATATATATATATATATATATATATATATATATATATATATATATATATATATATATATATATATATATATATATATATATATAGAATAACACAGTACATCACAAGCACACTCAAGATACCACTTAAGTAAACATTCGATTACTTAATTGGGGAATGCAATGTGGCTTTTGATTATCTTCCCCACAACACTCGAAAAAGCCCCCAAAAGATACCTCAAAATAAAAACAACCACGGTAAACAAGGGCGCTAAAACTTCCTGTTTGACAAAAGCAGGAACTCGTATCGTAGTCATGGTAGTTAGATTTATTTTTTCTTTATCGATATCCTTGAAGCCAGCAAATTACAGAGGTGAGAGGGAAGCAAAATAAAAAGGAAAGCAAAAAAATTCCGTAGCCCTCTGACCTACCTATCCCTACGATGGTTATCTTCCAATCCGCCATTTTCGTTTTCTGCAGGATACCGGTTTGAAAAATCGTTGCATATTCGTTTCGACCTTGCTGTGAAGGCGGACACTTGAATGAGGTTTCGACTTTCTGACAGGCGGAATCTCTATCCTGACATTGTGTCGTGGAATCACAATACGAGTACCGCGTGTGGGCGATTGTACCACGTGTCGACACATCTCTTTCCGCCCTGGTGAGAATACTTAAGTTACTTTAATTTCCACGACTCTGACATCTGCTGTTTTATCGCAGGTTGCATTTCCTTTGCGATTATTTTTTTTCTTCCTAGTCCTCAGTTTTCACAAAATTTCCTTCGATAAGACATTTTAAACCAGATCCTATTATGCAACCAGAAAAGTCTCTAACATACTTAATAAATCTGGGATTATATATGATTTTTCACCTTCATGTTACCAATTAACTAAATCAATTTTTTTTGTCAAATTGATACTAGTTGGAAGAAATTAAATATTTTGATAGAAGTTATGGTTGTAATTTTTTTTTCTCTTAATGGATATTTATTTTAACAAAGAACAAATATTCTGTAAATTGTCTTAACGTTTACGGAATTATTTTTCTTCAATGTTTTGTGTTTTAACATTTGAAAATGGAATACTCGAATATAAGTAGCATGACACATGACTATTTCGAAAATTTATGTACACATAATATGAATATCTATGGTCACTATCAAGATATAAAGATCCGGAAAGACGGCAACAGAAACTACCGTCTCTACATTAATTGTGATAATCTTCCACTAACACCAAGACACATTTTTGACTGACCTTGGGATTTTAAGGTCTCTGGATCTGCTCGGGGAATTCCCCATCCTCGATGTCGAAAAGAGCCTATACTCCGAAAACATCAAGTAGATAGCCAATTGTGTTCTGCACACTTATGGTCATCTTTAGTTCTCTACATGGACATGATACCAACTAACCAACCAGGAATATCTATCAAAATTTTACACCATTAGGTTTGATAATTAGAAGCTTATTGATGATTCTTGAATATTTCGTCTCACTGTCTTTTGTTTTGCTCGAAAATCGGGAAGATTGTCAACTGACATCCCGATTTATAACTGCTGATCAATACAGTCTCAAATATGTTCCGTGGAGACCAATTTAATGATAACACAGATTATACTGACAAGATGAATCCAAAAATATTCTACTTCCATTGTCCATGAAAAAAGTGTGTTTTATCATTGGTTGCTGGAATATAATTGTTGGAATATCTTGAAGGGATGGTTATGTAACCAATCGAATGATGACACTTAAATCTCCATGGGTCGGTTAATGTAACTGAAAAGTAATTGACAAACTATTCACTTCTCCTAATAACGCCACTTCATAATATTTTCTCAGAAATAAGAACCATATCATATTTTCTAGTATAGGTTGTTAGTATCGTTAATTAAATGATCCATAAACTTACATCTTGATCATTTTTACAACTGAACGTATTGAAGAGAAAGTATAAACTATATAAAATTTAATTAAAATTTTGATTGTTGCCTGAAGAACACATTTCAGATTGATGTTTATCTCTAAATAAAACACCAGTTATTAAATAAGTGCTGCAACGTAAATGCCAATATAACTTCTTTTTTTTTATCCATTTTGCACTTGAAATAAACTAAATATTGATCTTTAAATGTTTGATCTCCCATACAGATATCATTCCTATAAATACAAAGGCTATGCAATCTTTCCTTTAGAAATTAAGATTGAGAACTGCATTTTCAACTCAAGATTCAGTCAGATAAAATTAAAAATTTTGCTTCCTTTCTTTTAAACTTCATCCCTTCAAACAAAACTTGATTGAAAAAAATCCGAAATTATTTGAATATTGTACTGTTCTGTAGAATGCTAATGGTTGAAAGCAATGCTAAGTTGGCTTCAATTTCAAAATTTTGTTAATATGCTTAAAATAGGTAATTGCATAGTAAAATATGGTTAATGTCTAGAAACAATGACATTAATTTCAGATATATATTAATTTATATACCCTCATCAATTTAATTTGAGAATTTTAACTTTGGTCAAAATACTTACTTATTTCATAGGCTCTGAGGATACTGCATACACTGAAAAATATCTGTTACAGTTTTGATAATATTTTCAAACAGAAGTAAAATAAATTGTGTCTGCAATTTTGTCCGCGTGGGGAAACTTTCAAAATCAATTTTTACACCGTTATTTTAATAATTACTTGAAAGTTGTTTTTTAATCATAATGAAATTAACTTCGAAAGATTCACTCGCTCTCTAATTCAATTGCTCCAATAAACTATTATATTTAAATAAGCAAATACACATTTTTTAATCGTAAAAATAAAATTCGCAAGAAGGCAACTCTCAAGCTTCATCCCTAAAAATATTTTAATTTTTTGGTAACAAAAATTTATTAAATACCAAATAAATTAAACGAAACATTGTTTAATTTTATTAATACAAAGTTTTAATTGCCTAAATTTACCTAAAATTAATTTCTTTTTGTTTTTACCATAGTAATCTGAGTGATGGTAATACTACAATGCATATTTATAAATACACATTTTTAATTAATTACACTGTAATAGTTGTCATTAATTATTGGATCACTATCGAACTTTAATCCATACCAAATCCATAGATTGAATGTGCTCTATTGTAGCTTGCAACGCAAAGATAAAATTTCTTTGAATATCTTTTTTTTATGTTAATTTAATTCTAAAATATTGACCCAAACAAAATAATTCATTTGAAATACTCGAATGTTCTATTCACTTCATATTATGTTCTATTGCAGACGATTGTTTTATGACATGTAGTTATAATTTTAACGACATTTGATTCTTTTTTTTTTAATTCAAACTAACTAAAATTGATATAAAAGAAAGATATCTTTCAAGTTTATAAATGGAGATGAACAGATATAAATTTTTATTTGAATAGGAGAAGTATAAAAAAGAGATCCATATCGTAGAAGATATCTGAAAGATAAACCTCTTGTTTTATTCACTATGGGTAGTATCGTTTGAATAATTTCGTCATTCTCTTTTGGCAATGAATGAAATTTCATATGACGTCAGTGAAATTCTGTTGTTGATGTTAAAATACGTCATCAAATAACATTACGATGGGACTGACATGACGCAAACTGTGTCCTTCTTTTAACCTTCGCAAACAAATTTTTACATTTCGAGCCCCTTCTGGCTATCTTCCCATCCTGTGCTATCAAAATAGCATCGAATTTTTCGGAGTTCATTAACTTATCTAAAAATGTAGCTCCAGAATATCTTTAAGTACATACAAGAACTATTTAACTAAGAGAACAGAAACAAAATTCGTGAACAAAGTTTTTATTTTTGTTCACTTTTATTAAAAAAGTTGTTATTTGAATTATAACAAGTAGTTCTTAAATACCTTATTTTGGGGACTACTTTTTTCAAAATTTTTCAAAAATCACAGTCTTTTGAAAAAACAATGATTTTCAGACACCACTTCTAAGGGCACATGTGAGTAGACTATGGGTGGAATTGCTGTAAAAAATGAGTAAATACAAAATTCAGCCTTTTATATTTACAGGGAAAATATTTAACATTTATTCATATAATTTGAACATTTATTTATACAATTTTCTATGTATAAAACTCCATGAAAAACTAAGCAAAAATATTAAATTCTTTAAAAATAATTAAATAAGCTGCAGAAATTCATAAATAATGTATTTAAAAAGTTTTTGTCTCCAGTAATTAAACTATAAATTAAATTGAGTTAATTAAGGAGTTAGTTAATCTGTTTCTATTTGTAAAAAAATGCTTCTCAGTTGTTCAGTGAGGATTATACACATTTCTCAACTGACAAAACACTATAAGGTAAAAAATTAAGAGGAAATTTCGTAATTTCATATGCATTTTATCCAAAAAAAAAACCCTTATCTCCTTTCCATAAATCATGCACTTAAATTTAATTATTTTTATAAATTATCTGCTTTCAATGTTTATTTGGAATATATTATATTTTCGAACGATTTTTACTGATGTTTTTCTAAAATACTTTCTAGTGCTTTATATGTTGTTGTTGCTTCTTAACCTATCTGGTTCGCCAATAGGCTAAACTAGATCCATGAAACCGAGCACAAATGGAAATTCTAAAACCAGAAGAGAACTTCGAAACTAGTCCTCTTTTTCCAGTCCTAAGCAGGAAAGTAGATGACCCGGGTAAAATGCGTGATATTGCATTTCCCGCACATGCGGAAGAGCTTTACTTGATCAATTTTGAGGCATATAATTCATTATATAAATATACTTGTGGTATACTTGATTAAAATTTAAGAATTACAGAAGATTGATCAATAATTCTGTTTTTCCCCTTTATTAATCTCGTGTATCTCTGTTGTTCATTTTCAAAATATGATACATAAGCTCTTAATTTCCCTTGCTTTTACTGAGATTAATAGAAAAATATTTTTTTATCACCGTACACATCCTATATATTTTAAATACATTTTTCCGAAATAAATACTTCTTGCAGTTTTTTTTTTAAATCCTTACCTATAAGAATATGGCATTTCCTACTTTGTAAGAATCTGATTCATCGATCTAAAATCGAACATCACATTTTCTTAGATATCATTTTTAACATCCGAAAACAACATTTTATATATTTTTAATGTATAAATAAAACTTGTTTTAGTAAAAATTTCAAAACGTAAAATTTTTCGTTTCATCCATTCATTTCGTTTCATTAAGTAATATTTATAAAATAGACACAAGTTTAATAATCTTGTGAATTCAATAATAACATTATGAAATTTTATAATAATGCATTAATTATTAAATTATTCCGCAACTAATAATTTACATAAATAGATTTTGTTCGAGAACGGTTCTCATCTTCTTCAATTATATGTTCGAGTGGGGGAAAAGGCTAATAATTATAGCTTAATCTTGCTTTACAAAAGAATTTGAGTTTGTTTGAATTTGTTTTTCTCATGGAGCTAAAATATTAAATATCAGAACTTAGTTTAAAGTAATAATGAAAACAATTCTTTCAAAATGAACTGTAAAAAGATTTTCAAAATTTTTTCCCATTTTATACTTTTTTAGTTATAGTTAACAAAGAAATTTATATTTAATGAAGGTTATTTAACATATTATATCAAAGTAATTGTGTCATTATTTCTTTATTCTTGAATTTATTTATTTATCAATTTATTTATTTAAAGCATTGCCAAAAATGTTTTACTTTATGGCGCATCAATAATTAATGCAAAACAAACGTGGTATTGAGGCAACAGATACAGAATTCTGTAAACTTGATATATTTTAGCAAATCACTAACAGTAGTAATAGCACTTATAAAAACTCAAAAAATTTAGACTTCAATACTGAAAAGAAAGTATTTAGAGGCCATTTGATCATACTTGAATTAATTTTCTCATTATTTTTAGCTACTAATAAATATGTTCACAATAACGCCTATCGCCCAAAAATACTGAAGAAAATTCAAAAAGCTTTTGAAATTTAAGCTCATGTTTAAATGTTTGTAAGGGAATGAAATTCACTTTAAACCATTAATCCTGGCCACAGATCAGCTCTAGCGTGCAAAAAATGTAAAGCCAAAAGCGAAACCTGTAAACAATAATTAACCTATAATTAATAACTCAGTTTAAAATAATGATCTTCCAACAGGTAGTTACGGTCATTCATTGGTGTTCTGTACCACCTCTGCTGGAAATGATTAATTGAGAACAAATATTTACTAGAAAAGAGTAAATTTTTTTTATAAAATAAAATTTTTATTTTTTCATTTTGCCTTTTGTTGACTAACATGTTACGTTTCTTCCATTTCCTACATTATAGACATTTTTCTTTTTAATATCATTGCAAATTTAATAATATGTTATTATAAAACACATGTCATATAAATTTTAAAAAATTAAAGGTATCTGCATTATCTCAATTTAAATTCAATTTTTATTTTTAATATTTGAAAGAAATATGAAAAAAATGAAGCATCTTTGTGTTGATTTTGGTATAGTTGCTCTCTGTATAAATAAAAGATTAAATTGAATAGGTTGAATTTTTTTATTTACACTTGAAAAGATCACATTTTTAAGCAAGATTGCCAATGTTCGTGGTTATTGAGTATGTTTCTTGTAATTTGAATATGTTTATAAAAGTGACAGATATAAGGTATCACTCTAACCTATTGTTAAATAAAGAAAGATGAATGAGGAAGATCTGCATTCACATCTGTCAGAGTGTGTGCTTGAGGATCTTCTAAGCCTCTTCCTTTCGTTACATGATTCAACTCCAAAAATCGTGTCATAGTCATCGCAAAATGTTTTAAGGCACTTTTCACGGTGTATTAAAGCAAAAAGAAAAAGGTGATAGAAAACGCAACATTTTATTGTTTTGCAGTAAATATATTAAGTTTTTTCACACGTATTTTGAGTTACTTTTAAACACACACACACATATAATATATACATGTGTGTAAATGTTTTGAACTTAATATTTTTAAAAAGTTACAACCTTAAGAATTGTTTTGCGTAGGTAAGATGTATAATATACAGTTAGTTGTGTGTTATAGCTAGACAAAAAAATAGATTAGAAAAAGATAATAATAAGGCACCCAATCTCTTAGTAATTTAAGCTATCCTCTTTCGAACGTTGTCTTCCATCGTTTGATTGACGTAGTGGGGTTGTGAGGTGCGATGGTTGAGAAAGAGTAATTTTTAAAACGGCCTTCAAACAGGTGTAAATAAAACGCGAAAATATTGGGAAAGAATTTCACATTTATGGGGTATATATATAAAAATTCAATAGTTGACTAGCGAGAAATATGAAAAAGAAATAATCTAGTAACTAAGCATTGATTTTCTTTGGAACAATAGTCACCAATTATGTCGATTAATATTTATGATTGACAAAATAAAAAATGTGGTATTAAAATCTAAAATGAAAAATAAAATATTTTTTTACATGACATCAGATTTTATAATTTAACTAGATATTTTTTATTTACTTTTTAGTATTCTTCTGTATCTTCCATAACCATACATAGTCAGAGCGGAGACAGAATAAATCCATTTTTTTTATAAATCAAGCTATAATTTATTTATTCCTATTCAGCAAAAACGATACATAATTTTCCCTGTTTTAGGACTAATTCAGCACGGCTTTATAAAGAATATTTGTTACTTTTCACTAAGGTGAAACAAATTCTAAATATTTTCAAATCCGATAAAGATTCGAGAAACTCAGATGTCTGCAAACTTCAAAACATATTTGTAAAACGAAAACAAAACAAGGCAATCGATTTGTTTGTGATATGCAGTTTTCAATCAAGAAATCACGTATCAATTTATTAATCTCTGTTAGTTTAAAAATTGAATTATTAACTGTTCTGTTCGAAATCGGAAAT
This sequence comes from Latrodectus hesperus, assembly GCA_037975125.1. Classification (NCBI taxonomy): domain Eukaryota; kingdom Metazoa; phylum Arthropoda; class Arachnida; order Araneae; family Theridiidae; genus Latrodectus; species Latrodectus hesperus. The sequence continues at coordinate 37,088,390 of CM075857.1, read as the reverse complement.
CGACTATAAATTGTATATATTCCCTAAGATTTGACCATTCAAATATTCACAAAGATTCGAAAAATAAGTCATCTTAAATTTTATGTGAAATGACTAGCTTTAATAATCGATACCATTTTATAAGGTTCTAACTCCTTTTGTTCCAGTACACCCTATGCAAAATTAAGCGTTGAACTACAATCGTATTATTTATGCTAAATTACATCACGAATCAATTTCTTCACTTCTTTTTTTTTATTTGATCAGGCGTAAAAATCCACAAGCAACACCAACCCTCAGATGAAAACAAAAGCACTCACTTTATCACTTTCGTGAAACGAAGAACTCTGAACAATGAAACAATCCGTTTCGAAGTGGGTCAGTACTATCCACCTAAGGTCACCGTGGTCATTAAATTATCTTCATTAAAGGTAGAATCGATTTGAAACAAGATCCTGCTCGGTTAAAACATCTATAATAAACAATAACCGCTGATAATTAGTGTGAAACAACCTTGGTGTAGTTTTGGAAATGCGTAATTTTTTTTTAGACGATGGTACGAGTGCGTTTTGTTGCTGGGTGTTGGGCTTGGGTCGCGAAAAAGCATTTGTTCTCGTGTTTCGAATATAATCAGTCATTTCTTTTTTACATTTATTTATTCAGGTAACAAGAGATTGTTCAGAATACGAAATCAGCAGTCATGTCGCGGGTTAATTCGGAAATCGTGAAATAATTATCCCTCTTTTTTATTTTCTTTTTCAAGAAACCAAGGTCTGGCGCTGTTGTCACAATTTCCTGGGAGCCCTGCATTGGAAGTGAAACCCATGGTTTAATTGCTGCACGAGGAAGACCACCAGGTGGTTGGTTAAAATTAGCCTTGAAAAATTAGTTGTATTTCGCATCGGAAGACATGTCTTATTTATTAAATAGGCTGTACGAGGACATCCGATGATGTTTGCTACAAAGTGTCTAATATATGAGAGGATGTTTACATCTTGTAACTATCGGACAAAATACCACTTAGAAAAGTTATTATTAATGTATTGTAAATTCCAATACATGTGGAGATCATTTTTTTCACTCATTTTGTGGTCTCTTTATCAGACACCAGTGGTTAATATTAAATTTTGTATAAATTAATTGAACAATAGGGAACTTCTCAGACGACTATCAAATTTTTACTCATTACAACAAAAAAAAAACATGTATATTTTAAAATAACATTAAAGTATAGACTTTGCAGATTTCCTGGCATTCGGTGTAGATCAGGAATGGGCAAACGTTTCAGGGTCGCGAGCCATATTTTAATTTTGTATTTGTTTCGTGGTCACATTCAGTGACCGCTGGGGATTGAACAAGTATATTTTTAAATTTGCAAATCATAAAAATTAGCATCATCGATCACTTAAAATTATCTTTCGTCCATTGGTCGACCCCGATCCCTTCACTATGCACCCCTGTCTCATCAATGCCTGGAATTCAATGAATGATTGTATTGTATTTCATAAAATATTTTTAAATAGCACCAATTGTTTAATAAACATAATTTTCAATGTTTAAATACTAAAGAATTTTATTCTAACGAATCAATAGAACAGAATAGAAGGTGTGTTTTAAAATAACGATGTATCGCTAAGCTTTTGTTCATTTTTCCGATTAATCAAAGTTTAGTCTAGATTAGTGACTGGCAATCTTTGTTCAATGAACAGAGGCTTACATTTTCAAGAAGTTTTTATTTTTACATGTCATTAAATTTTTTTGTATTAAATAATTAAAAAATCTCTCATCGTGGAGATTAATATGATATGAGTTTTACAAGTGCTTATCAAAATAATGAAAACCTCTAGATTTATAAAGAATCCTTTATTAAAAAAAATATGATGTAGATCCACCTTTGGCACGTAATATAGCTTGCATCCTCCTAAGAATCGATTTATACAAATGATGGAGAGTGCTTAAAAGAATATTGTACCATTTTTTCAGAAGATATCGTGAAAGCTCTAGGGAAGATGTCGTGTAAGGGAGGATATAAATTCCGTACTGAACGCTCTAAAATCATGATTAATAGTTCAATTATATTAAAGTCGAGTGACTGTGTAATCTAAGGTAGATGTTTAACTTAATCCTCGTGTTCATCAAACGATGACTGGCCAATTTCCGCTGCATGGACAGCTCCACCCTCTGCAAACTTTGTTTCCATCACATGATGGAACTGACCAGTTAAAATTTCTCAATATTCTTCAACAGTGATAATTTTTTTCAAGGTTACGATTGGTCTAGGATACATCTACTATATGGCTGTCTATATCGTGATCCATTTCCATGCTTGACACTTGGGCTGGAGATAATCATAATTATACGCTTGTGCAAGTATCCTCTACAACGTGCACTCGCGTCCTATGTGTAAGGTAAAGTTTCAAGGATTGTGCCAGACCATATTACTTTCTTCCACTTATCGAATCACCAGGTTTTATGAGTGTGACACCACTGTAGAAGATGTTTGGCATAAACATCTATGACTAACGGCTTGGAAATCACTGCTTTGCTGTAAATGCTCTGTTTATAAAGATGCCTTCTAGCTATAATTGCTGACACTGGAGAATCCAGATGCTGACAGAGGTATGAAGTCACTTACAGCAGTTCTCGCTTTTAACTCATCGAAATCCACCCAATAACCGTCAGATTTTTTCACTGATATTCTCTTCTTGTTCTCGCTGTTGCTTTACAGAGCTTGTCTAACCGCATTGTGTGCATGCTGTCATCACGACATATATTGTACCTCTAAAACCTTGAAATGTTTCGGTCATATTCTCGATAACTTCATAGACTCTTATGATTTGTCCTTTTTTAAAAATCTGAGAAGTCCGATATTTTACGCTTGCGGAAAATTCTGAGATATACCGGGAACTCCAGCAAAAATATCATTTACCACTAGAATAAAATCATTTATATTTCTAAAAAATTTTTTAATTCTTACGAAGTACATAAAAAACATACATTTATTCACAGTTCTTTCCATTATTTTTCCTAATTGGCAGTATTTGTACTTGTAAATGAATTGTTAATACTGATGTATTATATTTTAAAGTGATTTCCGAACGTTTATAATAATTCATACACGTGCAGGGTAGATGCTGAACTCGAAAATTAGATTGATGATCATTAAATTTCTGGTTTGAAGATTAAAAACTGAAGTACATTTAGTACATTTCGCGTTTCAGAATAATTAATATATTTACACAGTTTTATTAGATCCTACTAGAGAAGCCTAATTCATGATCTTTTCTGCACGTATCCCAAAAAAATACCTAGAGACAATTTTAATCATTAAAGATAAAAATGCTATATTCTCCGAAATCGATTTACCCCGAACCTAAAGCCATCTGAACCTAGAGCTAGAGCCGAACCTAGAACCACCTGCAAAGAAAATAAAATGTAAAATGCATGACACATAAATAATCACATACATTTAAACTAATCACTTGGATTTTGGGCATAATGATAGCTTTGTTAATAAAGGATCAAAGCAATGACTTTATGAGACCAATGTGTAAAATCACCCATTGATCATTATATAATGTTTTTTAAGGTTAATTTCTTGAGACCGAAGCAGTTTTTCATTGGAATTTATTAAAGTTCGAAGGGAAAAGGCCAGTTTGGATACAAATCACAAACTTAGTTGTTTGATCTATTTGTCGCTCAATGGTCTTTTGTTTGCACGAAATGTCTAATTAGACCAGGCCTGTTGTTTAAAGTCAATTCCAAACAACTCCAAATTTCCAAGAAAGAGGTGGGAAATTAATTTTCGAAGTGTTGTACCAAATACTAGGGCGTTAATCATTCGTCAGTCAGCTCGGTAAAATCATATACTTGACAAGCCGACCAACTTGTCTAGTGGTCAGCGTGCCTGATTACGGATAAGGATCTCCTGGGTTCGAATCCCGATTCGGGCATGTATGTACTTTCTCTATCTATCCTGTCTTTGTCCTTTCCTTGTATGAATGAGGTGTGAATGGTTGCCTACCCTATAAACGGGTACCCATGGCATGTGTGTAGAGCAAAGTCGTAATTTCACCTTCATGGTGCTCTGATTAAAACGAAAGACGCTCCCAATCTACTTAATTCGCATAGCATAGCGAGTTTGGCTTGTCCAAGTGTCATTAGTAAACAACAACAATATACTTGACAAGGCTCAAAATTAGTACAAATAATAAATTTCTAACTTTGTTTAGTACCGGAAAAGGACTTACATGAAAGTATATTGATACCTCTTAAGGTTCTTATTTTTAAAATGATGTTCTAATATAACTTTCTGATGCGTAAATTATTAGAAAAGGACCCTGGTTCTGTACATAATTCATGTTAAAAATAATAATTTGACCAAAAAAGTAGTTTATTGGATTAAGTCATATTTATTATATTATTTTTGTACAATTTCTTCAAAGGTTATTTATTATTTTTTGATCTCCAAAAGACCTCTGCAATACAATAGACGGTTTTTAAACTTTTATCAACCCCTGAGGGAATCTTGTTGGGAATCACACAAAAATAAATGCATTGTAATAAAAATGAGCCTGTTTCTGCTTACATTTATACTATAATTGTTAAAATAATATGTTCAATAAAATATTAATAAAAATAAATAGTATAATAATATAAATATTATTTTCGTGTGTACAATACTTATTAATCAATTAAATGGTAAATATATAGATATGAATGACATTGTAATATGAAGAACTAACCAAAAAGTAAAATTCTTTTTCATAAAATTAAAAATTCAAACTTATTCACAATGTATGTTAAAGAAAATATAACGAAATCGCAGATGAAAACTGCATTAGTCATCTCACTTTAAAAAAAATGGCAACACTCTTTTTCATGACGATAAATTTGCAAGCAAAAGTAACTTTTAAGTGCTTCTTATATTAGCTTCCATCCCACATAATGTGAAAAAAAGATTTCTCTCTTTGAGAAGAAAAAATTCAAATTATCTATCTACTCTTCGCACAGATTATTCACTGGGACTGTTTACAAGACGAACAGCCGCAACTGACCCTGGCCTTTCACGCTTGCTGAAGTGGAGGCCAGAGTCGGATGATAAGATGATTCGACAACTGAGTGCAATATGGCAAGAGTGTTTCGTGTGCAAATGATTGTGCGTGACGTCATTAACCTACTTGACATATACACAGCACAAGATAACCTTTTCCTTCTATCTCGCCATCAGACACTTAGGTTGTCACGTAAGTCTTGCACGAAACGAGATTTTATTTATCAGCAAAGTTTCTCCCGTCGCTTTTTCTTTTAGAGAGAGAATAATTTCGTCGTTGATGTTTTGAATATTTTAGTCAAACATTGTTTTGAATATTTATCTTAGAATTAGGTTTTGGCGATAACAGAAATGAGAATCAACTTGCCAAAGTTCACCTGTCAGCAGTTCTTTCTTGAGACAGGTAAACGAAGTTCTCTTAAAAGAATGAGTTGCTGATTTGTTCTAAGCTTTTAAAGAATCCGATTTCGAATACTTGTATAAAACGTTTTTTTTTTCTCTGCTTACAAATTCAGCAAATCTTTTCTTACTAATTGCATTAATATATTAAACTTAAGCATGTTTTAATGAAAGAAGAATAAAGCAATTTTTATTCTTTCAACCGATTCATTATACACAATTATAATTTGCAAATAATATTCCATTATTATCTTAAAGCTACGTGTTACAAGTTATCTGTATATTTTTCATTTCTAGCTGAATACCTAATTTTGTTTTAGAGATAATCAAATGTTTACGTTGAGTGAAATGTTGGTTTTGTTTTTGTGTGATAACTAATTTTTCAACAAACTGTAACTAATATCTGAATAATATGCAATTTTATAATTCAACTTGAATTCTCAAGTTTTCTGGAATGGATTTTTGTAAGCAAAAATTATTTGTAGATAAAACGTACCGCTGCATGTAAAATATCGAAAATTCCCCAAAATAAAAATAATGCAAGATTAAATAAAGGCTTTTCATTTATCCTTACTTAATAAACCTAAAATACTTTTACTGTTGACTACTTTTAATAATTTTGGATGTTATATATATCATATATCATACATACACATATTAATAACCATATACATTATGCGTTTGAGAAATTTTACATTGCATGTTTCTTCATAAATTATTTTCAAATATGATCCAATTTCTCTCATCGCTCGACCTAAAGATTCGATAACAGATAAAAACCATGCAAAAAGTTCCTTGAAAAGTATTCATTAAATTTGTAAAGTTATATAATTTATATGAATTTTACCTTTACATTGATAACATAAAAAATGTTTCATTGGTCTATTTCTAAATTAAACACTTAAAAAAAGAATTGTTAAATGAAAACTAACAACTTTGTTATTTCTTATTCAATGGATTATCAATGTTATATCGTTGGTCACTTTCGTCTTACTATGCACTGAATCAGAGGGTTAGAACAACAGGCAAATTTATACATTATAACTATGTAAAAGAACCATTAACTTTGTCAGTTTATCAACTGGTTAAGTCCCACTAACATCAATCTCTTTCGATTTTGAATCTGCATCAGTTGGAGACGGTCGATACCTATCATCTTGCATTCAAAATAGCACTCTGTATCGACGGAAGAAAATTAAACCTTGCTGAACTTTAGCTAGAGCAGAACTTGTAGTTTCTAAGTATTTTAGAAAAGACCAAAAAACCAAAAAAATTCTTATCACAAAGATTCCTCGATCAAAGATATGAGCAGCACATTAAAAGAATAGATGGCAACACACCTAAACTTTGCTTACAGACCAGTTTGATGCTTTGACAGAAATTGGCGTCAAATCCCAATACCAGTCTTATCTCACACTTCTTTCCATAATGTACTTAAATTTTCTTTAGCTGTGAAATCTCATTTTAAGCCATTTAAACACTCACAGTAACTTAAGACAGTCCTAAAAATTCCTACATATGACTCCACATTAAACCATATAAGAGTTAGGCATGTTACAACATGCTTAATTCAAACAATGTATTGAAACCAAATGGTTTAACGATGTGATTTTTAATTATATTCTTAATCGTATAAATAAAAAAGCATCATAATATAGATTTTTGAAAAATGTCACTGTGGTCGAAGGGATTTTAGATTATAAGTCTATATATAACGATTAAATTCCAAAGTTCTTAATATAATTCATCTTCGGTCAAAAATATAACATAAAGCAAAGTTTAAATTAAAGCGATGAGAGAAACTTAAACATGTCAATCTACACTTTCATTTTGGAATTACAGTGAGTGTAAAAAGTATTCGTACAGTAAGACAATTGATTTAAAAGAGATCCGTTCATAAAAATTATTAACATAAATTCCATTTTAATTAATTAGAAATATATAATAGAACATATTTTCATTAGTTTCATGTGAAATTTACACAAAAATAATTTTATACATGAATAAATATTTACAAAACTGTAACAATCCAACATCTTGTGGTGTAAAAAGTATTCGTACACTATGCAAATTTTGAAGAAATGCAAATAAGAAATGCAAATTTTTTTAGTTATGTTTTGTGATTGGTTTAGCCATTAAGATGTAGTTAATTGACGGCATCTTGTTAGTTACTTAAGGTTCTTCAGTGGAAATTTTAATGTAGTGAGAAACTAGAAATTTGTAATGGGTCGTAAAAGTAAAGTGTTTCCAAAAGAGAACTGATTTTAAAACTCTGTAAAAATTGTAAATCGTACAACAAGATTTCTGATCTGGTTGGTAGACCCCGTTCAACTGTGCAGTTAATTATAAAAAAGTTTGCTGCTACTCTAGCGGTTCAAAACAGTTCTCGTACTGGGCGACCATGTCTATTGACATAATTTGACAGACGGTTTCTGGTACCTTTATTAAAGAAGGCTCCCAAAATAAGTGATCCTACATTAACACCAGAACTAAAGAATATAGAAACAGCAGTCTCCGTAAGTTCTGTTCGAAATGCATGCAGAAATGAAGGTTTCCATGGCCGTGTTGCGAGACGAAAATTCTTTGTTAGTGAGAAGAATAGGATGCTGCAATTGTCTTTCGCCAAGCAATACGTTATGAAAGTCTAGATTTCTGGAAAAAGATTATCTTTACAGACGAAAGTAAATGCAACATATTTGGATCGGATGGGAGACGAATTATATGGAGAAAGCGCAATACAGAAATGCATCCTAAGAATTTAGCGCCAACAGTGAAACATAGGAGTGGAAGTCTACTTGTTTGGGGGTGTATGAGTGCTTCTGGGGTGGACAAATTAGTCTATATTAAAGGCATTAGGAATCATCAACTTTATATTGACATTTTAAACAATAATTTAGGACCTAGTGCAACAAAAATGGGCTTGAATGGTGATTACATTTTCATGCATGATAACGACCCCAAGCACACAGCCCTAAACACAAGACTCTGTATACTATATAATACCCCAAAGTTCATGAAACTTCCTCCTCAATCGCCGGACCTCAACCCCATCAAGAATTTATGGGACGTTCTTGATAAAAATATTAGATCCAGACATATTTCTAATAAAAATGATTTGGAATCGGCTCTTAATCAGGAATGGGATGCCATAGCGAGCTCATGAACAGCAAAATTGGTGGAATCGATGCCAAAGAACACTCAAGGCAGTTATTCGAGCTAAAGGATATCCTACAAGGTATTAGCTGTAATATTATGATTGTTTTGACCAAAATATGCCTGATGTACGAATACTTTTTACACCACAAGATGTTGGAGTGTTTCAGTTTTGTAAATATTTATTCATGTATAAAATTATTTTTGTGTAAATTTCACATGAAACTAGTGAAATATGTTCTATTATATATTTCTAATTAATTAAAATAGAATTTATGTTAATAATTTTTATGAACTGATCTCTTTTAAATCAATTGTCTTACTGTACGAATACTTTTTACACTCACTGTATATAACAAAAATAGCTCTAAATCCTTTCTTCTAGGTCTAAGATCGCAACAATTTTACCTGTTTAGATGATTTATAACCGAATTACAATTTTAGAAAGTTACTAGAGAGATGAAATATGATTTTTTTCTTATAAGAATAAGATAACTGTATTTGGATGCTGCTATATTTTTTTTACTAGTATTAATATTCATTCTCACATTAACAGTTTTTGTTTGAATAATTCATATCAAAAAACGCATTTTACAAAATGGTTTTTGAAGTATCTTTTTTATAATTTTGCAATCATCACTCAAATTAATGCAGCACAATATCACTTATTTTTACTTTCATAATCTAAAGCTAAAAATCTATAATTACCACTCTATTTCAATTGCGAGGGATTGATTCCATGTCGCCATAGTCACTTTACCTTTTAACAGAAACGGTGATTTGACAGAAGCTTACGCTTTGTAAGGAATTTCAAACCAAGCTCGAATTTAATGAATTCTTGAATTGCTTAATTGATAACCAGAGTGCCATTGCATTATCAACTCAGCATTCGTATTTACATTTGTACTTAATTCATGTAATCAAAGTAGTTTTCCTTCTCTTAACCCTTCTGGATCATCAGTTTATATAATAGGAGCAATTAATTCTCAAAATGACTTGCACGTGTCGTAAGTAAATGAATAAAATATGTCCAATTATTGCTCATGTAACTGAGAATATATCAATTTTTTAAGCAGTAAAGTAATCTTTATAGCAAATATAAAAGTAAAAAAAAATCAAAGCATCTCAAATATGAGTATATTAAAAAAAATTAGGTAATCCAAAATTCTTTGAAATGAGCCTTAATATTTCTTCAACATTCGTTTGTGTAACATGAGGAATAAATTTCCAAAATGACTCGCGCATTTCATAAGAAAAGTATGATAAATAAAATATGCCATGTTCTTCTGGTAGAAATATATCAATTACAGAGAAGTAAAGCAGCTTTCAAGTCAAAAATGTCTATTATGGCAAAAAGCGTCACAATTAGAAGTACAGTATTTAAAAGTAATCCAAGTAATCGAATATCCTATTATTGAATTATTAATTTATGTATACATATAATTAAGGAAACAATGCTTCCTAATCTCTTGAAGTTTAAGACTATTTTATACAGAACAGATTACTCAATTAAAAAACGTGTAAAATCGAGAAACGACATTCGTAAGTAAAAATTGAATTAAGAGACACGATCAGCGATTCTGAATGATATTTATGTTGTCATAAACAAAGGCATGAGCTAGGAGTATCGAATTGAAATGCCCATATCACGCCTTTCTTAAAAAGCACTCTTTCTGTCCTTGAGATAAATACAGTAAACATTTATTGTTCCATTTACTTTTGTTTCAATTCTTTTTGGCATGATTTTGTACAAAGAATCTCTCACGTAAACAAGCGTTTGACACGAGAATACGTTGTCAACGCGCAAGGACAGCCAATAAAATAGCGTTCATAAAAGGTAGACCTTGTAAAACTTGCATAAAAAAGTGTTGTTGTTTTTGTTTGTTGACACGTGTGAATGTGTTACCATAACAATGAATGATTTAAGTTTGCATGGAGTTCAACATCCTACATGATTAGGTCTTCTTTTGTCATTTTTTGATGCAATGACATAATATTTTTTATTTGTTGTAATACTAAAAATAACCAAAAATATTAAATATATATAACTGCCTCTTTGATCTCACAAATTATAATTAACTCAATGGCATTCAGGAATAGGATTAGAAAGCTGTATTCAATGTAAAATGATGTATAATACGTTATCGATAGTCTATTTACAGCTTAAATGTGGTCAATAAAGACATTTACCAATCATCAACAAGCAACCATTATTAACGGCTTCCGTTTTTTTTTAACCACATAGTTTAACATTATCCGCATAGATAACCAATTAAGTTATCAATAACTATTAAATTATAAAATTGTTCTAATTTGGAATTTGCTTAAGCATAACTCTTCGTTTGGTGGCGTAACACATTAAATTGGATTGCTTATGGGTTTTCCTGAGTGACTACATTTTTAAACTTCGTATTTTTATATAGTATTGTCTATTTCTACTAAATAAAATCAAACTGTCACACTTTATAGTTAAGAGCTCAATCTCAAAGTTTAAGGAGAATCCTCTAAAGCAAATTTTTACACTACTCTGAAAATAGCACGCGACTTATTATTTGTGGATATTTAATAAAGGAAGCAAAAGTTTGTGGGTCATATACCTCGTTTTATTTGTCATCAGGATCAATAATTTTGTTTAGATTTCTAGTTGAAATGTTTTATATTTTCTGTTACATTATATTATTAGAGAAATCTTAATTAATTTTTTAAAAATTGTTTATAGTTTTAAATTGCAGAATTTTTGTTGCATAAGGATCTTTAACGTTCTATATAGTTTTTGGAAGTTGTATACGTATTTCCGCTATCTACTTTAAGCGTTTAGTTTGTGCTCCTACTATTCTATAAAAATGAGACAAACCAATCTTCTTCAACAATCCAATAAAAAATTTATTTTAACAATGCATAACAAAACTAAAATAATGAAAGAGCAAGAGTCTTTTCAGAGCTCTTCGCCTTACAACAGTTACTTTCCATCTATATCCCTCTTTTTTTTTTTTTTTTTACATTTTCTTTCGTTTGAAACCCAAAATTCTGGCAACCCTAAGGTGCCATACATCTACCTCCCCATAACCCAACATGAGTAACAAATAAAAACTACAAAACGGCGTAAACAGAAGTCTTATAGTTTATATTGTTTTAAAAATTTAAAAACTTCAAATTATATCCTTGCCCTTAAATATTTAAAAAAAAAACCCCTAAATTTCATCCTAAACACAAAATAATACAACAAACATATGTTTAAGATATGACCAAAAAAATGTACTAATTTTTTTAAAAAATTCGAAAAATTAAACGAGAATCGTAACATTCCAGAAAATTCTGAATGAACTTTTGTAACTAAACATGATGTAAAATCAGTATCTGTCAATATTAATTTATGATAAAAATAGAATTTTTGTTTCAGTATAAAAGCAAAAACGATTTTAAGATTTTTTTTCTTCTATTTTCCAAATCGATATTTATAAAACTGACCAGCTTTAGTGTGATATTAATTTGGCGAATTTATGTAAGCCATTAAAACCAAGAAAGAAAATAAAAAAATTACAATAATGGAACAAACAAGCTGCCAAGACCATAGACTTAATAGCTATTATTCTTTTATGCATGATGATGGAAAAAACGTACGCCTACTTCCTCTCCTACCACTTGTTGCTCTCCAATTTCAAAATAGCCATTTCGCAATAACGGTGATAAAATATTAATCCTTTTAAAGTGACAATTTGGAAAGGCTACAAAATTCTCGCCTCAGGACGTATTTACGAGACTAAAATTAAAGAGAAGACATTATCATTTTTTTATTAAAATGTATCCTTGCTCTTTTTGACCTCTGCTTCAGATAGCGAGAAGTTTCAAAAGAAAAAAAAATTGCGAAGATTCAGTGACGAAGTATTTCCTTCATTACATTGCCAGCAGATACATCCCAGGAAAGGGCAAGTTAAATAAATATTCCCATGAATATTAATGGAGAACACTGTAACATATAATCTTATTAGAAATGCCAATCAAGGAATCTTTTTCAAGGTTTTGAGTATTACGTATTTTTCGTACGAATAAATCGTACGTATCTGTGAATCGAAAAAAAAAATAAATAAATAAATAAAACATTATTTTCATCACGCAGTTTTATTAATAAAATTTCATTTCCTTGATATCTAAAGGAGCTTCAAATGTCATTTATTGTATAATTTATCGAATGGATTAAATTTTTCTATGCTTAAATGTTTTACACGTGCCTTAAAAGGCTGTTAAGATAAATAAGAATGTCAATTAAATTCGTAAGAAATATATTAATTGTTTCACTTTCTGATCCGCGATTGTTCTGGGTTCAAATTCTCTTGGGTAAAGATAAGAATGCTAATCGAGAGATATTTCTTTGTTGCTTCTGACTGTTGAAAGTTTATAGGCAACTACTATTCGTGGGATATTATTGTAAGAAAGAAGCCGCTAAAAGTTGAACTATTGGTCACTTTTATGTGATATAGGTGCAGTGCAAAAATGTGTTCGATAATAATTACGAATATTTTCTGTGTAATTTTTTTGGGTGAAAATATTTAAATAAACATATTTTGATTTGCTCAGACTGTACCCAAAACAATTTCATCGTTTAAGACCACAGACAGATAGAAAATAAAAAACCTCAGGTGTGTTTAAATAGCTTTGTATTTATATTAACAAACAATCCTTTTTTTACATTTTTCAATTAGACTGATCATATTGTTGAGAAACCAGCGATACGCTATTAATATTATATCTGGCTTAGTATAAAAAAGATCTTTTGCCTATCTATTATAAGAATTATTCTTAAAAAGAAAATACTAGAGCATAGTTTAGCTATATATAATAGACCATATTTACAACGGCTGTATATGAATATAGAATATGTACATTCAACAACCATTTATACCTATAGTTCTAAATATAGCTATAGTATGCATAGTAGCAATAAGTATAATAGCTAAAAGCTGTGGCATAGGTAGCTCCTATTGCAGTACGGTAGTTATCCACAGTGCTACTATAATTGATATAAATAACCTCTATGTTATTCAGCTAAGAATAGCATAGTATCTTGAAATCATTTCCTGACAAAAGCATTGGAATCAGTGTCATTAAATCTTTCTCAGTCCAATCAGTGTTCGCCGTTCAAACAATATCTATGCATTTTAAATATTCGCAGTAACTAGTATTCTTCTATTGGCTGTGATGGCCTGGTTGGTTTGGGTGTTCGTTCTCATAGTCGGAAGGTTGTGGTTTCAAATCCAGACCCAATCAAAGATCCGTAGTATTCCCTAGAAGCGGATGGGGCACGTTAAATTGGTCGTGGTCTCAATGTCCTCCATATGAAGTGATATCTGTAGAGGTGGCAGGTCAAATATTGGGGAGATCTTCTGCTTGATTCCTGTTTCTAAATTATGGAGATCCCCATCGACTATAGGGGCCACGATAGCACATCCTCAGGGTGCACCACTGTATAAAGTGCCATAACTTCCACCCCTTTATGTTCTGAAAAGGCTCACTGCCTACTATCCGGGCGTTAGGAAAAATAAAGAGAAGTATTTCTTTAGTGGTGTAGAATATGTTAAAAGGAGAGAAAATAACAGCCCATTTGTTGACATCGTCATTTGGTCATAGTTCAGAATTATGAGTCATTTAATGTTGGTGGGGTTTAATTTTAAAAAGAGAACTAGCGCTTAGTTATTAAGTGCATAAGAGAATATTTAACGTGATTTTATTGTGTTATAAAATTATCAAATTTAGCTAGTTGTTGATTTAAACCGTTAGCAGATTGGTAAAGTCAGGGGTCTCATTCGTCTAACTCTTTCAGTAACATAAGACTGCAAATTACAAGAAACGAAGAACCCTTTGCTTAAATTATCTTAGGAAAAATATTGAACAATTTTTTTCTGAAGTGAAATCTTGCTTAATGTGCAATATTTTCTTGCTAAATATATCGAATTATATAATTTAAGTATTTTAAATGTAATATTTTATGGAAAGTAATATTTATTTTGTGTTTACTAATGCATGAAAATATATTCATTAAGTTGTAAAGCAATATTTTCCTTAGTATCTACATCACTCAACATATTTGACTAATTAAAAGCAGTGAATTCTATATTCTTAAATAAGTTGATAATTGAAGGAGACAATGTCCTCTTTTTTTCAGAGCAAAAATCCTCTTAGTATAATAATCAATGAGAAAACCGCTAAGTAAATACAAGTGAATAAGAATTATAAATGCCGTATGTGTGTTTTGCATAATCAAATAATCTTTACAAAATGTGTTCTTTTCTGTGGTAATGACTTGTATCGTCGTATGTGTATTCTAAGCAAACAGTTTAAGTTTTAATCTTTGTTGTCATTTATCTTAAGCTGTCTGGCGCAAATAAATAAATGGCTGGCATGAACAAACCATTTAATTCATATTTCTCGTTACGTGTCGAATTTTTCAATCAGGCAGATACTAATTGCTTCTACCAGCGAGGACACAATGGCTCACATTGAGGGAATTTAGAACTGAATTAATAGATCTAATGCATGGCTCCGATCTTATTTTTTCTTCTTTGGGCAAAGCATGAGTGGAAATTGGTCCTGATGAGCCCTACAGGGTGAAAGATACTTTTCCAAACACAATGGGATAAATGTGAAAGGAGGCAGGAGAAAAAAAAAACTGTTTTATCATTCTCTGCGATGGCTTTCAGGTCAATAGAATCCCTGAGGGGACTTGGCGAGGTTTTTGTTCCGACAGGGCAGTTGTAGGTGGATCGAATTTCCCAAGTAATCAGTTTTGCCGCTTTTGCAAACACCATCAACAACATGATTAACAGGGATGTGGTACAGAATTTCATAACCCTTATTGATGGCCAGCATTATAGGGTGAACAACATGTCTGTCGAAAAGTGCTTAATATGTGTTGATGATTCCGTAGAACCAAGTGAGATGCCATTCCTGTCAAATTTTTGAAGTGATTAAAAAATTGCCCGCGAAGGTGAGAACTTTCACCTGCTTGAGATGGCAACACTCTAAGTTTATTATCTTTTGATTGGCAATTCTGACTTCTCTCTCTCTCTCTCTCTATGTATTAAATAAAATTTTTAAGTATTTCATGATATATGATTTAAAAAATTACAATACATTTAGAAAAATATTTCAGCTAACCTAGCAGTTTTGCAAAAAATAATTTGTCGATTTCTGTCATCTATCTTTAGCATATTTTAAAATTTATTTCAAAATCCCTCTTTTTAAAATCAAAAAAGGATTACTGTCCATTTTGGTGATTTAATTTGATTATTGTTCCGTTCCTTTATTTTCCTTTTCCATTTTTCATTTCATTATTTGTGAAAATTAAAAAAAAAGATATCTTCTGACACATAAATATTAGTAACACAATTATACATTGTTTTTCAAACATTTGAAACACCAATATTCACTTTAAAGTGAAACTAAATTGAGGCCTAGAATAATGTTCGAAGCAGAATTCTTGAAAAATTTCCATTAAAATGACTTTTATAACTAAGAAATTTCATTGTAGCAATCATTAGGCAATACAATTAATAAATCTGAGTAATTCCTTAAAATTAATTCGAAAGGAATTTGGAACAATGATTTGTTCGAAAGCGATACATTCGAATACCTTTTACTGGAGACACTTACTAAAAATAAAAATAACAAGTATATGTTTGTATAAGGTTCTAAATACTGCATTGTAGTTTCGAAAATTAAAACCTAACAAATATTTCTAGGCATAATTTTCAAAGTTTATGTCATTCATAGCCTTTTAAAATTAAATAACTGTTCGATTACATTACATTCTTATTAATCAAGGACAATTTAAAAGATTTGATGATTCAAAAGACAGCTCAAAATATTTTAAGAATCGATTTCAAATTCAAAAATGCTTAGAATTCTATTAGCCTTTGGCAATAATTCAATTTTTATCTATCTGGAAGTATATACATGCCCTACATTATGTAAAATGTTAAAACTTTTTTAATACATGATAATTACCTTTAAAAGACCGTTTCGATTCAAGGACTCGGAATTTAACCCTTTATTTCTCTTGCAGTGATAGTCACAATAAGAATTCCTCATTTGGCCAAGGAATGATTGATGGCTATTTGAAATAAATGCAACGCACTTGGAAAGAGAAACTAGCTGTATGATTGTGAATGATAGGGATTAAATTGAAGTCTTTTCGAATTATTGTTTCTCTCTTTTCCATTTATCTTAAGCCGCTTAGTGTCATTAAGCCATCAATCAGAAGATCAACATAGCTCTTGCTCTTGAGAATATCATTACTGGAAAATAAAAAATAAATAAAAAATCGCCATCATAAATTACATTGATAGCAGGGAAGACGAATTAGGAATTGAAGAATATTATTTCCGAATAGCTTTTACACGCGCCATTTTGTTTTTCTATTTCGTATTTAAAACTCGCATCATTCCATTTCGTTCCGATTGAAAAACAAAATGTTTAACTTTAACGTGATATAATATGATCGTCACATGTTTTCTAATTCTGCTAATGATCTTTTTCATTCATTTATTATTTTGTTTTTAAACTTGAAAATGATACCCACTTTTTTACACAATATTTATTTATTTATTTTTTAATTAAGAACTGTGAATGTTGTGTTCATTTCAAGTGCTGGTAGTGAATTTATTAAAATAGATGTTTTCCAATACAGAATTTTAACGTAAATAATAAATTATCCATGTGGATTTTTATAGCTATTGTTTATTAATTAATTATTTTAAAATTAAAAAACAAGATTATTTTTTGATTTTTTTAATATAATTTGTTTTTTACTTTTATTACTTTACATTGAAGTAATTGTTAGTGATTATGTTGTGTCGGTTTATAGTCATAAAGTTATATTTATAATCATAAAATTTTTATTTTCTTCAATTTTTTTTGTTATATGCCTTTGAATTAAATCCCATTTAATCAATCACTCACGTTTAAAATTTCAAAGTATTTTATTCATTAAAATGGGCTAGTTATTATTTTAACATAAATCATAGAAATGTTAATTATTATTATAAATTTAATTAATTATTGCAATTACAATTTTAATAATTATCACTAAAAGTAATGTTTTCTCTTCGCGCTAATTCAAAAACAATAAAATAACATTGCTGCTGATAGACAAGTTGCTGACAGTTTAATATAAAAATTCCTCAACTTTGAATCCTAATTAATTTGTCAAAATAAGGAACATAATGTTCACATAAAAGGTAAAAGTAATAGATTTTACTGCTATAACCATATAAATAAAATAAATATTTTAAATTATTACATCAGCCATAAGAAATATTTCAAATGCAATCGAATTTCACTCTAAAAAATTCGAAATCAGCAAAAGTTTGTTTAAAATAATGTTTTGAAAATTCTATTTTAAGATTGATTGTTTTTTCTTATACAATTATGTTAAGGAAAATTACATGAAAAATAAATGTTCAAATTGTATAAAATGAAAATCGGTGATTTTGTTTTCTGCTAAATATTCACAAACTAAAAATACTTAAACCAATTTTCTTATTTATTTAATTATTCTGTGTAAATTACTTTTGTTATAAAATGAGATTTTTAAATATTCGTATTGCTCTAAAAATTACGTTGCCATTCAAGAGAAAACTAAATATACCAATTAAAATCCTATATTTTAATTGAATTTGTGTGATTGCCATATTACTCATTAGAAATCAATGATGATTTTTAAAAAAATGCATGAATAATAAAGAAACCCAATAAATACTGAAACCAATCTAGAACATAAGGCCATAAAATTCTTCAACAAAAGAAAATACAGAAATCTAGTAGCTACCTTCTCGTATGTATCCAGAAAAATCTTTACTGTAACGATTTATTTAAAAAATTATGATAAACACACGGTACCTTGATGATTATTTTGCTAATTCTGGCATTTTCTTGCCAGAAACTTTTCAAAAAGAATAGAATATTCTAAAATTCTCCAGAAATCGAGTAAATATGTCTGTCTGCATTGAATGCTACCGAAATTGAGATTATCTAAGCGAAATTAATCAAGAGATAAATTAGAACATGCAATCGCAATTCTATCGACTTCAATGTTTGATAAGTAATTATGGTGCTTATCAATGCAGAATCGTGTTTCGCCTTGGTTAAGTAATTCGAAAAACAAGCGCTATTTATGACTTTTCCTTAACTCATTTACATCTCGTCGCCTCATTGACTCGCTAATTGTTTGTTATATTTTTATTTTACCCTCGCGCGCGATACAGAAAAGAAGTCACTGTTTCCCTTTTCGTGTGCGTTTTCTCTTTTTTCTTCCCCAAACGCCCGCGCATTCATGTCGAATAAAGTGGTGTGTTCTCTCGTCGGAAAAAAAAAGTAAATAAATAAAGCAAAGCTGCCTCGAAAATCCCTCATCCAACACAAACGCTGCCGAAAATAAAAGTAAAGTGCCGATGAACCTGTTTTTCCATGCCAGTGG
Organism: Latrodectus hesperus; assembly: GCA_037975125.1. Taxonomy (NCBI): domain Eukaryota; kingdom Metazoa; phylum Arthropoda; class Arachnida; order Araneae; family Theridiidae; genus Latrodectus; species Latrodectus hesperus. Next base: position 37,069,335 of record CM075857.1, on the reverse strand, counting down.
AATCTGTAACATTGACCCACAAATTTATTGACTGTATCGGCTGTTGACCTGCTTGTATTCATTTATTTGTGCTTTTCGCTCATTTTCTTTGTAGTTTGCTGTTAGGTGAATCTCCTGCCCTACAGACGGACGAATTATAGATTTGGTTCTGCTGACACACACACTCGCGTTTCTTATTTAGGTAAAATAAGAACACCTACTAATCCACTATTCCTTGTCATCAATGAAATACCATAAATATTATGAAGTTTCCAAACAAAAAAATATATCAAAATATACTTATGGTTCAGTTGAAAATTTCAGAAAAGTAAATTTGAAAAATATATTCAAAGTCATATAAGAAATAGTATCTATTTTGGGATCTTTGGGACAGCCAAAGTTCAATTCAATACCTCAAAAATTATGCCAACATAGGAGATAAAACTATTTTATCTCTCCTGTGAAAAGTAACTCTCTCAAAAGCACACAGTGTATTTTAAGTGGATCCCATCTATGTTAATATCTACGGAGATGAATTAGTAGACACTCCTGCAGAGGAAGGACCAGAACATCCTGTCCCTTTCACCTCAGAGCTCACATGTTTAGAGTTATTCTCGAGAGGCCCAAGACAAAGAAAACTGGTAAATATTTCCGCTTCACAACCGGCATAAAGGGAGAAAACCAGGACTTTACTTATCTTTACCTTGTTTCAGGCAGACCAACGCATGTCTGTCCCAACAAACCAGTGGACATTTGAAAAGTGTCACATTTTCTGGATGTAGCAAGAGGTTTCCTTGATGCCCCAAATGGCATCAGGAACAGGCATCACCTCAACACATTTTGGGCTTCCTTAGACTGGACTGGACTGAGAAGATATCCACAATTGTGTGTGTGTATTTCTCAGACTTCATTAATGTCTACAGTGTCATTGATCTAGTCTGACTTCGTCAGAGCAGACGGGAGATTAGAAACAACAGCATCTATTTTGGAATAGTTTTTGGTCTCCGGATACCTCAAATAGAACTTTCAACTGATATGATTAGCACTCTCTTTCAGTTCAACACTTCATAGATTCAATTCCCACCAAAAGCATGGATGCTTCTAGGGATTTGGAACCTAGTTTAAATTGCATTCTTTGTAGAATTAACCCTTGTGTGTATGTTGTTTTCATAGAGCGACAAATAAACCAAACAGAATTATCAATCACCAATCAGAAGCCGCTTATTTCTGACGGACTTGGTCAAGCATGATCAGCATTTGTTCAATGAAAATGCTCAATTGATGCTAGATTTTTCTAGCTGTAGCACTTTTCCACCTTATTGCAGACCTGCTTGCATGCTTTGTATTGGCTTGGGCTTTGTGATTCTTCCATATATCTCCTGTATCATCAAATATTTAACTCGTGCTCTGCACTTGTGTTTTTAAACTGTAGAGTTCAGAAATATTGGAAGACTAGAGATCTAAGGCTACCATTGCCAGTCTTCTGGGCATTTGTAATTAATAAGTATTTAATCAGTTAAGCACTTATTTTAATCTATTTGAAGTTTATATGTTACTCATAACGTGGGTTAAGAGTCTCCCTCGACAAGCTCATAACTTATGCTATGCTTGTAAATTCCATGGACAACTTTCTGCCTATGCGCTGAAACCTATGCCATGAATGTCGGCCTCCAACGCACAGTAAAAAGCGAGATTTTACTTAGAGCTCAACTCGTGAGGAAATCAGAAGAGCAAAAAGATGAGAAATACCTCAATCAAAGGTTCTACTTTGATATCCACCCATAAAATACGAAATCACTCTGAAACTCATATAAATATAAATTGTAAAAGCGATTTCCAATCATGTAATTGTATCTCATAGATTTTATAATACGTTATAAATAATGCTAATTTTCAATGTCTTCACTTTAATATGTGTCTTAACCAATGGAATTTAAAAATGATTCACTTTTCTGGTTTAATTATTTCTTCCTTGTATAGATTTAAAATTTGGAACTGAAAGAGTCGCGTGACAAATTTAGAACTAGAAATAGGTTGCATCGTTTTAGGTTAAATTAATATTCAACGCATAGAGGTTAATAAACGGCAAACCAACTGGTAAAAATAAATTAGTAAATTAGTGGTAAATTAAATGTAGTTAAAAAGATAATTTTCTGGGAATCTAGTTCTTATTAGATATTGCGATTTTGTTTAGTTTTCATTTAGTAAATTTAATATTACCTATTTTTAATCGCAGGACTTTTTATTTTTCCTTAGAAATCCCATGACTGGTTTTTTTGAGGAATAAAGATTTTCAAATATTCTATCTAAATACTAACCTGCAATGAAAGACAATTTTGATTGGAAATCTAATTTTACGCGTGAAAAAACACTCTGAAGAAAAGTTAAATATATAAAATGTTTATTAACATTGGTCACAAAACACAATAGACAGTCCATGAAAAATACCAAAGTTTTTTTGATATAGTTTGATAAAAGATATTGATAGATTTTCCTAAAGGTAATGTTAGTAGTAACTCGTGAGAATTTTCCTTGGTGAGGCCAATTTTAAAATTAAAATATATGAAAAACCGAAAAATAATCAGCGTTATATTGAATCACCATACACTATCATGAGTTATATTTTAATTGCCTTAATATATATATAGCCTTAATATTTTATTATGAGCTTGTAGCATTGAAGAATTTATAAATTAGTAAAATATGCATAGAAAATGAAAGATGTGTATGTTTTTATACTTTTTACATCTTCCTAATCTCTCAAAAAGTTTTTCATTCCAAACGAGTCTATTTTTTCAGATTTTTAGTTAAGAATGACTTTTTAATAAGTACCTCTCTTGAATAATTAATTTTGTATGCAATTTAGAAAATATTAATTTTAAACATTTTTTTCCCATTTGATAAAATATAATAGAATTGGGACAAAAACATATCCCACTTTATTGTTAAAATGTACTTTATTGTTAAATGTCCTCCGTTGTGTATTTGCGGGTATCATCATTTTTCGCAGTGGCGAATTTCGCTGGTAAACATTAAGCAAAATGAACGTGGAAAAGGAAACAGTGTCATTTAACATCATAACAATTGCTGATAGATTTCTCAAATCCAATCAACACATTTTTATTAACAAATATCTTATTTTTATTTCTAGTGCCCGACTACTTAGACCTATACTGCACTACGAGTGGCCAGAAGTAATGGCAACTTATATAGGGAGAACCCAGTGGATGTTCCATCATCTCTCAACAAATGTTGGGCCGATGACCATTCATGCTTGTCATATTTAAGTATATGTATTTAATTGTTACATCAGAGTGTTTTAGATAGTGAAAAATGCTTCATGTTCTTATTAAAATTTTTAATTCATTAATGAAATTAAAATTTAAACTAATTAAGGGACTTTTATTGGGTAGTGATGGAAGAGATCAAACTAGCATATTATTTTCATCTTTTTGTATTTTATGGAAAACCTGTATCTTTTTAATCTCCGTTTCCTTAGTTGAATTCTCTCATTTCATTTTCATTGCTCTTTTGTAGTCATCAATACCTCGCGCATGTGTAAAATATCAAAAATAATATTTTAGTGTATCTCTCACTTCTGGCTTATCTTTTTCATATTCTTTCTACAAATGTATATATTCAAGGTATTAATATTAGGTTTGCCGGAAAGTTATGTCCATTTTTGGAATAAAACAAAAACACAAATTTTTTGTAAAGTCAATATTAAATAATTGCCATTATTATTAATGACTACTTGACAGCTTGAGGGGAATTTTTATATCTCATATTTAAAAAATGTTTAATCTTTTCTTGCGAAAAATTGAAACAAGGCTTGATTGATATTTTCTTCATTTTTGAGTTTTTTGCCCTTCAAAAAATTCTGTAACTACAAAAGCAATTGATGGTAGGGGGTGATGAGCACAAAGGATACGGTGTGCAAGACAGAATTTCTCAGCCTAGTTCTGTAATTTTTTGACGAACTCTTTTCTTGGAGCATCGCCGGCTCCTGTTTTGAACTGCTCCCTTTAAATTACCCAGTTGCTGACAACACTTTTTTGAATTGAACTCTTCGTTTAATTTTTAATGCTCATAATGTACTATCTCTCAAATGTCCCACCCTGTACTCAACATTCTCTTATTCAGAGTCAAATTTGTCGTAGAATTTTAAGGGCTAAATTCTCCGCACAATATTTCCTTTTCTTTACGATGTTTTCATAGGTAATCCACTTTTCAACCCCAGTTATCATCCAGTTCATGAAGGGCTCGATTTTGTTCCAAACAAGCAGAGATAAGCATATGATGACTCGATCATCAAAATTCTTCTGACTTGATTCATGTGGCAACCATTTTGAATATTTCAATACCAATCCTATTTTTCCAAACAGGATCCGAAATAGTAGTTTGCAGAGCTGTCTACGATCTTCTATGTTGTCAGAAAAAGATCTTGCTGTAATAATGGTTTTGACAACATCGTTATTGATCAACGAATAGAACTTTCCGATAGACCTATTATATATATATACATATATATATTTATATATATATATATATATATATATATATATATATATATATATATATATATATATATATATATATATATATATATATGTATATACAGGGTGATCTTTTTTAAGTGACAGAGTGACAGTGTTTGGAGCGTCCTGTAGCGCGAACTAATAGTAGAAATGACACCAAACTTGGTATTTAGACTAATCAAGACACGGGAAAAAATTCCGTAAAAAAACGTTTTAGCTCAAAAGTCACCACTAGGGCACTTTGTGGCGCTGCTGTTGCTTACAATAAGGAGAATTAGCATAAAACACAGGTATCAAAGCAAAATGCAAATGTTGTTCGATGACAGTACCAAGCAATAGGGGCTATAAAAGCAAGTAGTAGACAGCTCCGACAAATATTCTCAGCTGAAGTAAACGAGCTACAATGGCCATGCCTCTCACGTTACCGGAACATGCGTTTATGTTAGTGGAGTATCAAATTTGTTTATTCGAAAGGACAACATAAAGACAGTGCGGAATATTCATCGTGACATGTTACGTTCGGCTGTGGGAAACGCTGTACGCAGAATGCACGGTGTTATTTCTGAGAACGGAGCTCACATGGAATGTGGTCTAACTCCTCACCAGAGAAGTTAATGTAATAAATAAACATTAAAAATTTAATTTTACGATTGTATGTGTCAGTATTTCTCTTTCCTCACATTTTATACACTGTAAAGCGCCACAGAATGACCTAGCAGCGATTTTTGGAACTAATATTTTTTTCACGGAATCATTTTTCCCGTGATTTGATTAGCCTGAATACCAAGTTTGGTGCCATTCTGGCTATTAGATCGCACTACAGGGCGCTCCAAACACTGTCACTTTAAAAAAGATCAACCTGTATATATATATATATATATATATATATATATATATATATCCATTATAATGATAATAATCATGAAAATATCATAATATCGAAAGATGTATATGTTTCCAATATTGCTTAACTCTTGCTTTTAAGTGTAAACCAATACTGTATACTTGCCAAGCAAACTATTATTATTTTCTATTTTTCAGCCGGTATGAATGTAAAATCCTGTCCAAGGAAAACGAATTTTCGCCAATAATTGAAAACTTGAAACCACATACATGGTTATATTGCTTTGATAAGCTATTTGTGTTTCCTTAAACAAAAGTTAGTTCTAATAAATATTTTTCTGGTACTACAAAGCAAAATGAATATTTTGGATCCACTTACTACAGAATGGCTCAGGATTGTTTTAAACACTAGAGTATGATGCATTCTTCTTAAATTTTCCCTTCAAACAGTAGCATTAAAATAATGAATTTTTTTAATTAAAATATAAATCGATTGAAGAAACAATAGGAAATAGTTTGGTGATAGAGTTTGACGGAATTCTCGAAAACTTTAATGGTCCATAGAATTTTATAATTGTAACACTCAATCTACCATGACAGGAATAAATTCTTAGAATTGTTCACCACTGTTTCCACTGATGAAAGTTCAACTTTGTTTTTAATTTCTAAAAATTCCTCTACCCCTAAAAATCAGATATTTCCAGAAATTAGAGTAATTTTCGTCAATATTTTTTTCAATGCTCGGCTGATCTTAGGATTAATCCACTAGGGGCGAAGGTGACAGCAACTTATAAAGCGGGGCAGCCAAAGGGTTTGCCATCTTTGCCCCAAAAGTGAAAGAATAGAGAAACACACACAGAGAGAGAAAGAAACATCCATGCTTGAACCACGATTCGAACCCGGGACCTACTGCTTCGAAGTTAGAGTTACAAACCACTCCACCATCGATCGGCCATTTCGGACAATATAATAAATAAATAAATGTAACAATAATTATTTTAAATGCTTTTCATATTCTTTAATTAATTAAATATCTTTCACAACATTTTTAAAATATTACGTTTTAATATGCCTACTTATATTTCATTTGAAAAATAACCTTATACTGAACGATCTTATATTTAAAAAACCACCTTATATAAGAAAATACCTTATATACTTTCGAATTTCATTTTAAAATTATAAAAGATTGCATAATGCTCTTCTGTATTTATAAATTAGGTCAGTACAGATAAATACAATATAACTTTAATGTATTTAGAGTAATGTAGATGAAAATTTGTTAAAGAATTTTCACTTTGAATTTTTTTTCAATTTGAGATTTTTTCCAAATCCATGATTTAAATCATTGATTAAGACCCCTTTGAATTTTCAAGAAAATGCAATGAACATTTCGAATCCATTTGCAAGATTCGAACTTTCATGTTTCTCATTTGTCACCAATAGAAATTTCTGTTGTGTACTTAATAGGATATATTATATATTCCTTAATCTTCACTGTTTCTCCGAAAAACACCCAAAACTAAGTAAACGTACACGTTACTGATAACCAGTTACTTCGTTAACTGGTATCACAAAGTAGTTACTTTTAATCGATATTTTTTTGAACATTGCAAATGTTAATCACAGATTAAAATTGCCTTGAAGCGTCGTTTAAAACCACGAAATGAAATCTCAGGATTGCAGATCAGTGACTGTAAACCACAAACTAAGAAATAGACATTTGCGTAATTGGATGCTACTTAACATTCAGCAGCAGAGATTGAGCACACCGTGTGATAAAGATTCCCTGCACTTTTCTTTATCACATCCAACGCCTACGCATCCCACAAATCTTCCACTGAACGGAAAACCAATCGCGTTAATCAACGTCACCACTTTCGGCAACCACTCCTGGTATGAGATGAACCAGAACTTTCTCCATGGTTGCGTCAGCTGAAGTTTAACCCTATCTCTCTTTAATTAATTTTAATCACGATTGGAGAGATAAATTTCTCCCAGGCCTTGACTTTCACAGCAGGTTTTTTCTTAATTTATTTATTTATTATCTTATACTTTCATTTATTTCTATCCTAAAGTAGGAGTAGAAATGAGGTTATAGATGATACATACTTGCATTTTTTTAAAATAAATTTGACATCTTGGATCTTCATCAGCAGAGATAGTAGAAAAATTTAAAAGATGCTTCTCAATAAGAATCGTAATTTCATTATGTTTAAAACATGTAATTAAAAAACTTTCTCTAAGGGTAAGTACTGAGAAATATTTTAAAGTAAGCACTGAGATTTTTAAGTAAGCACTGAGCACTACTTTTAAGAATGCTTAAGAAATATTGTTGTATTTGTGATAAATCGTGAAAAAAAGAATAATGATGAAATCCTAGCACTGCAACTAATACGAAATGAAAAATCATTTTTCGACATCAAAAATTAAACATCATTATAATGACATGTTTAATAGAGAATATATTTTCTTTCATTTTAATTAAATTTTAATATGACACTTTTCATCATGGCCACTAAAGTGTGTGTGATTAGCACTTGAAAAATTCATTTAAATAAGTAATATAAGTAAATATGCGTATGAAATAAATTTTATTGGCATTTCTTTGAGCGTGAATGATCAATTAGATCACCTCGCTTCTAATTCCCAATCAGATCTCTCAATCTGATTGATGATCAATCAGATCACTCAGTCTTTAAGGATAGGTTAGGTTATTGCGATACATTTACGGATCCCTATTTCAGCAAAACAAAGTCAACCGTCACATAATTGAGTGAATGTCACACGACGATGTCGATAGTGGTATCCTCCTCATCATGTCTTTCTAAAGGAGGTACATTGGACATTATGGGACGTTAACGTACATAGTCTCTCTCAGATGACGATTTTTGGGTGGTCAAGCATAGAACCCGCGACTTTTCGGTCATGAGAATGATACCTTTTTCGACGAGGCTTCAAAGATAGCTTTTCAAAATCTTTGGGGCGCTGAAAAATACTTTTTAAATTTCATGTTTGACGCTCGATTTAGTTGGAACTGAAAAGGAAGGAATGTTAAAAAAGTTAATACTGGAAATATAATTAAAAATACTGTTTCTTAAAGTTATATAAAATAAAATGCATTACTAAATTTATATCATTGAAAAATAAATTAAATTTGCTTATGCATCATCAAAGATGCAAAGCGCCTGATGGTAGAAACTTTTCGATTCGCAGATTCATAGTGAATTTTCTTAATAAATTATTTGCGTCTATCTTAACATTTCTAATTCAAATTACAAACTTTTATAGCAAATATTTATTGATTATGTTATTTCCTTTAGAAATATCTGTATCAAAAAAAATCATTATTTTTGTACATAAATAACTCATATAATAAAATGTATTTAATTCAAATTAATTCTATATAATAATACTTTTAACTGAAGAATTTAATTTCAAAAACTTGTTTAGAAATAAAAAGAAATCATTTTATAACAGAACGTCATTAAAAGGAGTTGATTTGCACACAAGTGACTATTATAATAATATAACAATTTAGAATTCGAAAAAATTTAATTTTTAAATTTTTCTCAAATATTTTGGGTGTATAAAACATTACGTGGAATTGTAATCCATTTTGATTCAAATGTAACTAAACATTTTTTTATTTAAATAAAATAACGTTTCGTAGAAAAGTATGGTAATGTTTATAAGTTTCTCAGATGGTTAAATGATAAGAAAAAAGTAAGGTACTTTCGATAAAATGAAAGTAACAGTTGTGGTTACAGTGAAGCCGGAAATAAAAAAGAGGAAAAATTCACCAATCCTATCAACAAAGCTAATCTATAATTTTCCGTAATACCAATAAGTTAATACCGCGCCTCTAACATAGAAAGAAAAAGACATCATGTGCATTTTACTCAGTATATATCCATGTCAAACCCAGTCACGCAGTTTTCCAAATTGGCTCCTTTTCCAACAATTATGAGTACTCTGCATTTTTCTTTATCCTCATGTAATCGTGATGATGGAATCTTTTCCATTCCATAAGCTGCGTGCTCGATTTGTTCTTAGAAAAGATTTGATTGTATCAGAATATAGCAGCTACAGTTAAAGGCCTTGCCGAGTAGAACAAAAAACATTTCTTTTAAGTATCTCACAATTATGTCGGAGATTTATTGGATAAGGTCTATCTCATACCATTTTTTTTCTTCTAATTTTTCTACAATAAAAAAACAAGATATGCAATACCCATTTTTACCGCAAAAAGTTCGATCGTCGATTGACAAAAATCCGTCATAGTCTGATAATGCTGACTCGTCGATTAAAGGGCATTCTAAAAAAATAAATATAAGACTTGATAAAACTCGAAATGTATCATACATCCATCAACGGGATCGCTTGATAAGAATTATTGCCAAATTTAAGTAGAAAATATATAATTATATCTATGTTATTATTATCGATTTTTGTGTATCAAAAATAATCTTTATTTCCTCTGTTATTAATTCTGAAATATTTTTTTTTATCGTTTGTTAGAATCACACTGATCTGCTTGTTACTGTTTGATGTTTGAACATTTTTTTTTGTTAATAAAATGATTGATAAATATTAAACATTTATTATCGCTACTTTCAATCCACGTACGTATATCACTTTGATTTTAGGATAAGATCGTTATTATCGCAAATGATATGCGTCATAAAATAATTGAAGTGATTTTTATAATATTACTATAAATAAATTAAGGTATTTTGAATTATTTCAATATTACAATCTAGTCAAAATATTCATTGGAGTTGGAAACACTTACTTTCAAATATTGAAGTTGCAGAAGAAAATATTAATTTCTGAAAATTAATCAATATGACTTCTAGATACAGCAATTCGAAGTGATAGTAGACAGAAATATGCAAATATGTTACTACACATCAACCCATCATAGTTATGTGTCGAAAAATATTAAAGTAAGAAGAATGGAAATTGGTGATTCGATACAATTTGTTTTCAAGATAAAAGTATTTCTAAAATCACCAGAGAAAATGAATGAAATATTTTGATTATTGGTAAGCTGTTAAACTCATTGAAGATGGACAATCATTTCCATCAAATGTCATCCTTCCATCATTTCTAAACTATGTGAACAATTACAAATTAGCCTGTTTTTGTCAAAGATTGTATCTCACAAGCGGACATCGAAATCTTGTTTTCTTTAATCTTCATTAATCTTTTGTTCCATGAATAAGCATATTTGCCACATTCCTGGTAAGAATTGAGTTGTTATATACATATAGTTTTTACTGTAGCGATATAATATGAAGAATATATTAACCGTACCATATGTATTGAGAAAAAAATCAAATTAAAATTACTAAAAGCTAAGAATCAAGTTATACCTACATGCCAACTGATGGCTGAGTGGTTATCGTTCCTGACTCCTGAGCTGTTGGTCCCGGGTTCGAATCCCGGTTCGAGCATGGATGTTTCTTTCCTTCTCTGTTCTCTTTGTTTCTCTGTCCTTTCTTCCGTGATGTTGAATGAATGTGGCCCACCCTATAAACGGGTTTGTGGTGGTATGGCTCGGGCAACGCTACTCGCCTCCGTGACTTGGTTCACAGGTGCCCGCTGGGTAACGACAAATGAGTAGTAGTTTCTGGCCTTGTTGTGGCATAGGGTTCGTCACCCAAGTGTGCCCGCCTTTGGAAAGAAAAAAGTTATACCTACATATTATGTTAAATATAATGTGAACCGTTATTTTTACAGAAAGAAAGACTCGGAATCAATAATAAATCAAAAATTTTATATGTTTATGAAGATTGCTTTGTTTTTAAAAAAACGTTTTTGGATCTGAATTTTGTAATAAGAAAAACGGCATTGAAATTCATGCTTTCTCAAAAATTGCAATATTGAGATTCTTACTTTTTTTGTCATTTGTGTGCCCCGCAAAATATAATAAATCTATTTTAAATATTTCATAGTTTATTTTTTTATTTATATAAAATATAATAGAAGTAAAATTCATAGTTAGTTTCTCTTTCTTTATAGTCGTCTATTTATCAAACATAAACATATAAGTCGGGAAGTCTGATAATGAAAGACATTTGCCAAATAACCTTTTATATTTACAAGTAATGGGACTTAATTAAACCAGTTATCTATATTAATATTTTATCATTCACAAGTGACATGCTTTAGGAATCAAATGTTTTGTGCTATCAGATTATTTTTGTACCTATGCTGTCTAAGGCTCATTTTTTATTATTACCGTATGTTGCCTTTAAGAAAGTAGGTAATATTTACGAATTCCAAAGAGGTAGTACTTTATAGTAAAACAATAAAGTATTAAACTCGTGTAACTCCATGAAACAAATATTCATCTCTGATTGGAATTCATTGTTGTTCAATGGTAGACTCACAGTATATGGTAAATTCTTGGGATTAAAAGACCCGGATTCATATTCAGTCACTTTTGATCAATAGAAAATGGATAATGCGTTTCTGCATAGTGCATGCCCATGTATTGGATTAACTGTAAAAATGGCTTTTGACACGTGAATATTGTGCACATTCTGTGGAAAGTTCACCTAGAATGGAAATGCATAGCGGGTGCTCCAAAGAATTATTTAACATTATTCAACCACAAGGCTATTTATTATGCTGAATAATTAAATTCCCGTTGTCCACAAAACAGAATTTCTTACTTTCATCAGCCGACAAACCACAGAGTTTATGGCTTAAACATAAAATGACTACTTAAGCAAACACCTTAAGTTGGAAATAAAATTAAACAAGTACCTTATAAATCGTCAAGATAGAATTTCTTGTTTTGTAAAATGTCTCGTAGATTTAAAATCTGAAAGTAAACTTTTGAATGCGTCTATATGAATACATACATGATTTTTTATACTTAATTATTATTCTTCGATCATTCTCTTCAAAAACATATGTCGTCAAATGATGCACATTTTAGATATTCTTTTTGAAATTATATTGAAAAATAGAATAGTTAGGTTACATTTTCATTAAAACAAAGAGATTGACTTTATATTTAAATCGTATCATTTAATGAGGTGTATAATATAGTCGATAGGATGTTATAGATCTCGTTAAATGGTACTACACATATGTACCTGATTATGAGCATGACACTTATGTAACTAAATTTTTTTGTATGAATGTATGAAATTTTGAATTTATTTATGTTCTTACATTCGTAAAAAAATACGCATGATTTTTTTATACAAATGCATGAAAAAAGCATCCATAATCTGATATTTCTATAAATATACAGTTGATATACAAATATTTATTTCTTAATTTTTATTTTATAATTATGTGACGAAATCAATACGTAGATGGTACTCTTTTTTACTTTTTTTCCCATGGAATAACATTTTTCAACAATACATTTCGTGGCGATAAATTAATCAACATGAAATGTTATTTTGATTACTTTATTTCGTGGGCCTAAAAATTGCTTATCGAACAAATAAAAATGCTGACTTAGAAAAATACAGGTTAAAAGAGTAACAGCATGAATTAATAAAATCGGGGAAAGCACCAACTCACTCGAAATAATACAGCTTGACTTAGTGAAATTTATTTTTAATCATAAAGACGAATTCATTATAAGTATGTTAAGGCTGTAGCCGCTTTTCCATACTTAAAGCGTATACACGTGCATTACCTCGATGAGTAATTTCAAAAATTTATAAGTACAATGATTTTAATAATATTTCAGAAAGCATATTTATTAATAAATAATTAATCTATTTGGAAAATATTGTGTGGTTTCATTATACGATAAACCTTAGGAACAGTCTCCAAAGAAGTCTCCAGTGTGCATACAATCTCTATATTATATTATAATGGTTTAATTTCTTGAAGAACAAAACTGTGTCTTGAAAAAGCAGTAATTTAAGGTAAGTTGACTTTATCTTTCTGGATTTTTTTAACCTTGGACGACTGACTCGGAACAAGTGCAATTATGAAATAAATTTACCAAAACATTTTAATTAAAGGGACTGATGAATTAAAAATTATTTATTAATCACTCAACTGTTGATATAAACTTAAATATTCAAAAAGAAATCTATTTATTTTATATATACTAAAATCTTTAACTTATTAATAACTAATTAAATTTTTTAATATTTTGAAACCCATTTTAATTTTTCAAAAATGGCAACCTTTAACTATTATTTCCCCAAAAAATCCAAGATTGCAACTTTATCTTCTAGGACAGAGTGAAGTAGTCAATTCCGACAGATAAATTTCTACTGCAGCCATAGACTGGGGCTCTCTTTTTTTATAAGGCACTTCGGATGATGTCATATTTCATCTGCAAACGCCGGGGAAATTATTCAAGAAAAATCAGCCGTTTCGATATCTGGGTAACAGTTCGGGTGACTTATTCTTCTTTCGAAAGAGTGCGTGGCAGCGGACAACAATGCAGCTCGACCGTGAAAACGACACGAGCGCGTGTCACATTTTGTGACCCTTTGACGGCTTTGAAAACTTGAGCTGATTTCTGAATTGTTCCGAATCGCAGCCCATGCGGGTCATTTATTTTTTACGGGGGTTGGGGACACAAGTAATTAAATGAACTACTTTTTTGAAGATTGATTAAGGTGGTGATAAGTATAGCATAATGTTTTACGTATATAACCTGTTCCACTTAATTTGTTTCATTGCAATATACATATATATATATATATATATATATTAATGCATAAAAAAGGTTTTCCCCTTCATAGTTAATTATCTTGTATTGAACGTTTGTAGCGGCACTAACTTCACTCACCATTCAAAACATTTATACCAAAGGTAATAAATAAGAGACATTCTTTTTAACAATTTTGAGCTATTTTTGTGTCTGAAAATAAAATTCCTTAACGTTTCCCGTGGGCAGTGATTGGGAGGGTGACCACATTCTCCCTCACAGGGTTGCCATGCTCCGAGGTCTGGGGACGTGGTTTAATCTGTGACGTCCTAAGTCCTTCCGCTGGTGTGGCGTGTAGATGAAATTTCCAGCTCAAATGTGACCTTGTCACATTTGAGGTTCAAAATTATGAAGCACTTGGTGATGGACGAGTATCCCCAAGCCCATTAACCTTAAGGTACAGTCCGTATTCGCCTGCACTGCTGTTTATGTAGGTATGTATATAACTTAATCAAGGGAGAAAAATGGAATTTTTATCATTAAAGGGAAAAAGGATAATTAAATAATACTGATAAAATTACATTATTTTAACACTCAATAGCAATTAACTATAACATTTCAGAAATTGCTGCAATTTAAATTTAAATGTAATGTTATCAATGATCTAGCATCATAGAATGTGATAGCATATTTAATCGAAATTACTCTTTCATAACCAGAAGATGGTTAAATTCACCAAATCACCAAAAAGATAATCCAGCCCAACGAGTCTTAACAAATACTGGTGAATATTTAAAGGGCAATATACACATTTTTGATAACAGTTAAAATCATAAAAAAGATAATCCACAAATCATAATCTTAACAAATACAAGTAAAAATCTAATCACGAAATGTGGTGTTAAAATTAAACTAAATCTACATGCAAATTTGATTATAGTTAAAATTCTAAAATATAATTTCATAATTCATTATCAAATAACATCAGATTTAAATAACGTTTATGTAGTGTGATTCAGCAGAAAAAAAATTGTTACAACTAAATTGACAGTACGCCAATGAAAACTCTCAAAAAAAATGCTCGAATTTTTAAATTACAATTATTTTATGTTCTTATGGTAACAAAAAATTTAAGACTATAAATCATTTTGTAAAAGCAAGTACAATTCCATTACCCAATATGATTGCAGTTATTTAAACACTGTTTTCAAAGGGAAAAAATATTTTTTTGTTTTCTTACATAGCGATTTATTCTTTGATACCTTGAAAAAAATCTACACAAAAAATATCAGTATTTTAACACTTGCGTCAAAAACCAAAGATTAATTATGTGACAGCCACATGGTAGCTTGACAAACCAAATGCCGAGCCAAAAAGTACTTATTATCTCAAAAAATTTAAGACATAATCTATCACACTCAAAATCTATCTCCACATGAACACTTCCTTTTCAGAAAATAATACTTTTAATAACTTTGTGATATTGATGGAACTATTTTTACATTAGGACAGCAAGTAACTGTTATTTTCTCCTCGTTTACGAAGACAGATGTTTGCGAGGACACCTTTGCATCACAAGCGTATTATTTAGCGATACATCAACAGACACATGCCCCCAGACTGCAACGAAAATACCGTCGAGGGGAAAACAAAGGAAAGAGACGTGACGTCATCACGGATTGTTGGAACAGCCATCTTGGTCACGTACTGTCTGTCGTTTCCCTTTTATTTGTTTATTTAGCGTTAGAATTTCCCTATTTTTAGTTTTCGTCCAATAAGCCTAAAAGTCAAATACTTCGCACACTTATGACGGAAAAATGTTAAAATAATTGCAGCTCACACACTAAAGTTGGGGGAGGGAATTCGAATTCATTGCTTATTTTTTTTTTTTACGTAATATTCATCAAATATAAATGGCGAAATTATTTATCATTGGAGCTCATTATTTGTAATTATTTAAAAATATATTTATGTTTTATAAATTGAAGGTACAACGAGAGCAGTAAAGGTCACACGTTAGTTTAAAAATCCAATAAATAATCCTCAATTAAAAATACTCAGTTAATTATTAATGGAATGCAATTTTATAATATCAAGTCATAGTCTCAAAATTTTTTATCAATCTCTAAAAGTATCTATTGCACTGTTTCTATTATTCGTTAAATAAAAAGGCACAGATGCCGTATAATTCATGATTCCAAATTCTGAATTTTTTTGGTGATGAAGAAATGTTGCCAAGATGACGTATCGTGACGTGCGCGATGACGTAAATATTAGGGTTACTAAAATAGAATTTTCTGCATAATTCTTATAGGTCTCCATATGTATGACGTAATAAAAACGAGGTTGCCAGATACATTAGAAAATCCACCAAAAAATCGCCAATCTCAGAATTTGGCATCATGGATTAAACGGCACCTGTGCCAATAAAAATATAATTAAAATGAAAATCTAAACTAAACATGGGTAATATTTTATATGAATCATCTATAGAAATAAATTGTATGCTTATAGAAAAATTGGAAAAATAGATTTAAAAATTTTCTTAATAATAAATCCCTTACAGTTAAAGCTCTAAGTTCTTGTCTTCAATATTTGCAGTTTTTTTAGTTGAATTATTAAGAATTTTGACAGATTAAAAAATTACTTTTCACAAATTTCTTATACAATTACATCCAAATCGACTGAAAATTTCGTTATACATTATTCAAATATAATTAATTGCACATTGTAATGAATCTAAATTATTTTATTTACAATTGAATCTCATTATCAACATTTATAATAAATTGTGGATATCATATTATTTTCGGATTACCCTTGAACGTTCTTCTTCATCTGACGCCATTCCTTTGTAATATCATTTAAAAATAAAAAACTCTTTTACAAAAATCTTTGGTTTCCCCTTGGTTAAGTGATTCGGAAAACAAGCGCTATTTATGAATTTTCCTTAATTCATCTGCATCTCTTCGCCTCAATGCAATAGTGCTATAATATGCTATATATATATATATAATTTATGTAAGAAAAGTGAAGCCAATATGTTTTATATATTGTCCTAATCTAAAATTTTCTTTTACATTATATCTTCCCACGAAAAGAAACCAATTAAAGTCTGATATGATATTTCATATATCATATGTAAACTGACAGACTGGCAGATAAATTTTTTGTGTTTATTCTTTTCAGAATTTACAGATAAATTAAAGCTTCCATAGAACATTCAAACACAGAAATTATAGAAATTTGGGATTTTCTTTGGGCACATGAGGGGTATGAAAATCATGCCCGACGGATCTAGAACCTTCGCAGAATGCTGGAGTTCCGCTGAATCCGAGGCATCTCTTCAACTGCATCTCTGTTGCCTCGACCCTCTTCAGCATCGACCCCAACTGCTGCCATGACACCCTTTATGCGGAAAAAAACTGAAGATGTGGCCAGGAAGCTCCATGCCTTTGGTCCCATATGATTTGTCTTTTTTACCTTTCTTTTTCATTTTGCACTTGTCACACGACAACAACAACAGCGATTTTCTTTATATATCTTTACAAGAACTGTCGATTTGCAATTAATTACGTTATAAGTTTTACAAATAACATAAAAATAAATTAATTTGATTGGAGAAAGATTAATTGGTGACTATTCTTATGAAATAATCAAAATTAACGTTAATCATTTTTCTTTTTCCTTTTAGAAAATATTAGTTTTAGAAGTTTTCTATATATTAATCAGAATATATGATTGTTTATAATATATTGAATCACACATGTGATTAACATAGCTAAAGAGAAAAAATTCATAAATACATTCATTTTATATATATTCTAAATTTTTTTAAATAAATCTTTTAAAACACTTTTTGGCAATTTCTTATAAGGACCGCTTGCAGAATGCTAGGATCAATTGAAAATCACTTAGTTTAAAACATGGTAAGTAATTATATGTACAAGTTAAATGGATCTCGGGAAGCAATATTACCACAGCAAACATTTTGAATTAAAGATGGAGATAGAAATATTTTTAATAAAGAGGAAGAGAATCCGTTACAGATTAATCTGACTTATTGTAAAATGGGTTTCAAAATTAACACATTTAAATTATGTATTTTTAATTATCAAAGATTTAGAATCAAGGTTTCAAGAAACTTCGATGCATTTATTTCGCTTACTTGGTTGATGTCATGTCTAAGAAGTCATATGGATTCATGCTGTGTAGAGATCGCCAATCAAATGAGTATTCTCCGATATTCTAGTCAGAGGCTAGTATTACTGGACAATTGAAAATATGGTTTGGAGAGAGTTTATCATCAAGACAATTTCTACATTTTACATATGTCCTTGTATTGTCTAGATTTATTTTCGTCCCCCCCCAAATGGATTGTTTTCAATCGTGTAATTATCTGTTATCATGATACCTTGGTTTACTTCTCATGGAAAACTGGCTGCCAGAATTACATTTCGTTTACTTAATATAATAAATGGATGTAAGAAAAATAATTTTTAATTATGGATGAAGTGAATAATAATAATATAAAGGTATATTTAATAATTATTTACTTTGGTTTTATTAATTGGTAACAAGAGTTCAACCTATGAAAATTAAACCATTGAATTGAAGAATTTAATACAAATATAAATAGTTTTTACTAATTTAAATGATAGTTTTTAAAAAAATTCCTGTTTGAAAAATCTCATGTAAAAGGAATTTGTACGAAACAAATCTATTTCATAATTATAGTTTATTTAACTTAAATATCATACTTTTAATTGTTAGTAAAATTAATTAATTTTATTTTCACAATTTTATTATTTTAAAAATTTAATTTCAAATGATTTGCAGTATATTAAATATTTTTATAAAATAAAAACCTGACATCATTACAAAAAATTTATAGTTTTAACACAATTAACTAAAACTCATCCATTTTGAACATTTTAAAGTGCAGAACTATTTAAAAATCCTAAATATAATAATTAAATAAAAAGATAATTTGTAAAAGTTATCGATGTATAAAACAGAATTAATATTTGATTGGATGACTGATAATATTTTCACTGTCAAATTTTTTAATTACGTTACTTTTATCTTAAGACTTGACAATATGTGAAGAAATAACTATTCTTCTGTTAAATTAATATTTGGTAACTTTATAAGAATACATAGTTTGATTGGAAGAAAAATAAATGACGTCAGTCTTTTGACAAACAGATTACATTTTGTAATTAGCAAATGATCTTCCTGCCATTCGTAGTTCAAGATCACAAATTAGGAGTTTTTTTGAAAATGAAGTGAAATATTATATGGAAATGCTTGCGTAAGTCCGTAGCAGCTTTGTTGTAAAAAGAAAAAAGAAGTTTTAAAGCTGAATGTTACAACTTTGCTCTGAATTTATTCTATTTTTCTTTTTATGGCATGCATAACATTATAAAAATGTGAGTGACTTCATTAAGTCACTTCCTGTCGTTGATTGCCTGCATCGTACTTCCTCCTTTTGAAAGCGCACACGGCCATGTGATACCGTTTTGTTTTGGTTTGTTTAATTTCCCATTAGCCTAGTAAAAAGCTTTCATCGGCATCTGAAGCCACTGAAAGTGGAAGTTGTAGTCAGAACCCCGATGAGGCAGGAACGATAGGGTTAATGGTATGGATATTTGCGGCGGCACAAAGAAAGTGATTATGCAAGAAAGTTTCGTCCGTTTTTTTCTTGCGTACGCAAAAAATAGACAGGAAAGAGGGGGAAGTGATAAATAAGCACTAATTAGTTTTTCTTTAAACTGTTTTTATATACACACGATCCATATTTTGTTATTCATTAAGAGCAGTAAACAATTTTAATGTTACTTTATTATGATTAATGTGTGTCGGATAGTAAAAAAAATCACAAAAACGCTTAAGATGCATAAAAATAAAATCCCTCTCATGAGAAAATATTATTTAAAGTGGTGCTTATAAATAACAAAGAAGGCATTTCTTCTATGTGAACAAATGAATCTGTATATATATATATATATATATATATATATATATATATATATATATATATATATATATATATATATATATATATATATATACACAAACGATATCAATATAATTATTAAACTTCTCTGATTTTGCGTCTAATCTAAATCTGACTCATTCAGTACATAAAATAATCACGAGACATAAGTTTTCGTGTTTTTTGTGTTATAAAAAACGGAAGACACTTATGCCAAAATATCCCAAAATAATGAACAGTTGTAATTAAGCATATTTTTGATGCACAGAAGCTGCTATTTTTAGTCAACTTACTATTTGAGAGTTTAATTCATTTTCGAGACATTGAATAAAGACAATGTTAAATGCATATAATTTGAAGAACATAAATATTTCCAAAGTAAATAAAACTTCTAAAAGAAATTTTTTAATGTTGGCATAAGCAAGATATTGGTTATAAGATTTAGAACTGATTGTTTACAAATATTGCAATTATTAATTTAAAATTCTATTAATAAATGAAATTTTTAAAAATTTAAGGCACAGGTGTCGTATTATCCATGATTCCAAATTCTAAATTTTTTGGCGATGAAGAAATGTTGCCAAGATGACGTTTCGTGACGTACGCGATGACGTAAATACTAGGGTTACCAAAATAGAATTTTTGCATAATTCTTATAGGTATGACGTAATACATATGTATGACGTAATAAAATCGAGGTTGCCAGATAATAAGAAATTACGCCAAAAAATCGCCAATCTCAGAATTTGGAATCTTGGATTATACGGCACCTGTGCCAAATTTAAATCGTACTTGCCGATTTAAACTAACCGAAATTTGGATATTTTGACTTGTCGTTTTCATTTTGCTTTTTCTTCTGTTCTACTGTCAACAAGCTAAGGGCTTTAATCAATGGAAAACGGCTTCTCACACCGATGCTTTGGTCGTTATATAAGAAATCGTTTTATTAACAAAGTGAACTTCGACAATATTCTCAAACATTCGGTGGTTATTCTCTATTTGTGTGTTGCAGCTCAAAGAATACAATTTGAAGGCAGGCTGCAAATTCATCGACAAGTTGGATTTACGATGGCGTCTCAATACGATATCGTAATTAACTAGATGTGACATTTATGAAAAGTTGTCTAGCGTCAAGAATATTTTAAATCAATGAGAATTGTAATAAAGTGGCGTAATCATAATCTCAACTGGAATGAAAGAAACAACCAATTTATGATTTAAAAAAAGGAGGTAAATATGCTTTTTGTATATAAAATTTTGCTTAAAGATAAATAAACTTATTTCATTCAACGAAAAAGATGCCACAAATTAATTTTTTTAAATTTAAATTACAAGCGTTAATTTGTATGCATACAAAACTTCTAATAAATTATACTTTATGATCAAGCAATAACTTTTTTTATTTTCACGTTAATATACAATTTGTTGACATAGCTAAATATTTAACGAATATTGATAACAAAGACATTTTGTTGAATAGGCGATAAAGATAATGGCTTATACTCAATAGGGATTGACATTTTATTTGCTCATAGCAAGTTATATTCAATGACTGTTATCAAATAATTAAATCATCAGTGTGTAGAATTTTTGTCAAATTTTTGTATAGATATCATTAATTATTACTATTTAAATGATATAACCATAACAAAGATGTGATAAGCTTTCAGAGATTATTGTGTTTTCGTACATATTCTTATTGATGTGATGTATCTTCAATTTTTATATTTACTCGTTTTATTAGTCTTGGTTCTAATCTAAAAATATATTGAGTGATATCATATTTTTATTTGATCATTTCTACATATTAGCGGGAGGATTTTTCT
This sequence comes from Latrodectus hesperus, assembly GCA_037975125.1. NCBI lineage: Eukaryota > Metazoa > Arthropoda > Arachnida > Araneae > Theridiidae > Latrodectus > Latrodectus hesperus. The sequence continues at coordinate 37,047,507 of CM075857.1, read as the reverse complement.
TATAATTTTGTACTCAACATCTGTCCATAGATCATTGTGCAGTTCTAAGAAATCGTAAGTACATGTATTGAGAAGTGATCTCAATTTTATAACTGATTCAAGTTATTTGAATTTGACTGGATTTTTTCTGAATTGCATATATAACCACTGAATGATTTCTAAAGATCGTGTTCTGTGTTTTCTTAGTTACCTATCGCTTATACAAAATACGCTGATTTAATGGAAAAGACAAATATAAGAATAAATCGCTTCGAATGGCTACAAATTTCCAAAGAAGGTTGGTTTAATAAATTCTGTTCGCGCATTAATATTTGTAGCTTCTGTGAATGTCATATTAATGGTCATAAAACAACTTAAATGTTGCATTATAATGAACAGATTATATTAGAACAGATTTATATTGATTCTAGAGAATATTCATTGGTCTATCATCCAGAAATGGATGCATCATTAAAATTTAAAACATTATAATCTCCTTGTCTGAAACATCTTGTTAACAGAGTAAATTTTCTTACAGTAACATAAGTTACTGAAAGATATCTTATTATATATTCATAAATCCAAGTTACAAAAGAAACTATGCAAATAACTAGTATAATCACTGGGATAAGTAAACTTCAACTGTTTATAAAATATAAGACAGTAAGCAAATATTAATTAATGAAAATTGTTAATTATTAATTCATAAATAAAATTATTTGGTCTAAATTCAAATAATTTTATTAGTGAATTAATTAAAAACGATAAGCAAATATTTATGAATGAATTGTGAATTACTAATTCATAAATAAAATTATTTGGTCTAAATTCATCTCGTAAATTAAGCACCTGCAAAGAAATGCTTACTGTGATCAACCATCATGTCTTGTCCTAGGATTGAACAATGATTATTTGTCATCAAAAGCTATACGCGCTGTGTATGCAAAGGTACAGATACTTAATTTTAACTTGTATTTTTCCTTAGTCTATAGTTTATAGGTATATAAATAAAAGAAATAACAAACATAAAGTTAAGTAAAATGTTAAATAAAATAAAAAAACGGATATGCAATATACAAATTATAAAAAAATCTGTAATGTATTGGCATGGAATGCGTTATTTGACAACTACTGAATAAATTGCAAATTGCATTAAAAGCGCTCCTGAAAGCCAAGTCACAGTTGGCCATAAATCATAGTCGAAATGGTTTATTATCAAAAATAAAACGAAAAATAAGTAATGCGGTAGAAACAAAGGAATCTAAAATCTGCAGTAAACATCTTTCATAACTTTATGGTAAATTAAGAAATAATATGGTCAACGCCCGCTTCATTTCCTTGTCCTTGTCTATTTACAAACATTGTGTGGTAATATCAAACTGCTATCTTCGTATATCTTCTCAGACAGCTGAATTACAATGAAGCCTAATATTATTCTGATAGACTGAATAATTTTCTAATATTTGCTTCTTCTTCTTAATAGCTGCACGCGCGCACGGGTGAACAATATTAAATCAGATAATGATGTAATCAGGCGGTTGAAACCACCAGTAAGAGAGGAACATCTGCTAGAGGTGTGTAAAATACCGTGCGCAAAGGATTACACTCCATTTGTAATGGAATCTATTTGCATGAAAACTGTTTCGAAACCCGCCATCAGATGATTTCGTTCTGCAGCAATAAAACTAATAACGAAAAAAAAAGGTGTCGCGAAATCAACAGTACCGTAACCGTACTCCACCAAGCGAGACTGCCCAAGTTTTATTACTGCATTACTTCATACGCACGTTTTCCGGCATCGTTTAATCGACGGTTACTACATGTCTGCTTTACAGGAATCGCATGAACTTTAGAACGCTGAAGTTAAGAAAATAAAACCAGACAATTTCCGAATGAATTTGCATCGTAAACTGTGTGGCAACGTCGAATTTCCGAACGAATCTGCACTTTCCATGCCTGAACGCAGATGGAATTGTGAGACTTCGTTTTCTCTTTTTAGGGTCCTTTATTTTTGGCGATTCGGCGTTACGCCAGTATTGTCTTCGAGAACTGTTTATTGCTGGAGGGATTGTAAATTATCGCTAACTTCTGCTTTTTGACTCTTTCGATAAAAAACAGAAAAGTTCATTCGTCATTCTTATATTCCACCATCGCTCCCTCATTGAATTTTCGAAATCACGCTTGGGTGAAAAACTGTTTATCGTTGATTTTTCACGACATTGCTGCTGAATTCAATTAAAAATACCTCAGGTCATATAATATTTTTCTCATTCGGTGCAAGACTTAGGTCAAAATAAGACGCTGTCTATGCTGACCAAATTTAGCTTTCTCGTACGAACTGTTAGCTTTATGGGGTGTTTTTAAAATTTAAATGGAAAATTTCCACCAATTCTTAAAAATACAACCAAATAAATTTATAATAAAATTTAAATGCAAATGTTTATTATCCTTATGAACTGTGTGGTAATTCATTAATGTCCAAACTTTAAAAATTTAATTCCAATGAGTTTCGTTGGTAACTCAAAAACTTTTGATAGACGCGCAAGCGAGAAATGGGGAAAAAAAGAGTCACGGATAGATTTGAAAACATGAGCCATTTTATTCAAGCCGACGATTTATTTTTTTGGGGAGTAGTAATACTGGGTACGACAAGGTAACTATCTTATTTCGAACTGCAATAACACAAAAAGTAGCAAGGATAATGAAGTGGGAGTAAGCTCATTCGATAGAGGGGATCATAAAGTTTGCAGCCTCAGTTGCCACCATCCGTTGAAGTAATGAACTCGTGCATTTGCCGTGAAGTCTTAGTTTTTAAGCGATTGCTCGTTATTTCATTTTGCAAAAATCGCTTCAATATTGCACCTTTGGGACCTGCCTCGAAACTGAAAATTATTCTTTTACGAGTGACAACATTCAGGGAAATTGGTTCTGTGGCAGAAAAGAAGAGATAGAAGACGCACGCGTTCCATCAAATCACCAGAAAACATCCAAGCGGTAAGAGTGTTATTTTTTCCCCTACTGTATCATTTCAGTGAGTGGCGATTTGGAGTGAATGACCCCTTCGCCCGATTAAGCCCAGCGTGATTTCTTTTACTGAGGATATTTAAAGCCACCTGACAGCAAACAAGCCATGGAAGACCTCAAAAGAAACATTCAAATAGAAACGGCCAAAATACATAACAATATGCTGGAGAGAGTGATGAGAAACAGCAGGATTCTGGCGACAATTACACGATATGGTACTTAAAACTATGTAAACTAAAACTTTTGTATACAAAAATAAATGAAAAAACATCTTTAGTACCATTTGTATTATTGCAATACGAAATAAGAAATTCAGCTTGCCATAATTTAGCACCCTGTAATTTAGAATAAGACTTTTTGGCGGAAGGAAAACTGGAAAAGCGTAAACAGTATCGTGGTATTATTTTTTCTCATTTTTTAAAAAGGAGCTAGAAGAGAAGAACGCGTTCAATGTCTACGCTTGACATTTGGAAATGAATGTCCATCTTGTATTATTATAATCAGTTGGTTTATAAAATTACTCAGTCTATACACTCTTTAGAATGAAGATCACGCAGGAAGACCGTAATTCCTTGTAATTCCGGTAATGCATTTGCCATACGGAAATTGTCAGTCAATGATATCGGAAATTGCCAATCAACATGCCGACCAAATGATACAGAAGGAACTTAAGGTTGTGGATACGTCGCCATATATTTACAAATATACTTCGCTAAGAATTGCATATGAAAAAAATTGTTCGCTGTAGGTTTCTTCATAATTAAACTGGGTATCCAGAAATTGTGTGTAAATAATTTATTATCTTTATATAATTAAAAAAATAGTTAAGTTATATATATTAACATTAAAAATATTTCATTTATATAAAGATAATAGTAGCTTCCCCTTAATTTATAAAATCATAACTGTTGATTAAATATTTATACAATCTTTACACGTTTACTTTCGCCAAGAAAGTTGAGTAGTCTTCTACCATACTTTAATTTTTTAACGATACACATGTCAAGAAAGTAAAGTTTGGATATTTGAAGGTGACAACTTTGGTAAAAAGATATAGCATGAAAAACGTAATGATGTCATTTTTATAAAAGCATAAAACTTGTCACTGGCATGCATAGAAGAAAATCCAGCTAACTGACATACTATTAAATGTTTTTCAGAAATTCTTCAAGAAATGAATGTTGTAGGAATGTTACTCCTTCACGAAAATGCATTTTCTCTTTCAGCAATGCTTGTAGTCGCGTTTCTTGAACAAAAATGCCTCAAATTAATAGAACATTCAACTGATCTAGTTCTAAGGGATTTTTGGCTATTCTTTAATCTATGATAATGTATAAAAAATGTCATTTCTTTATGGATCAAATTTAAATATATTTATGAATATTCTGCTTTATAGTTGGATGAACACGTGAATTTGCTTATGAAATTCTCCAAAAATAAAAGCATCAATCATTGAAGAGCTGTATAAAAATTTATATATGTAGTCTTCATAATAATTGGATATTAATCAGCATTCTTTTTTATATTCAACTTGCTGTTTTGTAAGTAATAATAAATATGTAATGTAAGAATAATAATGTAGTGAGATAAATAGCTATACAAGAAAAAGAAGTATTATGCAAAGTTTTAAAATATCGAATTTTCAAAATTTCCTGATTTGAATATTAAAAAAAAAAATTCAGTAAGGAAAAAAATTATACATTTTTAATACATACATAATTCTTCTGTAGTAAATAGAACATGTAAAAATTAGCAACTCGTTAATTGGGAATAAATAGATGAGAAATTAATGACGAAGATCATATAATTGTGTGCTCTGATATATTGTATTAATTCATGTAATTGTATTCATGAATTTTTAGAGTTAATAAATTTTCTGAATTTTTTGGATGCCATTCCATGAAAAGGAAAAAAATATGACGTTTTTTCTTTTATAATAATATTAAATTTAAAAATATATTTTATTCATATCATTGGTAAATAAGTAACGAAGCGAATATAAGAAATTACAATATATTCTCAGCTCTGTTCGATTACATCATATCGATATTCGAACATTAAAGAAAGAGTGACTATTTATATATAATCTCGAATTAGAAACACTTAAATGACGGATTCCTGTGACATAAGTGCATGTAATCATTCTTCTGTAAATAAGAAACATTAAAAAAAAAAGATTGATTGTTTTGCGCCAACAACGCTGATACGCTCCGCTTCCCGAACAAGAGACTATATGTATTTCTTCCCATTTTTATTTAATTCCGAGAGAATTAAGAATGAAAAAAAATTCCGAGAACACACAGTTCTCTTACAACACACTCCATTCAAGAGCGTGTGTCGACAATTAGGTGAGAAACACAAAAAACGTTTTTATTGGTTAACCCTTTTAATAACTCGGTTGACTGCTTCTAAGCTATAAAAATAAAGACAACGGCAGAACTGCGTGAAAAATACGCTTATTTTCCAAAAGCAACAAAAAAAATGCTAAGGAACTGAAAATAGGCGCCAAGTCATAAATCGAAGTATAAATGAGAATGTTTGTTTGCTCAAAAGGGGTGCCGTACATCGACAGGCACTTACTGAGTAAGTTATAGGAAGATGTCAAAAAAGAAAGGGAAGAGTTAAATCTTGGGTTTTAGTCCCGAGAGTCTTAAAGTGGCTTTTAAGGTGCACACGGCTGTTAAGAGAGAGAAATGGTTTTCAAAATAGAAAAGCAATGGATTTTTTTCTCTTTAACTAGCTTCATGACCGCCTAATCCTGTAACTTTCAATTGAAAGTACTTGTGAATGCGGTTGTTGACAAGCATAATTAGTAACGCATGCAACAAAGATTATTTCCAGCCCTTTTGAAAATAAAGACTAAAATAATACAAGTGTTTCTAATTATATATATATAGCTTTCAACGTTATAAATAAGATTATAATCTTGTTGTTTTACTTATTAAAAAAACTGCATAATCTAGATGATTAACAAGTTGGATATACCTTGATATTAATATTTTTATTATTTTATTAAATTTCACATAGTTAAATGTAGCATACAAAACTTCTTACTTAGATTTAGATGAAAATGATAAAGAAATATGCATTAAGGTAAAAACAGTATACAATCCATAATAAAACATAAAAATGTATTGAAATACTACCACTAAACTTATCTATTAACTGAACTAAACTAAACTAAACTCCATGGCATGACAGCCCATGTGGGCCAAGGCCTACAGTGCCCATAATTGTTTTCATGACCGAGAGCCCTGGGGTGCGAATCATATGTCCCAGTTAGGTGGGCAGCCTAACGTAAGACCCCCAGTGTTTAGTTCCCAAGCATGTTTGGTACTCAGTTAATCGACCCACTGAAGGGATGAATGGCTGAGTCAACCTTGCCCAACCCGAGGATAAAAACTTATCTACTAATGTACCCATTTCCTGTTTATTACATAAAATCAGTGTACAGAAAAATACATTGGTTTCAAAGGACTAAATGAATTATCAGGAAATTAAAAATTTCCGTCCATCTCTAACAATGTTTTTTAATATCATTATAAAGCACAAGGACTCACTCAAATATGTTATTGTTGTACGACCTATACTTCTACTTCCTTCCAATCGAGATCTGTTTCTGTCCTTGTATCTATCCCAGAGCTTCCTGTACTTATCCATGAGCTGGTCGCTACCCATTAATCAAGCAGCCGGGTGGGATTCTTCGTAATTTAGAAGCAGGGACCAAGCAGGAAACATCCCAATACTTGACCTGCCCCCACCCCCATGGTTATTGCTTCACTTTGAGGACATTGCGACCAGGACTTATTTAAAGAGCCTTTATATTCATAACGAAGGTAGGAATACAACTCACGAATTGTTGGATGGAATGTCAGAACACTAACTATTCAATTACCAGATTTTGCTGCTGGGAGTTGGTGAGATGCAGGGCATACTTGTACGGGGACAATCAGTCAAACTCCTTACATTTTTTGACTCAGCTTCATTGACAAGTTTTCGATTATAGAAACAGTATCGTGCAGTTCTCCAAAGAACTGTGCAGAGTTCTTCCATGATTGTACTTCCTCTGATTATCGGTATATTTGTTTATTGATGAACATCATCCAAACTGTTGCATATGTGCTTGCAATGTCATTTAGTGAGATAATACGAGTATAAGTAGAGTGCACTGAAAACAAAAATATACACTTGAGAAACATGTATTTTGTGTTTTTGTCACAGAATTGATAGTATATACAGTAATCAAACTCGGTGAAAGATTAATATTTTTCTGGTGTGAATGAAGATTTTTTATTTGAGATAAAATAAGCATCAAATTTCAAGAGAAACTATACCCATTGCAGATGCTGCATTGGTTGAAGATTTTTTTAAAAAAAATTTCCAAATACGATTCTAGTCACAAAATGGACCCTGAAACTCTTTTAAAATGCACAAACTGTCTTCCCACATAAAATTTTAAAAATATTTTATATTCTATAATGTTATTATTGAAATTTCATATCAATTTGTGAACTTCATTCAGTTTTCGAATAGTCCATTCCACACATTTTGTACTTCATTCATGGCTTTGGCTCCTTTTCATAATTGATTAATATTGATTACAGAGTAAACCTGAAAACAAAAACTGACTAAATAATTGAAATTTAAAAAAATTAAAAGTTTTAGTTCTTCAAAAAATGTTCTAAAGCTGCGACATTTTTTGAGTTCAGATTAATTCTTAAGTCGAGGTTTCTGTTTAGCTAAGACATTTAAGTCAATAAATTAACTGCTATCATTTATCATGATTTTAAAAAGGTCAAATTATTAATTAATTTTTATTCAATATGTCAAGATCTTATTGAATTAAAATTATTACTTTTAAAAATTGATGGAAACATTTCTGACATGATCATTTTTATGAAATAATTTTCGTTACTTAATGCTGCCATTATAAAATATGTAGCATTAAAAAGTAACACATCATTGTTAAATATCCTACTGTACTTTGTAAGTGTTTTTGTAACAAATATTTGGTACGTTATTCAGTAACTCTTCCCAAAGATATGGTGAAACAATCTTTACTAAAGTGTTTAGGGCTTAAGTTACTCAAGCTGATATTACTAAAAAGAAAATGAGCACTTGCAAGTGCGATAGTAAATTGTAATTGCCTCTTAAGAAATTAGGCGTCTTCATGTCGCCAAACTTAAATAAAGCCATAAAGTGCTTCACGTGTGAGAGCAATTTTCAAAATGGCGACAATTATAAGCTTGAAATGTTCGAAACTCTTCTCACAGCTTCCGGAAAAGCATTTATCTTTTGCATCTGAATTCTATATTATTCTATATTAGCAGTGAAGAAAGTAAAATATAATTATTGTGTTGGTGAGTAGAGGAAGTAATTAAATTCTACTATTTTTAATTTTAAAATTAATTTCAGCCTCACTTAGAGAAAAAGGCATTCAAATATTAAACGAAAAAACATTCTCGGAAAATTATGATAAATTATGTACACAAAAAATTTAAACGCATGTGATATGCAAAATTATGAAATATTTTTAAATACTTTAAAAAAAAAGTAGTATACACGGCATTTGCTGTGAATTTTCCTTAAAAGAACGATTTTCTTTTTAGTTTCTAAAATAATTTTATAAAAATAAAACATTATAGATAATATGAAAGCAAAATTTTATTGAAAAGTAGGTTCCTACATGTCATGAATTCTTATCAGTATTTTTCGTGAATAGTCATCGGCATACGGTTAATATGAAAGTGCATAAAAATAATAAGGAAAAATTTTATTTAAAATCTAAAGTGTGACTCATAATCCATTCTCCTATATCTTCAGCATTAAACTTCTAAACATTCAGGAATTTTCAAAAGAATGATTTTGACTTCCTCAAGAGAGTGATACGTCATTCTCATCTTCTCTTTCTTACCTTTCCTCTTCTTGAGCTCTTTCCTTTTTCTCTCTTTCCTTCTCTTATTCAGTCTCATTTATTTTTCCGAAATTCTGAAAGCGATTCGAATAGACGGAGTTCGGATAATTAGAGTTCTGCTGTACATTACTATAGAGATGAAAAAAGAATATGAGTTTAACGCTTCTTTTAATGAAATCAAAAGATTCGTACACTTCGAAAATACATAGCAAACTTATTTATCAAATTTTAGCTCATATGTTTTTGGGGTGGAAATAAAAATGAAACCTGTTTCAAATTCAGAACAATTTAAACCATTCAAATGACAAATTTTTAAAATTCTTTTTTCGTGCAACTATATGGTACAAGATGAATCTGCTACGAATCTTTAAGATTTCTTACATTTGATGAATAAATTAGCTTACATATACACATGGCTGCTTCAGTCACTTAGTCAAGAATATGAAGAAAGATACTTTTTACTTTAATATAATGAATATTTAATTACTAAAAAGAAAAATAATTCTTAAGAATTTCAAAAGAAAATTCATTAGCAAACAAAATTAAAATAACCCATTAATGAAATATGCTAAAAGAGATCTTTTTTTAACATACGAGTGTACGCTTATCTAAGAAAGTCGAATTTAATTACTTTCTAAATGTTATTAGTTCATTCATAAATTTCTTGTCTTTTAAATAGATTTAAAAATTTAATGCCAATTCATTTAATTACAAAAAGTCTACAGGTAAACGCATTTTCACGCTACTAAATTTATTATTTATTTCTTCACACTTATAAATTATCGCTTCAGTAATGTAAAAAGTAAAATGAATTGAGAAATTGTTGGAATTAATTTTATGCGCCATATCGCTTCGTTGTTTATTAGTTAACAATGATTTTTATAGAGCACATCAGACATTTTAAGAGAATTATTTGGATCTCAATTTTTAGTCTTTTAGAAAATTACATTTCGTCACGTTCATTACCCGTAATTGGTGTCACCAGTTCGCCAGGTCATTAATTTCTACACGAGATCACGTCACGTGGTCTTTTGCTGACGATTATTATTCCATAAAAGAGATGACGTCGTGTAATTCTCATATCGTCGCGTCCCAAGAAGAAAGTTCAACGACCCAACAGGTGGTCCGGCTGTCCATCCGTTCCAATCAAAAGAGAACAGTTACATCCAAATTCAATCCTTACTTGTCCATCACGCCAGATTATGGAACAACAGCTGTGCATACATATTAGTCAGCAGATAAAGAACTGCGCAGTTAATACGCGCTCACTTCACTTCATTTCTGTGTGAATTCTTCCCGATGTCATTTACTTCTCGTTTGATATTCACAATTTTTTTTCCTCTGTCTAATCTGTGTGTCACTTTTTCAACTTCTCTTATGTTACAAAGACTCACTCTTTTTGCAGTTTTTTGTTTATCTAATGTCATGCAGAGTATAAATGAAAGCGCCTTTTGTTTTAGCAATTTGGCAACGCTAGACTTTTTATTTAGATTTAGTAGAACAAGAAAAAAAAATTAGAATGATTTATTTCTGTTGAGTGTTGTTTACTGTAACATAATTATCTGAATCTTATAATTATTACAAAACCTTATTTTTTAAATTTAATCATTTTTTATGCATGAAAAATATTTTTAAATCTCAGTGGATTTTTTTTAATGTTTAACCAAGTATTTATAAATAATTAACTTCAACGAGTTATATAAACTAATGATTATATTAATTTTGTAAATTAAAAGTAAAGGAAATTTAATTTAAGAATAATTTTATTGTCATAAGATTTTAATTAAAAAATTTTTGTAATATTCATAAAATATTCCTGTTCCATTTCTAGATGAATAGTTTTTGAGCTAAAATTTGTTTAGGTAAAGTCAGCTAGTTATTATGTCTTGATTTCACGAATAATCATATACATTTGATGGAATGAGTTGATTTCAAGAAAAATTAATATGTAATGATAGTAAAAATATTGTTATAAAAAATTCAGACCGTATTTTAAATCCAATTAAATTTATTTTCCTGCAACGCATGACAATCTATAGTTGGAGAGAACTTCATTATAAATTAAAATATGCAAGTTAATTTTTAAAATTAACAGATTTCAGTGTTTTGTTTTGCATAGTGATAAAATTAAAAAATATATTTCTCGGTAGAAAGAAAATATAAAAGATTCATTTTAAATCCTTTATACAGCATGAAGTCTATTCATAAGAGTTTTGTGAAAAAATGCTTATATTTTTAATTCATAATTTCTAATTTTTTTTATTTTAGGAAAAATGTTAATTGTAGGTTAATTTTTGCAGAAATTCTCTCCTTTATTAAATGAAGTATCCAATTAAATCTTTTAATTTCAGTTGCAAAATAATAGTTTCTTTTTTTATTTTTTATTTTCCGAGCTTCTATTTTTCACACGCGCGCGCGCGCGACTTATTAGAACATTTAAAAACCTAATAAGACGTCTGAAAAAAAAGGCTTTTTTTGAAATTTTGTATTATTCGAAGTGATATGTATACACTTAATCATGATATTTCATTTTTTTTAAAAAATATTTATATTTTTTTAGATTATATAACAAACTTTAAAACGTACCAGTTGTAAAATTTATGATTCTCTGAATGTGTGGCTGTTATATTTTTTTGCTTCAAAGTAGCACTTCTTCCTTAGACAGGCTACTCTGAGCGCTTTCGAAGTAACTGTGTGATATCCTGAGGTCAGTCGGGAAAGACTTATCTGGCGGACAGGAAACAGTGTATGTTTCTGTTTCCGTTGGCGTCGTCCTTTTGGCTCGACTGCGATGCGATCTTGTGGCTCTCTGCCAAGATAATATCAACTCTAGAGTTGAAGGTTGTAAAGAACGATTGCACTGTTTCGAAAGATTCTTTACTTAGTGCCAAAAATGTTTTGCATGGTCCAAATAAAATTCATTTAAAAAATTAGTTCTGTTTTGTCATCTAATTATTGTAGGATCTCGTAGTATATTTTAGAATCGATATTTCTTGCTATAAATAATCAGACATATTTGATAAGTTTCACAGTGAGAAGATATTTTTTTCATTTCTGAAATCCAAAATTATGTTCTAAATTAGTTCTGGTATTCCCAGTTGCAGTGTAAACTAGTTCGGTTATTTCCAAATTGATAATTGCTGGCTTAGGAGTCAAATGTATTACTGAATTGCGGTCATAGTTATGAATATGTGCTTTAAAAAATGGCCCTAAATAAAAAAAAAAACATGATAAAGTTGAATTATATTTTTTTATTATAAGTTAAAACTTTAATCACGCAATAATTTTATGCTGAAGTACTGAAATTGTACATCAAAATGAAATGTTATTAGATATTGGCAGCATTTAAGAGAAAATGCGCTATTTCTTTTCTCGTGGCTTTAAGCTGGGAAAATGTAAATAGCTAAGAAATGACATGTAATTTTCCTTGATCAAATTAAGAGCTAATGCGTTGCCGACTAGAATAGACGTTCATACAAAATGGTTTATGCGCCAGTTCGTTTTGAACCTTAAGCCTAACGGGTTTGAAATACTCGCCTAACATCAAGTGCTTTATATTTTAGAATTTTTACATTTGAACATCACTCATATTTTTTTGAGATTGGACAATACAAATACCACAGTATAAATAAATTATTATTCTACAATTTTATATTTATTTTTTGGGGAAAAAATTCAAAACTAGAGAGATACGGAATATCAGCTCGATTCAATTTAATCAATGGTGAAGCACCTGTCTTTGTTTTATTTAATAAATAAAGTTATTTTAAGAGTCTATTAGAGGAGATTAGAAATTATGATTTGCCTTAAGATTTATTGTATTCATTTTCACGAACACAGTAGGTAACATGATTTTCAAATGAATGATACAAAATGGAGAATCGTAAGTCATTAAAAATAAGAATGATGATTATCTCATGAAATTATGTTTAAAAGGGTGAATAACGATAAACAATTGAGCTTCGCTTCAGTATTAAACAGGTGTGAATGTTGGAAAAAAGATAAGGGTAATGGAATCTTCAATATGTGCATACATTGTCATGCAAGCGTGTCCGGGAATTTAAGGTTGACGGGATTGAAATACTCACCCATCACCAAGCATCTCGTAATTTTAAGCCATTGTCGAGTGATTGAGCTCTAGCAACCCAGTGATGTGAATGTGGTCACTTTCCCAACCTCTGTCCACGTAAAATGAAGCATCACTTGGTGATCTTAAGAAGCTACTGAGGTCCTGATGTTAGAAATTAAATTCCAACCAATCAAGGAACACCTTAATGCCGCTCTTTAAGGAACCCAAAACTACTAAACTCAATTCTGTGGCACGACAGCCAACGATTGTAGGGCCAAGACCTACAGTGCCCATCTCTGTTTTTCTGACCGAGGGACCCGAGTTGCAAAGCATATGTCCCAATTAGGTGGTCAGCCTAACGTGTTAGTTCCTAAACATGCTTGGTACTCAGTTTATCGACCCACCAAAGGGATAGAAGGCTGAATCGACCTTGCCTACCCCGAGGATCGAACTCGGACTTGTGCCTTGGCAGTGTGAAACGCTATCGCTAAGCCACCGGGCTTTCTCTGAAGAACCTAGAATAACTTAAAAATCTGAAGAAGTTCATTAGTTGGATTTATGAAAGATCAATTAATTTCAATAGCTTATGGACACCGGGAAGCGAAATCTGTGCTATACGGAGAACACCTACGCATGCTAAGAAAAGTGTATCTTATTATAAATTTGCATTTCATAATTTTTATGTGGTTGATGTATTTCAATTCACGTAGGAATATGTTAAAATAACTATGTTGTTATAGATTAATGTGTAAAATCGAAAGTACACTTATATTCATAATTTTTTGAATGTTTCACTGAAAGTAGATTTTATGAAAGTAATATATACTTTAGAAAGGTTTTGATTTCGTTATGTGAAAACGAAAGTACATGATTACAAATACGTTTGAATTTAAAGTGATGTGAGATTTATTGATATGTTTTTGATTTTTGTTTGTAAAGTATCAAACTGATTTATTTGATACTTAAAAACGCATATGTTTATTTTCATTGATAAAGATTTGAAAAGATATTTTCTTACTGTTTAAAATATCGTACGTTATTATCATTTTCAAGTCTTGTATGATTAACTAAGTTTACTGTTTTGAAATCGAAAGCTGATTTCTGGTTTAGATTAGTTAAAGCTTTTAATTTATATTGTTGTTAAGAATTGTAGTGTTTTACATTTTGAATTAAATAAGGATTCAAAAATAATATAATTTCATTTTCTGATTTAATATAGTAGTACTTGTATAAGAATCTGATTTTATAAAATTTATACATTTTTGATTAATAATTCAATTTATCTGAGTATCAAGCATTAGCTTGGTGATAAAAAAACTTGAAATCGAGAGTAGAAGATTTAATGTTAAACTTGTTCTTCTTTTCAAAATATATGATTTGCTGTTTATACACTATTTGTTGTATTACAATATAGTTCGTTTTCGTTTAAATTTTTAAATGTTATGGATATGTTTTATATTAGTAGAGTGTGTTAAATAATTTCTATAGTTATTTACGAAATTTTGTATATAGGTGGGTGTAGTCTGTATTTTTCTCTCATTATTGCATCTCTTCTGAGATTAAGCGTTAATAAATAAAATGGCTTTTTTGGCACGGGGGGAAAAGGGAGATTTAGTAGAAGTAGCTGAAGAGTTAGGGGATATGGTTCCAGATTCTTTTAAAATCCTGGATATTAAAAAATTTATTTTAACTAGTAAAAGCTTTAATGAGAAAGAAGTAAAATGTATATTAGATAGGGTAATCGAGGAAAGAGTTAAAAGGGAACAGGAAGAAAAAGAAGAAAGAGTTAGGCGAGAAATACTAGAAAAAGAGGAAAGAATTAGGCGAGAAGAAATAGAAAAGGAAGAAAGAATTAGACGTGAAGAAAGAGAACATATTTTGGAAATGAAACGTCTAGAAATCTCTTCAAATGCTGCAATTTCGAACACAGAATCAGTTACAAATAGGACTGAACATGCTCAAAAAATTCAATTAATGCAAATAACGCCAAAATTCGATGAAAGGAAAGATGAGATGAGTTTATACTTAATAAATTTTGAGCGTAGAGCAGAAATGGCTCATATTCCAAAAAACGAATAGGTAGTTTATCTTGTAAGTGCTTTACCTTCAGAGATATCTAACATGTTAGCTAGAGAACCTCCAGAAAGGGCTGATGATTACGATTACGTGAAGGAAATTATTCTTAAACGATTCAAGTTAAATAGCGAAAAATTAAGACAATTGTTTCTTAAACACCAGAAAACGTCAGACAAATCATGGAGAAATTATGCACAAGAATTGAATAGTTACTTTACGGAATGGCTTACGGAATTAGAAATAACGACATTTGAACAGCTTAAGGAACTAATGGTAACAGATCAATTGAAACGTCGTGTGCCAATTGAAATTCAGGAACATTTTTTGGCGGAATGGCTTAAAATAAATTCGCCGTATGATCTGGCAGAGAAAATAGATGAATATGAAAGTTTAAGAGATAGTTTTAAGACGAAAGATTTTACAAAACTCCCTCGAAATAATTTTGGTTTTCGTCAACAAAATGAAAACCGTGCCTTTAAGTTTAATGAAGTAGTTCGGAATCATAAATCTCATGTTCCTAAAAGAGTCGAGAATAAAAATTCTAATTATTCACATGAAAAGGAATTTGAAAAACGAAAACAACTCCGATGTTATGAGTGTGGTTCTTATAGTCATTTGCGGCCTCAGTGTGACAAAATAAAAAAGAACTTAGAATCGGTAGCATCCAACGAAATTGCTAGAAGTACATTTAATGAGTTGATGGCTCCTTACACTAGTATCGGCACTGTTAATGGAATTCAAATGCCAATCTTAAGAGACACTGGAGCAACTCTTGATTTGATTTGTGGAAAATACGTGAAACCTGATATGTTCACGAAGGAAAAGGTTTGGCTAAGAACACCTCTTGATGAAACTTTAGTATGCTTACCTATTGCCGAGGTTGAAATAAATTGTGAATTAGGTCACATTTTGACAAAGGCAGCAGTTCTTCGAGATTGTTTGGATCAAGGAAGATATTTACTGGGAAACAAAACAGCCGCTTTATTTCAGGAAATTAAAAAGCATGAGGAGGTGAAAATACATATGATAAATGCTATAGAAACTCGAGCTCAAAGAAGACGGAAGGAAAATAGCACGAATAAAGAGATTATTGATTCTGAAATAGAATCTTCTAGGTCTTGCTTCCAAACTAAACAAAATGAAGAATTAGAGCAAAATACAATTTTGCCACCATTAGAAACCGAAGTTGAAGGGATGGATTTGATAAAAACATCTCCAGAAGAATTTGCTCGGGAACAAAAGGTGTGCGAAGATTTGAAACCTCTTTTTGAGCAAGCTAAACGACAATCTTCAAAAGACAATAAATATATTATAATAAATCAATTGTTGTTTTATAATAAAATGGACAATGATGGAACTGTAAGAAGATTATTAGTTGTGCCCAAGAAGTTTCGCAACCAACTAAAAGGGATCTGCCATGAGATAACTGCAGCTCATTTAGGTATAACTAAAACAAAAGATATGCTGTGCAAAACTTTCTACTGGCCTAACTGCTTTAAAGAAATTGAAAATTTTGTTAAATCTTGTGACAAATGTCAACGAGTAGGAAAGCCTCAAGATAAGAAAAGGGCTGCTTTTGAAACTAGTTCCAGTAATTCCGGAAATATTTACAAGAATTAACGTTGATGCATGTGGTCCTTTACCTATAACTTCCTATGATAACCGGTATATTATAACAGCCATTTGCATGTCATCCAAGTATCCAGATGCCATCCCAATACCAGATATACGTTCTACTACTGTGATTGATGCTTTTCTTCAGATATTTAGCCGCATGGGTTTTCCAAGGGAGTTGCAAAGTGATCAAGGAACATCTTTCATGAGTGTCCTGACATCAGAATTTTTAGAAAAATTTGGTATTAAAGTTGTGCATAGTTCCGTTTAACATCCCCAAAGCAATCCTGTTGAGAGATTGCATAGAACTTTAAAGAGAATACTGAAAGTCCTTTGCTTAGAAAAAGGTACAGATTGGGAGAAGATTTTACCTCAGGCACTTTTTGCTCTTAGAACTTGCATTCATGATAGCACTGGATATTCTCCTTGCAGAATTAGTCCATGGTCGGAACTTAAGAACACCCGTAACACTATTATATGAAAATCTAACTGGTAAAACCATTGAAGAAGATAGTGTGATTGCTTACGTTTTTAATCTTTTAAATCGAATGAAAAGATGCCAAGAATTAGCTGTGCAAAATATGACAGAGGCTAAAGAAAAACAGAAACATTGGTATGACCGTAAGGCTACGAAAAGAGAATTTAAAGAAAATGATCTTGTGTTAGTTGTTGCACCTTCTAGATCAAACAAATTTTCTGGTTATTGGATAGGTCCAGGAAAAGTAGTAAAACGACTATCGGACACAAATTACGTAATACAATTTCCCGATAAGGAAAAATTACATGTATACCATGTAAATATGTTAAAACCTTATTTTCAGCGTTCAGAAGATGTTAATTTAATTTTTACCTCTAATTCTGATAATGAAGATATTGATTCTGAGAAAGAAGATATCCCAAGTTTTGAAATTAATTCATCTACCCTTTTAGAGACTTTTCCTGAAAGCTGTTTTAATGAAAAGTTAGAGGACGATCAGAAGAAACAATTGAGTAGACTCTTGATTCAATTTATTGATATTTTTTCAAATGAACCGGGTTGTACAGAACTGGCTGAACTGGACATCGAGTTAAAATCTAATAAACCTATTATAGCTAAACCATATCGAATGTCCCCACAACAGACAGAAATTCTGAAATCGGAAGTAGACAAGATGTTGAAATAGAAGGTGGTGGAACCAGGTGAATCCGATTACACATCACTTTTAATATTAGTTGAAGCTCCTGGAAAAGAACCTCGTCCGTGCATTGATTATCGCAGGTTAAATGAGGTTACCAGAACGCAATATTATCCATTACCAAATATTGAAGAGCGTGTTGAATCCGTTTCAAAAGCGAAGTTCATATCTTTATTAGACTTAACACGAGGTTATTGGCAGATACCTTTGAGTCCTAAGGCTCCAAGATATGCTGCATTTACGACGACATTTGGTGTTTATAAACCTTTGAGAATGGCATTCGGTTTGAAGAATGCTCCTTACTATTTCAGTAAGTTAATGGCTGATTTATTAAAAAATTGCGAACATTTTGCTGTGCCTTATTTAGATGACATAGCTATATATTCACTTACCTGGTCTGATCACATCCAACATCTTAAATGTGTTCTGGAGAAGATTCGATTTGCGAAATTGACTGTGTAAAACCCCTTAAGTGCAAATTCGCTCAACTTCGTGTTAAATATTTGGGACACTTTGTAGGACAAGGTCAAAGAACACCAGGTGATATTAAAGTGAAAGCCATTACCGATTTCGAACGTCCCTCAAGCAAAACCGAAGTACGAGCTTTCCTAGGTCTTGTTGGGTACTATCGCAAGTATATACCAGAATTTTCGGTAGTTGCTGCGACTTTATCCGACCTGTTAAAAGGAAAGTCCAAGAAAGGAACTGTAATATGGAATAATAACTGCGAAAGGGCATTCATAGAATTAAAGAACACTTTAATAAAGAAGCCTGTACTTTACAGTCCAGACTTTCAAAAACAATTTATTATTCAATGTGATGCCTCAAACTTAGGAATAGAGTGTAGTTTTATCTCAGAGAGATCAAAATGAAAATGAACACCCTATCCTATTTCTGAGTAAAAAATTTTCAAAATCTGAGAAAAATTATAGCACTATAGAAAAGGAATGTGCAGCAATAATTTTTGCTGTTACTAAATTAAAATATTATTTAGATGGTCAGTATAAATTTATTATCGAAACTGATCATAACCCTTTAGTTTGGTTAAAACATCATACAGGATCTAATCCCAGACTTTTAAGGTGGGCATTGATGCTTCAAAGCCTAAATTTTGATATTGTTCACAGAAAGGGCAAATTACATCAGAATGCCGATAGTCTCAGTAGAATGCTGCTGAATAACCAAACTTAATTATTTTCTTTTTTCTCAGATATTAAATTAAAATGTTTTTTAATACAAACTTCCATTGTTGTTACATGTGTACATAATAAAAAAATGTTTTTTATAATAAAAATGTGTCTATTTGTAAATTTAGTTAGTGTTGAAAATTCTGTTGTGTTAGATAATTATTTTGTGCTATTTTGATATATTTTTATTTTATATTTAATATTATATAATTCCATATAATTTTGTGTTTCAGCCAGAGTCCGATTGATCAGGGCTATCTGTAATATTAAATTTTGCTCTTTGTTGTTTGTGTGTGTGTTTTTTTTTCTTTTTTATTTGCAGGTTGATTTCCTTAGAATGAGAAGAAAGAAAAAAAAAAAACTCCGGGGAAGGAAGGAATAATTTAGTCTGTAATGTCTCACCATCGGCACTTCCGATTTTAAGATCCTATGTTTTTTTTTTTTTTTTTTTTTTTTGATTCTGAGACTCTTGTTGTACGCGAAGCAGGCGAGAGAGATTGTCGCGAACCCATACATGACTCCTTGTAAATATTGTTCTTTTTTTAATTAAATGTGTATGTTTTAAAATTGGAGTCATTAGTTTGTTTCATAACAGCATGCTATAAATATTTATCCACTTAATGTTTCTTCTCCAGAGTGATGTGAAAAATAAAATTCAAGCTGAAAAAATAATTATTCTGAGTTCGGTGTTAGTTTTAATATATTAATCAATTAATATATCAAAGTTTCGCCAAATTTACTTATCAACAAAATTGTATTGGTTCGTTCATATTACGATTAACTAGGACAATGGCCAAAATTTCAATAAATAAATTGTCTTCGCAAATGTTCAATAATTTATCAAAAAAAGCAAATGAATCTGTATTATATTATTCATGAATTTATTTACTTAGTCCGATAAAGATTAAATGTGGATATGTGCCAACTTTTTTTCTTTCTGAGTACACATTTCTCTCTGATTATTGAAACAATTTATCATATATTTGTTTAAATTTCAGATTGCAACTTCCAAAAGCATTAATATTCTAAAGTGCTTTTTTTTTCAGACTGATCATATTCAAATTTTGATACGTGAAAAGGATTTATCATTTTGACAGTAATAAAATCCTCGTGACATATTTACGAGTGAAATTAAAATAGTAATTATGAAACATTAAAAAAATGAAATTATACGTTGGACACCTATTAATGTGGATGTATAAAACTTCAATAAAAATAATAAGTGAATGACCTCTTGCATTTTGAGGATAAAATAAAAAGAACAATGTCAAACGATGGAAAGAAGCAATTGTAATTGTTCCAAAATCCCACGCTGCTTTCCCCTTCCTTGTAAATATACAAGGGGAAGTCGTATACATATCTGGAAAGGTTGGGCTGCAGAACACGCACTTCCGTTTCGAGAGGAAAAAGGAACAAAATAAAATAAAAAAATAATAATATTTACACTTGGGGTCCTGCAAACTCGTCTTTTGTTTTGACTAAGTAAAAGGGTCACGCCAAAAGTTAATTCCACTGGTTTCTGTTTCATAAATACCGTTTTATTTCCTTTTTATTTGGAAATCTTCCCACAGAATTACAGCCTAGCGTTTTTATCGTTGTTTGCTGTCCATCTGGAATAATTAATTCCTGTCGCAATTATCCTAATTTATGAAGACATTGACTTGTTTCCTCACAAATTCGCTTCTTTCTTATTCACAAGTATTGCTGCATTTCCTTCTTGTTGCAAAATGGTATTTTTAGATTAGTGTGGTAATGTTCTGATGTTCTAATACTGTTCTTATAGAAGTGGATTTCGAAATGTTTCTGATGAATTAATTTCACCTGGATAAAGCTTACGTCTTATGAATAAATAATGTATATTTTGAATTCTGCTGCATCTATCTACAAAATAAATGATTCCATTAAGTCCATAAATGATTCCATTAGATTCTGAATGCTAAAAAAGGCTAGCTGTTCGCTACCCGTTTTAGCCGATAAGCAAAGTTCGTAGCCAATAACTGAATCAAAATGCAGGAGCCATCAAATTTGCTGTCTCGAAATAAAAATTGCCTCACTAAACAGTATCAGAAAAAGAATAATTGTCTAGTATCACAAATGAAATTTTAAAAGTTCACTAAACTGCCTAACTAAACAGTATCATAAAAAGGAAAATTGTCTAGCACCACAAATGATATTTTAAAAGTTCACTAAATTACCTAACTGAACGGTATCAGAAAAAGAAAATTTGTCTAGTACCAGAAATGACATTTTAAGTGTTTGTAAAATATTTAATAGAATAGTTTTTGCAAATGAAAAAGTCACTTTAATCATCATAATAATTATCAGCCACGCTGATGTGCATTAAAATATTGTCATAGTTAAAAATGTATGAAGAAGCATCACGAACAATTTTGAGTTTTACATTTTTTTAATTGACCTAACTTGTTTTCTGTACAGAATACTGGAGAAAATATTTAATAATTAATTTTTTTCCACAAGATATTAATATTTAATTTTCCACAAGATAAATTTTCTATTTTTTAAGTTTTCTTTATTAAATTTAATGCTTATTATTTACACATTCTGTGAATTTCATATAACTTATATTTCAAATAAAAATAAAAATTTCTATTTGAAAATCACGTCTCTTATGTTACTATAAGATAATTTTTCACTTGTATATAAATACGTGTCAATTTTATAAATTGGAAATCATTAACTTTGTAATTCTATTACAAATTAAAAACTAAGCCATATCAAAAATGTTTTGAAAAAATTTGGTTTTTAATGCTATTCCTAAACGCATTAATAAAATATGTTTTTCTGATCAGAAAAATATATAAACTGTTTTAATCTGTCCTGAAAAAAATTCAAGTCGATGGTGATAAACGTGAGGGTGAATTACTCAACTTCGTTCGACCTCTCACTAATTAGCTATTCATTTTCAACGGCACGTAACTGAAAGAAAGCTGTCGCCCAATGAAAGAGGTCGACTCAGCAATCTAGAATTTGCATATACAAGTAGACAGGTGTTTAAAAAATCACTTTCATTCAAACTTTACGATATTGTTTTATTTGTAAGCCTGTTTACTTGCAATTTATTTCGAACAGCAGAAATAAAATTTACTCAGTAATAGTTAATTTACTAAGTAAATAATAGTTTAGTTTCTCTCTAAACAGTGGCATATATTGCATAATTTTCCCTAATCTGATTAAAACATATAGTGTTTAAAACTTTACTTCTTTAAATAAGGTTGACAATTATTTTATTTTTGATACAAAATGAGTAAAGAAGTCAAATGGCTATATAATCCAAAAATAGGAAACGACAAAATCAGTGAATTATTACCAGTTTATAATTTTGACAACATTATTTGCATATTATATAAGAATTACTAAAATTTCTTAATTAAGTTAAAAGTGAATATAATGATGAAATTAATCTTGATAAAATTGTTTTTGATGAGACAAGGAAATGCTATGCGTATAAAAGATATGATATTAATTAATTTATTTTTTGAAATTCTGATAATTATTTTCTAAATTTAAAAGGAAATATCTCTGGAAATCATTAAAATTATTTTGCGATACCATTTATATAGTAGTAATGAGCATTGCACTTTCCTTTTCTTTTTATCAAAAATTTGAGATTTTATGAAAAGGTATAAAACACACTTGATTATCTCTCGAAAATTTTAAAAAAATCATGTTATTTTTCCTACACTGGTTTGCAGTAAACATCAGTCGCTGACAGAATACTTAATAGCTTAAATCCTTCAAAATATAAGGCTCTAAACCTAGAAATTTTCCCACTTAGGAAGAAGAACCCAATATTTGGTGCTTGCTTTGGACAACTTATGAAACCAAAATCCAATTCTATTTGAATTTAAGAAGCCGGTTTTCACCCAAAATTAACATCAACATTTAATGGCAAAAAAAACAACTATATTTCTGCCATTTTTCTGCAAGATAATTATTTTTACAGGAAAGAAAGCATAATTGTGAATAATTTTCTCTATCAACCTGTTATTAATTAATTTAAATCGAGGTCAATAACTTACATTTGCAGCCTTAAATGCAAGAATTTAATTCACAATTATAGAGTTGAAAATAATAAATACTCGCTAACACACACAAAGGCAGCTGATAAAAAAATAAAGATGACCATACATCAATAGAAGCAGATTTAATAAAACTAGACTTAATAAGAACAAATATGAATTTGATATTACACTAACTTCTTCATCGATTCAGTAATAGAAATTCTATACAAGATTCTTTCCAATAATTAAGTTTTTGAGTTTAAATAAAGAGGTCTTTTGTTCCAGAAAGCCTATATTAATTTTATCCTTCTCTCAGACATGTTCAGATTTAAATTAAAACAAATTAGTAAGTAAGTAGATGATGTAAGTGCTATTAATATACCATCTGAATTATATCTCGTGTGCAAACTGTGACCGTCAAGTAGCAATCCAAATATTTATAAAAAATTGATGAGTTTTCTTATTTATATTTAATGACATGTATACATCGAATGATAAACATGTTATTAAATTTACATGAACTGGTTTACTTATATAAATTTATCAGCAAATGCGTTGAACTGTATGCATGTTATTAAATTTATATGGGAAAACCAATCAATGTGGTCATGCGAGGTTACGCTTACTGGCATAGTATTAGCTATTTTGGGTCCATTGTGAAATGAAACCATATTAATTAAGGAAAGTGTAATGGAAAATTATAAATTTCAATTATTAATGCTGTCTTTAGTCTTTTTTTATTACTTTTCGATTGGTAATATGAAAATATAGTTTAAATCATAAACATTCACTCCATATTACTATATATATAAAAAAGTTGGTCATCTTTTTTATATCTTATGGTATTCAATTTCATCAGAGTACCTAATAAAGATACAGCAAATGCCTCACACTGTCAGAAAAGAAACTACGTACCAGGTCAACAATTTCCATCGTAGAAATATATGACGTCATAACTCACGATGTTAAAGGGGGTGGTGGAACCCAAAACTCAGCTGCAGTGTGTGTGTGCGAACCACCCTTTCCATTAAAGAAACACTGAATGAACCGACTTCTTGCAGTGACCCACATTCCCTCGGCTTGGGATTCTACCACTGACGATGCTGCAGATCAAATGACACAGTGTTCTTCTCTCCCGGAGGGGGATAAATAAAAAAAATATCATCATAAATAAAATAGAAGCGAACTGAAGTGAAAAAAAGAGAGGAGGGAATTGCAGGAAGTAAAAAGGAATGATTCTTAGAAATCTCATTCACAAACCTCATTAGGAGATAGCGAAGAAGGAGTGGGAAAAAAGAAAAGAACCAGAAGAATAATCCACACACTCTAAGTGATTTCTGTTTATAACATTTGAAGGACGAATCATAAGTGACATAATTCATGGCGCGGTGTCGAGTGTCATCGAGTGAGAGTGGCGTAGGAGAAAAATTGTTACCGAATGTCGAGAGTAAAATAAGGGAATGTTCTTGGAAAATAACGAAGAATAATTTCCATGAATTATTTATGAGATAAAATTACTGAGTTATGTGTAAACTCGTTTTCATTTTGTTTTCATAGTTGAATGTATAATTATTTATTTTCTTCTGAAAACAAACAATGGGGAAAATAATATTCACTTTATTCAGGTTAAAAAAAAATTCGAAATTTCAGCCCTTAAGCATTTTAATTAGAAACAAAATACGAGATTCTTCAAATACTGAAAATTATTCGAAATTTGAATTTTAATTAATTGTTCTAAATTAATTTTTTTATTTCGAATAATTTTGAGAAACAAACAACTATGCATTTAAGTTATATTATTTGAAGTATGATTAATCATAGAAAACAATTAAGCTTCTTAAAGAAAAACTATGAAAAATTATTTAAAGACGTATGTTTAAATTCTAAAAAAAATGTTAAGACTGGAAATAACCTTAGAAAAATGGTATCAATATAGAATTACTATACAAGTGTTTTATTCAGTTCTCAAAATATGTAAATATAATTGTGAAAGTCCCTTTTCTTTGGTAATAATTCTAACATCACTTTTCTAAAGTCTACACCACTTTTCCAAGTAATCGATAATCCCCACTATCATACATCATAGCTGTAAAAAGTAAAAAGCGAACTGTTAGACAATATTTCTCAATTAAAATAATCGGATATTCAACAAAATAGATGATTAATGAACAATTTGAAATTAATAATTAATTTTAGTAAATAAATAATCTCTTTATAGAGGTATTAATAAAAATTCGAATTTCGTGTTCTAGCTCTTGCTTCTTTAATTCGAATCTTAATTAAAATATAAAGAATTTTGATATAAAATAATTTTAATATTTTTAATGTAAATTAACGAAAATGGGCGAAAAATTAACTCAATATGTTGCATGATTTAAACATTTTAACTTTAATATTCAGCAACAAATTGTTAATTAGGGTCTTCACGTGCCATTCACATGAGCTACTATACTTCAGCAACAGAAAAAATTTTCAAAGATGTGAAAAATTCCCTCGATTTTCAAATTTGAGCAAATATTAAATCGGTTATTTAAATATTTAATAAATTTATGATAATTTAAAACTCCTTTTTATCACTTAGAATAATTTCTAGGATTTGGAGAAAAAATTAAAAAACTATCATGCTTCTTTTAATGTTGAAAATCGATATGTTGAATATCGATAAATTACAAGATTAAAATTCGTGTTCGTATTGAAACAACTAAAATCATTATGTATCGATTAAAATATTACAGATCATGTGACATCATAATAGCTCAACTTTTAGAAAAGAATTAAAAATTATCAGCAATCGAGCATTATTCCAAAAGTTTCTTTTATTTGGAAGATTAAAAAGTGAAAATGGAAAAGTTTGTTCATGGTAGTTAAGTAATTAGAATGAATTCTTTCCAAGATTGAACTTTATGGATTCGAATACCACACATGCCATTTTAATCATGCGATGAAATAAAAGGACACATTTCTCGTTTGCTCTGATAAATAGGTATGATAATTCTAGCGCTTTTTTACCTCACTCTCTTACATTAAAACAGCAAATTCACTATAAGAAGTTACATTTAAATGGGAATAAGATATGGACATTACAAAACTTTGTTAACAGTTTTGAGGTATTGAACTATTAACATTCACTGTTTCTTCTATTTTTTGTTAATATGCTTTTATTCAAACATATTTTCATTGTTTTCATTTATTCTGTGATAAATACACTGTCATAATTTTCTCAAATTTGATAAAGAAACAAGTTTCTTTTTTTTTTAGATATATAGAATTTATTTATATAATAAATTTATGTTATTCGTGTATTTCGGAGAAATAAAAAAGAAATTACGTCTGATTAAAATGTGAACGATAATTTGATTATTAAATTATTAATATGAGGAAATTTTAAGTTGATTTAACCCGTGTCATTGTATTTATCTTTTTACAAACAAAATAAGAAATAAGAGTTTAGTATTTCATAATGATTTTAATTTGTAAAAGGAATCAAAAATAGTAGTTAGTTTTCAAATAAATTATAAAAAAATTATTCTAACTTATTTAGGAAAGCAATTTATATACTTTTTAAAACTAATTAATATAAATACATAAGTTAAAATTATCAATTAAAATATTGATTTTAAATATATAATTTAAAAATAATAGTTGTGTAAATAGATTATCACAATGGAATGCTTAATTTATCCTAAAAGAGATTCAAAATACTATTTTGCATTTTAATAAGACCTTGGAATTATTTGGGTGGAAATTGAAGACTTGTTTCAACATGTTTCTAAAGCACTCTTCACAACATTGGGCGTCTAGTCTTTTGGCGAAATCCTTTTGTGTTCTCGCTTGTTACAGTGTCATTAGTACTGATTGGCGCCTATTGGTTTATTCGAAAAAGAAATTTGACTACAGAACTTTCTTTGCCCACCTCTTGAATAAAGAAAGTCAATATTGAATTCCCACTTGGCATTTGTTTGTACTCTTGCTCTATTAGTAGCGGTCGGAAGAGGGCGCTTGAGTACAAAATGGCTGCCGCTTCTTTTGTTCCGAAAGAGAGTGTCCTACATAAGCTAAGTGCTGATAATGATAAATGGCAAATAAAGAGTTTTTGACTCATTCTGTTTAAGTTCGTAATAAAACTATAAAAATAGAATTTAGAAAAAAAATTAGATAATTATTTTTAAGGTGATGTGTGATAAGGGAAAGAAAATTTGGCTTAATATTTAGGAAATGATTTTATATAAAAAACTGAATAGTTATTTTTTTTTACATTAATATATGGCAAACTTTTCGCTTTTTCTTCAGTTATCTATTTTTATATAAAATACATATTTTTCAGAAAGATATCAAACTTTAATTTTAGTTATTGTCATTAACAATTGTCATTAGAGTTAACTTTACTGAAAAGATTTATAAAATTTCGTTTTTCTCATACCTATTTAAATAGATATCTTAACAGAAGAAAAACACAGGAATACAGCGTTTGAAGTGGTGGAATTTACATAAATTTTCATACATGTGGGCATAAATAGGGATATATATATAGATAGATAAAGTTTCAATAATCATGCACAGACCAACAAAAGGTTTTAATAATTTGGATATGCTTTTTTTATTTCAGGATATTTTTTCATTTCAGTTCAGCGTATTATTGCATGTATAATTTCATAAACCAAATGCTATATCCAACTTTCAATTTCTATTAATTTTGAAGCTGAATATTTTTTATTATCTACTAGTTCCGCGTGAATATTATTCGATCATCAATACTAAAATTAACTACTTATTATTTGTAACTAACACTGAAATTTTAAACTTTTCCGTTAAAATGTTGAAATAGTATTATATGGATGCAATTTTCTCAAGTAACTTGTATCTCCATCCTAAATCTATTATACATAGAATTGATTTGTCTTTTTAAGTTTTACTCTGTGGTAAAACAAAACATAACTTACTGATGATGATGTATGAAATTTCTGTCTTTCGTTTTCATTAACAATTAAATGGGGCTTAATTTCCATCAATGTAGCGAATTGGCTTCCATAATCGAATTTATAATCTACGGCTTCATCTATCATCATTGGATAAATACAAAATCTTTCAATATTTTAAGATCTTCCTGGAACATTAACAGGGAATTGTTGATTTTGTTGATGTTATGTCTTGTTATCGAAATTTATGAAACCGCACATGAATTTATTGCAAGATGCACCTTTCTTTTGAAAAGAATGTCAAAGTTCCAGTTTGAAATTTTTGTCGTTTTCTGCAGAGTTGAGGACACACTTTTAAGGAAACTGGTTTTTAATTGTAGGTCACACCTCACTTGTATGATGGTCTTTAAAAATCTTTTCGCTTTTTTAAAATTAGAAATAAAACATCTAACTTTAAAAAAAAGCAAAGAAAAAATGTAAAATATTTTAATAGCCACATATCAAGAAATATTATCATTAGAATAATAACAATGCCATCAAAAATTTGATTTTTTTTTTTGGAATATGAACTACGTATTTAAAAACCTTTAATTTTGAATTGTACTGCAACTATATTTGTGTGAATATAACTAATTTAATTATTCAAGACATATTGTTATGCATCTTTCATTCTCATCAAACTTGTTAATAATATTGTTAAATCAAAAAATAATAATATCAAATCGATTAATAAATAATTGATTTGTTATTATTATTATTATTAATATATAATATTATCAAATCAGGCACATAAACGTTTAATAAATATTTTTTTTTTACAATTTCAGTCAAAACTTCCTTCTAATCTTTAAGGAAATTTTAATTTTTAAAAAAATCACATCCATATATATTATAATACTGGCAATTTTTTCAATCGAGATGCTATCAGTCAGAAAATTCGTCAAAATATTAGAAGCATTCTAGTCAATCTAATTTTTATTCGAATATTTTATTGATCATTTGGCGAGCAATTTGATGTTAAAATCCGCCAAATGCAAGTCTCTAAAAGTCATCATATATATTTTAGCGAAATTTTTGAAAGTTCACTTACAGCATTCATTGAATTTCTAATAAAATGGTTAACTTTTTAGGGAAGGTTGAATCCGGAATTATATGAAAATAAAAATATTATGAGCCGTTAAAAAATTCATGAAATAATTTATGGGATTAAAATTTGAATCGCACTTCTTAGATGCAACAAATCTAAAGTGAATTCAGAGGAGTGCCGAAAGAGTATTAAATTATATTTCCTTTTGAAAAATAGTCGAAAATCAAGCGCGAAGCTTATTTTGT
This sequence comes from Latrodectus hesperus, assembly GCA_037975125.1. Classification (NCBI taxonomy): domain Eukaryota; kingdom Metazoa; phylum Arthropoda; class Arachnida; order Araneae; family Theridiidae; genus Latrodectus; species Latrodectus hesperus. The sequence goes on along the minus strand of CM075857.1, from coordinate 37,018,199 downwards.
GTTTCATAAGGCATATTTTATATCCTGTAAGTAGATTTGTAGTTCCAATGCACTCGAAAATAATCTACCGCCAAGCTCATAAATGACTTTCATTACTATTTATCATGGCTTTGTTATTTATTTTACAGAGCATAAAATTAATTTCACATTTATGTTCGAAAGCATTCATTTCCATCGGAATTCTTTTCGTGTATTGTTTTGTAGTTCTGATGGAAAAGTTTAGCTTTCTCCAATAATCTGTCTTATTCAAATTTATCAAACATACGGCATGTGAAGACGAGTTTTTATAGAATGTGGAATCTTTATAATCCTTTAAAACAATACAGAAAGAAGCGAAATTGATAAGAATTTTTGATTGTAATAGAGAAAGGTAAATAGTAATAACAATAATATATTCTTAGGATATATTCGTATGCATTACTCATTCTATTATAATTCTATCCTTGTTTTTTTAATGTTTCATCTTGTTCTTTTTTTAAAAACGTTTACTTAAAAAACCTTTCCTTTTTCGTGTTCTTCAAGTCACTTTATTTATACCACAATATTCTAAGATTTTACTTTGTTTTTTTAATTAATTTAGTTTTAATTTAATTTTTACTTTGACCAACAAATATTATCTGTTTTACCTGTTATTGTTCTGAAATATGAATGTATTTGTTTGATAATCTTTAGTTGAAATCTAATAATAAATATGTGTAATTCAGAATCAGACTTGGTGCGTTTATCTGACATGGGCCCTCTCACTTGAACTCAAAGAGATGCACATACTTTTTTGTTCCATGGTATGAGATTTTTTTATTTTCTATCTCTTTTCCTGCATATAACGCATTTATCGCTCAATACTTTATCACATAAGAACTAATTAAATCAAAGCTAGTTTAAAGTGCATTTCGAACCACAAACACCCAAGTCTGGAGTGGGAATCGAACCCCACTACTGTTGAATGAAGTGCTCGCCATTCAGCTGCTAGTCCTCCACGCTTGCCAATATATGCACTGCATGTTAGTTTTTTATATTTGGGAAAAAAATGAGATTGTCCATGTATTTATCAGTTTTTGCTATTGCCTTTTTTATAGTGAAAAATATTACTTTAAACAGTTAATGTATACATTATTGCAACGTCAAAAAATATTTTCAGGCGTCTTTATGCACAATTTTTGCTTGGTATGAATTTGAGAAATATGTTTTTTTTTTAGTTTAGCATTGCAAGGTACGAAATTTGGACTCAACAAGATTATTGAGACATGAAAACCTTCATTTTCAACTCAGTATATTTTCCAAGGAACTTGCTACATCAAAAATAATGAAGTAAAACTTTTGGTATAAGAAAATTATCTGCGATTACAAACAGATATTTTTAGCAATTAAGAGATTTTTCTGTGGCATACTGCTCACCCCCTTTGTCAGAGGCCTGTCCCGCCAAGTTATGTTTGTTTGTCTCTCAGCGGTCATTTATTGCACAAGAGGGCTATTTAGAGAGAAGACTACAGTTTGAAGTGGATTTTGAATATCTATAAACATTCAAACTCTAAGTAAATAATTGTTAAACCGAAGTCTACAGATCTAACTTGGACCCGTTAACGTAACTTGGACCTATATACGGCTTTGTAATTCTGAACGGAACTTAAATTGGCACAGGTATGCGAATTTAAGTGTTTCGCAGTAGCACTAAATTAAATTATTGCCGAAACAATGAATTAAAGAATTTCTAATGAAACACGCTGAAAATTTTTAAATCATAGGTTATCAGCTGGTTTAATTTAATTACCATGCCCAGATTTAATAAATAAAATGATTTACCAACATTTTACAAACGAACTATAATATGTTTTGATAATTTACGGAAATCTGGAATGGAAAGATGCGCAAAAACGATTTAGATGAAGCAATTAATGTTGTTTTTGTTTTCCTATGACACTTGGACAAGCCAAGTTCGCTTTTGCCTTTGGCAGTGCGAATTAAGTCAAAGAGAGTGTCTTTCGTTTGGATAAGAGCACCACGAAGGTGAAAGTACGACTTTGCTCTTTTTAAGGTGCCTCGTCATTTTGAGCCACGGTCAGGTGACGAGTCCACACCTGAGCTGGCACCCTCCTCTCCACATCCACGCAACACCAGCGGAAGGACTTTGGACGTCACATATTAACGTGGACACGTCCCCAACCCACGGAGTTCCAGCAACCCAGTGATGGAGAGTACACCGTGGTCACCCTCCCAACCACTGCCCGCGGCAAATGATGCTTCACTTTGCTGAGCTTACGGGAAGCGGCGTGAAGCTACTGAACCACTGGAGCTCTCGAGTAATTAATAAAGGATATATATGAGCTTACAATGAACAAAACTGGTATGAGGATGCTCTTTAGCATGGAAAGTATTGGATTCGAATCTTGAGCAACGAGAGAGCGTTGTAGTATTTCTGTTTTCTACAAACACATCTTTCAGGTTGAATGCCTTGGAGGTTTCCGGGTTTTCTCCTTTGTGACTTATTAATAATAAGACTATCCATGAAAAATGGTTCTGAAAAGTTATAAGACTGTCAAGAATTTTATTTCCACTGTTTGATTTTTCTCTCTTCGCTGAGGCAAATGTATGGTGTATAATGTTAAGGCAGTTTTTGAAATTAAAAAAAAATAATAAAGTTTTAAAATAATAAAATAATAGAGGTTTTTAAGAAATTATTTATAATGTATGATATTTTTGATATGTATGACTAAAAACACTATTTTCTCGACAACATATTAGTATTGTCTATTTGTTGTAGCACCAGCATGCTTCCCTGTACCTAGCCCTCAGTTGGGCTTTTACCAGTTAGATAGAAGCAACTGAGTGGATTCTTCGTGATATTGAAGCAGGGACCAAACAGAAGACCCCTAATATTTGGCATACCACCCCCAGAGGTATCATTTCACTTGGAAAACATCGCGACCATGTCCAGTGTTAATATTCTGTATATGCATACAGACGTTTACACCAGCAAGGTCCCCTGTATTCTCTATATGTAACATTTAATACATGAATGAAAGATAATATCGATATTTCGTTATACATAAATTCACGAATAATACCGAAAAATGTTTGAATTATCGTGCAATGAAAATTAATTTTCAGGTAACTTTAATTTGAACAAGAAATGAAAGTACAGAAACTGATGGATACTTCTGGAAAGTTAACATAAGGAAGCTTCAAATATTTATTTCATCAAGCATATTGACACTTAAGAATACAATGAATTAACAATCACATTTCTTGACTGAAATATTTCATTCAATCAAAAAAAAAATAAATAAATAATAATTCAAATAAGAAATATTTTGAATTTCATTAAAAAAAAGTTATCATTTATTGCGTTTTAAACTTTAATCCAGAATAGGGTTAAACGACCTCCACAGCCTCTAAATTCAATTAAAAAAGAAGACTAAAAAACCACGATGTGTATTTTAAGTCGTCTTTCATTCAATCAACGCGAAACACGCACCATGTTGTAAACTTTTACAAAAAGACAAAAAAGAAAGAAAACGAAACCCATTCTTCGGAACGAAAATTATTACTTCTTTTTTCTCTCCTTTCGTTTCGTATCGCTAAAGCCATTGGCTTTTCATTTCTTTTATTTTGATAGCTCTCCAAACGGCTAAATGCTTGGAAAGACAATCAACAAGATAAATAAAGAAAAAATAAAAGATAGCCAAGCTGGCTTTTAATAGCTTAAAAAATGAAAGGTAATGACTATCCATTGACCCGAAGTCCCGTTACGAATTTAGTTACTGGGTTATCAGTGGACAGGGATGAAAATGAAGTTGTTTTCCTGTTTCGTTGTTTACTTTTTTTCCTCTACTTTCCCTTCTGTGTATGTTCCCCTCTTCCCCCCTTCTCTTTTCACAAAGGCGATCACGAAATGTTATGAATAAATAAAAAAAAATAACTTACTTAAAGGGAAGAAAGAAGGGGTTGCTTACGAAATTTTTTTATTGAGCAGTCATAAAAAGTTCATTGAACTTGTCTTTTAAGATTGCGGTTCTAAGGAGAAATAACAGGGGATACGAGATATATTTTCCAATGTTTGGATGAAAAATAGAGATACGTTTTTACATGTCGCTTTTTTTGTTTTCCTTAATAGTTAATTAATAAAAAAAAAAAGAGTTAAAGACATTTCATTATATTGTGCTTGCATTTGGAGAAATTTTAAAGATGTGATTTGTTTTCAAAATGCATCGGTAAATTTAATGTAACTGCATTATTTATCAAATATTTCATTATTTATAAATGTTCAATTTTTATTTTTTCACACCCATGCATATTTATTATTTTTATGAATTCGATTATAATAAAATTGATACTGCAATACAATAAAGTTGTCATTTAATGATACAAAAGAATTAGATATTGTATTGAATCATCGAAAATACGATTACAATAAAAATTAAATATATTTTTGCTTTTAAATTTTGAAATATAATATTTGAGAAACAGCTATTAACATTATTTTGAATAAGTATGATATATAATGTGTTTTGTATTTATTAATTTTTTTAAGGTTTCAATACGACCAACAATTGTTAATGCATCCAAATCTGTATACTATCAACAAAACTTTAGCCCTTTTGAATGTTACCTTATTAAAAGAAATTATGAACATATATTAAAAAGTAATGCACGAAGATAAAATCATGAATTGGAAACATTAATTAAAAGAATTAAGATTTACCGAAAAAAATCAAGATTTACCTAAGCTTAAAGAATGAATAGGATATAGGAAAATAATGAAGAATATTATAGTACGCTAAAATATCATAAATGAAAATTTATACACTAATAGGAAAAGAGAGGAAAAAAACTTAAACTAACGGCTGAACAAAGCTAAGGAATGAAATAAAATATTTGGGAAAGAAATGTGGGAAGAAAGTTCTGTGAAGCTTTTTGTGAAGAAAACCGAAACTTACCGAGAATTGCAGATATGGAGAGAATTTATTTAATCAGTCCTATATTTGAAAAGAATAGTTCTAATTATAAAGAAATGGAAAAATTTTATACATACTGATTAATACTGAACAAAATTTAATACATCCCAAAATAATGTTACAATCTTACTGTTGTTGTCGTGTACCAGCAAGACAGGCATTATGGGGTGCGCTGCTCCACTTTTCCAACTGAACCATATTTTGGTGTGGAGTCCGACTTCCTCAGTACACACATGCCATAGAGACCCTGTTTATAGGGTAGGCAACCATTCACGACCCATTCATACAAGGAAAGGACAAAGACAGGATAGATAGAGAAAGAAAGTACATCCATGCCCGAGTCGGGATTCGAACCCATGACCTCCCTATCCGCAGTCAGGCTCGCTGACCACTAGACAAGTTGGGCGACTTACCAATCCTACTATAACATTGAAAAGTAAACATGGTGTTAACCGTAACGATTGTTGCTAAGAGATGGCGCTCTTTTTATGTCTTTTTTTTTTTCCTTGTATATATTTTCGTTTTCTTTTATTGCTTTTGTCACAGTATGCGCGAAAATATAAATGAGCGAAAATTAAGCGTGTTTTATTTAGGTCTATTACTGCTCTATATTCATCTAATTTAGTATTATGTTTTGTGTAAACACATGTTTCTCACAATTTACTGTTCCTATCCAACTACATTACTATTAAAATTGAACTACAGAATTAAATTTCCTTTTACAGCCTTTCATTTCTGGGTTTTTTTTCATTCTTTTATCATTCATATGAATTGTTATGAATAAATTTTTTACTAACTTCTTTTATGCTTAACCAGAGTTCTTGTTATATTTTTCATTCCATAAATTGCTTTGCTGCATAATATAGTACTTGCTTAACTGGGTCAAAAATAAGACCCAGTTAAGCAAGTACAGAGTAAATAATATTATATTGTTCTTTAATTTTTTTCACGAAAGCAATAACAATAGTCTATACAATAAAGGTTACAAGAAATCTAATCAAGAAAATTTCATTAGTTTCTTGTCAAAAGAAATTTATGCGAAAAATCGTTGACAAAACATGTTTCTACCGGTGTGGAAAAAATAGAAAGTAATTCGACAAAAATTTACTTTTTTTACCCGTGCATAACAATTAATAGACCGCCTCATTAGTAATGAAATAGAAATTTGGATTGTGCCCAAATGCATAAGTATGTAAATATTCTGTAAAATTCACCTTCTTTATTTTATGTGTAATGCATATTTTCGATCAGTTATAAACTGTTTATTTGAATTAAGAAATAATTTCTATGATAAAGGTAATTATATTTTAAGAATTGATAAAAAAATATTAAAATTTTTTTTATTAATATTTATATTTTTTATGTATTGAATATTAATCTCAAATGTGTTTCAGTTATATTTGTAGAGAAATGAAATTTCTCTTTTAAAAACAGATAAAAATATATTTTGAGTAATTCCATGTACTAGAGTTATGTGCAATGATCTAGGTATGCGTTCTTGGATTTAATCCCTAAAATGCACTTGTAGACATTTCTGAAATGAAAAATGCATACAGTTCATATCCATGATATTTCTTCGAAGATTCTCTTAAAAATAAAATTAAGCGCTTGAATTAATATTTTTGTTAAAGATTATAAATATGAATATGTTTTTACTTTTAATTTGATTTTTTAAAATTTCTTCAAAAAAAGAATCTATTAATTCTTTTATTATTCTAAATTCAATATCAGGATGTGAATGTGATTTTTTTCCAACTTTCCGAATTAAACTTCAATATCTATTTAGAAAATGACAAAACTGAAGATCTAAGGAATATAATGAAAGATTAGGATTAATATAACAGAAAGATGTAAATTTATAGTGTTTTTAAAAAAATTAGGATTTAGAAAATTAATTAAAAGCTAAGTGGAAAATATTTATGAATTAGTAAGTAGTATTAGAGAAATTAATGAGAACTATTATTATGTTGTTAGTTATTTAATATGAAAGAATATCTAATGTCTCAGCGTTTGGTATTACAGACAGTTCAGTCAAGACTCTGAAAAAAGATAAATTTTGACGGCTTTCTTAATGTTTATAGACTACTCGAATGAGATATATAAATGTAAAAATAAGAATGTAAATATAAAAACCACAAAGCTGAATCATGTTTAGGGGGAAAAAATCCAAAAATCTCTAACAAAACTAAAACTATAAAAGATGTCTATCTGTTTCTCAAAAGGCCATTTACAATCGAATAATTTAGGTACACACTGTGGTTGAATGCTGAGAGCTGGTTTTTCCTTCCGTAAGCTGGAGAAGCTGTCAGAGTAAAAGTAAGCCAAGCGTCAGCAATAAAAGAAATTTGACATGAGTCGTAATTTGCATTTGTAGGTGACCCCGACACACGCTGAAGGGTCAACGACCCCCGACTGAAAGTCAGAGGAAAATATAAGGAAGGAAAAGAGTGAAAACCCTCTCTCTTCAACTGGTTAGTGAAATCCCACAGTCGGCCCAATGACCCACAAACTTTGTTTGACTCCCTCATGCGTTTTTCCACTTTGTTTGAATTTCCACCTTTTTTTTTTCAGCGAACACCCAGGTGGAATCCTTTTTTTTTTTCTCTCCAATTTTCTAATTCGTCTGTGGTTTCATACAATTATTTGCTCAGCACATTTTGCACGATTTTATTTTCTGTTCATTTTTTTTAATACCGATTAGGGAGCTTACTTTTACGGATGTCCATTCATTTTCTTTTATTTTTACCATCTATATTTTGTTCCGGTAGTTGGCAACACACGAAATATGGAAAAGATATCGTGATTTTTCCAGCGGTTGTCGTCAAATGGCGTGCAACAGCAGTGTTGAAAACATTTGTTTCTGCACCCTAGGTGTAGCTGCTGATGACACGAATGATTACTTGAATGCTGAGAGAGAATATTAATCCTACAGATGAACAAAAAAATATCTGATTTCTTTTTGCTTTAAATAAAGGATTTGAAAGAGATTAAAGTGCATGATATCTTGTGTTAAACTATTGTTAAAAATACTTCCAATGATGTATTTTTATAAATTTAGCTCAAAATTTCTTCATCTGCCCATTTTATTTTTTGAAGAAACCCAGTCCCAAATTATTTAAATTAAAATATTTAAGAATAAAAAAATGCTAAATTATATAGTGTACCTATATAGAGCAATTAAAATTAAAGGTATTAATCTGTTGATTAAATAATGATTATATGTATTTGCATTTGCTAAAAATCTCTCTCTCTCTCACACATATAATTATAATATGTATATAATACCCTGATTATAACTAAAATAGTTCCATGTGATTGAGTACAAATCGAAGTATGTTTAAGTTTGGGTCTTAAATTTATTTTCACTTAACTCTCTCTCTCTCTGTTAAAAGTTTAATTTTATAAATAACTTGCAACATTAAAAGAAATTATTCAACAATGGCCAAATGAAACAACAAATAAAATTATTCAACGGAAAATTTTCAATAAATGAATAACAATAAATAATAATTTCTTCTAACATCAAAGTTTTCATTTAAAAACTGCTTTAAAAAAGTTTTATCTTTCCTTTGATTTATAAATCATTTACATATTATATTTCCGCTCTTATTACATTCCCACTGCAAAATGTTATATACTGCAGCATTGTTGTTCATGTATATACATAAAAAATATTAAATATTTCCTTTTGTTAAAATGTATAATTTCTTAACTTAATCATACAGACTCAATAATATTGATAATTAATATATATGAATGAAAGGATTTAACCGTAGCTTTGTCTTATTCAGGAACATAACAAAAAATAAGATTGCAAAGTCCAACATGTGCTGTTTTGCATCACAAAGATTATTTCTGCTAACTTATTCAATTCCCAGACACAAATTGAGGTTAATTTTGACTACAAGATGATAAGTTTGTTATTTTAAACATAAACAATTTAAGCATCTTAACAACAGGAAGCATCATTTTCCCACGAACAGCAATGTCTCATCATCATTTGTTGATATCAGACCACGTAATAATGCCCGACGGAAGAAAGTGCTTATGAAAGAACAGCGAATAAATTCAATTCTGGTATTGTAATGTGTTGATTCTGCAATATGATGAAGACAGTATTATAAATATATTTTATCAAATAATCAGAGCGAAGTCATTACCCTGTTCATTTTTACTTGCTGTTATTTCAAAGAGGTACCACTTAAACGAAACTGCTTAATATGCCTAAAAAGAATTTACCAACGAAAAAATGGAGAGAAATGAGTAGTAATTATTTTGAACTACAAAATAATTACTACTCATATTTAAGGTTACCACAAATATTTAAGATTTATCAAAATATACAATTTATATTATTGAATATAAAATTAAATCGTTCGTCGTGTTAAATTCTAAAATCTGAATGTTTGTTATTTTTCTGAAAAATGTCTACTTTTTAATTTTAAAATGCATAAAATCTATCATGTATAATAACTTACAATATTTCCAGATGAAAAGCTTGAAAATATAGAAATTGTAAACGAATTTCTATGTAAATTGTAAATTCTTATTTGCTTTTTATTTCTACTCAAAAATACTTATTCTGAATAAGATTAAAGAAAATAAAACTGAGCAGCTTAGTTTTCTGCACTTTAACAACCAATTTCCCTTATACTGCTTATTAAAAATACTTGAAAATAATGAAAATTTTAGAAAGTAGACTGGAAGTTTGATTATACAAGTGACTTTTTTCTAGTTAACTTTTTATTTTCTCATTTTCAAATTTGTCACAATATAATAAAAATTATAATTATGCACGAAGGACCAAAATTGATGGGAAGAAATGAAAATTTATAAGCAGAAAAATTATATAAGTTTTATTTACATGAATGTTTGATAAACAGCTTCTTAATTTAAAATCGTTATTATTTATCAAATAAATAAAAACAGACAAGCCAAACTGACTAGCCGATGGCTATGAGAAATTAAGTCAGAAGGGTGCGCGCCTTTCATTAAATCAGAGCATCACGAAGGTGAAAGTTCGTCTTTGTTCTAAGACCCCTCCGATAGATGGCACCACCAGAGGAACTACTCCCTCAGTCTGAAGGGGGAGGAAATTTTCTCCAGACCATTACACTTATGGAAACTGCTCAATGACCAACCACAGGAGTTTCGATTTCACAGATTTAACGAGCACGTATAATGCATGTAATCAATGGGTTTTTGGTGGCATTGGGAATCGAACCCAGTAATTCCAGACGGAAGGCAGATGCCATAAATGTGACTTTTAAATATTTTTGTTATGCAGTGGTCTTTTTTTGCACATGAAGATTAATTCTACCTGTCATACAATTTTTATGGATTTTAAGCTACTATAAGCAATATACCTAAAGAGACCCACTAACTGTTAGAGTGAAAACTTGAGCTCTAATCACTCATTATTACAGTATGCAAGATTATCTATAACAGGAGTCGCCAATAGTCCCAGCGATTTTTCAAAATTTAAAATTTTTTGCGTATTTAAATGGCATGCAAAAAAAAAAATATATTGATTTTTTACAGATATATCTATTCATTTAAATCATATAAATTAAAGTGCAAATATGTATATTGAATTTAAATATTAAACTCATTTATTTACTTCTCTTAATAATTCTTTAAAATTTAGTAATGATAGGTAACAGAGCACTTCTCAGTAATTTTTTGAGATGCTGGTTAGTTAATACTGTGAATAAAATTATTTACATAAGCACGCTGATCAGAATATTGAAATAATTTGACAAGCAATTTTTTTAATTCAAGGTACTTCGATTCTCGAGATGTTCTCGGTGAATTATGCAGTGAATCGGTAAGAATTGTGGAATTCAAAAATCACTTCTTAAAAGCCGAATAAGACCGATTGTTTTACGAAGCATTGTCGGAGCTCCATCAGTTGCAATGCTTATAAGTTTATTAAGAGGCACATCAAAAGTTTTCACTATGGAATCTAAAGCATTTTTAATATCGGCACCAGTGATACAAATTGTTTCCTCCAGAGTACAATGTCAATTCTCCGTTGCAATGAAAATTTACTAATTCAAATTCGGTCGATAAAGCCACTGTTTATGTTCGCAATTTCGCGTAATTTTCGCGGATTCATATTATTTTCTTAACTTGGACGTTATTCTTAACTATTCTTATCACAACTAAGTCTTTCATATTTGTTGTCAGTAATTTAAAAGACATTTTGAAACATATACGGAACGATAGTAATTTTTTAAAATATAATAGCACAAAAATAAAAAGTGAACTTGGGTGCATTTATCAAGGGCTACTCATAATCCTTCAAAAAGTCGCATGTGGTTCGTCAACCGCAGGTTGGCCACCCCTGATTTATAATATAATAATGAATGATTAGTTTTAAGTTCAAGTATTCATTATCTGCTCTTTAAAATTTATAAAATTATTGTCTCCTTTTGTGTTGATAGAAAATATTTTTTATATTACTCCCATTTTTTGAGTAAATAGCACAGCAAATCATAAAATATGGTAGGTAATATTTAATGGAGTGAGACATAACTTCGCCCAGAGTCGTCTTTCATGATCACTGCGCCCTCTATCGGGTTCAAGTAGGAGATTCGTCAGGTTATTCCATCCCCTTATGTCTTCATTCTCAAAAGCCACTTAAGCCTGTGACAAAAGAATTGGTAGTAATAAATAAAAATAAGCAAATTAAAAACAAACAATTAAGCAGAATATGGAAAATAAACATGTATTTTTTATCAATTAGGTTGATCTTAATATAAAATGAATAGCACTGATCTCTCATAGCATAAGAAATTAAAATGTAATATAAACAGTTTTTTTAGTAATATAAATAAATTTTGAAATATTAAAATCAAATTTAATGTTGAATTTCACTGCTTTAAATAAAATTAACTGCCCAAGTTAAATTGTTTACTTTTTATTTAATAAATAGCGTTGAAACACAATTAAAAATCTTACCAGATCTCAGCGGGCCGGCTGATAAAATTTAAGTTTTATTAGAGTTTAAATATTTTGGTATGTTTAGAAGTTTTTGCGCATTCAAGTTCGAAGAGTTGGGAAGAACAATAGAGTACTTGTTATTAACAACTTATTCTACTAAAAACTCCAAACTAACATTTTTTTAAATAACGACAGGCACTGGGTGACTAACACTTCACCACAACAAGGCCGGAAACAGCTACTCATTTGTCGTTACCCAGTGGGCACCTGTGAACCAAGTCACGTGGGCGAGAAGCATTACCAACACCATACAACCATAAACCCGTTTACAGGGTAGGCCACATTCATACATCATCTCAGAAGAAAGGACAAAGAAACACAGAGCGAAAGTAACATCCATGGCCTAACCGGGATTCGAACCAGGGTCTCCAGCTTTGTGAGTCAGGAACGCGAACCACTCAGCCATCGGTCGGCAACAAAGTATATTTAAATACACGTATTTCTTAAAATCAAAGAATGACTATTTTATCTAACGTAGGATATTACTGACTGGAAGATTTGACAATGTAACATCAATGATGTATGTACCCTTTTGAAAGCAAATAATAAAAAATATGATGAAAAAAATAGAAATATGCATAGAATCCGCGTACAGTTCCATAAATCTTGAGAAAGCAAGAAAATTAATGGGCCCAGAAAAATACACCTGTAAATAACACGAAATTATTAAATACGGAGTATAAATACATAAGATGGGCAAGACAATGCATATTCATGCGTTGTTGTTACTTATGACATTTGGACATGTCAAGTTTGCAATGCCATTGGCTATGCAAATTTAAGTCAATAGGGTGTCTCTTTCGATTTACCAGAGCAACACGAAGGTGAAATTACGACTTCACTCTAAATTCCACCGATAGATGGCACCATCAGAGGATCCACCCCTCAATTTTGACATTGAACTGGAGGGGGAGGAAATTTTCTCCAGACCATTACCTCCATGGTAACTGCTCAAGGACCGACCACGGGATTTTCGATTCCATAGATGTAAAGAGCACGTATACCGCATGTACTCGATGGTTCTTTGGCGGCATTGGGGATCGAACTCCACCCTTCCGAATGAAAAGCCCACTAGGCTACCACGGCTCTTGTATATGCATAATCATGTCATTCATAGCAGCTTGTGTTTGCCTCCAAACTGTTCTAGAAACGTGATGGCACTCTAGATGGCTTAGTATGGTAGGAAGGCATTGCTGAACAAATAATGCATCAGTCAGTTTTCTAGCATTGTGGGTAAAGAAAAACTGGCATGTAACTTCTAATTGCTTTAAATCAGGATTTATCTTCTGAAGAATATCTTTACTCTAAGGAAGTTGTTGGTAGTGATAACCACGGAGAGACAAATGTATGTGTCTGAGTGTGCAAGAACGTTCATCCCTTTACCTAGCCCGAAGTTGGGCTCTACCATTTGGATGGACGCTGCTAAATTAGAATTTTTTCCAACGCCGTGAGTTTAGTGTAACTAGTCAGATGTTTTACCTGCCTTAAAAATAAACTTGTTGTTATGAAATACTATTAAAGATTATAATTAATATATTAGGCGATAAACTACTATAATATACTTATTTTGTAGATGATATTGTTAAGAAAGATTCTTAACTCTATTTCTGGAACTCTATTTCTATGTTTCCTTTTCATTTTGAAAGCCGTTCTTTTCGTTTAGAAAAGAAAACATTGGCAACAAATAAAAAAAAAATGAGTAATACAATTATCACGTGTAATTTTAATTAAAAATTACTTTAAATTTTTATTAGCGCTAAATAAAGTAATTTAGCGCGGCACTTCAAAAAAAAAGTCGTTATTGAGCTTGAATTATAGTTCCTCTATCACTGAAGAATACAAATGAATGTAGGCCAAAGTGTCAGGTACCCCTCACCCCTTACGCTCTACCCCTTGTCTGCACAGTAGGGAGTGAATTTATGGCTATTAAAAAAATCTCCATAGCTAAATTGAGGAACATAAGGGGATTACAACGCTCCATTCGAAATATCGTTTGCTTTTAAATCGTGCCCTTCTCAATCATTGCCCTGAAATTCATTTCAGGGAGCTGAGAGTCATTAAATTGGAGTGACCCGCCCCCCATCTGTGAAAAAGATCGATAATCCGTCAAATCAAACGATCTCCTAACCTATATCCAAATAGACGAAAAAGTCTCAGTTATGCAGAAAAGGACTCCGATGGTGGAGTTAGTAGGTACATTTATCGTATTTTATCATTTAAAAAAAAAGCAAACGAGAATGATTGATTTTATTTTAAAGATTCTTTTACTATTGTATTTATCACTAAAAATTTATTATTTTTTATATTTTGTGGGTATAGAGTTATATATATATATATATATATATATATATATATATATATATATATATATATATATATATATATATATATATATATATATATATATGATTCTTTAAAAACGTGTAAGTTGTTTGTAAGTGAATAATAGAAAATAGTGAATGCTATTTTTTATATGCCTATTTTTAAAATAAGAAATAAAATGAGGTATTTTTTGAGGTATAAACTATTTACACACACACACATATCAATTCTTCGACACCATTCCTTTAACTTGGCTTAATATTTGTTTATTTTAATAATTAGTTAAATTACAAAATATTATTTTCTAGCATCTCGCAGTGAGTATAAGCATTTCAATTTTAATTCCTATTTCAAAACTATTTAAACTCCATTTAAAATATCTATATTTACTTTTCTATAAACTTTCATCGGTTAATTATCTATTATTTTCTTAAAACTTTCAATAGGAATCTTAAGTTTTATTAATTTATTATTATTTTAATACTTTTTAAATTGGCACAAGAGGTTACCTATGCATTAGAGCTTCGTTTGTGAAACTTCCATTTTAGTTGTTTTTCTCTTGTTTGCTTTTAATTTATGTTAATTTTTAACGTCTTTATTTCTTTTTCATTAGTTGGAAGGCATTGGGAGCAGTTTATTTGAATAATGCTTGTGGAAAAGTGAATAACGATTATTTAAAACAAACAATTTATTTTTTAAAAAAACATTGTTAAAAAATTGTTTTTTCTGCATTCGTCAGAATTGCCACAAATGATATTCAGTTTTCAAAATATTTATTATGTAAACAATGGTACAGCACAATATTTTTTTATGGATTGATATTCATTAAATGCAATGACTGATAACATTTTTTAAATTAGCACTAGTCAACAAAATTAAAATCATTTATTTTGTTCTTCACCAGAACTAGTATTAACTCCGTTGGTTTTTTCAGTAGGTGCGCTATTACCATTCAATTACTTTTCATTTGTTTCACATTTAAAATATTGGATTTCATCTATCTTTAGTTTAAGCAAAAATCACTTTTATAAACAAGCAGAATTAAATATTAGCTAAATGACTTTCTAAAATGCATATAAATACTTGAAATAAAAATCTTTAAATTGACTTAGAATAATCGCTTTTAGCTATCATTATTTCTATGGTTTGTTTACATTCTTTATTGTCATGGCAAAGTTTATTCGTCAATATTTTGCTGTTAAGATTATGAATATTTTATACTGAACCAGTTCAAAAAATAAAAATTACAAATAAATAAAAAATTGCTTCAGCAATACAGTGCGACTTCTCCATTTTTTTAATAGCATATTTTTCCTTAAACAAAAAGAGTCTTACATTCAAATATTTTTATGAAATGTGATTTTATTTTATTTCGTATATTTAATAATTTTTTGTTTAGTTTAATATTATACACAAACACAATAACTTTTATGGGCTTTTAGAAAAGTGATTTAAAATTATACATAGTCTGAACTTTGATGAATATTTACAGTATATTCAGGTGAAAAATCGCAAAAATTCGTTATAGTGTATGGACTCATATATATTAATTTATATATATTATATATACCATGTATGTGTAAATAAAATATCTCTGATTGTCGATTTTTTTTGTTCGAAATTTATGCAATTCTGTATCTATTTGACGATTCGTAAACGCTCTGTTCTTCAATGGCTAGAAGAAGTAATAAAAAATGCTATTAAAAAGTCAAGAAAAATATGAAACAGAAACAAAAATATGCACTTTAAGCAATGACTGAAAGTATACAGTGAATGTAACTATTACATGTATTTCTTACTATTTGGAAATTTTAATCATATTTATAAAATAACAAAATTCCCGCAAAAAGCTGTATGTTATCGTACTCCAGATGATTTAATGGATTAGAACAATGTTCAGAATGTTTTTTATTACCTCCAAGAATTGATTTATAATCAGTTCAAATTTTTTAATCCCTTGTGTTAATTTTCATATAATTTGGTAATGAAGCAAATCGATAATCTATTAGCAATAAGAAAAAGGCAGAATATAAAAATCTTAGCCTCAAACCCTAGTATTCCTTTGAGTGACGATTAACTGTAACCGATAATATCCAAAACCAAGTTACATCTTTAACATTGCAAATTCAAAAGACTTTGCAAAGAAGTTACTGACAAAGGTTTGGAACTGATATTGTAACGCATCTTACAAAAAATACGTAGTATAACTATAACAAAATTTCTGTAAAATGAAATTAAATTAAAAAGTCATTGGAATCCCGGATGGTCCTTTTATGCAGAACTATCTCCCTGTCAGATCTCCCCACTTGATGTCCATCCACTTAGAAGGAGCCCCAGCAAGGCTAGATCTCCATCAATAACCATTGGTGCTCAATCGTTGCATTACTCGACGGGATAGATAATAGCCCCATCATTCTCAATTGACTAGATGTCGGGCCCCACGTTTTATTCGTTTTCCTTTTTCTCGAACCATTGTTATGCTGATTCGAGTCTTGGAATAAGAGAGTACCTTTTATAAATGCCTTCTTTCACACAGGGTAGCCTCTGCCTCCTGTGTTCATAAAAAAAGATCTCCATTAAATGTAGGCTATAGCGATCGGGGTTAAAAAATAGCCCCGCTTTAAATTGTTACGTCGAATAACGTAATTCGATAGGCGTGGAAGAATCGACTTGTGGAAAATAAAATTTTGAGAAAAAATGCTTTCATTTTATATTTAGCTTTATGCTCTATCGTATTACCTAATAATTTGTAGTTTCTTAACGATACATTGGTTCTGATTGAAATGTTTAATCATTGCACTTAAACAAAAGGATGCGGGATGTAAGTATGATACCCCCCAAGTGATTTCTCGCCAAATCTAACGTCCTTTGTTTTGATTATTGTGTTGCCAATTTAAGTTTTTGTTTCTTTTCAAATCATTTTTTGTCAGATTTGATTTTTCTTGTATTTTACATCATTTTTACGTCATATATAGTTCTTTTCAGTGGCAACAGCATTTAAAGTTTTCGTTTTACTTTCAATTCGAACATTTTGTTCTACGTTTGCTGTTGTGTTTCGTTGTGGCAAGCGTCTAAGCATCGTAAACTGTTCTTTTTTCCAATTTCTTTTTGTTTATTTATTATTTATATCTTTTTTATTTTGTTTATTTATTATATATTTTTCTTTTATATTTTCAACATCGTAAACCGTTTTTTTTTTCCAATTTCTATTTTTTATTTATTTATTATTATGTTTATTATCTTTTTCCTATGTGTATTTTGTTAATTTATTATTATATTTTTCCATAATATCACCGAGCATATTCGACATGTGAGCTTGACGTCATATCAAGTAAGTCCATTATTATATCGCTTTTACCGGTTGTTTTTAATAAAAGGCAAACCCAACAAAAAAATTTTTTTATTCAATTTCCAGTAATTTTTTATATTTTTTAAGCTATTATGTGATTTAAAATTTTCTAAAATGCGTATTTTTGGAAATTTGGGAAAATTTCCGCGTTTAACCTGGCGACGAAAAAAAAGTCGCAGTAATCACTAATGGGGGGATATCCTACTAGTCCCGGATGCGGATATGGATTTTACCAATGCAATTAATAATTTTAAATTGATATTTTAAGAATCTTGTTCTATAAAACTTTAAGAAAAATAGTCTAAATTTGTAAGAGCATAGTAGAAAATTTCACGAAATTTGCCCTGATATATCTGTAAAATCACTTTTGTCTTTTCTACAGGAAATTATATTAGTTAAATTATATTATTTTTTATGCGCATAGTTTATAATTGAGAATAAAAAATTGTATTTTTGTAATATTTCATTAAAGAGAATATCTACGCCATCTATCTTTTATTGTGTATATTAATTTAAAATTTCTTATCTTAGTAAATATAACAATTCCTAATATTCGTATGAAAATTAACTACATAATATTTTCCAACATTCGGCTCTATTACTACTTAAATCTTGCAGTACTTAAATTTTATCCCTATAAAATTTTACACAGTAAAATATTTACAAGTTTTGTGCGTGTATCCCTATAAAATTTTACTATTATATTGTATTGATATATTTTGAAGTAATGAAAATTATCTGAGAAATAGTTATATAAGCAATTTACCAAGAAAATAATATTATCATTTATTTATACAAATCCTTAATTTTGAAACCCCAAAATTCAAAATCATGTATTTTAAAAGCTATAAGTTTTCCTCATTTAAGTTTGCAAATTTTTGTTTGATTTTTTAATTTGCCTACTTCGCAAATTACATTACAATCATTAGCGGAGATCTATAATAAATTCTGGGAAATACTGTCAGTTTTCAAACTGGATCAGAAGGGCATGACGACAAAAGTCAATAATTTTTTTCGTAGGATTCAAATTCAGAGCTAAAAGATGGAAAAAAGAAATATTCATCCATTAATTAAATGACGAACGATGGAGGGTAAATAAAAAAGGGTGTTATTTGATGTTTTTCTTCGGGAATACAAGTTATAATGCGGTTAAAATCTTTTTTTTTTCGACTTGCTTATAACAATTAAATAAATAAGTTAGGATGATTATTTGTTGCACATCATGAAAAATAAGTGAATACAATTTATGCAAAATTAAATTACCAAATAACTGAAATTTAAATGAATTCTATAAAAACAAAAGTCTTAGAATTTTTTTTATCTGAATGAATTTCGGTTCTAGAATGATCGAAAAAAAGTTTTTTTTTTCTCTCCATCATTATAACATCAGTTTCTAATCTCACCGAAAATGTCAGACGATCGTTTTTCCTCATTTAATTTCAGCGAGACACCCCCTCTTTCCAACCTCTGTTTTATAGACATCACCCTTATAATTATCCAACCCTTAGCGGGCCCCTGTATTCACAGTTTCACCTCTATGGCCCGTGATATAACTACCAAAAATAAAATATAAACGAAGGATGGAGGGGAAAAAACGGTCATAGAAGGGTCGGCTCTTCATCACACACACAAAAAAAGGTCTAAAGCGTGATTCGCGCGCAGTGTGCCGTGTCAAACCACTTCATGTAAAGCCGCGTAATATCATGGATAATCTCACACCCCATCCAGGGGCCCACCAACGGGCGGCCCTAAAATTCTCCTTTGTCCAAGACCCGCCAACCGTGCACCAGTTCACGCCGTCCCCAGTACACCGGTACTAGACTCACGTCATTTCATTACCTTTTGTTGTGCTTGCAATTCCAATATCATACGTGTTAAAGCCTCTGGCCATAAAGATACACGAGAAAAAATTAGGAAGTATGTTCACCTTTGGCGTTGTTGTTCGGGAAAAGTGAGGACAGAAGTTATTTCATGCTGGAAGTTGGCGTCCGTTTTCATGCTGTGAGCAAATATTGATTCCTGGGGACGAAAAGCGATTTACTGAGTCGACCCATTTCCTCAAAATACTGTTTTTAATACAATTGCTAAATTATTTTTTGCTTTCTGTTCGTATATGTACCGAATACAAACATGCTTATACATGCTACACAGGCGCGCGCGCACACACAGACACACGTATTTTATATATAAAATACAAATTTCTAATTTTATTTGCGAAATATATTAGAAGCGTGTAGAAATCTATGGTGTAACGGAATCATCAATTGTTGCAAATGAGGGATGCTGAAATAATATCTCCAGATGAAGCGATTGTACAACGAGGAAAAAGTATTTGAGGAATCGACAGATTTGCACTCAAGTTTCCAAATTAGATCAAGATTTCCGAAATCTTTCTAATCCAGAGAATCACATACTGAGTGCTTCATATGATGTACATTATCCTATAATTATTACAATATTTAAGCGTTTCTTATTCTCTCCCATCCAATTATATACAATGTTATCTTTCATGATACAAAAGGTTTCTTTTAATAAGTAAACATTAAGCCAAACTAAACTCAGAGACCCGACAGACCATATGGGGGTATGGTCAATATCGTTTCTTGACAAATGCGAAGCTTAAGTATACCAAGCGAAACCTCCTGAGTGTTAATTTCGAATCATGCTTGATATTCAGTTAATTCGACCCATTGAAAGGCTGAGCCGACCTTGCCCAGCTCGAGTGTCGAACCTCAGATGCGAGAAGCGCTACCACCACTCCACCGGTTTTCTTATGAACATATTTGAGAAGGTAGATATATCAGACACTCTCACTTACAAATCATTTCTGAGTTATATTTTTCTTTTGTGTATTTTTCTTACATGATTGTGCAATATGTCATAAGAGATGAGTCTAGATTCTGAAACAATCCTATTCACGGCGGTGCTGTTCGCAATTTAACTTACTGCAGTTGATGGAGAAAATGCGCTTCAGAGTGAAAGGTCCCGAGTTCAATTCCAGTCATTGTTGAGGCAGCCAGTGTCAAAAATATAGTACATTTTTTGTTACTGTACATATATTTGTAAACTGTACATATACTGTATATATATTGCTTTGGGGTTTTCCCGGCTTCTTTCCTTGCGACACTTGAATATTACCCATTATCTATGAAAATATTTCCGTAAAATGCCTTACAATAGCCTATTGTTTTTAGATTGTCCACTCCATGTTGTGTCAAAAAATGTATGGGATTCATGTTGGCGCGGCCTTTTTTTTTTTTTTTTTTCTTCCAAAAATTAGTAGGACAGAATCTTTATGTTTTAATATTGTCAGCATCCATTTACCGTTGGCTTTTGCTTTGTACTCATATTAAATTGAAATTAAAAAGGAAATAATGTAGAATAGAGTTATTTTTGGTGCAGTTAGGAATTTTTTAATGTTCACTATATTTTGCCAGTAAATTGAATGTAATTGCAAGTTTGAGAAAATTCTAAACTCAACAAATTCTTTAGATATTTTGCTATTATTTAACATGACGCAGTACAATTTTTCTTAACACAGATTCATTACGAATAATTTTTTTTTTACGAATTCTACTTCCAGTTTCGAAATGCAGAGAACTTTCGAAGCTGAGGGTTAATTTTATTTTGTTATTTATTGAGAGTGAAATGTTTTTGAAATCTCTAATTGCCTTTAATCGACTACAGATTGAGTCCTAAGACAAACTTTTTAAGAATTAATTATAAGGTATATGTTTTGAAAAAGGCAATTGTGCGAATCGTATTTTAAATGGTATATTGTCTAAAATATACTTTAAAATTCACATACATTCGAAATAATTTACTCAAATCTTTATTCAAGAATTTTCATTAAATATTTTTCTAATATAAAATATATTTATGTTCTATATAGAACTGATCTAAAACACAGGTATCGTGTGTTCTACAAGTCACATGCTATGACATAGAGATAAAATCAGCTTTCAGTATACATTATGAAAATATTACTTTTTTCGAAAATTCTGCGTTAAAATAATACTTTTTTAACTCATTTTTTCCCGTTATCAATATCAGCAGTATTTAACTTTATTAGAGCCAAATGAATCTCAAGTATAAAGGAAATAAAAAAAAATTCCAATCATATCCATAAAAAAGTGTAATTTTTGGATTTTTTTTTTGTTGAATCACATTCTTTCACAAATTAGTAAAAAAATATACTGTTATCGTTGCGTGAATTAAATTTTTAGAAATGAATTAATTACATAAAAAAAGAAAGTTTTTATGATTACTTTTGTTTCTAGTTGTAAAGTATAAGGACTTTTATAATAGTAAAATATTTAATTGAAAGTTTCCACAAACGTAACTAGTCTGGTACGAGTATGAATTATTATATTGGTTTGTCAAAATAATTTTCTTAAAATAATCTTTTTAATTAATCATATGACACAAGATTAACTGGATATTAGAATTGTACTTTAAGAAGTCACTGGCACACAATCTAGCATTGTATCTGACAATATAATTAAGCACATTCTCTGTAACTGTGTTTCTGGATCCCGAAAAACTGCGGCTTGACTGTAGGTATTGCTGTCCAAGGTATTTCTAAAGACCATTTTATTGATTTGAAGCCTGAGTGTCCAATGGACTAAACAAATCGGCCAATTTTAAGAAGACATTTCCGAGCCGTTTTTACAACATGTAACATATTGTTTAAAAATAGCTCAAATATAAAGAGGCTTGATATGAATGCATTATGTCGTCGAATTTCGAACCTCTATCAACGTTAAATTGATGACATCTAGATTAATTTATATCTATGACATTTTAAATTATTTAAACCACAATGAGAATGATATACATTGCAAGAGAAATATCTAAATCCATAACATGATTTACGTTGATTTGAAACAGATACGTTGTCATGACTTTTTTTTAAAATTAACCTTAAATGAACTGCTTAATATCCACTGATTCCAAATCTTTGCAATCCTATTTTGTCATGCAACATGATACTACAAACTCAAAGTTTTCTGCGGAAGGATTATCAAACTACTCTTCATTTTAACCATTGGTAAGTTCAATTTCTCATCTTGAACATAAATAAATTTTGATTTCTTGGAATCTTTTTAAACTGTAAATCCTGTTTGAATCAGACCTCATGCGTAAAAAGTTGCACTAGAGCAGTGGTCGGTAACCTTGTCATTCAAAAGACAATCAAATCTAGACAATTTACAATAGAAATTTATTCAAAGAGCCATTAACATAATCTTTGCTTCAGTAGGATACATTATTACGGAATTAATTAGGATTAAAAGTACATTCATAAACTTGCCTTTGCTAAACTAGTCTTAATTTTACTAACAGTATTAAAATAAAACTTAGTGTCATGCTTATATAAACAATATTTATATAAAAATATTACTTGTAAAATCATATAAAAAGTATTCTTAAAAATAACTACATACCCCACTAATGTGAACATAAACCTTGAATATACTTAGAAAATAAGGGAAAGTCAGGTTAATACAATTTTTTATTTCCAAGTTCTCATCGATAAGCCGATTTCTGAATTTGCTCATGAAATTGTACATGCTTAAAAATGATTGATTACGTGAACGTGTAGACCCAAATGAGGAGAGAGTAACAAAAGCTAGTTTTATCAGATGATCATATGAGTCAGCAGTACTATTTCAAGGGTTAGAAATCAACATATCTTCCCTCTCCAGATCTTTTAAATCAGACAACTTGTATTCTAAACTTAGTTCACATTTATTTCTCTTCAATAGCTCTAAATCTGCATAAACAAGCATGGGCGCTCCGTGGCTGAGTGGTCAAAGCATCACTCCACTAATCGCTTGAGAGCGTAGGAGTGTGGGTTCGATTCCCACGGTGGCCCTGGGTGTTTTCTTCGTTATATTCTGTGGTTGTACATCTGTCATTGTGCTATTTGTCCTATTATCGACGAAGACTTACAAGCGGATCTCAAGAATCAAGCATACAAGTCTAAATATATGTAATGCAATAAATAAAATCAATCAAGCAACTTCATTTCTGCCAACATCAACCAATATTAAAGGATGGAAAATTAAGTTCCTCTAAGTTTTATTACAAAAACGAGCTGTTTCTGAAGTCTTTAAAACTGCTGAGGAAAGCTTTCTTCATTGGTGTTTTGAAATACCAAATGTCAATATTAAATTTACTTTCTCAGCAATATTTTAATATACATGGAAAGTGAATTGGGGTTTCTTTTTCAAAATCTTCAACAGAAAGCGACAATTTGTTTTCGAATGAAATTACTTTTTCTAACATCGAAAAAACTGTGTATCTTTTTCCTTGTAAATAGCTGATTAAGCTGGTTTAGAGATGAGAAGTGACATCCACACCATAAAATAAAATTTCTGGATTCACAGATAATTCGTTAGCTATGCATAGTGAACATTCTTCTTCCCTAGAAGAAATGCTTTAATTTCAGTAAAAAAAAAAAATAAGTATTTTGGAGTAGAACCATAAATAGGAATCTTTTATCAGGGGAGCAAAAGGCACTCGCAGTGCCGACCACTGCACTAGAGCGACAAACCAAACGATATTGCAAGTACAAACAATTGATTGAGATTCATTAAATTTGTTTGGTGTCAGTGGCAACAAATGTATTGATTTTTGGGAAATTAGCTCATCTTCAATTGAGTATCTCAAAATAACATTGATGGAAAGATGATCCAAGATTAAAATCCACAGAATGAGCTTACAAACGAAATACATTTATGACTGCTTTTGTTAAAAAAAAAAAAAAAAAAAAAGACGGAAATCATTAGCATTTGTATTTTGAATATGAAATACGGTAAATGAATACACCTGGGAAATAGTCAACATAAATAAGAATAATAATGATTATAACAAACTACATGTGTTACGCAATTTTCCATTCGAAAAAAAAACTTTTGATGTAGGCAAATTTTCGAGTTAAACATTTTATTGTTTAAACGATTATTAAATGCATTAACTATTATTAAATATCGTCAAAATTAAAATAGAATTGAAGTTTATTACAACAATCAGTAGAAATAAATCTTAAAGCTTTGACAAATTAAATGAATAACAATCTGCTTAGATTTTTTTATTTATGATTCCACAGTTTGGAATCCAATCTAATAAAAATGCGTAAATAAACTTCTCTGTTGGCACAATAATTTGTTAGGTACACGCAAGCATCCGATTAAAATTATTATTTTCCATCAATCGCTTGCTTTCAGCTTTTTTTAAAATCGTTTATTCTTCTTTCATCTTGTTGCAGGGCATTTACAATTTATTTTTATCGTATCTTGATGATACAATTCAGTTGAAAAGGATATCGAATAAATTTAAGGTTGCGTTGAGCTATCTATTGGTCGAGTCGTATAAAAGTGAAATGTTATACATCAACTTAATGAAAGCGATCTGTTTACCGCAGACTGAGCAAGGTTGAAAGAAGCGAGGATCGAATTATATGTTTATACTTTCAAATGTAATGCAATTTATTTTGCTTTGTAACTGAATATATCGGTTGACGTAAATGGATAAATGTGATTTCTGATCACTGTCGCGGTTATTCATCTATCGTAATCGAGCACTGTTGCAAAAATACATTTGGTGTCATTAACTTCACGTCGTATGCATTTTTATACAAAACCATGCCTTTGTTGCAAAAAATGTACTGATTTATCTTTACATTATGGCTTTAGAACTTTGTTTGGATGCATTGGAGATTTTGCTTCAATTCAAAATGATTACTTTTTGCTTGAATTTAATACAATAAAAATGCATTTTTTTATTATTAAATGAATGAAATTAGTGATAGTTATATCATTATTTTTAAATATTTATAATTAATCAAAGTCTAAATGTGTAATTGATTAATTAAATAAGAAACTAAGATGAATTATGAAGAATTTCAATTTGTGTATTTCATTTTTGCAAAATATGTAAATTCTTTCAGTTATTAATTACTTGTTTTAATCCTTTTGAGGAAAATTATTAGTGGAATAAATTCAATAAATTTATCATTATACAACATTCCTTAATCAATTCTTAGCATTGACGCTAATTGAAATCGCATTTCATTCCACGAAATTACAATCAAAGGGAATTCTCGGTGGAATTATAAATGTCTTATCGGACTTCATATCACTTAAAAAACCGTTTTACTATTTAAAGAGGTTATAAAATATAGAGACTGATTATCATTTGTTTTCAACATTGCGGAAATGTAAGGCGCACTCAATAGATGGCGCCACAAATGTTTTTCTGTTATTTTCTTCTAAATTCCGAATACTTGAATGAATATTTTAAGTAAGCTTATACAAGCTATTATTTACATTAAAGAATATTTTAAGTAAGCTTATACAAAAATACAATTAAATGAATTTTCAGTAACAGGCTATTTCCGAGAGAATTTACGAAATATAGATTCAATTATACAGCGAGATAGAAACATTTCAGTAATTAGTTTCTACATTTTTGTTTCTGATTCACTGTGGTTTTTCCGTGTTATTAATGTTAATGAATATTGTATTGATGGTGAATGGCATACAAATATAAATATAACAGTAAAGCAAGAATTTCTAGGCATAAATACCGTAATTTTTAATTCATAAATTATCATGAGTACCAAAAACTCAAATGATTCTATATAAAAAAAAATGCTATCGTAAAAAATAATTGATTGTTTACATAAGTAATATAAATAAGTTATACATACTTAATATAAAATACAAGTATAAAATTTGATGCTTATAAAGTAAAATATGTATCTTAAATTAAACTTAATAACTTAACCATAAATTACATTACACAGTCTTGAAAGCATTTAATTATAAAAAGTAAACAATATTTCATATTTAATTTAAAGCAAATTACTTTCCCAAATGCCATACGAATAACCGAGATGAAAAGGAAAAAAATTGTAACCAAGTTGTCTATATGTGTGCTATTTTTTTAACAAAATATTGGATAGAAATTACGTACGAAAAATGTATTATGATTATTTTTTTTACTAAACTAATTATTTTCGTTGTAAAATTATTTCATTTTAGTTTTGTTAATATTATTTTATTAATTGTTAAATATTTATTAATTTAATATTATTTGTAAATTAACTTGAACTTAAAAAAAGGAAGTGATTTTAATAACAATTAAAAAGTAACCACCTTAAAAAGCTTAAAAAATGAAATTAAAAAATAATTATTTTAATTTTTAAATTTTAATCAAGATTTTATACAGAGCAAGAAACCAGTATGAATAGCATGACATATTTTTGCTTTTGCTCATAAAACTTTTTAGAGAAAAATGTTTATTTAAATAATAATATAATTTGCAAGGCTTACAATTTAATTCAATATTTTAATTATTTTGGCTTAGAAATAAGTCATTTTCAAACCAAAAGTTTCAGCCAACTAGTAACATTTTCAAGCCAACTGAGACACACCTAGAATAAATTATAAAATTTTCTCTTTATAAATTCTAATCTTATTAAGTTAGTTCCAAAATTTTGATTTAACTATTTGGTAATCATTCAATAAAATCTCAAATCAGTAAAAATAAATTTGCTTTAGTTATTTTGTCCGAAAAAAAATTTAAACTATTTATAATAACTTTCATATTATATTTAAAAAATAAATAAAATTGTCAGAAAAAAAATTTTTTTATAAATTTTTTTAAATATAAAACCTAAGAAACATGAGATTGTATTTCAAATTCAACCTTTTCAATTGAATAAAATTTTATTTTTTAATCATTTCAATGGAATTGCACAGATTAATAAGTTCGTACATTACTTACAAATGACTTAATATTTACGAGCCTTAAGCTGACACACACATTATGGACATATCTTAATTGCAGACAGGGTCTGAATTAGCATAATTTTGGACCTGGGGCAAAAGTTTCTTTGGGGACCCCCTTTGCTCCAAAACAACAAACTTTCTATTTAATTTGGAAAATGATTCTATTCGATTGACAACGTAAAGCAAATTTTCCATTCGATTTGGAGGCCCCTCTGACGTGGGGCCCCCGAGGCAACTGCCCCATATGCTCCTGTCTTGGCCACGCTCTGATTACAGCATTGCATTCGTAGGTTACAAATTAGTACTACTTTATGATTAACGATTCATCTAAAAATGCTTTGATGAACTATCCAATTTTATCTCTGGTTTCATATCTCAGAAATTTCTTTAAACTGGAAATAAAAAGTTTTATAAATAATCATATTGAATATAGTGTATGACAAAATAAACCAGCGTGCTTTTGCCCTATGACCGAATTCTTAACTCAATCCATCTGCAGTCTGTTCTATAAAGTTAGCAAATGCTGTGAAATTATTTGCAAAAATGCGTTAGCGGGCCATGTCATTCAAATCTGTACCAAACGTCGCAATCTGACATGCATCTATCAAAAGTGATTTGTGGCAAAACCAAAAAAATCGTGATGCAGTTACTCAAATTGATTAATTGCCTGTTCGTTTATCCAGGGATATGCTCATCCAAGTCTGTCAAATGCACAAAATACTTCAGTTTAGAGTCGAATGTAGGCTACATTCATTTCCGTAAATATAATACTGAATGTTAAATATCTTGCTATGGAATATATCGGCAAGCATGTGTATCAAAAAGATCGCAATTAATTACTCTAAGTATTGATTGATTTATGGTTTGTAAGAAAATTTATTATCTCGTTTATTCTTTTATTTTGGTGTCTTCTGCTTCATAATGAGAACGAGGTTTCAATCTTGATTTACAAATTGTGTCGCATTTCAGTCTAATGAAAGATCCATGAAATACATTCATACGAAATGTGAATTTTTTGAGCTGATAAAGTATCTTTTTTTAATTGCTGTTTAGTTTATTTGACTGAATGCATCGTTAATATGAAATCAAATAAACTGAATCATGTTTTCAATTTTATTAAATTAAAAAAAAAAAACATTTCATACAAATGCAGATACTGTAGTTACGAAACTGTACCATCAAAAATTTTGATAGTTAATTTTGATGAAATATTTTATTTTTTGACTGAATTTTCTTATTCATTTCTTAATAATAATAACCGAATGTTTTGATCATATATTAACTAACATATTTTTCGTACATTATTTATTAATATATCATCCTGGTCGCAAAATAAAATCCAGTTACTCAAAATTGAAAAAAAATAAATAAATAAATAAATAATAACCGATTTCATCATACTGAATTTTTTAAAATTCTAGTGTTCTATTGTTTATCTCTCATTTCTTCATTTACATTTATTAAAATGTTAAAGAATTTACTATTTCCTAAATTAATAAAAATGAGTTATTTATTTTCAACATATTAAATATTCTCATTTATTTTCTGATAAAGTTAGAGGATATGAATATGTAAATGATATCCGGAATTCTTACTGTTACAATTTTTTGTAGATTCAACAAAACATTCACAGAATTTTGATGATTTTGTTATCGGTTTTATTGAATTAAATAAATAACAGAAATACATATTTTTTATCAGCATGTTTATTTTCGATTTGTGTTGGACTCTTGAAAGAATTTTAAAAAAATCATTAAAAAATACTTCAATATAAATACTTCAATAAAAAAATCATTAAAAAATGGTTACAATATAAAGAACACCACTTAAGGACTAATTTCTTAACGTATTTTTTTATTTACTTCTTCAAAACGATAGCTAATCTTAAGAAAGAATTTTTTTTATTAAAAAAAGAACCAATCTTCGTTATTGAAGCTGAGAAATGACTCGAAAGATTTAAGAAATCACCTAAAGCATATCATCCAGCAAGTTTAAGACTTCTTGATAAAAAAAAATAAAATTAAAAAAAAAAGCGAATTTTAAATGTCAAATAGAAATGAGTTACTCTTTGGAATTTACATGGAAAGAGACAACTATTATCTCCAACAAAAATCGCTCAATAAAAAATTCTTGTTTCGAACTTTCCGTGGAATGAAAATTGAATTTTATAACTCTCATAAAATGTTACAAAGTTTCAAGTTAACAGCAGGTTTCTAAAACGTGCTTGAATTTTAAAAAAGCATGTTTTATTTCATTTTTTTTTGAGAATGCAAATTAATGAAAGAGAGGAGAAAATGGTAGTAAAAGTACTCTGCCAAAAGAAAGGACTCCAAATTTTCGATGTTGGTAAAAAGAACCGTGAGAACCACCGATTCTTTATCTGCCTCGTTGACGGGTAGGCAGGGGATGGAAGTAAACATCCCTCCCTCCCCCATCACTCCCACCAAATTTAATGCCACTGCTTGAGCTATTTTTGGAACACCATCCACGTTCAGGAGGTTTGTTGTTGGAAAGTGGTTCTGGTTTTTGGCTATCTTCCTGCCTTAGCAAGCTAGCGTGTGCCAGTGTTTTGTTTGCTATTTTTTGGTCTCCCTCGGGGGTTGAGGTGATCGGCGTGAGGTCAATGGAACCATTAGAATTTGCTTCAAAATTGTTTTGCTGTAGCGAAATGAGGGGCTTCTAAAATCCCTGAAAAGACTGACAAAGTAGCATATGCATAATAACTTTGTAGGGTTAACGTGTGCAAAAAGATTGCTAAACATATAAAAGGCATAAAAACTGGTAGACATACTAATCTAACTTTAATGTGAAGTAAAATACTTCAGAGAAAAATATTTAATTCATTAATTTTCTTAGGAATTTAGCTATAGCATCCGATTTATATATTTTTTTATTAAAAATGAAATAGTATATGATGTATCATTTTCAGTCATATCCTCAACAAATACAACATAATTTTCAGCAAAAAATTTTATGAATTAAAAATTAATGAGGCAGTTTATAAATTTTAAATGTTAATTTAAAGCGATTAAATATTTTTCTCTGAAGTATTTTACTTCACATTAAAGTAATTTGAAAGTTAAAAAGAAAAATAATAATTATTCATATTGCAAACAGATTGATTAGTAAGATGATGTAATTAACTTGTAAGTTATTAAAGAATATAAAACGCCTTGTCAAAAGATATAAAACCAACGAGAAAGTGACACTGCTTTGAAAATAATTTAAAAAAAATAAAATTCTCTTAACAATAATAAAAAAATAAACAGTTGATAAAAGTTCTAAAGAATAATAAATAGAATTAAGAAATATTTAACTCGTATAAATTACTTTTCCGTTGAAACAAAAGGTGGAAATACTAACTTCAAATTTCACAATCGTCCTAGATATACATGGCTCACAAAAATTGGGGGTGTACGTAGAATGAATGAAATTCCACAAATAGTTACATCGATAACTAACATCAAATGAAACAACCATAAATCAAAACTCGGAAAAGCTAAAAAAAATATATGCAACACAGTGTTCATAAATACAAAAATCGTGCTTAACAAAAGGTGTTTTTTTCCATTGCTTTAATTATTAATATCATTTCCCCAATTTTTATTAATTTTTTTATAGAAGAGGTGAGTGATGACTTGATTCACCAAAATCCATTGTTTGTCGTATAATCGAGAGACTTGAAACAGGTTCGGCTCAAAAAAAGATAGCGAATGGTTGCTATTGGAGTGTCAGTGAGCATAATTCCAAGACTGTGAAATCAATATCAAGAGATAGTGAATATTAAGTGTCGATCAGGACAACATTGCTATAGCAAATGTTGACTGATGGATTATGTTGTTAACATTATTCTCTTTCGCTTAATAATCTAAATCATAATAATAATGCACTAATTCACTCTTGAAGAATGAAGCTGCACGAACGCATTGAAATCAAGGACCGCGTTGCTCTTCAATGGATCCCGAGCCACTGCGATGTTTCTGGAAATGAGCAAGCAGACAGACTTGCGAAAGCTGGTTCCCTTATGATCCAGCCAAATCCCCCTTTGCCTTTGCGTAACATCAAAAGTGTATAATCCTTAGTAAAATAAAGGATGGCAGAGTTTCCCTTTATGCTGATACGGCTATGGACAGGCAGTGGAAAACTCTACTTGATGGGAACAATAAAATCTCTGGCTCCTCACCATGAGCTGTTGGTGTCGCTTGTTTCCGGATGACAACTGGACATGACAATCTACAAAGGCATCTGCATCGAATAGGTGTAATGGACTCTGCTCGTTGTCTATTGTGCAATCATGGTGATATGGATGCTGTTCACCTCAAGAGCTGCCCTGAAGTTTTAAAGTTTATGACTGACAACTTTTTTGAGGTTACTTAAGGACTTTACTCTTGTTTTTATACTTGTTCATCTTTTTATTGGGCTGCTCGTCGATTAATAGCCGAGATGCCAAGTACGGGCGTAGGATAAAAAATGTTAACATCTCGTCAAAATAGAGCAATATGATTTCGCTAGACAACAGGTGAAATTAAAGCTAAATAAGCTAAGTTTCGAGAAGTGGTCTCCTTAAAATTTGGCCAATAATCTTTATTTAGTGGATTTCAAGATGCATTGTGAACTTAAAGAAGTACACTTCTGAGCATCAAGTTTGGATCTAAAAGGGTTTAAGTCAAGTGTTGTTCCTTGACGAGTTCTGATTATGTTTGGAATGTGACCCCATGAAAATTTTGGCATATAATTTGAAATATCCCATAGAATCCTCTGCATAAGGCATTTTCAGTAAGAAACAGAACATAAGACGGCTAACCACACAAGAAGAAAATCATATCTACTCCTTAAGATTCAATTAATTCAATTATCTAGGCTACAGTTTTAACTATTCTTCAAATGAAATGCTTTTCAAAAATTATCTTTGCCTCCCGTTGCTTTACCAAACAACTGTGTTGATTACTTCTGTCTCTTTTTATAAGTTAGATTACTGATAATAATTATTTAATCAAATAAGTTAATTAGGTTCAACTAGTTAAAAATTACTGAATTCAAAAAAGTAATGTAATATACATAAAAAAGGGATCATTTATAAGTGTTCTAGTTCATAATCATTTACAAACTTTAATTTTACCATCAATTGTTTTAGCGTGATATTTTCATGGTATAAAATATATATATTCGTATTAACTCAGTTACGATTAATTCGCTATATTACGTATGCATTATAAGCAAACATTTTGCTCGATGTAGTTGTCGTGATAAAATTATCTTGAAGTTTTATAATTTTGTAGCATCACATTTTTTATCACTTATTTTAAGAAACTACTTGCCTATAGACCCATGGTACTGTTTCCTATTATGTGATTAAGTTCAGAAATCATATATTAAGATTTTTGAGCTACATTATAATATGATTTATTATATATATTACTATTGAAAACATGTGTTACTTATACAAGAGTATTTCTTATAAGTTGGGGAGTTATAACTTAGTATGCAGAATTATTTATAATTGGTATAATCCTTAGTGACTTATTAATTTATTGTGTAATTATTTTTTGCTTCTTTTATTAAAAAAAAGCACTGTTATTTTGTAGGTTTTGCTTAAACAGTAAATATATCCGTATTAATTTTTTTTCTTATTTGTTGGATCTCTTGGTTAAGAGCATTTAAGGTTACGTATACAATAAAATACTATTAAGCTTGATATGCATATCTACAGCCTAAGTTAGGAAGCTCTACCTTTTTTTTAAAAACTGTAACTAATATGCTTTGTTCAAACATAATAAATTTCCATTTAATGAAATCACATTTTTGTCCTTTGCCACAATAAGAAAAACCTATAAATGTTCCATTTCATTTCTATCATTTGCTTCAATTGCTTTTGTTACCTTCACTCTCAAATGCAGGTTAAAACTATTGTTCAATACTTTAGTAGTTGGGCGAAAAACACATCGTACAGGGTAACAGAAATAGAGGGAAGCTACAGTAGAACACACCATAAAATTCACTCTCTATCTCATTAAAAAAGGTGAACCCTGCACACAGAGTCCACAGCGTTTAGTTACATAATCCGATGGTTTGTCCTCGGGAATCTTGTTACCCCATCTTTTTGTTCATTTGCATTCGTTCCGGACCAATTAAATCCTACGTCGAATAGCAAACGACTCACGGTTGCCAAACAACTCAACTCGTGTTGTTATCCTGCGTTCCCTTGAACCGACCTCACCGGTCACTTTTTCCATTTGACCCTTTTCGTTTCTCTGTCTCTCACTGACCCCGTTACCACCATCATTTGCTTTCACTAACCTGGTTGGGATGATAGTTTGCGATCATCCCGATTTCATAATTTTTATACGAGTTTTTTTTTGTGAATTTCGATTCTCCAAATCATTCTGACCTTTGGCTAAAGTTTTTGCTGTAATGTTGACTTGGTGAAATTAAGTAGGATAGAAATGTGTTGAAAAATGATTAGATGTTGGCACTTTTTGTAAGCTGTTTTGTTTGGATCTGGCAATTGAATTTTTTTTATTTTGTTTCTTTGCGATTAGAAATATTAAGATGATTACTTTATCTTATAAACCGATACTATTGACCTATCTTTATTAATGAAGTGTTCGATACAGCATAAACGTAGACTTAAAAAGTTTAAAACTTAAATATTTTTCTACACTTTTATAAGTTTTTCCAATTTTTTTTGTAGAAACTACCTCACTGGGGTCAAGGATCTTCACACTTTAGAATTCAAAGGCTGTTGGGAAAATCGGGCATTTTTTTACTATTAATCCTACAATTAGTCCTTTGATTGAGATTCAGTTTGTCTTGGTAAAAGTCTCTTCTAATATGGATCGAAGACTCAACGTTTTCTTTTTTGGAATTGCCCTTTTTGGAGTGGGGAGTCCCCGGTTCAATTTCAATCCCTGTTGAACAATGGAGGTTTTGTTTATTCTTTCTGCTCGCTCATCTGTCGGGCATATGCTTGAGAGTCATCCGAGTTTTCTTTTTGGGACATGTGAATACGGTCCAAACATCTATGAAAATTCCTTCTAGAAGGCACTATTGCGTGCATGTTAAAATGTTTTGCAATGACTTTTATCTGTTCTAATTTTTTTATATATGTGTGGAACATTTTAGAAATTTAATTCTAAGATATTGTTTCGACATGAGATAGATTTAGTGTTTTATGTTTAAATATATGTAAAAATAGGCGAGAAGCTTTAATTGGCCGATGAATACCGTATAATTTCAGTATAAATTTTTCATAGAGCGCAATCTTTTCAGTGTAAATCTAAGATTGCAAAACTACAAATCAACCAAAAATTGGATCATCTGAATAATAAAACGTTATCAATTCTAGGAATAACTTTTATCGAGAATAACTAATTGTGAGCTTTTATTGACAAAATAAGTATTACTGTTATTTTAAATGGTGATTTGTTTTCATTGGTTCTAAGGTCTTTACTGAAGTTCTGTATTTATCCAAAAATATGCCAAACTCAAAATTGTGTTGTGTCGGAAAAATAAGAACTTCTAGACTTTTAGAACTTTTTCACCTTTCAATTTTTTTTAACATTCATTCTCACTGCATGATTACATTTTATAAATTCTTTCACATTCTTCTCCTGGTATTAAATTTATAATTTAATTTAAGACAAACTTAAACGAGTTGGCAGCCGAATTGTCAATGATCTGCCATCAGATCAACAGTTCCTGGTTCAACTTCCACTTCAGATATAAATGTTTTCAGTGGTTCAGAATCCATTTTAGTTGTTGGTACCAACTGAATTAGCCTTTATGCTTCAAAAATTGACAAGCAAATGGAACTCAATACTTATTAATAGGTTTATCAAAACACTGCGGGTAATGGACATTTTATAGATTAGTTGCTTTGTTATCTTATAAAGAAATTTAATCGCTAATAGTCATAACT
This sequence comes from Latrodectus hesperus, assembly GCA_037975125.1. Taxonomy (NCBI): domain Eukaryota; kingdom Metazoa; phylum Arthropoda; class Arachnida; order Araneae; family Theridiidae; genus Latrodectus; species Latrodectus hesperus. Next base: position 36,982,856 of record CM075857.1, on the reverse strand, counting down.
CTTGGAGTTCCAGACAAAAAGTAGCATGTGACGAGATCACTATAGTTGTTTATTTTCAAATGTATTATGTTATTAATGTAAAAATTTCTGACATGACACTGAACTACATTCGACAGAACACTCAAATATCTGATTATCATTGCTTTAATATAACATTAGTCAAAACAACGCACATAGCAGTTGTTATTTCATTAATAAAACAAACAGATGGATGAAAATGGGTTTTTTGCCAGTTGGAATTCCATTATTAATATCTCATTCTTTTTTTTTTCAAGCTCATAAACAAGAATGGCATTTAAACATGGCGTCAGTCGCCACCAGTCATAACTCTCGGGCTCCCAGACAAGAAGTAACATACAAAAGAGTGCTCTTAAGTTGTTTGTTTGTGACCGTAACGTATCGTAACAACACATGGCCAGTCTCGGATTTAAATCAAGTGAAGATCGGACCTAAAGGGTTGAACAATCCGTGGAGCATCTGGAAGCTATTCAGAAGCGCTCTTCGTGCTCCTAAATGAAAGTCGTGGGAATCGGAGTGACATAACAGGAGCCATCTGTTAACGGTGGAAAGTAGGGGGTGGTCGTGGGAGGGTGCGCATGAGAGTCGGGAGACGGACCCCCTCATCCGTCTCCAATTACCTACCGCAATAATCTCACACCCTCCTTTGATGCTACAGCATCCTACGCATCATCTTCTTCCCAGTCACTCCCCCCCCCTCCCGTTATCTCACCACCGACCCTCAGTTGGGATTCGAAAATTGGAAACTTCCCCTCATTCATTAGTGCCTTTCGTTAGTTTTTCTGTTTGATGGATGAGAATAATCAGCATCCGTAATTTCAAAGAGCGGCACTGAATATGGATTTAGTTTTTATAAATTATGATGTCACAATTTTGATTTATTCCGTTGAGTTAAAGAGATTTTAGTCTGTGCTATAACGCGACTGACAACGATGGGATTATAAGCGACTTTTGCGCCATCCAGGGACGGATTAATCTACTGCAGGGTCTCAAGTATTTTTGTCTCCCGTGCCTCTACACAAGAGTGGTATATGACTTTTACGAGAGATTTCTAATTTTTATTAGATTGATCATTTTTGCTAGTTATTATAATAAATCAGACATTTATAATAATAACTAGCAAAAATAATCACTTTTTTTATTAGTTGTTTCCACGCTTAGTATAATCATCCGAGTATTCTTCAGTAAACGTTGTTCGTTTGATCGAGAATATCTTGCAAATATACCAAATTACTTTACTTTTTGGACTGCAAATTACATAATTATATACACATTCAACATTTTTTTTATCAATTACTTGATAGCGAATAAAAAGTTTTCTTGAATAGCTGAGTTCAAAAAAAAAAATTGTTTTCTATTTTTTGTTACTACATTTTTAATGATATGTGTTGTAAATGAAATATTTATTAATGATTAATTTTTAAAAAATAGTATAAATCTGTTATTAAATTTAAAAACGGCAAAAAATGTGCGTATTTTCTGAAATTAAAAAGTATCATAAGTAAGTGTTAGGTGTATATTCAATATTTTGAATTTCTTCTTAATCGCATTTATTTTTTGAAACTTTACAGTATATGGTACACTTGTTCTCTCTGTTTTACACTTCCATTATTATTTTAATTTCATAGTTTTCTGTCATATTTGCATATGCTCCCTCATTTCCGGAAAATCATAAAATTCTTTTTTCTTTTAATAATCTTTTCTACAAAATGAATTTATTCATCCATACTATCTATTTTTGTATTAACATATCCTATTTAAACAGACATTTTTCGCTCATTTGTGTCTTCCGGCATTTTCTTTTTTGTGTCTCGTTTTTTTTCACGTCGCTTTAAGAGTGATGATATTTCATTTTATTTTTTTACAGTTTATTATAAAAAAAAGATTGGGTCCCTGCGCATGTTAACATCGAGGGAAATGAACAGGCGGACTCCCTCGCCAAGAAGGCTAGAAATATCAATCCCCCTCCCACGACTACCACTTGCTTCGATGCAAACGCCGTCTCAAGGCACCAGCTCTGCGAGGGACTACGGAAAAAAATAGCGCCTACCAGAGCTTAATCCTGACCGTGGTATACCCTGTACCATCAGCAGAATGCGGACTGGGCACATGAAGGGTATGAAAATCATGCCCGACGGATCTAGAACATACGCAGAATGCAGGCACGGCACAGGAGTTCAGCTGGATCCGAGGCATCTCTTCAACTGCATCTCTGTTGCCTCGACCCTCTTCAGCATCGACCCCAACTGCTGCCATGACACCCTCTATACGGAAAAAGCTGAAGATGTGGCCAGGACAGTGCTCCATGCATTTGGTCCCATATGACTTGTCTTTTTTTATACCTTTTTTTTTTTTGCACTTGTCATACGACAACAATAACAGCAACACAGGAAAGATACTTTAACTTGCTAATTACTGCCAGAGAAATTTAATATTTATATCTTCTCTCTGGTCTTGTCATGGTTAATGTTTTCACAAGACTTTATCCTACCAAGTCAACACTCCCTATATCAGGTATCAGCTTGTTAACAAAATTTTGTTCATAAGCCATTTATGTCAGTATATCGTAATAAAAAAATCCTGCAGATGTAGATTCAATTTAAATTGAGATATGTATAAAACTTTAATTAATTTTTTTTAATTAAAATGAAACTTTTATTGTATTTGAATATTTTTTCAAACTGGAGTTTTTGACCGAGTTCCTCGGAGAACCGAGCCAAATATATTAGTCTCTATGTGATATGGTCTATTCTTCATGCCATCTCTAAGTCATAAAAATATAAATTGGATTGAAAATTGTACAGTCTATATATTGTTGTCAAGCGTGAGTGTACTTTTTTGTTTACCATGCAGCTGATAATCGATTCCAATGAAATAGAATATATCAGAAAATATATGTTATTTAAGTTCGGATTTATTACTTTTTGATCAGCATACATTAATTATCTCATTGTACTCCGCTACGTTACATACATTTATTACCATTAATTTTAATCTTTACTTTTATAGCAACTTATTAAATAAGACTACAACCCTTATGAAATGAAAAGAAAACATCTTTTTAAATATAATAATTGGCATTGCTCGAGAAAAGGAAAATCAAATATCCAGTTCTGGTAATTTCTACATTAAAATTTTGAGAATTAATTAATCGTATTCATATTATTCAATTTTAACTGTACTATTATTTATAATTTTTTTCTATTATAGGAATGGAGAATATCTAGAAAATTCGTGAACTTCTTGAATCCATGTAATCATTGTATGTAAATGGTGCTAAAATGTGTGTGTTCTTGAGAAGCAATTTTTTTTAAATAAACAACTATTTAATTATAAAGAAAAGACAAAATTTATCTAAAAAAACTGAAATAAATTCTGGTTTTTAATTACATTTTATGTTTGTTTTCTTCACTTTCATCTGCATTCGATATTTATGTAAAAAAATAATTTTATTAATAATATCATCAGAAATGGCGTACTTGTAATCGTTTCTTATCTCATTTTTAAGTGGATAGAACAAGATAAAATTTAAAGAGCATAAAAAAGCTGACATTTAACTATTATAATTTATCATTATCCTATTTTATGTTTTTCATACAACCCGTGCTGCTATATGCAAGCGAAACGTGGACATTAAATGTTGATATACAGCTAATCCTGGAAGCCTTTGAAAGGAAGGTATTAAGAACTATCTATGGGCCTGTACAGGAACAGGGTTGCTGACGAACCGGATATAATTTTGAATTGTATAGGCTGTATAACCAGCCCCAGATTACCCGGGTTATCAGAAGCAACAGGCTAAGATGGCTTGGCCATGTCCGGAGAAGCCGGAAAAAAACAACCCCACTAGAATATCAACGTTTAAGAACCCCGAAGGATCCCGTGCCCGAGGAAGACCACCAACAAGATGGCTCGTTGACACTGAAAATGACCTCAAGATACTGAAAGTTAGGAACTGGCAAAGTGTTGCTCTGGACAGACTGGGCTGGAAAAGGCGTGCTGTTGAGGCAGCTAAGACCAGTAATAGGTTGTTACGCTGTTAAAGAAGAAGAGAATTTTATGTTTTGTAAAATTATTCATTGAAACTTTTATTGAACATACTTTTGTCACATACCTGATTAACATTAAGTGCATCAATTTTCCTGAGGCAATAAGTCCAAACATATCTGTAACAAAACAAAGTATTCCTAATCATTTAATGTGTTAATGTTTTATTTTACTAATTAATGACTAATTTACGTGAATATATATGAAATTATTAATATAATCTTTATTAGTCATGTACTCTTTCCATTCTACAAAATAAATAGAAATAATTTCATTCGTAGTATAAGTACAGAATTACTATTCTTATAATTTTAGTTGAAATTTTTCCATATCTAAGAAATTATTCAATTTTAAGATGCCGTATAATCCACGATGACAAATTCTGAGTTAAGTGATTTTTTGGCGGATTTCCTTTTGTATCTAGCAATCTGGTTTTTATTACGTCATAGATATGGAGACCCATAAAAATTATGCAGAAAATTCTATTTTGGCAGTCCTAGTGTTTACGTCATCGCACACGTCACAATACGTCAACTTGTCAACGTTTCTTCATCGCCAAAAAAAATTCACAATTTGCAATCCTGGATTATACGGCATCTGTACCTTTTAAGAAATAAGCACAAACAAAAATTTGGTTATTTTGGTTTATATCGTGTCCATATGCATACTCAAGCCGAAAGATATCCAATTTTTTAATTAATTTTTAAATGAAAATATATTTTTCACATCTGTTTATGGATATTTGATGGAGTAAAATTTCTGCCAGGATTATTTAACTGTGAACCACAAATAGAATTAACATCTATTTTTTAAACTAAGGTTTCCTCTTTCATCACAAAGAGATTTTCCAAATAAAAGTCTCTAACATTAAGTCGTAGCTGCTCAAGTAACAGACAGAGTGATAAATCGTTGTTCTTTTATTTCACCCATCAACAGCAAAACGTAAAAAAAAAATTTTTTGATTGAAAACCGAGAGCGCACTCTTTCGGAGGATTATGAATTTATCTAGTGAGTGTAGATGGTTGCAGATTAGGAGCCTCCTTGGACATTGTCTTCAGAACAAGATATTATTTCTGAAGACCCAAAGAATGGCCTCTTCTTTCTCTCGAGTTTTTATCTCAACTTCCCTTAAGTCTGGGTGGGCTTGAAGTGGGAAGAGGCCATCTAGCAAATGAGGAACGCTCGAGGGTGGACTTGTAAAATGAGTCATTTGTTGGAGATGGCAAAGGGATCATGACTTAATGATCTAGGGATATTGTAGAAAAGGAACATCACTGCATTGCGAAACTCTTATTAAGAGCGCTCATATTTCAAATATAAACTTTGTACTAGAACTAAATGGTTCACATTGTTTCAAATACTTCTAAATAAATGCTACAATGTTACAAGACGAGTACAATTCTTTCAAAGGGATTATTCAGGTTTTGCATTAGATGAATGAAACAAAATGCAAATAAAGCAAATAATAATAAAATAAATGTGAACTAAAAGAAATATATCTTTTATAAAATATTATCGCATATGATATTTATCAGAGTTTTTATTTAATATACAAAATATTAAGCTATTCCTGGCCATTCAAGCCAAAATGGCTGCTTAGCGCTTTGGCATCCGATTCAACAACTCGTGGGTTCGAATTCCACCTTGGTGTTTGTAGTGGCTCGGAATCCTTTGTAAACTGAGATCCCGGCCTAATAAGAACACGTTTTGCAAAACAGTGAACTCTGAACTACAAACTAAGTTCTGGCCATTCAAGCTATCTAATTTCACTTTGACTCATGATAAACGAGATACCATTTTAGAACGTGAGATCATTTTCCATCATTTCAAGAGAACTATTGCACAGGAGTTACGGATAATCATACTGTATCACCACTTCCTTCTATTTCAAGATATTAAGTTCTACAGCAGAGTTTTAAAAGAAGGGATAATTTATTCAGTTGCACTTCGGTGTACATTCTTAACGACTTAAAATGCGAAATAATATGCATATATTTGGAAATAAGTAACCAATATATATGCGGGATTTTCAATTCTTGATAAATACTTTTTTCCATTAATCAATCTTACATATTGTTACCAGAATTTACGTTTCACTATATTTTAAATACAAGCAATTATGTTTTAGTCTCTAGCCTCATTACCTCTTGTACCTAAAATCTAAAAGAACCTGTAGAGTTGATTCATAAAGTACATGATCCTGAAACAGAGTGGCTCAGAAACAATAGAAAAAGGAAACAAATCAAACGGCTACAGTGTAAGTCTTGAAAATCTGATATAAACGTATCAAAATTAATTACAAATGTTAAAGACATATGGTGTTGCATAGCTGTATTTTACATTTGATTACGGATAAGGGAACTGAGATTATTCCGTTGCATCACTTATTGGAAGCATTGATTTTTAATGTATGGCGTTATCATTATATATATATATATATGTCTTAATTTTTTCAACGAATCATAATTTTGTTGAATTCATGTTCCATGGAATATTCATGCATGTTTCTATCTATTCTCGATTTGAATGAATTGGAGGATGTTTATATGTATGTGCGAGTATGTGTAAGAATACAAGAGTAATAATTACGGTCACCTTTTGAAATTCAAAGGAAAGAAATAGGAATTTTGGAATCTTGCACTTTCATTTTACACTTTGTACAACAAATTACTAAGGAAAATTATCATATATATATATATATATATATATATATATATATATATATATATATATATATATATATATATATATATATATATATATATATATATATATATAAAATCTTTTGATTTAACAAAATTTAAAATCAGTTTTTTTTATTGCAAATGTATACAATAATTTAAAAAATAATTATTTGCATGGTCAAAACTGTTTATTTTGTGATGATAAATCTTTTCAAAATACTAATTCTAATCATTTTAGGAGATCTTCCTTGATAGTACGTGAAGAATCTTTATTTTCCAATATATGCAGAGCAAGAATTTTAATTTGGATATTTCAATATGATACATTTAAATAAAAAAATTCATAAAATTGCCAGTTGTTTATCATACATTTCTGTGTGTGAACTCTTTCTTTCTATCTGTATATATATAGTTTAAGCAAAGCAAATAATTGAAGTCCTATATTTTAAATAATTTTTACCAGTCAGAAAAGCAAGCCTGTCGAATACATAATTTTGTATTCCAAAGCAAATTGCTAGTGAGTAAAGACAGCTAACTCCCCTTGGCTATATTAAGTATGCATTTAAATAAATCGACAGCTTGTTTCTCGATTGTAATGGCATTTCGTCCTCATTCTCAACTTGTATTGTATGGCTGAACTTTAATTACCTTATTATCGCTTCCTTTTATTGAATAATGATTAGCTATTACACAGATATTTTTATTGGAAAGGTGTCTCCTCTCCGAATTGTTAACACTGTATTGTGTTCTTCATTTGAATAACATGAATAATGCAGTAGTCTTAACGCTGAAAACTAACACTTTTTTTTTTCCGCCAAGATTTGACGACTTGACGTGGATTGACGCATTGAATTGTTACTTGATCCATTATGTAGAATACTCTATACGAAATTAATGGAACATTAAATTTAATGTCTTTGGAGTGAATAATGCTCAAAACTATATATATTCTTTTTATTTTCATATATGGAATGTTATAAACCTTATTTTTAGTAATACATATAAGCAAGTGATGTATGCTCAATATAATGAAGTACAAGTTAAAATAAAAAGATAGAAAGAATTCTATGGTTAAAAAAAGGGTTCGTGCATAACTTTTATTTATCACTAGATGGCGCTGATGCCTTGCAAAAATATAAATTACTCTAATAATTTTAGTTACACACTAAGTGAACCATTTTTATATGTTACTTATGACACTTGAACAGGCCAAGCTCGCTAGGCTTTGGCTGTGCGAATCTAAGTCAATAGGGAGCGTCTTTCGTTTTAATCAGAGCACCACGAAGGTGAAAGTACGTCTTTGCTCTTTATATTCTCCGATAGATGGCACCACCAGAGGATCCACTTCCTCAATTTTGACATTGATCTGGAGGGGGAAGAAATTTTCTCCAGACCATTACACCCACGATATCTGCTGAACGACCGACCACGGGACTTTCGATCCCACAAATTTAACGAACACGTGTAGCACCACGTGTAACACGTGTAGCACGTGTAGCGATGGATCTTTGGCGGCATTGGGAATCGAATTCTGTCCTTCAGGACGGAAGCACATTGGCCTAACCATTAAGCTACCATGGTCCTACTATGTTTTAAAGTGTAATTAATTTTTTATGCTTTTGTGAACGTAAATCCCAGGAAACATTAAGTTCCGAGTTACTTAACGTATTTGCCACCAAAGTGGGAACTAAAGATGTTTAACTGGCTTCAACGTGGCCTAGGATAGGACAACGGTTCTCAGAATGAAGACTTCCAGATCCGACCCCAGCCTTAGTTTAAAAACGGGAGATAGATATTGCACTCCTGTCTTCTGCATGCACGTTTGTCTGAATGTGTGCTTAGAAATTTTCCGGGTTTTCTCCCTTGCGATACACGAATACAACCTACAGTCTATGAAATATCCTCCCAAAAGGCAATTTAGGAGGTGAACATTAAAATGCCTTCAGGTCGTTAGACTCTCACGTGATGTCAAAGATGCTTAACTGAAAAGTGGTAAGACAGTGGTATGCACAGAGGGAAAGGTATCTAGTTCCACCTCAACTTTTATTCAGCAAAAGCTGATGGATGTTTGACTTCTACTAACACATCTGTAAAGATAGATGCTTCGGAATACGAATATGGTAGTGATACCAGAATATAGCTTACTATCTTGGAAAAAATCTTTCCGAAAGATAGCTTAAGCGGTAGATATTAAAAATGCCTTAAAAAGATTTTGACCTTAAAGGCCTCTTATGTCATTTGTCTACGAGGTGTCACGGTAGTTGAGTTGACTATCGGACCGCTAACCATTCATCTACTAGCCTAGCTTAATTTTACGAGATATATGTTTTTTTTAAACAAGAAAATTTTAACTTTTATGTTAAATAATTTTATAACGGAAATCAATATCTGAGAAAAATACTTAGATCCATAGTTTTATTCATGCATATATTTGGTTGCGATACACGCTGCAGTTATGGTACCAACCGATGGTTGAGTGGTTAGCGTTCCTGAATCCTGAGATGTTGGTCCCGGGTTCGAATCCCGCTTCGGGCATGGATGTTACTTTCTTTCTCCGTGTTTCTCTGTCCTTTCTTCTGTGATGATGCACGAATGTGGCCCACCCTATAAACGGGTTTGTGGTGGTATGGCGCGGGCAATGCTTTCGTGACTTGGTTCACAGGTGTCCGCTGGGTAATGACAAATGAGTAGCAGTTTCTGGCCTTGTTGTGGCATAGGGTTCGTCACCCAAGTGCCCGCCGTTGGTAAAAAAATATTTGATTAAGGTAAAAAGTTATTAATTAATAAATTGATTCAAATTATAATTGATGATAATTTTTAGAATAATAATTAAATGAATAGAGTAACTTGAAATGTTCATATTTGAAAGATTTTAAGAAATTTGAACACAAAACGCGTTTTAATAAGAAAGAAAAGAAATATTTAGGATAATAAAGAGGTAAATTATATTGATAACGTAAAAAGCAAAAATTCAATAAAAAAATAAATAAAAGAAACAGGAAAATTGCGAAGAAGGAAAACAAAAATATTGAGAGACGAAAGAAATAAAAAAAAACCCAAAGAGACTGTTCGCCTTCTACTCAATCGCACAAGGAGAAAAGATGTTTGAAATAATTAATTTGCTTAAGGATTTTAAAGAATAAACAAAACAAATACACAAATGGACTGCTTTCATGCCATCGAAATAAAAATGTTTTCCAATTACAAACAGAAAGTAAAAATGAAGGTGCACTGTTTCCCAAACGAAAATATAGATATGTATAATCGTACTTAGCGGTGTAAGATGCTTAAAAAATTTATAGATATGCAGGTTATTAATAAATGCAATTTTTAAAGACATGGAGAAAGTAAAAGAATTAGTAACGAAAAAGGATTAAATAATGAAGCAAAATTGAATATTAACTTACTAGAAGATAATGAGAAGAGAAAAAGTTGAGTTGTCCTCATTAAAGGTTAAACAAAATAAAACAAAAAAAAGGTAAAAGGCTATTGCCAAAAGATTGAAGTAGACAATAGGTAAAGTTACAGTTAAAAATGATAAAGTGGAAATTTATTATGTTAAGTTCTACAGAACGAAATGATATAAAGAGAAATTTTTTAACTTTCAAATTGATTACAGATGTGATGAACTTTTTTAACTGCATACACATTAATATTTAAAAGTTTTAAGTGTTCATATGTTTAACATTTATAAATAACACAAGTTCATCAGAATTTATATACTAATGTATGATATAAATGAAAAATAATTTTTCTATCTTTAATTTAAAATAAAAACTTTTCTAAACTAAAAATATTTATGCAAGAATTATAAAGGCATTTTTCAGAATGAAATGAAATATAAAATATGCAACTATAGAAAATGAGAATAATTTATAATTCGCATGGAATAATTAAAATGTTTTGAGGGAAAATAAAAAGCCTTTTGTAAATACCATTTTTTTGGACTAACTGGATAATATATATATATATATATATATATATATATATATATATATATATATATATATATATATATATATATATATATATATATATATATATATATTGATAAATTATTTTAAATTCTCCTTTTTCTCTTTTGTGTACTCAAATATCTCCTTTCTCATAAATAATTGCTTTTATGTCCATTCCACAATTATTTCGAAAGCTTTAACACTTCCTGCTGTATCATCGAACTTTCAACAAAGTCATCTCTTAAACTCAATCCATTTGTAGTGCATTTCTCCTTGCAGTTTCTATTTTCGTTTTGGCATCAATCTTCTTCAAAGAGATCGAGAATTCCGCCATAAATCCCGGAGCAAATAATTTAGAGATATCTCTTCTTCAAGAACCACTTGATGGGACGCGTACACCACAGGCCTCCACAGAGAGATGGGAAGTAATATATTTCTATTAACAACATCCGGCTAATTCCCTGTTTTTCCCGTCTCCCATTGCGCCCCCCCCGCATATAAAACAGTTATCCAGAGACTTATTACTCGTCATGAGCATCCCTCCCATTTCATATTTACAGATCTCAGGCAGACTGTAAAACAGAAATCCCGGCACTTAAGACTGTCCCCATGGAAGGGATTATCGTCCTGAAGGCCCCATAAATCGCACTTCCTGTTTTCGGGTCCTCACTCCTGTCTAAAGACCGTTAAACACTAAAAGAATGAGTGAAAAAGAAAAAAAAAAAAAGAAATGCTGCCGAGTTTGTGTGAAAAATCAAGAATATTTTCACCCATCTCTCCAAAACTGTCCAAGTTGGTAGGACCATATTTTAAGATGTGTCATGAGGGATTTGTGTTGTAAAAGTTCTCGGATAATATAGTGTTCCTCGCTGTGACCTTAATTTTGAATTTGGCGATAAATTATGCAGATAATGGATTCTATTGCAGCAAGCAAAAAAGAACCATAATCATATTAAAAGGGATGAGATTTTTTTTTTCATTGTAACTTTCTTCAATAAATTAATTTTTAAAATTTTGATGATCACAATTAATCATTTAGCATATACCACCATGTAACATAAATTTAAATATGAATTTTTATATCATCAAAAAATATGTTTCATGGATGTTGTCGCACCAGCATACTTCCCTGTACGTAACCCTGAAGTTGGGCACTACCAGTCTGATGGAAGTAACCGGGTGGAATCTTCGTGATTTTGAAGCGGGGACCAAGCGGGAGACCCTCGATACTTGTTCTGCCTTTCCCAGAGGTATCACTTCACTTGGAGAACATTGCGACCACACCGAGTTTTAACGTGCCTTAGTCACCCTTTAACGAACACGATGAATCTTCAGTTAAGCAGGGATTCGAACTCACTGCCAAGCAGGCCACCGCGGCTTCTGTTTCAGTGGGGTTGTGGCTGAGTATAATAGTTAGCATTCTGTTTCTGTACAATTTCCATTTAAGTTTGAAAACCATTGTATTTGTTGTATGGTAATGGAGCTGAAAGTGTTTATTTTTGATTTAACTGTGAACACTTTTAAAAATTAATCTATTTGTGTTGTTGCTATCATGAAATTTCTGAGACAAACAAAGTTTTACTAGTCACAAATAATTTCCAATTTATAATCATTAAACTTTGAGAGGATTAGAAATGGGATTGGAAAAATACAATTTCATAACACATTTTTTTTACTACTGTCAACCAATCACAATTACGGTCGAAGAAGCGGCGTTTCACAACAATGGAATCTTAACTTCGCAGCGTCGTGTACCAAACAAGAGACAGGCGTGGCGCTTACCATTTGGAAATCACCCCGATGAAGAGTCCACTTGACACATGACACACTCTGCCGAATATTCGAATTGGAATAACACTTTAATTTCTTAAGACAACTTTGACAGGCAATTATATATAAAATATGTTACCTCTAATCTTCGGCAGACCGCTCAAGGAAGTCTGTGCACCGAATTCAACCCGCCATCTTGCTTCGTTTCAAACAAATGGAGGTGCATGATCCTCTGAATTATGGAACGGCTTGCCACACGGGAGGTTGGAGGTCGTGAGCAGCTAAATTATATTGAAAATCTGACAGTTTGAGGTGGCGAATCTTTGGGGAAATTGTTACATATAGGCGACATTCTCATCCCTTGGCGCGATTTATTTCCTATTTTGATGTTTAAATCACACTCATTCTTAAGCAGAACACACAAGACCGCCAATTTTTTGATCCTTGAATAGATTTACAACTGTTAGAATATGTGTTTTATATTTGACAATATTGCTGTTTTTTTATTCTTATGCACTGAGTTTTTATTTTTATTTTGACTATATATAAAATTTTAAGGGCAAAAACTTATACTTTATATATGCGAAATTAATAAAATTGGCCAAAAAATAATTGGCCAATTTTATTAATTAAATCAATTAACTTCCGACTTCAGATGTCGGAACGGATTGCTTAGTAATGTCAGAATTGTTATTTATCAATGATATCATTATTTGATGAAATATAAATATGTTAATTAGTCTAGTTATACATAATTTCTGTCCACAAGAGAGGTGGAAAAAACTAAAAATATTAGAAATCCAAATACTGCCTTCATAACTTAAATATGGATGCAAAGCTACCAAAACTGAGTTCTCTTTATTTGAATTTTCATTCTAAAAATTGTCTAATAATTCATAAGAAGTTATAGTTTCCATTGTACTGTAATTATTTCGTCGCCAATTGACTAATTATAGATGTTTTTTCTAATAGTATTAACATTTTCGCTAAACATGAGTATATAATGTGAATAATACCTAACGTTATAAAAATATTATAAATTTAAAATCTGATAAAAATGTTGAGTACTTTGTATCATTTCATTGCAAAAATACAAAATGCGTAATTTTTTATATGAAAAGGAGTTATCCTTATATGAAAAGAATAACAATACTGATATTTTTAGCTTTAAAAATATCAAAAAGGGAAATCATTCATTGTTTTATTATCTGAAATTTTAATATAAACATATTTTTAATCCAGAGTTTTCTTTGTCTGTAACAAATATTCAAACAATAAATATCCCCTGTTAAGATCTAATAATATCAGAAATTGCTTTACGCTTACATGACACAAAATAATCATGAGATTGGAACTAATGTAAAAAAAGAACTTTTAATGAATAATTTTTAATGATGTATGGATTACTTAACGTTTGAAGATTTTAAATTTGCAAATGAACACTATTACGCCTTTTATGTCATGATTAATAATTACATTCTTCTCTTTTATTCCTAATACTTGAAAATTAATTTTTCGTAAAAAGATATTTAAATGTGTGTTCCTTACATAACAATTCAATTTATAACGTTATTTAAATTCTTAAACTAAATTTAGATAATATAAGGAGAAACGATTGAAAGTATTTGCATAATGCAATTAAAAAAATATCACCTACTTCAAAGCACTTTTAGAAATTGAAGCTTTAAAAGTATTCTAAAATTATGCAGAAAAATAAATATTAATATTTGAAGAACACTGCAAAGATATTATAAATCAAAATAATAATCATTTCGTAATAAGTTATAATTCGACATTTCTTACATTTTTGTCAATATATATTTTTAGAGCATTTACTACAAAACAATTCTTAGCGAAATACTCTTAAAATTTAAAAGGAAAAAAAGGAAGATATTTTAGTAGTTTTATGATTTAAGTTATTGTGATATTTTGTGTCAAAAAATCTAAAAGAAGAAATTATTAAGCATATTCAGTTTTAGTTGTTTTGTCTTTTGTTGTCGAAATGTGGAACGCAGTAAATTGATCTGAAAAATCCAATAAAACAATAGAGTTTGGTAATCGTTTTTGCATAATTAATTAAACATTGGTATAATATAAATTAAAATATCCAAATGATTGAGTTTTCTGCTTCAAGATAAGAAACAGTTTATTTGTTGGGAAAAAAGCTTATTTAAATTTATAAACTCAGAGACTAATTCACTTTTAAACTGTCAAGAGAATAGATGGTTTTATTAATCTGGGCGACACCTTAACATACAGTTCTTATGGTAATAGAATTCTACCACACATCATTAACTAAAGATAATATGAATTGAGGAAGAGTTGTGTTACTTTACACATTTTTATTTCTTCGTCATAATTTACAAATTTCCTTTGATTTTATTATGACCTGAATTTGACAGAAGAAACTAAATGATTGAGGGTAGCAAAAGAGGAATTGCGCAAAAGTTAAAAAACATCTAACAGAACCAGAGTTTTTTTTCCCCTATTTTTCCTTTTCTTCCTCTATAGCTCTTACAGCGCCTCTGGCTTTCTCAAATATAGATTTTTAGTCCAATTTCTTAATCCGTAAAGAAATCTATGACAACCGTTAACACTAAAGGCATTAATTACTCAAATGAAAAAATTCTTATCTCGAATCAGTTACAATTTCTAGTTGACTCACTGGCTTTGTGTGTGTGATTTCTTCTTTTTTTTTGCTTAATTTTTCTCTTACACCTTTTATCAGATAATTTGAAGAGATCAAAGTGAAGGTAGAAATAAGGACAGTTAAAAACACTTTGACGTCAAACAAGAAAGAAAAAGAAATTAGATTTTACAACAGATATATTTTTTGTCATGTTTTTCCCAGAAATTACTTTTTATCTCAACTTCTATTTTTTTTTGATTCGTTGGATTGTTAATTGTTTTAAATTAAAAATTAAAATTACACGAGTTAGTTTTTTTAAATATCTCACTGTAAATTTAATTTCTTCTCCTTAACTGGCGTTACAGCCCTATGCAGGCCTTAGCCTCCAATACAACCTCCTTCCAATTTTCCCGCTTCAGAGCCAAATTTTTCCAATTCTTTATCTTCATGGTCTCCAGGTCCTTTTCCACATTATCAATCCATGTTTCTCTGGGTCTCCCCTTCTTCTTGCTATTGATTAATTTACCCGTAAATTTAATTTAGTTTCTTATTTAAATTTTGACGTGAGCATATACAAGAAATTTTATTGATATATATATATATATATATATATATATATATATATATATATATATATATATATATATATATATATATATATATAAGTGATTTCACCATTAATGAAAACTTGAAAAAAATAAAAGCTTTATTGTAGCAATCATGAAAGTTTTGCACAAGTGGCTTCTCTGCAAAAAAAACAAAAAAAAAAAAGAAGAAAAGAAAAAAAGAATGTTTTATTAAACTGAGACTTTTCTTGTTAGATAAAAACGTACATCGATGGTGCAGGTGAGCCCCAATCCTATCTTAAGGTAACGGATTTGGAATGCTTGCCCATCACCAAGAGTCTCGTAATTTTGAACCAGGTCAAATGACAAGGTCACACTTGAGCTGCCACTTTCTCCTTCACATCAGGACCACACCAGTCTTAGGATTTGGAACGTCACAGATTAATGTGAACACGTCCCCAACTCACGGAACTCCTGCAGCCTAGTGAGGGAGAATGTGGTCACCCTTCCATCCACTGCCTGCGGCAAATGAGCCTTCACCTTGCTATTCTTAACGGGAAGTGGCGCCCACTGGAGTTCTCTGTCAAGATAAAAACAAGAATATCTTATAAAAAGTAAGAGTTTTGAAGCCTAGAAAGTCTATCGATTCGCTTCAAACTTTGATCCTTAAGATATTCATTAACATATTAAAAAAGATGGCTCATCAGTATCATCTTAAATCATCTCCATACAGTCTGGTATGTAGTTGGTTTCTCATTCATTGACATAATAAAAAAAAATTAAACATCAACACCATCAAAGTCATGTCTTTGAATCTGCATATGATCAAGTCCTTTGCTCATTATTTCGCAGCAATCAAACTTTCTGCTTTAAGCACATGAAAATCAGAAAAATAATTCTGTGAGTTAGAATATCATATCACTTGTAGCAGTGTATTAGATTGATTTGTTTGACTTCGTATTTTCTGCAGATCGCGTATAATCTGGACAAAGTCCAAAGTAAACTCAGAAATTTAAAAATTTTTTTGGTAATTGCTTACTTTGTTTGGCTAATGACTATCTTGTTCAGGTAAGATGACATTTTGCCAAATGAAAATACTTGATTCACTGCTTTCTGTTAAAAAGGAAAATGGGTAAAAATTAATAATAAATGCAATCGTTAATTTCAAAGGTATTTTCGAGGAAGGCATTTTCTTCTACGATGCTGCATGATTGATTGGAACAAAATAAATCACATTGGCTTTATTTCACTCTTACTCACAAAAGATTGTAACTGGAAGTAACTTTGACTAATTATTTTGGTAAATTTTGACGAATATAAGCTAATTGTAAAATCTTGAATACTTTAAGACAATTGTTACATTTTTATATCACATTACAGTCAATAAATTCATTCAATTTAGAGTCAATAAATATTAATTATTTATACCACTTCAAAAATAACAGGAGTGTTGTTATTGTTGCTTATCCCCGACTGGCGTGACAGTACCATCACACCAGCCCCATGAATCCAAAAATAGTCAGTCTCTCAAGCACCACCTCCGGTCTCAAATCCATGTCCCCTCTCTCACACCCAATGCACTGAAAAATATGAGATGCGGAGGCCTGAACCACTCGACATTTGGGACAGAGAGGGTAGACCTTGGTACCAGAGACATGTCTCTGAGCAAGCAGGTGTCCACTTCGCAGTCTTGTCAAAGCCGTCTGGCTGCATCTCTTGTGTTTATCCACTAGTGCGGAACCAGGATGTTTGCATGTGTACCATTCGTGGTGGGGTGTAAGAGCAGCTTCTGTTGGTACAAAGTACTTGGAGCACCCAAAGAAGAACCCAAGGGTAGAAGTTTGACTTTGCTCCATTGCCCCAGGCTTTAGCTGGACATATTGGATTGGCCTTCATGCCTTGGGTGACCCTACCAGGAGATTACTCTCCCGACGTACTTCATCCACTCCGCCCAGGAACACCCCCTCACCGGCAACTAGTGTACACTATGAGGTTGCCTGTGGGACTTGAGGGGGATAACAGGAGTGAAATAAACGAATGAAGGAAATTGTTAAGTGAAAGACATCTAAAGACATTAAATGGAGAGAATTCTTTCCATATACAGGAAAAAAATGCAATTCAAAAAATATTACATTAGAATATCAATTCTCTAGAATTATATCGCAATAACATAAAATGATGCCTCCGAGCAACAATTTGATTACATGTAAAAGGTAAGACTATAGATATGAATTTCGGGAAGTTATTCTTCAGTTCTTGAAGAAATGCAATTTTTAAATCCCTCGCAGAAAGAAGAATCCATGGTTTCTCATTAACGCGAACATATCATTAACATTCTCAATTGGATTTGGATTACGAGATCATATTTGCTAATTGATATGCTGTATTGTTTCTGCTTTAAATCTGTAGCCAACAAAAAGTGCTATAGGAATTCTATCAATATTGTGCATTGAATATTGGGTATCACCATCGTTACACCTTAAAGCCCTACAAGAGGTTTCAGAATTTAGTTCCCATTCCTTTGGACCATGAAATTTCCATTCTGAATAACATGCAGATTCCAACATCCAGATATGATGATCAAGGTTGATACCATTAATATTCTTCATCTGTAATGTGACTTTTCCTGTAATACAGTAGAATAATTTCTCACCCAGCTAAAACATGTCTTTTACAAATATTAAATGAAATCGGGTTTCATCCACAAATATAGCACTTCATTGCAAACAATTTTTGGTTCGGTCAAATTATCTTTTTTAAGAAAGATAATTTGAGTGAACCAAATTATCTCATCTTCTTCGATCCTTAAGGGTTTCATGAAACCAATAAAATAAGCACCATTGCCTATAGTTTCTGATGAACCTATAGTTCCTGATGAAGCCTATTTCTAATTGTTTGGCTTGAGACTTATGAAGCTACAGTTCCTGATGAAGCCTATTTCTAATTGCTTGGCTTGAGACTTATGAAGCTATAGTTCTTGATGTAGCCTAATTCTAATTGTTTGACTTGAGACTGATGGAACTATAGTTCTTGATGAAGCCTATTTCTAATTGTTTGGCTTGAGACTGATGGAACTAAAGTTCCTGATGAAGCCTATTTCTAATTGTTTGGCTTGAGACTGATGAAACTATAGTTACCTGATGAAGCCTATTTCTAATTGTTTGGCTTGAGACTGATGGAACTATAGTTCCTGATGAAGCCTATTTCTAATTGTTTGGCTTGAGACTGATGGAACTATAGTTCCTGATGAAGCCTATTTTTAATTGTTTGGCTTGATACTTATGAAGCTATAGTTCCTGATGAAGTCTATTCCTAATTTTTTGGATGCATACCCTTGATCAGAGAAATATTCTTCTTTTTACTTCTTCCTTTTAGGATATATTGGTAACAGGACATAATGCTCATCATTTGCTGTTGTACAAAGCGTACCTTGTTTTGATCAATGTTTAACATTCCTGTTTCTTGGATTCAACTTCACAACCTTGAAATGGCATTCTTCCTCTCTGCAGTAACTGCTACTCTAGTTATCTTTTTCCTTGATTAAATTCAATGGATAATACTTCAAATCAATAACTCCAGCGAATAACGCTGCTGTGAAATTTCCAACTTATCCTTTTTGAAGACAAACCATAACTGAACTTATCAATTGAATGAATTTAAAAAGGTTTTAAAAAATCGTCATTTTCAAATTCATAATATTTTTCCTATTTTCGTTATTATGAATGATAATTTAACGAAGATTTGTTCATGCCTTTTTTACGCTATCACTATTGTTTCAATTATAGTAATTTGACATTAGTTATTGGTGTAAATATTTATTTAATTTTTATTAAAATAATGATAAAATCTAATATTTTTAGCAATATATTCTCATCATAAAACATCTGTGCGAATGCTAATTTGTATTCAAAATATAAGCGAGGGTATCTTTAAATTTTAATTACTAAAGTTTGTTAGGATGCATTGCTTTTTGCAAATCGTATTTGTTAATTTTGTGTAGACTAGTATTTTTCCTTAAATCGTATTTCTTACTTTTATTTCATGATAAATGTTAAAATACTAGTTTGAAAAACTTTCGAAAGAAGCTATTACTGATATTTTAATTCCATGATTATAATTAATTCTTAATATTTTGGTAACATTTAATTAAAAATGTCTAAAATTTTTGTATTCGGTGAATTTTGTAAATATTTGGTTAATAACGAGATAACTATACACATTTTAAATTATCAAAAAATTCTAACCATATCACTGATTCAAAAACGTTTCAATCCACCTAAAAAATTGACTAATAAAACTAAAAAAAATTTCAAAGAACACATTTAAATTCTTAAAATCTGCACTTCTAATGAATTTAGGATATCGTGATATGATTTAATAATGATGGTATTGATCTGCTTTGAAATCAAAGGAAGGAGTTAGATCCGAGTTGCTGAATGACAGTAGTATATAGCCAAGTTCTATTTTCGATCTTTAAAAAATAGTCTTATCTGTCAAGGTTAATTCATTGAGTAATCTTTTGAAATTGATACTTAGATTAAAACAAATTGTATGAATCAGTAACAAAAAAAAACATCAACAGATGATTCTCTGCCACCAATGAAAGGGCATCTTCATATATTCATATCATTATTTAAGATAAAATCAATGATATATGGCATTATCCCTCACAAATATTTAACAATATTGCTTTGATAATGTTCCTAGAAGCAAATAATTAGCTTTGTGTAATTTCTTATCTTGAATACTGTTGCCAAATTATCTTTATGCGACATTTCATCATTCAATAAATGAAGAGGCCATTAGAAAAATATATTTTCCATTCGCTTAAAATATTTTTATTAAAAATACTTTATGAATATTGAAAGTAATTTCTGAATATAATGAAACCTTTTAGAAAACAACCTACTTCTTTTATTTTTTGTATAGATTTTAACTACGAATGTAAATAAATAAAAATAAATAAAATGCCGTTGGCTTCTAGAGGTTTCAAAGAAAAAAGTAGTTGATGAATAGGTTGATGTTCTAATAATAAAAATGTTATTTTTTTCAGGAGTTTAATGTTCCATGATTGATTTTAGCAACTTTTGAGCAACAGAAAATATTCTTTGCATTTCTGCTTTATCGCCATCTGTCAGGACATTTGGGAGTTTTGCCGGATTCCTCTTTAGAGAATCGAATAAGAAAATGATATGCGTAAATCCTAGATGTATAAAAAAGAATAAATTGATAAATTTAAACTGATATATAGATATTGTTGGATTTCTTTCAACGTATATTTTTGTCGCCCTTGTCTTATTTCTTTATAGAATGTAAACGAGTCTTAATATGAATTGGAAGTCGATAATCTAAATCTTTTGCTTGACGACTTGAATGAACAATACATTCCTAAATATATTTTATTATTATTCATTTAAATATAAGAGAAAGGGGAAAAGTTATTTCTATAAAAATAGACTCATAAATCATATTCCAGGATATGAAATATCAATTGTCATTGTAACTATTTGAATCTAAATGATGATATTTTTTTTAACTTTGAAAGTCATTAAATATATTTTAATGAATATAAAAAAACTGGAATAAATAATATAAAATTTCAAAATTAGTTTCAATGTTTGACAACAGATGGCGCTATATATTTTATTTATTGTATAGAGAATTAAACTGTTTTTAACCACAGAGCAATAATTTTGAAAATTACTGCTTGTAAAGGATTTCTTGTAATATTTATAGTCAATATCTCAACCAGCATTGTTTGCCATCAACGCACATTGCAAACGTTTCAAAAACATTTCAAACTAATTTTAAAATTTCTGTATCAGAACTTTATATAGCTTTCTGCAAACTTTCGTTTTATTTCATTGATATGTGTTTATTATTTTTGAATGATGTTGCTTCAATGTAAGAAATAAATTTATGAAATATATAAAGTTTAGCGTTGTGTTTAAAATATTTTTTATTGTCTGAGATCGAATCCCTAGGAAAAAGTATTGCTCAGTACTTAGCTTTTCTAAATAGTATCGCTTAATGTTTGTTAGAATTGCACTTTAAACCATTGTCAAGAGCAGTTTATGAAGTTTCGTTGCAAAGCTAATTTACAAATTCTTTCTTCAACCTTTATTGAATTTGCTTTCATCCTAAAATTTGAATTAAAAATACCTGTAAAATAAGAATTGTTTCCCAAAAATTGAATTAGCTTTATTTTAAATTCAAATGTCAAGACAAATTATGTAAAAATAGATTTAAATAAAGTATACTCTCGATAATCCGTATGAATACAGTTTGACTGGATATCAGAAATATCGGTATCAGATGGAATGAAATAACATATTTTATCCAAAATTTATTCCCATCTGACGATTGTTTTACATCCACTATATAATTATTGTATTGCACACACTAAAAATTTAACTTCGGAAAAAAAAACGTACAACAAAAATATATAGGGACAATAAAGCAAATATTGTCAAGTCTTAAGTTACACTTTATAACAAAAATAAAAAAAAAAAATTGACGCAACAAGAAAGAATTATCTGATTGCTTTGAAATTTCGTATATGCATAAATTTTTTGACTAAATATGCAGACTATTAAACTTTGGTTGTTAATGAAGGAATAATGCGATCTCTAGCGCGCACTGGTACTGCGCATGCAGAAAATGAGCTGTTCTTGAACTCTTGTTAAAAATTTCTGTTGCATTGCCATTTACGGTACCTTTTAATGACTGAAAAAATGCCTAGCCTCAAGAATCGAGTTCCTTACGAGCAACTGTCAAAGTTTCAAAAAAGTTGTATCATTGGATTGAAGGTGCCAGGTTGGGCAAGTCGGAGAATCCTTTATCATGTAGGTCAGTAATGCGACGATTAGAAGATGCTGACAAGAATGGCTGAACACAATAACATATTTCAGTATCATGAAGGTAGCGGTCGACTTAAGGCTACATGAGATCATGAGGACAGAATGATTGCAGATTAGTTACCACCGGCCTGATACACCCCTATCAACCATCAGACATGTGATTCACACACAAGTGTCCACCATAACTATTCACAAAGAGAAATCTATGCTCGAACCAATCGTTATGCCCTGCAATTCACTCCCACAAAGTGTCGGGCCAGTGGTGCTTGGCTTGATCAGGTTGGAATGATGTTGAATGGGGACGTATAGTATTTAGCGACGAATGCCTCTTCCAACTGTGTTCTGACGAACATCGAAGGCGTGTCTGGAGACATTCAAGGCAGCTTACCGATCTTGCTTTCACCAACGCACGTCACACAAGCCCACAACTAGGAGTTAGGGCCATTTTCCTTGGCAGGTGAACCGTTTTGGTCATCATTATAGGTGCACTTACAGCACAGTGGGGCGACAAAGGCATTCTGAAATGTTTTTTGCTACCGTTCCTTTTACAGTACCCTGCGCTTATTTTCTGCAAGATAATGCCGGACATATCCGGCACGTGTTGCTATGAACTGCCTTACAGCTGGTCAAGCAATTTTTTGGCCCACCAGATCTCTTTCCAATCGAGCATGTTAGGGATATTATAGGAATGTGGATAACCCAGTTCAACAATTAGAGCAAATTTGGCAAGAATTATCGCAGAAGGCCATCGGAGAGTTTTATCTGTCTATGTCAAGCCATATGGCAGTTTGCATACAGCCTAGAGGTGGGTCAACACCTTACTGTGCTAGTTATTTTGTAATTATGTAACTGTGAAATAAATCTTTCAATTGTTTTGGAATTTTAAAATTTTTTATTTCTGTGCATTATTTTCCTATCCACCAATTCTTGTCTCCATCGGTCGATTTCTTTTTTCTGTTATAGAGTGTACATACAACATAAAACAATGCATTCTTAACAATAATTACATTAACTTTTTTTAAATGATTCAAATTTATACTGTTTTGTTGAATTAAATGAGGAACGGAGTTGTCCAAGAATGTGAATCCAAAAGGTAGTCTTCAACACTTTGGGTCCTCAACACAATTTTTTTCTCGTAAAATAATTATCATACATAAATTTTTTTTCACACCTTTTGGATATTTAGTTAAATTCTGAGTTTTCCCGTAATGGAATATTTTAAACTGTGTTAGAGAACAAGAACGACAAATAAAACAAGAATCTGCTGTGTATCTAAAACATTCGCAATCATAGACACTTTAATTCTGTGTTTGCAATTTTTTTATAGATGAATCATTTTCCATAACCGAGAAAAATATCTGCTGAGAATGTTTATTTTCAATAGAGAAATTCAAGTTATCTGCGTAGTTAATGCAAAATCTCATCACTAATCCGTGTTTCAACCTATTTTATCAAAATAATTGTCTGTATGCCATCAGCCCACTTCGAAATCACCTACCTGTCAACAAGGAGGCCCCATTTCTTCCCAGAGCAGTAATCTACACACTTAGGTCAGATAAAGTTATCAAAGATTGCGTCCATCGAATGTTCTTCCAAACGACCTTGAAGAAATCGGCGTCCCTTTGAAAATGAAATACATATTCCATCTTCAGCTCACTTAATTTGCTTTTCTCGATAACTTCACGACCTCTAACACGCAAACAAGAGCAGCGCAACTCCACAGATTTCATAAAAGTAGCCTTTTTT
The DNA here is from genome assembly GCA_037975125.1 of Latrodectus hesperus. Taxonomy (NCBI): domain Eukaryota; kingdom Metazoa; phylum Arthropoda; class Arachnida; order Araneae; family Theridiidae; genus Latrodectus; species Latrodectus hesperus. Next base: position 36,958,580 of record CM075857.1, on the reverse strand, counting down.
ATCTACATTTGCCAACATGTTGCGAAAATGACAAATAGAATTCCTTTTTATCATCACTGTGTAGCTAGTTTTCTTTTCTTTTATAGTATTTTTTTTTATTTCAGTTTAAACAGGTGTCTTTCGTCTGTCCTCTTTTGGAAAGAAAAGAAAAGAAAAATTCTAGGCCAAGATCAGCCAAATTATCAGAGTATAAAAAAAGAAAAAATATATGTCATGAAAGTACTGTGTTGGTATCTCCAAAAGTCTTAAGCTTATAAGATGTTTGTTTCATTGATGAGAGAGATCGTGGCAGTAATTTACTTTTTCTAAGAGCAAAGTTAAGTCTAAATGTCTTTTTTTTCAAAAAATTCCAGGCATCTCCCAGTATAATTTGTTTATAAAGTTCTATTTTGGACGATATTAATTTTAAAAGTGGTGGCTAAAATATATATATTTAATTAACTTTTGTAATTTATTAAGGAATGACGTAATTGATGATTTATATCTTAATCGTAGGGGATGATTTTGAAAAAAAGTTGTTTTGTATAGGTTAGTATATAGAATATATATATATATATATATATATATATATATATATATATATATATATATATATATATATATATATATATAATATAAGAAAGCAAATAATAACTTCTGTTATTGGCTTTCCTGTATATTTAATAATATTTTCATCATACATTTATTATATGACATTGATATTTTTATTATTTGCATTAATTTATAAACAGTGTTTTTTGTTTGTTTTTGGACTACTAAAAGTTAAAAAATGGTATCACTTCCATCTTTAATAAATAAATGTATAATTATTTCAGAAAAACAATATGAAATAACGGAAAAATTGGGCGAAGCAGAAAATGTAATAAAACTTAAGAAACGAAAAATTACTTTTTTTTACAAAAATTGAATTTTGCAACTTCTCTGTCTGATGACTTCAGAAAATTATAAACTTTCTGTTCCAACGTTTCTAACATTTATGTTGCATTTAGTTCAAGCATATACTGTCGAATGGCGAAAATTAAATTACTATAGATATTAAATTTAATAATAAGTAATGAAAACTAATGTGAATGATAAATATATGTATTTTTTATGGTTATTATACTGACAGAATTAGTTAAATTTTTTTGACATCAGCATTTTTATTATTGTCATCGATAACAACACTGAAAAAGATTTTTATCGCGATATTTTGATTTAAAAGCTTTTAGAAGGACGTTCTATGTATTGTTAAAATGTGACTTTATTTTGTTTATTGATGGTGTATAGGCGTGAAGAAAAAATTGAAGGGCTCTGATAAATTTCTAAGTTACAAAATGAAAGTATAGGCATCACAGAATTGCTCAAAATGCTATTTTTAAAATGATTTAATTTTTTAATAGTATTATTCCATAAATTATAATAGCATTTATCACGAATTTAAATATGAATATAAGGCAAACATTTTTTTTTATTTTTAAAAATATTTTATACTTGAAAACTGGCAAAATACGTGAATAATGGTTAAACTATTCACATAATAAATTTTTTATTTTTAATAATGTTCATATACTTTCAAGGTCAAATGAACATTATGTAAGCAATTATCATTCACTTTAGTATAATTAATTACCTCTATATAAATTCAATGTCAAGTTTCAATCATTTTTTTAAAAAAATACTATTTTAATAATGATAATTTTTAGGTTGTTTATTTTGTTCTTGTTTTTCATTTTCTGAAGACAGCAAATATATCTTCATTTATTAATACATTAAGCTTTCGGCCACAGTACACAATAATTATTCATAATGAATAGTGAAACATGATTTTTTAACTGTTTACTTGAACATGATTTTCAAAAGTCATTAAATGTTTTTATTCAAATAATGCTTTCAAAGAATGAAGTAAATTTTACTGTTTGAAAAATTTTATTATTTATTGTTTTTGGTGTTTTTTTAGCACCGATAGTAGATGTTGCATTAATTATGAAGATTGAATTCATGCTTTGAAGTTTGTTCTATACCATGCATTCTTGGGGGCTTTTCAGACAAAGTCAACAATAATAATTTAGTGATATATTTGAAAAGTGAGAGAAAAATAAGCAATTTCGCTAAATTATAAGAAAATGGAACTCAAATTAGTACAGTCAACTTACAAAGACAATACTAATAATTAACTGCAATTCAGCCTACTTTGTAGTGGGAATCTAGACTCCAGCTTGAGAACCTTAACCTCTTCCAATAACCCCAAATCAAAAGAGGTTAAGGTCTTTTTATAAAATCTGAACCAAAACACGGAACGGCGCTTACCTGCCTCTGCACCTCACTTACAATGGTATTTCGTGGCCCCGTTATGCCAAAGAAAAAAAATTGAAGCCACCCTCTCAAGTTGGTGCAATTATTTCTGGGTGATAGAGGGAGGGAGAGAGACAACCATGACAATGGGGTGTTCCAGGGGTCCTTGGCCCCTTCTTCGTTCTTGGTGGGAAAATTTTCCCCTTTTCATATGCGTGATCAGGAATATTCTCCTGAAAGAACTTTGCACATACTTACGGACTTTCTTATGCAAGACCATGCAAAAGGGGACTTCAGTGGGGAGGAAAAAAAGTGCTCTTTTCACCTTCAACTTGAGACTACTTTTGGGATCATCTCCCTCTTCAAGCTCTGTATCCGCGAGCAGGGCTTTTAACTGTTAACTGTTTGCTCCAGGACACTGAGGACAAGGAGGGATATGTCACCGAATGGATACCAATTTTCCTTTTTGTAATCGTCTTGCCTTAAGAGATTCTGATACATCTCTTTTTATCATTTGTTTGCAAAGAATGACTTCACCTTTTTTATTTATTTATTTATTTTTTTACTTTTTCGCTCCTTATCTTGAATGTCTATTGACTTGTCTCTTCTTGAGATGAGAATAAAATCATCGATTGATATTTTTGAATTTATGCGCTGTATAATTTTAAAAAAAATCTGCATGCAATACACCTAGATATTTTTTAGGTTTTGTTGAATTCACTTATATTATTTATTTTTTACTGAACTGGAGCAAAAAGTTCTTTTGAAATTTGTAAAAAAATACATGATATGTTTATTATGTAATTAATGTAATATCATTTTGGGGTTCTCATTAGTTCCTTTACGCAGCTTTTATCATGAAATAATTTAAATCCACTCGTAAAAATCACACTATTACTCATTGATATACGGTTGATTAACATTAATATTAATGGTAAAGCATCAATATAGTGGTAATTAAGTTATTATTCTCCATAAATACCAAATTATCAATTCAATTTCTAGTTTCATATTTTTTTGTTGATAATCTAAACATATTTACATTAATAAAACAAACACATTTTTTGTATATTTTTATCGATTTCACAATGTAAGAAAGAAATACGTCACATATTTATTCAAAAAACATCATATGTCAAATCAAAACATTTTAAAAACAATTGGAACTGCACATTTTAAAGAACGAAAGTAATTATGTCATATATGTTAGGTTAATAAAACCAATTCAGTGTTTTAGATATGCTATTGTATGCAATAATGGCAGTGAGGGTGACCACGTACACTCCCTCACTGGAGCTCCGTGGGTTGGGGACGTCCAAAGTCCTTGCGACGTGGAGAGGAAGGTCACCGTGGTTCATAATCCCGAGGCGTTTGGTGATGAACTCGTTAACCTTAAGGTGCATTCTTGGACTCATCTGCACCGCTATGCAAGCATATAAAAGTTATCTGATGCGGTTCAAATAACCTGAGCAGCGAGAATGATAAGATTATTAAAAAGAAATGCTAAAACGTGAATATTTTGCACAGGGATTTCTTTTGGATTTACCACAAGATACGATAAATATGAAACAAATTTCTTCCTTTATTATGGATGATGCTCTTTTTACTTCCATAAGTTCCTTCATTCAAATGTGTCTGTTGGATGAAGGGTTGTGAGATAATTTTAAAAAAAAATTGTGAAAAGTCACTAAATTCTGCTTTTGATTTTTGTCTGACCCTACTCAACAAACAGCTTACAACCGGAAGCTGTTGCAAGGCATTTGAAGATCTTCCCGTCTTGTCTTCTGAGAAGATTTTTTATAGATGGTGATCTGCAAAGGAGAAAACTTTGAAAAATTCTCAGGTAATCTGCTTGACCGATGTGCAAGGAAAAAGCGTATCATCTATCTTCCATTATTCTACCGTATCTAAGGTCGCATCTAGAGTTTTTTTTTAAAGTAAAATTATGTTGCTACATCTAGGACAGAATAAACCCATTCTGGACTCCGCTTAGAAGACATTTGAATATCCGGCGCTTCTTATATTCAAAGAGGAGCTGTATTTATGTTGCAAGTGAAAACCTGAAAACTCCCAAGGGCCCTCTTTGACAAGCGTACGTGCAGAAGGCATAACTGATCTTCTGTAGTTCAACAGTATCCGGGATCAAACCCGAGGCATTCCATTTTTAAGATTGCATCCCTATAACTAGGCCATAGTAAGATTTATTTCACACCATAGATTGGAGTGCTTTAGCGCTAAAAATTTGCTTTAAGGCATTTGAATAGCCTCTGCTTATTGCCATTTTGGAGGAGTTGTTATAGACATTTGATCTTATTCACGTGTCACGAGAGAAAAAAACAGGAAAATTCTCAAGCACCCACCAAAACAGATTTAGAAACTGAATACCATTCTCCAATTGTTTATCAGTCATTAGTATCGCACTCAGGACTTTTCATTCCAATGAGTGTATTCTGTGATGGTGACTCTTGTCAAAACTTTATTCTATAATTACAAAGTGTTTTACTTTTATGATTATGTTTATGAATACGATTCCCTAAAAGCCATTATCTTTTCGTTTTGTTGTTACAAAACAAGATGCTTGACAGCAAAAACTTTGTAGAAGCTATGCGTGTGTATAGTTGGAATTTAAAATGAGATATAATATGAAGAGTACATGAACAGGAAGGGGAAAAAGTGTTTAAAAATACACTTGAATTAAAATTAAATTTAGAAAGAAATTAAAAATTTCTCTATGTATTGAATAAAATTACTTTAGTATGCTAATAAGTCTCACATTATTAAATAACGCATCATAGGTGATTAATACTTTTGCCGATTTCCCTAGCCAAGATCATTAAGTTCAGAAATATGTCATGCAAAAAACTACCATCAGAAGAAAGTTTTATTATATAGTAATTATATTCATCTGAATACCGTTATCAACCGAGTATATATAAACTATAGATGTTATTTTTTCAATACCCGCGTAGTGAGAGCTATGCATTAAAGAGGATGTTCACACTATATTAAATATAATAAAATGGATTTATAGTTTCATACGCGTAATGTAATTATGGTCATTAGAAAGGGTTGCGAATGAATCGGTTCTATTGATCTCAATGCTGCTGTGGTAACATTATTTATGTCTCGTTTTCTTTGTAATTCCTCTCTCTCACCCAATGTCCCTTAGAAAGTCCAATAATTGGAAGGTATGGAAAAAGTTTATTTACCCCATGATGGAATCAATTCAATAAAAGTTTCTTAGAGTATGTAGTTTTAATCACCCTTTTCTATGTTGTGTAGATAAATTTTTTTTGATAAAGAAATGACTAATTATCATTATGGTAGTATATATAGAATCAAAATGTATGAAATGATTGAAATATTTCTTTCCTGTTCTTGGATGAATATAATTACAGTGTTAAAAAATGAGACTTCCTACATAAGTAAATATACCTTCTGCTTAAGGCGGACATAATAATAAAGATTATTTACTGAATAGTCCATGAAATTAACTTGATCTCATTGATTTCTGCAGTTCTCTGGAAATGTAAACAGTCTTTACCTTTACCTTCTTTTCCATTCAGTTACTGTCATTGCTAAGTGACATCGTTTTGTGAACAAGCTGTACCACGGTACATTTAAATCAAGTTGGTTATGGTATCTTCATGTTGTGCTGTGGTGACTTTTTATAGTTTTACATCCATATTTCTGTGTAATTAAATTCATTAATGAGATATTTGGTAATAAAAAAATGTTTTTAAAAATATTAAACCAAATAAATACAGATAAACTTATTCAGATGGCAAAAGACTGCCGAAAAGAAAATCGTTTATATTATCTACAGCTAAATATAGATTTGGTTAATTATTCTTCATAAAATAATACCATTAATTTTTAAAGCATACCAATTTTTACTTTGTAATATCGTCTCGAAAGTGAATAATTATTTATTGAACTATTAAAATGGAATCATTTACAGTAATCCCCCCTATAACACGGTGAGTTCTGTGTCATAGGAAAATTCCTTGTACGAGCATTCTCGTAAGACGTGATCGTATGACCTCGTATAAGCGTATTATGTAAAAATGATTCACGTCTGATTTTTCTTGTTAAAGGGGTTTTAAATCGAATACTAAGGAAAAACTATATTAAGAAATGTACGCGCTTTATTAAAATCAAATTAAAGACATTTTGAATAAAAATTTTTACAAATGTTACTAACAAACAGTTAATTTTAAATAAATCAAATAATTCTAAAAGCCGACCAATGGCTAAGTGGTTAGCGTTCCTGACTCCTGAACTGTTGGTCCCGGGTTCGAATCCCGGTTCGGGCATGGATGTTACTTTCCTTCCCTGTTCTCTCTGTCCTTTCTTCTGTGATGATGTATGAATGTAGTCTACCCTATAAACGGGTTTGTGATAGTAAGGCGCGGGCAACGCTACTCGCCTCCGTGACTTGGTTCACAGGTGCCCGCTGGGTAACGACAAATGAGTATCAGTTTTTGGCCTTGTTGTGGCATAGGGTTCGTCACCCAAGTGTGCCCGCCGTTGGAAAAAAAATAATTCCAAAAATATTTTTATTACATGTTTATTCGTGGTAGGAGCTATCTAAAATAACGTTCCACCAATGTCTTTTTTAAGCAGAGAATGTTCAAAAATCAATAGCATAATTTAATTTTCCAAGAACACCATTACCACAATGTGCAACCGTACGCGAAATTGATTGTGAACTGCACAAATCATTATAAATTTCGCAGTTCAGAAATACAACGCAGGAAATCAACGCATTATATGGGGGGGGGGAACACGTGTTCTACGAGAGACATGAAATCGGGTAATATGAAAGCGCGTTATAAGAGTAACGTGTTATAGAGAGGATTACTGTATTTTATTTCATCATAGATGTCACATTTCAAAGAGAAATCCAGCTTAATTTGACTATCATCCATTTCGTCCGTCTCGAAGTAAAGGTTTCACATTTCGTTCAGTTCTTTTCAAGAAACTCGACAAAATATATCAAAATATAAGAGAATATTAAAAAAAATTCTCTTAATTTTGAACACCAGTGTACATAGGGGAAAGATCATATCAGCTTCTGTTATGGATGGTAAAGTGAAAATGTTTTTATAAATAGGGAATGCAAAATAATAGAATCACCCCCACCAACATATGCGAAATCTCACATTGCTGACTATGCTGCAAATCAGCTGTAAAACCTTTCACTGATATCATGAGGCTGATATTAACTTCTTCTATGCCAATGTCAGAATAAGAGGTCAGTATATTTTGCACTCACATTCACATGAGGGGTATGAAAATCATGCCCGACGGATCTAGAACATACGCAGAATGCAGACACTGCACGTTCCACTGGATCCGAGGCATCTCTGTAACTGCATCTCTGTTGCCTCGACCTTCTTCAACATCGACCCCAACTGCTGCTATGACATCCTTTATACGGAAAAAGCTGAAGATGTGGCCAGGGCAGTGCTCCATGCCTTTGGTCCCATATGACTTGTCTTTTTTTACCTTTTCTTTTTGCACTTGTCACACGACAACAACAACACCATGCTTCCCTGTACCTAGTTCTGAGTTGGGTTCTACCTGTTAGATAGAAGCAGCCGGTTGGAGTCTTCGTGATTTTGAAGCAGGGACCAAGAAGAAGACCCCCAATAGTTGGTCTGCACACAGCGAAGATACCCTGAATTATCATTTCACTTGGAGGACATTGCAACCATACCCAGTTTTAAACTTGCTTCAGTTGCCTTTAGCGAAAACAGCGGATCTTCAGCTAAACCTTGATTCGAACTCACTTCCTCCCGATAATGAGAAGGACGGCCTAACCAACCAGGCCACCGCAGCCCTTAGCTTTGAAGAGGTGATAACCATTCGCTTATCTTCGATGTGTGTATAGAGCTTGTGATTTATCGGTTAAATGCTGGTCATTGATCGGTTTAAAGTTGATCTTCAGAATAATTTTGTAGGAAAATTTGTATTCGAACTCATTTTAATTCGAAATTGCTTAATGTATCATCATTCATTGAATTAAAGATACGCCTTTAAATGGTCGATGGGATGGGGAATCGCATTTACTTAAAGTGACATTAGACTTAACCTCTCATATTTGTTAAATGTAGTTGTTTTTGTACCATATACAAATATTTCAGGAGTTTTTTGAATATCATTCAGCCAATTTATTAAACTTTTAAACTCGTTTGTTAAACTTTTAAGCTGGTTGTAGAATTGGAAATTATACTGATTTCAAAACATATTTTACCACAGAATACTCGAAATCAAAAACTACAGAAACTATTATCCATTGTATAAAATCCCTGTTTTTATTTGAAATTAAATACATATTGAAAATAGATATCTCAATTAATAAAAATGCCAAAATTTTTCTGTGATTAATTAACATAAATTTTCTGTATTTAATCTGTATTTCAATAAAAAAATTTTAATTTCATATTCATATAAAAATAAAAATTTTAAATTACAGTAAAATGTCTATTAATTGAATTTTAAATACCCAAAGCAACTTATATTTTGATTTGAATTGCGAAATTCAGTACCTGATTTTATAAATCAAAGTATTTAACAACGTCAAGTAATACACAGGACAATTGTCTGGAACGGGCAGTTTACCTTTCCTTTTCTTCAATAACAATGGCCCTCCATTTTTTTAAGGTGCTTAAGGTTCATTGTCGAGTGCATTTCCCTTTTTTTTCCACATACTTCTTTTTATTACAAAGTAGGGGGAAGGCATAAATGAAATTTTTTCTCCAGACTTCGGCTAACGTCGTCAGGGAACAATAAGCCTTTAACGACTATTTCAGAAGAATGCCTTCGGGTACCGTGGTGGGGCCCTGTGTGAGGATCGAAGTTTCGAGTTCCCCTATTCTCTTCGAAAAGATGAAGATTAAAAAAAAGAGGGGGGAAAAGAAGCTACATCTCAACACTTCGAAAGAGTTTGAGAACAGAGAGGAGTGGAGAAGAGGACACAAAGAATTCATCCCTTCCACATTTCGCAATATTCTTCCACGTTTCACACTTATAAAAAAAGCACGTTTTTTTAATGTTTTCAGACACTGCCAGTTAAATGGACGACAGGTGGTTAACTGAGCCATTTTTTTTTCTATTTTCAAAGGTAAAATATTTGAGGCTAAAAAACTGAACCTTGTGTTAGTGAATTTCAGATTAAAAGAACAAACTTTTTTTATGGTATTGTTTACAAATAAAAAGAAAAAGTTAAAATTGAGAAAATATTGATATTCGCCTAAATCAAAATTGCTTGAACGGCATAGTTTGTTAGAATTTGAAAACTGATTATAGAAATTATATTTTTAGTCACCGAAACTCTTTTCCTATTTATCTTTCTGGAGATCATATGCAAAAAATTGGAACAAATCGAGTTTATTTTTCCTCCTTATTTTTTAAATCGTCTCAGATTTTCATCATTTCAGTGGATTAATAAAACTGTGTACCATTCGAACTGGTATCCGATTGATTAGCGGATTTGCCTTCGGTTCAACAGTTCGAAACCCACCTTAAGCTTGGATGTGTATACTAAACACTAGGGGTTTCGCGTTAGGCTGCCCACCTAACCGGGACATATGCTTCGCACCCTAGGGCTTCTCAACAAAAAACAAAAAAAGCAGATAGGCACTGAAGGCCTTAATCAAGGGTGTTGTTCTATTGAGTTTAGTTTTTAATTTATATACAATATATTTAATTTATTTATATACAATACATATTTTTACAAAATAAAAATTTGTTTATTCAGAAGATTATATATGATGGAAGTTTTATAAATTCACTCACTAAAAGTGAATATAAAGTTTACTATATGGCCAAGCACTTTATGTCTCGTAGGCCATGACATTTTAGAGAAAACCGTGTACCAAACTTTCGGGTAGAAATTGTGATTTGGAAAAATTACGATATTTACTAGTTGCTTAGCTCAGATCAAAACGCTATTTGCTGTTTGAACTTTATTTCACATAAAAATCAGCTAAGAGCAACCCAAATGAAGTGCTGGAAGCTTGAAAGTTGTCGCCAAGTTATTAAATGTAAAAGTCGGGACTTTAATCTATATTGCAAGACATTTCCACCTCCAGTAAACATACTAGGAAAACTCCAAGCATGCCCACTGCTGTAGACTCATTTAAAAATCGAAGAAATATCGTTATTTTTTTAACACTCTAGAAATGTAGAAAGGAAGAAGACCTAATCCCTAAAATTTTTTTTAATACTTAGTTACAGATTGGCGGCAATTCTAAAAAAGGTAGGAGAAAAACAATGCTACTATCATAAAGTGAGCGGAGTTCCATAATGATCATCATCGCGGATTAGTTTACAATATCAGAATCGAGACAAATTTTTCAGTTCAAATAAGAGTTAACTAGTGTTTTAATTGTAAAAACACTATAAAAGAAATTTTGAAATGAAATAAATAGCCAATGTATTAAGTAGCCAGAATCCGCCAACCGAGTGAGTATAAGCTGCATTCCATTCAAGGCAGCCATTTTCAGTTTACCTTCGTCCGGAGGTGGTGCTTGAGAGACTGACTATTTTTGGATTCATGGGGCTGGTGTGATGGTACTTTTGATGGTAGGCTGGTGTGATGGTAGTTTTCGCCGCAGCCAGTCGGGGATAAGCAACAACAACAACAGTTTACCTCCGTACAAAAATTCAGCAGATAGACAGAACAAGGATTTTATTTACATACATAGATTGCTTTTTAGGAACTTAAATAGATAGTTTCGATAACATTGAGTAACATTTCTGTTCAAATTAACTGTGTTAATTTGCTTATTTTCTGTATCTAAGTGTATTAAGCTGTGTATTTAGCGTCCTTTAATTTAAGAGTCAGTGCTTTTTAATTACTTACTGTTTATTAATTATGAAATTCCACTCACTAATCAGAGCAACACGCTATGTAAAAAATCTATGTAAACAGGTATGGGAAGCCCGATATATTCGCGCTCCTAAAACACAAGTTCGAAGTTCGATCCTCCGACTGGTCAAGATCGATTCAGCCTTTCATTCTTTCAGTGGGTCGATAAAAACTGAATACTAAGCATGCTTGAAAACTAAACTTCTGTTAGTTTTGCGTTAGGCTGTCCAACTAACCGGGAACTTCAATTTTCTACCTTACAGTCCCAGACCCCTAGGTCTGAGAACAGATATGGGTACTATAGGCCTTAGCCCCCATATGGGTGGACTGTCGTGCCAATGAGTTTAGTTTTAAGCAGAGATATGGGTAATATAGGCTGTGGTTCCCATATAAGCTGTCATGTTACTGAGAGAAAAAATTATTTAAAAAAAAACTGTATCGTTTTAAAATTAACGAACTTTTTACGAAATCGAATAGAAATAAATAAAAGTAAGATAATATACTGATTTAAAACTAAAGTTATTCATTAACATAATATATTTTGAGTAGAGATAAAGAGAAATTTCATGAGGAATGATTTAAAATGACTTTTCAGCGCAAAATCATGTCTCCCTTCTGTTTTTACTTTTATGCAATATGGTCTGACACTGCTTTTCATAGAAAATTAAAGGTTTGAAATAACTGTAGTTGAGATGGATGATACATTTCTGTGATACGTCCTTTAAGATTATACTCCGAAGTGTTCCATGATATCGAATTCTATTATCCATAGAAAACAATAAAGTACAGATAAATCTTTTAACAACTTTTTACTGTTAATTCCTGCGATACGTCCTTCTTACATTTTTTTATTCACCGCGAAGAAGAATAACCTAACATGAAATGATACACTGTAAAAGTGATTTAATGCTACAAATTTCAGTACCATATTTTAATTTCAGATTATCAGAAATAAAAACAAAATGCTACGACATCATCTGTTATTTCTTTCTCTGCCATCGTGCAACTCTTGCCACAGTCGTAAGTCAAATCTTGTAGATTTTCGCTCGTGCAACAGAAAGGGCTCACACGAAAACAACGACGCACAAAAACTTATCTTGCTTCTTACATGCACGCACAGAATCCAAAGATGTACCATAAATCTTCACAGACTGCATTGCAGCCGTCACGCTAGTTTAGGCAAGAAACTTATATATCCATTCTTTTCCAGAATTCTGGAAATCTGAAAATAGTTTGAAGCATGTTAGAGCTTCTTGACAATAAACAATTGAAATTTGAAGGAGGGGAAGAAAAGAGAGGAAAAGATTTATTTTCTTTTATGGTGCTCACCTATTCTCAACAACTGAATGAATTTTTACATATTTTGAATTGAGGAGAAATGTATGCATACTGATTTTGATCTATGTTTTCATTAGTTAAGTTTACAATGTAATAAATTTCGAAACCACTCTGTATACTCACATAAAAGTAAAGGTTACACTTTAAATAAGCAAAATATAAGAAAAAAAGTTGCTATTTTTATGGATTCACTCTTGCACTTTTTTGTATTTTCTTTTTAAACATCCCACATTATTTAATCGAACATGTTCTAAAGTTATGATTGGGAAGGCTAGGTTGAGTTTGGGCATTTATATCGTATAAAGGATACGTATATTATACGCAGTTGTCTAGAAGGCCGTCTCTAATATACTGACTATCATGCATTTTTGAAGCAAAGTGTAGATACGAGGTTGATTCCTGAAGTGGAACGTTTTCTCCAAATATGTATAACTAACGTACATTGGGCCTTTTTCATGAAGATCTAAAAACAACAATTTTTGGAACCATTTTAATTTATGACAACCGAGCCTTACACACAAGAAACACTTTTGGAAACACTTGGAGTTAAAGAGCTGTATAAATCTTATGTTTCCATTTAGAAAATATATAATAGCTTTTTAAATAGCAATTCATAATAAAATTATAGCATATTATGCAATGAAAATATTTATGAAAAATTTAACCAGTTTCAAAATGATTAAGTAAAATGAATTTACAATGTTTTATTTTGTAAGAAAAATTGTGTCTATCTACAAGTCAATGACCTTAATTTTTGAGAAAACGAACATTGATTTGTGAAATATTTGGAAAGATTTGCATACGTACTGAAATTAGAACATTTATTTAATAATGTAAATTTCTAAATATAATTTTGCGATAATAAATAAATGTTCTGCATCTGATAATCATAAATTCGATTTAAAATCTATTCTAAAAACTTAGTTTAAATTACCCACATCTTTAAAGTAGTTGAAAGCTCTGAGTAATGATTCTAATGAAAAGATGTGATGATACGACAATTTAAGTAAAAATATTGGAGTTCAGTGTAGAAATGAGTATTCCATGATGTAGGTTAAATATTTGGCTATAAATCTGAACGATAAAATTTAATTTCTGGTCTTCAAGATGCTCTATCTTAGTTTTTGTCTAGCGTCAAAGAGCATTTTGTCGCCTATCTTGGCTTCAAAAAAATCACCAAAGAATCAATGGGTACCCGATTGTAAGCTTTTACAAAATGTTGTTTTAAAACTTAAGATTTGATTTATTGCATTTCACGCCATAAATTCGACAGACTGGAACTGCTGTTGAAAATATCAAACGAAAAAACACCGATTTTTATTGCTGAAATTGCAAATCTTTCATGAAATCGAGAACTGGTATCGTAAAATTGAGAATTGGTGAAAAGTAAAGTCACTTTACTTTAAAAAAAATGTAGGAAATAACATTTATTAACTTATATCGTGAAACAAAAAGGCTTAAAAGTTTCGCGCAGAAATTATTTTATATATATACAGTCAGTCACAAAAGTCTACGTACATACACTCTGATTTTCGTATATTTTGCACATAACTCATAATTTCAAAAATTCAATTTTATTTTTACAATCATTTCTCATAATAACTCAGAATAAATGAATACAATTATCAACACATTTGTTAAAAAGTAATGAAAATAACAAAAGTTTCAAATTACGTGGTCACGAAAGTCTGCATACAGAGATAGGAAACTCAAATTTTTGGCAATAAACAAAAATACCATAAATTCTTGGTTGGCCCTCCCTTTGAAGCAATGACTGCACATATTCAGTTTGGCATCAAATTCACCAGGCTCTTTGTTTCAGGTGAAATTTGGGACCAAGCCAGCAGCATAGCTTCCTTTAGGGGCTTCGACGCAGGTAATGGGTTGTCGTATTTTTCTGTCGACTTCCTCCCAAATGTGTTCGATAGGGTTAAGGTCTGGAGACTGTGGAGGTGAATGCAGCTGTTTGGGCGTCTCGTAGAGCAGCCATTCCTTCACAATCTTTGCTTTGTGGTTAGAATCATTCTCTTGTTGGAAGGCAAACTTGCTTCCAAGTCCCGATTTTCTAACTGATTCATGTAGGTTGCTTTGCAAAATCTTCAAGTATCCAAAACGATCCATAGTATCCTCGATGAAAACCAGATTGCCAACTCCAGATGCTTCCATGGCACCCCAAACCATCATATTGACTCCACCGTACTTTACAGTGCGAGTCAAATTCTTGGGGTTCATTTCTGTGTTTTTTTTTTTCCTCCAAACTTTTCCGCGGCCATCACTTCCAAAAACGTTGAACTGGCTCTCGTCGGTAAACAAAACTGTTTTCCAAAACTCAAAATCCTTGTCAATATGTGCAGATGTGCAGAATGGTTTCCTTCTAGGAACTCTGCCATTGTAGCCGGCCGATCGAAGAATTCTCCGAACATTGTCTGGGTGTACCTGCTTTCCGATTTCTGTTGCAATTTGATCCACTAATTTTGGGGCACAAATTTTCAGATTTTTCTTCACTTTTCTTACTATGGCTCTTGCTTCTCGATTTTTGAGCTTCCTTGGTCGACCACAACGAGATTTGCTGAGCACATGTCTACGTTTGACAAAATTTCTGTAGATTGTTTGCACAGTCGACCGACTTTTGTTTATAATTTTGGCAGTTTCGGAGTAAGATTTCTTTTCATATTTCTATTTTACTACCCAATTTCGAAGTTCTAAAGATGTTTCCTTTCCCTGGCTCATTTTAAAGCAATTCGCTATTGTAATATCATGGAAAATACTAACGATCAACAAACTACAAAAGTGCTACCTCAAATTTAAGTAACCTTCAACAAATCTATGTTAATTTTCTCTTCTCAACCAATCGTGCGTATGCAGACTTTTGTGACGCGCTAATTTTTACATATTCACAAAATTTCCCAGTAGATGATAGTTTGAAACTTTAATTGTGTAAATCACAGTTTTTAGTGAAAAAGGAAATAGTTATTCGGTTTTGCAAATTAAAATATAACTCGGTTTTGAAATGTGCCCTTTTTTAAGTTTGTATGTAGACTTTTGTGATTTTGTAGACTGACTGTATATATATATATATATATATATATATATATATATAATGTAAATTAAATATTATTTTATAATTTGAAATTAATTGAACTAATTATATAATATAATTAATTTGAAATTAATTACATCCTTTTTGGTCCCATTTTCTTACAGAATAGGCCTTTTGGTATTTTATTACAATTATTATCACTTGTTAAATATTTTAACTTTCAATTATACCAATTTAATTTATATTAAGTTCCACTTTGGGGATGCAACACGATATATTATTAATGATATCATCATCTTGTACATTTCTATTGATTACATTAAGAGAAATGCACCTATCGAGTTAATTTCTTTTTATTTACAATTCCTCTTAATATATAGTTTCATTTTCCTCTTTATTAATTCATAATTTCGTATCAGACTTAGACCTGGGGTGATGTTTGACCTTGAAAAACGTTTGGCAAATTGCTTAAGTGGCTCTCTGGATAACATCCAAGAAATTGTCAGGAATTACATCGTTTCTTGAATATACATCTTCAAGAGGGCATAAAAGTCTGCTTCTTCAAAAATATAAAAACGCGAGTGAAAAAAAACTAAAAAATTGACGGAGTACGTTGACAAGTTCCAGATGACACGATGGATGAAAGCTCTTTTTTGGCTATTTACCCAAAATTCAAGTTTTTCTGCTATTTTTTCAACACTATTCTTGTTCTGAAACAATTTACTTAAAGTTGTGAATTTCTGGCGAAACTGATGTTCTTAGAATTTTTATTATTAGTTTGGGTTGTTGATTTTATTGGAAATTTTGACACATTTGAATTTTTTGGTTTGCTGATTTTTTTTCTCTTCGTACTATTAAATACTAACAGCTTTGAGCGAGTATTTATCTGCACGGTTAAATATATCATTTTTTAATAATATATTGATGTGTTACATTATATCGATATGATATATTATATTGATGTCTTACATAATATAAATAGTTGAAATATTCGGCATTAAATGAGTATTTTCATTAATTTAAATTAGCCAAAAAAACGTGAAATACAAATCATCTATAGCTAAAAAATAATAAATAAATCCCAAAAATAAATTGGGCAAGGCTTAATAATTAACGTTATTCTTAATTTCACATCCAGTGGTACGATTAAATGCATGGATAATATGTAAGCAATTTCAAGCTACTAAGAATTATTATCTTTTAAGACGTATCCTTTATAATGAGTAAGTGTGATAAAAACTACAATTTATATTTTTATATTTAAAAAAAGTAACCTTAATTATTCTCTACATATCTCTAGCAAAAATTTTTTATTCAGATCAGTTTCATGGCAGTTTTGATGATCTTATATGGGCATCATATCTGTCTCAAATCTTTCTAGTAATTGTGAGAATTATGAATTTAGCAATACAATCTTAATTTTTAGTGCTTATCCGTCATTTACCAAGAAATACTAAATTCTACAATTTAGGCATGTATTTATAATTTTTTCCTTATCATTTCTGATGACATATGACTTAAGGTATTCGGAGATTTGAATTGATTTCAATGAATCAAAATACATAAACATATCACTAATATCGATTATTTCCGATTATTTTAATCATGCATAATTGAATAGTGCAGACAAACTTCTTCATAGTGCAAACCATGTTAAATATGCCAATAATTATTTTAAACTACTTAGTAATAAAATAGCTCTTATGTCATAACTTTTTATATCGTTTCCAAATTATTAGTATTGTTGAATCAATACGTTTTCAGAAGAATTTCAAATAAAATTTTTCTACAGGCTGTGGATTTAATCTAAGATTAAATTATTGTGCATTTTTTATTAATTGAAAATTAATTTTAATTAAATAATAATATCCGTCATCATGTTTGAAAAAATGCATATCATATGAAAAATCTTTTAATATATAGTTGTGTTCAAGATCTAGTTCGAAAAAATGGCTATTTTCTTAAAAAGCTCTAATATTATTAACCATTAAAATCTTAACTTTTTTTAAATAGTGCTTTTAAGATTCTTAAAATTTACGAGCATGCTTTATATAGAATTACTTAAGCAACAAGAATCTATCAAATAAAAGTGAGTGGGTTTTAAAATTTATTGCAAGAACAGTAAAAATTGAGGAAAATGTTATTTATTTGTGAATATTTATGGAAAATTTGGAAAAGGTATAATAAAAATGAAGTGTTGTAAATTCTAAGAAACAGATTATAAAAAATCTAATGATGAAATTAATTTTATTCAATCGATTAAATTTATTTTACTAATTTATAATCATATATGATTTTTTTGATAGACTACCATGAATTCTGCTTTTTTTATATAATATTATTGATTTATTTATATGATAAATTTTGGTTTACTGTGTGACCTGTTCGAGTTAAAATTCTTTTCATATCAAACCGTGTTTTATTTGTAACTATGACAACTTACGTAAGCTTGCTATCACGATAACTTCTGTCTCCTTAATTAAGCTGAATGATATTACAAACACAGCTAAACGAAAGCAACGTGATGGCTTTGTAGATGCTTAGCAGGTATGGTTTTCGATATTCGGAGGTAATGTGTATGGTATACCTAACCCAGATAGCTATCTTGCTATAAAGTCTGTGCATATTAGAAGTTCCATAAGATCCAGTAACTCCCCGTTCATGGAGAAAAGGGTGACAACATAATATCGACTTTGTCACTTGAGGATTGTTCCAAATTACAAGGCGATTGGCATTATTCAATGAATTTTCAGTGGCCAGAAATAGGAAGTCTGAAACATATTGCAAACAAACAATTAAATACCTTGTAGTTTTGAGGTACCTTCAGTTGATGAGGATAATGAGAAATTGAAATGGCATCTTCTATTCCACATCGTACCACATAAGCCGAAGGTCGTTGCTTCCTGTGAAACATATGATTTGAGTGAACCCTCTGAACACTTCGGCTTTGAGGGAGAATATTAGATTTTCCAAAGCAGGAACGATGTGGTTACGTACCAAGCTGCCTAATGCCTAAATTATGAAACAATGACCAAAATTACTGTGGCAAATCGACTTTGTTGCTTATATAGACTGTTTAAAATACTTTTGGAATTACAAAAATCATTAAAGTATTTAAAATGGCTTAGATACTTCTTGATTATTGATAGCTGGGTAAATAAGCTTTCTTTATTTATACACTAATATTAAAATATTTTATTCCACATTTTTAGAACAAGTGTATAAGAAGATATTGGAATATTATCTTTGGATCTGTGTAAGTCCTCACATATCAACAGATAGTTATTATGTTTTACCGAACAATTTAACATTATAAAATGTAATAAAAAAATGTCAGAATCTTAAAGGTATATTATATTACTATCAATTACTTTTTAATGGTCTGATATACATTCTGTAATAGGGTTGATGAATCCAAGATGTGTGTTTAGGAATACAATATGTATTAATCATATTTCCCTTCTTCGGCTAAAAATGAGGGACACGTAAATTTAAAAAAATGTTCGAAAAGCCACTCGAGTATTTAAATATGCAGAACATCACATTTTAGATTATATATATATATATATATATATATATATATATATATATATATATATATATATATATATATATATATATATATATATATAAATTTAATAATAACGAAATTGGAGCTATGGCAAATCTAAAAATTTAATTTGTGAATAATCAAAACATTCAATATGTATATATTAATCTACAGATATGATTATGTGATTTAGTTTTAAGAATATTTTTCCAGAAAATAAATGAATTGCTTAGAATCTTTAATACACGACGCGCGCCCATTTATAAAAAAATATTCTTGTTCTCTTAGACTTAAAAAATGAATTGAAAAATAATTTGTTAAAAGATCATATTCTTTTTATCTTTCAGAGTTTAAAAATAAATAACTTTTTGTTAAATATTTCTAAAATAAATATTTGTATATTAGTTTTGTTACACCTTTTAAATTAAATATATATAATGTTTTTAAAATAATTATAGAAGTATTCCTTAAGAATTTTGTAATATATCCCCAGCTACATATCCATATCCCTCGAACTTAATGTTCTAGAGGAAAAAATATATAAATATTTATTTTGTGATTATTGAGGATTCTTTATAATCAAAAAAATAAAGGCTCGATTATGTCAAATTCGAATCTTATGAAAAATCATGATCACAGAAAAATGAATTATAAATCAATTCTAAATTTTATTTAGAAAGTGAGGTAAGACAGAAGCAACTTATAAGAATGAATGAAATATTTTGTTCTCTTAAATAGTAGAGACGAAGTGGGATAAACATTCTAAAACGACATAAATTTTAAAGAATAAATCTTTTTTCGCTGCATTATTTGGTCTAAATATATAAAATAAATTATTATAAAAAATAATATATATGCAATTTGAATATAAATATATAAATTAATACAACATTTCTTATTAAAGAATTTGCTTTATACTGTTTTCATAAATTCTTTTTATTTTCATTTCGTGGTTAACTAAGTAAAACAAATTGCTGAAAATAAAATTATGCATATTAATATAATCAAGTAATCCCTTATTTCCCAAAAATAGGAAATGTGAGGAAGGAAATTATGATAACAAATTTTTAAGATGTATGAGCGTTGGTCATTACTTGACATTTTGGGTTTATTTAAACTTTAGAATCCGAAACAACAGCCTTTTGTATACATCTCCATTAAATTTGTAAACAAACTTGAGACTTCACAATACGAAACGGTAGAATCTAAAACTTCCTTAAATAGATTCTGAAAAAGTACTTAATCCGCCTTTTTATAGTCATAAGAAATCTGATGCCCTTAGTTATAAATATTTTTTTTATTTCAAGTACTGCATCGAATTACTGAACTATTTTAAAAGGAACAGACGGTCTAATATTGAGAAACTGCAATAAATTTTTAACATTTCTTCACAGTGTAGCTTTTTCATCAACGAAGGTAATAAAGATTTTTTTTATCAACTGCTGAACAATTTTTCTTTGACCCAATATTCCCAATCGATGGTTTAAAAAAAAGGGAGGATTTATACTTTCCACCCATTCTTTCAACATACAAGGTCAAAAAGCTGATATAAATTCTTATTACATACGTACACCACCTCGACTGTAGGTGCGGGGCCGAGAAGATGAGGGTAAAAATAGGGGTGCACCCGAGGTCCATCCGTCTGTCTGGTTAGCCAAGCATCACGACGCAACGTTTCATAATAATTTCCCATGCTTTTTTTTCTTGCCTTCTCATCCCCCTACCGGCAGAATTTATAGCTGTCAGACTGGGACCAGTTGCCCTAGAAATTGGTAACTACTTTCACGCAGAATTAGGAGTGGGTTGTGGCACGGACGGATGGATGGCCACGGTGCAACACGTGTCTCTACACGGAACAGCAAGTGGGTCCTTTTCCACAATATGCAGCTGTCAATCATTTAGAAGCGTATGATGGCAACAGTCGTTGTGTTCGAAGCAAAAAATCGTGATTGGCATAATATCTGAGAGTTAAAACATGGCCCAAAGAGCACAAACGCTCTCATGGGATACTGACATAAGTTTTTTCCATCATAAAAAATCTAATTTCGTAATGTAAATAATCTGTCACTTTTATTTGCTGAAAAGTTATAGCAATGAATAAAACCAATAAAGCTTTAGAAATTATATTTTTATTGGTTTACTTGTTTAATTTACTAGTGACAGTGGGAAAAGTTAGTTTAAAGAATTTTCCCTGGAATTCCCAAAGTTTTTCTTGATGTACTGTAAACTGTAGCAACAGTGTCTCTAAGACTGTGTTCATTAGTTTTGATTTCTTGGAGAGGAAAAGATTTTTCATTTTTGGTATGTTGCATGTGTTCCAATATTATTGAATTTTCGTTCCTTAGATCTTCAGAATGTATTTCTCACAACACTTAAAGGATTCCTACTTCCAAATCACTAACTGAAATTGTTTTAAAATATCAAAGATTGGACATGGTGGAACTCTTTCGATATCTTCTCTCATATTGAAGTCCATGTTTCAATTACCTATTGGTGAAGTCTAAATGATCGAGATCATTTTGTTCGAGACTGTTCTGAATTGTTAGTTATTCAATTATTCATTAGTAAAATTGTGTGCAATAAATGTCATAAGATTATCGTTAAACATTTGCAATATTATTGCTTTCATAAAATTTCTAACGAGTAATAAATAATGTCATATTTCGAAGATGTATTTTTATGCACTATAATCGTTTTTATTTTAAAATATCTGAAAATTCTAATAAGAAAACGACAATTCATATTTAGAGCTAATGATTCGAAATTTCAGGACATTTCCTTTCGTTTTATTTAACTTAATAATGGTATAAAAATATAAATGGAGCTATATGTGTTTTTAATATTTATTTGAAAGTACAACATATCCCTCCCTGTACAGCACCAAGTATTACATACAGCACAAAATTAAATCCATGCATTATATTGAATACTATTGAAACAAACTATATTACATTAAAATTATTTGTTTTCTTTATCAATATTTTAGGGTGATGGAATTCCAGAGATTATACAATATATGCTATGATATATATTAAATGCCAAAAAAAAAAGAAAAATGAATGATAATTATTTTATAATTTTTGTTTTAACTTGAACAATTTCAATTTAGCATTTTTGATGAAAAAGAAACAATATATTTCATAACGAGAAAGAGAGTTGGCATTGTTAAATGTAACATAAAACGCAGCATTTGATTTCTATTTTAATAGAAAATATTGAAATTTTAAAGGACTTTATTTTATTCTAGAATAAATTAAATTTGATTTATGAACATATGTAGACGAAAAATACTCAATTCTTGATTTTTTTCCTGTAATGTATATAAATGACTAATGTAAAACAGTAGCATATAATAACTGCGTAAATCTCATATAACAGTTAATATTACTAAAATTATTTTATATAGAGTATGTAGAGAAAGCAAAGTGTGATACATGCAAAAAAAGAAAGAAAAAAAACTTCGTTCGCAAATTAATTAACACTTACAAAATAACAGTAGAATACTTCAAGAGAAAAACAAAATATATATTCAATGACTTCGCTGTAAAATAAAATTTGTTTATTAATTCACAAGTTGGCATTTTAATTAATTATATTTCAATCACGCGTTTTCAAGTTTTTGGCAAAATCTCTACGGAATTTCAAATAGCTCTGTCACAAAAAATGTCTCCTTCAACTTACAAACAGAATCAGAATTAAAATAAATAATCGTAAATATCGAACAACAGGAAAATAAAAATCAGCGTTAATCAGTTTCTTCTCTGATTGCTGTTAAAGGTCCGTGACTCTCATTTTGACCTTTATTTGTGGTAATTTTTGCCATTTGATAACAGCTAAAGTACTCGTGTAATCAGATACCGAAATGAATTCGAACGAGCAGGGAGAAGAGAAAAAAATGAGGAAAAAATATTTCCTGGTTAACAATAATGGGGCGGTGGTTATTCTCCGACAGTAAGACACGTTTCTTGGACATTTGCCAGTATTCGCTGCGTGAAGAAGGAGTGATCTTTCGCCTAAGCATGCGCAATAACAATAAATTGATGATTAAAAACTGATTAAATTTTCTTTTTAACAATTTGGGTCATAAACAGGGGTAAAAAAACACGCCTTTAGGTCCTTATGAGATATCAATCCTGGACATCTGATTTCTGACAATAATATGAATACGAAATTATTTATTATTAAAGTTTACAAATCAATTTAAAACTGAACTGGTTTTACCAGCCAACACAAGTTTTTTAACTATTTATTGATTAGTTACGAGATTAAATCAGTACAGTTTATGAAAAGAGTGAAAAGAATTAAATAATTAATTAACTCAAAATTATATAATTATTTTTTTAAAATTATATCCTTATATTTATATATTTTTCATTATATATATATCATTTATTACAAAATTAATTATCATCCATGATTCTTTCATTTATTCTTAGAATTACATAGTTTTAAGTTTGATGTTGAGTTTCTAATGAAAAATTTTATGCTTAAAACATAGCGAGGGAAATGAAACTGCACATTTTTTGCTGACTCAAAACAATCTGTCTTTGAAAAAAGTTGGTTTTATAAAATGATTGATATTTAAAATTAATCGGTCAATTGTATTTGGTAAACGATTTTCTATTAGCCAAAGATCGTGTTGTTTGACGCCATTTCTTTCCTCGTCGACAAAATTTTGCGCTTGTACCGAGTATTGGGTTAAATTTTAATCATTCAATAAAATGTGACCAATATTTTACCTTATTTTCCGAGGATATAATATCATCAAACCTTCTATTAAAGAAGAATTTAAATTTCTAAACTTTTTATGACAATTTTTATTTTATTATGCTTTTTAAGAAAATTCTAAATTTAAAGAATTGTAGGAGTCAAGGAACTTCAAATTTTGTATTTCTGTTTTAAGAAAAGTAATTTCTTTTACTAATAGATAGCTTGAGTTATTTTACAAATAAGAGAAATTTTTATTCGATCTTTATTCCTAAGATTGAGAGCTTGGTATTGTTCAGAAATGAATTTTGAGAGGGCTGTCGAATCTATATTTTAAATTATTATGCGTCAAAATTAAAAATATGTCTGTAGTAAATAAAAATTTTCAGAAAAACAAACCAAAACTATTCTTGTATTTAAATTGGAATCAAATGATGGAGTTATATGAAAGTCAAATTCTACATGCTTTTTTATATAGTTTACTTTCAATATTTAAGAAAAAATTGTCATCATCAACGTATACCAAGCTATTGTCAACGTCATCATTGGAAGTGCTTAATTTTAGAGGAAATCCCTAAGTAATCCTTTAAAGTTTTGCAGAACACGAAACTTCCACAGAAACGATATTGAAAAATTTTGATTTATTTAAACAAAAACTGTACCTAGTTTTAGTAAACAAGATTTTTTTTATCAATTAATATGAGATGATAATATATATTATAATTTTACTAACACAGAGCCTGTTTTTTTAGATTAGTTTAGTGATAAATTACAGATTTCAAATTCACAATTATTTCTTCTATCCCTTCAAATCAAATTAATCACTAATTCAATAACATATCAATGAAAATTTATTAAACTACATGAATCGTTATTTTTAGAATTATAAATAGAATCAACTAATTTTTTTATTATTATGTTAATCAGTCATTATGAATGGATTAAAAATTTTTTATTACTTTCATTAAAAATAACTATTCTTCGAATCTAAGAGAACTAGATTAGTGTATAATCGTCTATCATGTTTGCGGCTATTACACTCTAATCTGGTTCATTTTTTAATTTCATTTTTCCTTTGGAAAAATAATTATTATTTGAAGAAAATATTCACTCATATAAGGCAATATTCCTAACAAGTGTACCTAACATAGATCTATACTGTGCTCTTGAAAAATGAATTTTAGTAAAAATAATAATATTAGTATTGTAATTATAAAATTTGAAGTTTCTTTGTTTGAAACTCCATGAAATTTCTAAGCAGTATTTCTGACATTCAACTAGTTAACTCCACTTTAACCTTATAAATAAATCATAAAATCTAGTTAAGAAAGAAATAAAATTTAATAAAAATTATACATTTTTAAAATATAGAAAAGGCTTAATAATTCACGTGTAACAATAATTTCTGCATCAAATTTCTTTTAAATTATTACTGCTTTTTAAATATGTAATTACCAAACAATTCATAACACCAGATAAATTAAATTTGAAATATTACATATAGAGTTTATTTAAAATTGCATTCACTGTGTCACCACTAATATCTTTTCAAGGCAAGGGATTTGACAAATGAAAACAAAGTAATTTGGCTTTAGGCCAAATTGCTTTGTTCTTTCCTTCAATAAAAGGCATGTAAGAGGATTAATATACACCGTAAACACGAAATTTTATCTTAATTCATTGAACTTAAGAAAATAATTGAAAATGTTAATGTCGAGTTTCAAACAAAATATTTTGAAGAAATTTCAACGGTTGAATATAGTGAACAGTTGTCACGTAAAAACTAAATGAAAGGATATCGTTTAATTTTTTTTAAGAGTTTACTGTATATAAAGGGTTGTGTCACGCAATTTTATTTGTAAATATTTAAATTAGAGTTTTAATGAGTTATATTAATTATATATGCAAGAATATGCCATTTACCTTGTTCATAAATGGTATCCTATAGCTAAATAATGTATTTCGACCTAACGATATTTTTACTTCCGTGGCCCGAGGTGTTTATTTAGTTCTTTTTAAATATTTCATAAATGCTGTTTTCATATTTCTTCTATACATCATTTTTCAAACTTTTAGTCACAGGGAACTGTAAAAAATGTATTTTTCTAATTTTTTTTATATTAAAAGCAAATATACATCATATTTGGATCCTAAAACACGTTTATTAAATTTATATGAAGGAAGTATTTAAGCCTAAAAACATATCTTAGATTAATCATGGGTAAATGTGCGTTTTATTGTTGATAGAAACTTATCACCAAAAAATTAAGATTCATCCTTGATAATCATTTCTATGAATATTCTTAAATTAATTAATTTTATACATCTTTTGATACAATAAAATCTTTGCTATAGTGTCCTTTTTCTGGTTACCAAATAAATAATGTCTTTTAAATCTTGGTATTGGTATAAAAGAATTTAAATAATTTTCGCTTTCATTCAGTTTCTTGAGAGAAAAAGCAACAATTTAATGACTATTATTAGTCTTAGATTTTTGCGGATTTATAAAAGCATATTTTGTTCAATTTATGATCGAAATATAAATTAATTTTATTCAATTAGAAAAAAATTTACAAATTTCAATAAAATTAAATATTTTATGTGATTTTTTTATTTTACTTATATTAAAGTATATTGAAAAACACTTCACTATATAAATTTTAGCTTTCATTAATTTTTGTTGTCTATAACTATTCGTTCGTTGCAATTGAAAATGCATTTTAACCATTTCGCATTGAAGAATAAATAGAAATAAATAATGAATAATGCAGCTGTTGTATAAAATGAAACTTTCTCCTGATTAAAATAGTTATCATTTATTTCTTTGTCTCTTAAACATTTTACAGACTTGGAAACAAAACTGGAAATCAACACTACAGAATTAACAAAAAATACCATTTTCCATTGAAACTTGATAAAAAAATTTCGAGTTTCAAACGTTTTAAAGAAATACTTGGATATCTTAAAAACGGACGAATAATTCAAGGTTGATTGGGTTTTATGGAGCAAGGTCCAAAAATGAACATGCTGCGCCAAAAATAAAGTTTTGGGGAAGAATATATTTTAATTTATTTATTTTTTACTTTTTTTATTATTATATATATATATATTTGAGAAAACCCAAGCAACACTAAAACTTTAAAAAACAAAAACCATATATTACTTTAAAATCAAAACATATATTACTTTAAAATCTATATATAATTATAGAATATAAAATAAGCTAAATGAAATATATATGAAGTTTTCAAATGTATTGATATAAAATTTCAAAAACCTATTGCTCTCAAATAAGCAAATAGGTTTCTATGGGGTGGTTACCCCACCAAATCAAACATAGTTAAAAGGTTTGTTTTGAAAATTTTAAAACGGTAGACGTTAAAAGTAGGACATGAGATTAAAATATGATAGACAGCTAATGGTTCATCACACGCTTCACACCATGGATTTAGTTCACTTAAAACAAATGTCTGTGTGTGAAACGTGTGTGTCCGATACGAAGGCGAGTCAATCTAACATCTGCACTTCGTAACGGTAAAACTGACAATGAGGTGAGGGATGAGAAAATGGTGTATGTAACTTGTTTCCGACCTGCAAGTTCCATGACTCCTGCCAAAGACCATATATGAGACTTTTTATAACCTTTCTCACATCTGAGAGAGGAACCGATGGTAAAATTGAATCTGATGCAGTCTTTGCCGCTGCATCATCTTTCTCATTTCCTTCAAGACCCATGTGGTTTGGAATTCAACAAAATACAATTTCTTTTCCCTTGCCAGCAAGGGAATCCAATGCTTTGAAAATTCTCGACACAACAGGATGACAGGTAACGCTATTGTTTTTCAAGGCTTCAATAATACTCATGCTGTCAGTATATATACAAAATTCATGACAATCATCTATATTCACGTGCTGAAGCGCATAGTAGATTGCTGTAGCTTCAGCAGTATAGATGGAGCAGGACGAATGTAGGCTGTAGCTAAAACACGTATTATTGATAAAAACTCCACAGCCAACATGTCCTGCGGTTTTAGATCCATCCGTGAATACAGGTTTGTATGAGTGGTTCTGACAGCGATGAGAATAGTATAGCTTCTAAAAAAACAATAGGTGTTGTGTCGGATTTTCTGAATTGAGCAAAGATATTTATAAAGGTATTTGTTGGTTCATACCAAGGTGAATAGAGAAATTGATCAATAGACTTTATCTGAACATCACATAGCCTTGAGAGCCACAGATGTGATTTGGCTTTTGTGAGAAAAGGTGGGATGCTCATTGGACGAGCATCATATAGTCTTTTAAGAGAGGCATTAGGTACCATGGAACGTAGTGGATGGTCAGGGGTCGACATGATCTTAGCATAACTGAGAGACTGCTGCATTCGTCTGACTCTGGACGGGGGATGTGCGGAATGCCCCAGAACATATCCTCAATCTCAGAGTGATGAACAATGTCCAATCTTCGTAAAATGGCGGATCTAGCCGATCCATAAACAACACATCCGTAGTCAATGCGGGATAGAATCAATGACTGATAAATTCGGAGTAGTGATGTTTGATCAGCAACTTAAGATGTACTGACAAATAATTCAAGATTATTATGAAACAATACAAAACTTTATTAGGTTATACGTAAGATTCCAAAGATTTGACTAATGTTTTTTGCTAAATTTATTTTTAATTAATATATTTCCGTTATAATTTGCTACTATTGAAATATCGAAGTAAGTTATTGATATTTTCTTTCCTTAATAATATTCCAATTGAATATAGAATTCATAAATGTCCTCATATTTTGCAGATATATGATGATTAAAACGTAATATATAAAATTAATTTCGAATTATGAATTTAAATGTGAACTACTGCTTGATGAGTTTTTATTTTTTTATCAATGGCTTTTTGCGTGACCACCCACATCTTGACATTCTCTGGGATTTATTAAGTTTATTAATTCCGGAAGGTTTCAAAACCAGCAGTCAAAGGGAGCAATGACCATACAACAATGGCCAAAAAATACTTCATTTTTACCATAAAAACGTTCACACACCACGAACAATTGGGGCTTACCTGTGGGCCATCTCGAGTTACAAGGTTTTGAAATCACTTTCTCAATTTTTTTTTGTTCTCAGTGAAGAAAGGTTATCATAACATGATCCCTGACGCCCGCCTGTTTTACAGCAGGGTTAAACGATTTAATTTTTAGTCCTCCACCCTTTGATTTCTGAAGATTCGAAACGTTCTTCTGTCAACCAAGCCTTTGTTTACAATTGGCCTGCAAGGTTAAAAGAATTTTGAAGAACTTTCCCTATGCTATTTTTAACCTGAGCTACCTTTTGGAACAATCGTTGGTTTCACAATATTTCTTACTTATACTTTTTTCATTTCATATTTTTTTCTGATTTTCGAGCTTCAAAAAGCTTTTAGATTTACCGCCACTAAAAAAAGTTCCATTATATTACTTAAAGCGAAATTACTTTGATTAGTAAGGTTTCTCCACAATATTTAACCACGTTTATGGCATACACTTAAATTTTCGTTCTCTTAAAAGCTTTTAAGGCTACAAATTTCTGTTGAGTTTGATTGCTTATAATTACTTTCATAAACTGTGACCGTATCAATAGTGAAGCACTCTTATTTAATGTTTTTCATTAAATCCTTAATTTTACAAAATAATAGAGTCCTATAAGTTTAGGCTGGACTTTTAAAAATTATTTAAAAACTGCAATATAAGCACCATTATAGCTGAAAGAATAGCGAACAAATGAATTTACGTAAAAATGTGGACGCAAGTAAAATTTTAAATATTGATACAAATTTAGTGAATGTTATTAAAAACATATTTTTAATATTTTAATTATCGCAAAAGATTTCGTGAAACACGGTGAAAGAAATTCCTTTATCTTTTTTACGAGAGAAACCGTGGATATATTTTAGAAATTTAAATATATGCACACATTCAATATTAAAGTCTAAACTCAAATGCCTTATAGTTGCTTTTTTATGTGAAATATATAATTTACCACCTCTATATGGTAAATTACTTCCTAATTATAATATTAAATATTAATCACTTAATATTTAATATTATAATTTTAGTAAGGCATATTTCCCAGTAATATTACTAACTTTGATAGTATTCTTAAACTCATTGTTTCCAGTTTTAGTTTCTTGATTTATTGAAATATATCAATGAATTATTTTGAAATATTTTAAACAGTATTGAATTTTATATTTACGATATTCCATACTATTTTTATAATTTTAAATATTGTGTTAAGCAAAGACAACTTCAGATATTTTAGAAAATAAATTTGAATTAATAACCTTATCGAAACCATTAGGCATTGGTGATAATAAATATTATCTCAACATAGTAATTTATTCATGCAAAAATCTCAGAATTTTTTTAATCATTTGTGGTATGGACGAATAATATTTGTGTATATTTTTTAATAACAAACTATCTGACACTAAACACAAACAAACTCAGTTAAAATAATAAAATTATTTTGAAATTCAAGATAAAATGTTGTTTCGATGATGATAATCCAATTTTCGGTAATTGAAAATAGCGAAAATTCAAATATTTAATTTTCAAGTATATATGCTTGTGAAAAGGTGTATATGTTTTAATAAGTTATTAAGGTATTCTAAAGAGGGGGTGACAAA
Source organism: Latrodectus hesperus (assembly GCA_037975125.1). NCBI lineage: Eukaryota > Metazoa > Arthropoda > Arachnida > Araneae > Theridiidae > Latrodectus > Latrodectus hesperus. Next base: position 36,928,122 of record CM075857.1, on the reverse strand, counting down.
TCAGTCACTGACTTTTCAAAAAAGAATTTATTATATATGTGAACTGTTAAACGCGCTGCAATTAAGCCACATTTTATAAGATTCTTAAATTAAGCTTTCTGGCAACAAGTTTAACTGTTTGGCATGAATAAAAATAGTTCAATAAAAAGGCAGAAGATCGCTAATAAATTACCGACTGCTCGAAACTTGGTTAAAACAATCTTGACAGATGACTTTGTAACTAAGGCAGAGTGATAGCAATTCCATGCCTTGAATTTAAATTGGAATCCAAAAAGGAAAAAATAATGTGTATGGAGAAGTTGGAAGGTTGATTGGGATGGTCTAATCCAGCAACAGGTTTCATTTGAATACAGGAGAAATATTCTGCAATCACTTTCTCCGTGTTATTCTCTTGGACCACAGTATGACGGCTGACAAGAAATTCTTTTTATCTTGCATCTTTTTTGGCGTGAATGGTATTCTACACAATCTGATTTGTATAAAGGTAGAACTAAGGTAGAACTGGTTTCAACTGCACTAAGTCTTTTTGTAAATTGGTAAGGCGTGAACTTATAGAATCGTCTGCAATTATGTATTCACGTGCATTGCTGATGGAATTTTTTGGATAGGATTTTATCGCTAAGTTTTTCATGGTATCCATTTTTTTTGTACGCTTAAATTACAGAATACATCATGAAACAAATTTGAACGTATTTTATCGGAAAAATAGCATTTTCCTCTTTTTTTTAACAGGTAGCTCTGCTCTAAATCTGGAACGTTTTGTTCTAAATCTGGATTTTAGAATGTTCTGCTTCAAACAGTAATTGCTGATGAAATTTTTTGGATAGGATTTTATCGTTAAGATTTTTAATGATATCCATTTTTTTATACGTTTAAATTACAGTATTCATATCATGAAACAACTTTTAACGTATTTTGTCGAAAAATAGCATTTTCCTTTTTTTAACAGGTTGCTCTGTTCTAAATCCGGAACGTTTTGTTCTAAATCTGGATTTTAGAATGTTCTGTTACAAACAGTAATTTTAAAATGTTTTGTGTCGGAAATGTATCTGTTCAGAAGGTGTTAATCTAAAAACAGATTTTTCAGAAGTTAAATGCATGTTGTACTCCAAGAATAGATTTGGATTGCAGGTTAGATACATTACCATTCTACAATTTTTTCACTTGGATTATAGAATTCTTGAATATCTGAACTTGGATAATGCTTTAAGTGTTTTTTTAAATTGTACTAACAACCACATTAAATTTTATTAACAACCATTTTAAGATACAGATTATTAATTGAATCAAATTCTAATTGCAGAGTAGGAATATTTCTTATTACGATAAAAAATAGTTGATTATGTAACTGATTTAGCTTTTTTTGTTAATATCTACAGCAGATTTTTATGTATATGTGCTAACTCATCACTTTTTTCGAAGTAAAATCAAATTCACGAAATAAAACTAAAATCGCTAAATCAAGTTAAAATATTGTCCATCAAAATACTTTTCCAACAGCTTTAATTTTATAAAGTATATCCAATCCATCCGCCGCATTCTTAGAATGCTTGGCGTATGCAACTCTCTTTCAATGAGATCAGAACCGAATTGATTACACTTTCTCACTTAATCTCTGTCTCCAATGACGCTGTGTTTCACAGCGCATAAATTTCTTTGTTTCTAAATGTAGATTGTATGTGTTAAATTGCAACAAAAATTTTATTAATGTAAATTAAATGCTTTTTCTCATACAGAGCCTAACAATACACGATCTAACAGACATGTTAATTAAATGATGTTGAAATTTTCAAAGATTCTAAGCATCCAAGTTTGTTGGGTATTACTCATAAATCGTTAGACTGAACAATATAAACATTCCAGTTGGAATCAGATAAATTTATAAGGAAATCATTTCAAATGTATTCCAATATTCTATAACTAAAAAGCATCAATGGTCAAATCTTTTGCAATAAATATTGATAATTGCAACGAATTTACCAATAATACGATGACTTTTGATATTTTCATACTTTTGTATTTAAGAAGTTCTGTAAGGTAATTAATCTTATAATGTTCACTAAAGACGTAAATCAATCTTATAATGTTCATTAAAGGCAGCTTGGAAACGATAAATAGGATGTAGCCCCAATTATTCCAAGAGAAATGATACCTCTGTGGCTGATAGTTCAAATATTGAGGAGTTTTCTGTTTGACCTCTGCTTTTCTAAATTATGTCGAATCTTACTCAGTTGTTTCTAATAGTAGAGCCGAATTCAGGGATAGATACTATTATGCTGGTGTCCACTTATATTATAATTCATTATATATTAGTTGGGACATCTTTTACATTGAGAAACGCTTGCTTATTTAAACAGAGAGTCTATAAGAGTTAATAAAAGTCAAAATTTGACTTCAGTCGTCAATCTACTGTCACCATTTGTGCAAATTCAATTGAGACATACAGCTTAGTCCGAATTTCCAACCATTATAAATATTTATACTTGAAGTGCGAATCGAAGCCATAAGTTTTCTAACAGAACACTAGCGAATTAACCAACCTCTTTGCTGTTTATTCGGCACAATAATCTAGAAAAATATTCAAAATAGGACTTAAAAAACCTAACTATCTTTTTCTATTAATTAAATATTTAATCTTTTCATTGACTAGTAATTTTATTAATATTTATTCATATACTTGTGCAATATAAAATTTGAAAGAAGATTCATATTGTAATAAGCACTAAATAATGGTATGACAGTGGTTTTGGAGGATTATGGACTCAACAATATTCATGGAAAATTAACTATTCTTGTAATATCGAATTTAAATTAACGTTACTAATAATAATAATAAAAACATTTTTGGTTTTTTTCAATGTTAGTAAATTCTTAAAGCAAAAGAAAAAAATAGTCATTTGTTTTGAAGCTATACACGAGTTTAAGATAGTGTTATGTGTAGCCCTGTGAAATTTTGAATTCCTCAGGCACTGTCATTGAATGCTACCAGTTCTTATTTTCAATGTTAAGATTCATAGATTTAATATATATATAAATATAAACGAAGTTTTTTCCGATCATTTGTTATATAGGGGGTTACAAAGTTAAATTTCATGAATGCCAAGTTACAAAGCCATGTTAAATTTTTAAAAAAAGTTAAATTTCATGAATTTCATTCATCAGTAGATATTCAAAAGAATTTTTTACGTATTTTCGAGAATGCAGTCATTTTCAGAAGGAAGTTAACAGGACGTCACTTATTTTTAAAATAATCTTACTGTGTAATTCCTAAGCAATTTAATTACATACAATAATCGAATAAAATATTCATACTTTCTTTAAAATAATATACTTCTTTATGTTGTTGAATACACAAAAAAATTACCTTTTACCGTCAATATTGTTTGATTTTTTATGCCCTCTATTTTACAAATGTTATAGCTATTTTTTGATTTAACATATTGTTACATAGTTATAATTACCATTGTTGGCTTTATGGTAATATTCTTATTTACTACTCATATTCACTATGCATATTTGCTGCTGTATTACTTTTAAGCAAGAAAATAATAAGAAAACTTTTCAAACTTTAGAAAATAAAATAAAAATAATGGAAGTAATATTAAAATAATTGTGCTCGAAATTACGCATGTCAAATCATACAATGCTATTTTCATATTATTTAAAGATCATAATGGATAATTTATTGATATTTCTCTGCTCATTTGAATGGAAAAATTAAAAATAAATAATAATCATATTTAAAACTTTTTGTCAGATCCATATAAATCTTTTAATTGCAGAACTTTTAAGTATTAAAATATCTATTTAGCTGAACTTTTATTGCCAAGAATCACCCTTTCATTTGATTTAAAATTCCAATTAATAAAATAAATGCAGTTGGTATGATTTCTTGTTTTTTAAAAATAAAAATTGTGTAAGTTTAGAAAATGTTTAAAAAAAACTCAATCATTAGTTACAAAAATATTCTAGTGTTTTATACAAATTTTCATTATATAATTCTTTTTTCATTGCTCAAATCCTGCTGTAAACTTATTGAATCTTTTAAGAGAGAGATACCAAAGTAATAAGAACCAAAATAACTTCCTAAAGTATAGATTCAATTTAAAAAATAAATAAACTCTAAACAGTAAAAAGAAGGAAATGCTACAGATAAAAGAAGGGAATGAAAATCAATATCCATGCGTATAAAAATATAAAAGTTATATATTATATAATATATATTAATTATAAGGTTAATAAATATAATTTAATTAAACGAAAATTAAACGAAAAGAATGAATAAATAACTAAGTGAATAAAATTATGTCTTCATGTTGTGCTACATTATTATATATGCTATATTATTATATTGCAAATGTCGAAAGGATATAACAAAAATAAATAAATAATAAGTCATGAAAATCCATATCTTTGTGGTCTATAGCAGGGCTTCTTAAACTTTTGTAATTCACGACCCCATTTATGATTGCGAGTTTCTTGACGACCCCATACAAATATAAAAGAAAAATAAATTAATATTTTTTGATGATTTATTTATTAGGTAACAATATACATATACATATAAAAATATATAAGTTTAGAATTCGTTTTGAAACATACAAAAATCTAAAATTAAAAATTGCACAAAAAATTATAGAATTGTATTTATTATAGTTTCAAAAATAAAAGTGGATTTTGACCGTCTTAATTCTCTCGAATATATTCAAGTAGTTGCGTGGTAAGTATTAAATTAAAGTATAAGTTAAAAATTTAATGAGATGGATGTGCCTGTTTTTTATTGCATAACAAATCAAATCTTGGTGGAATGTTTGAAACTGCTGGATGTAAGACCTCTTCAACATTTTTTAACGCTGAACGATATTGGGATTTAATATGTGTTAAAGCTGAGAAAGTAACTTCACATAAATATGTGGTGTTGAATGGCAGAAGTACATTTAACGCCATATCAGCGATTGTGGGAAATTCAGTTCTAGTTCCGATCCAGAATTAAGTCAAGGGCTTTTTTTGAATATTTAGTATTAAGTTTGAGTCACTCGAAAGCTCAGCAAATTCCTCTTGAGCTTTAAGTGGCAATAATACCTAGAAATTTTGTTGATAATATTTCTCAGGATCATTTCAGTTTCAGGATCATTTCGGTTTGTACCTGCATTTCTATAAAGAGTATTATAATACTCTTAATAGAAATGCAGGTACAAACAATCTTTCCGAACTAGAAGATTTTATGATGTATTTATCTACGATAATTGTTATTTTATCTTTATAACAATAATTTTACAAGTTAAAAAACATTTTCTGTTAAATTGTTTTTCTCTCGCGACCCCAGAATTTTGCTACGCGACCTCAAATGGGGTCGCGACCCATAGTTTAAGAAGCCCTGGTCTATAGTATAAGAAAATTAAGTGAGGAATATACAGATGACAGACCACATTAATTCTTACCACACTAATGATATCTTTATACTACTGCAGATGTTTTGCGATACAAGATGGTTTATATATATATATATATATATAGCTGTTGTGGAGGACGACAGAGTGTTCGGGGCGACGCGGAGAAGAGGAGAGAGAAAGAAGTGCTGGAGGCGAGTCAGGTTGTACCGAGAGGGAAAGTTGCTCTTCACTTTCTTTTTGAAACCACTTCACTCCTCGTGGCTCAGGTCTCCACCGTCTGGAAGACGTTTCAAGGTCACGCCTGTTGGGCAACACAGGATGCACAGGGATTTGTTGTTAGGAGTGCCATGACTTTGAAGTGGGCTCTTTCAAAATCGTAAGTACTCTTAATTGCTCAGAGAATTAACTTCGAAGAAAAAAAATAATAAATAGTGGAAATTCACGTGGGTGTGCATCATAGGAAGCGACACTGCCTCTTGTTTCAAAATACTAGCTGTGCTATCTTCTCGCCTTACAGTGAAAGCGATAGAATGCTGAGCAGAAAACTTCACTAAAAAAATCACCATTTTACAGAAAAGTGTATTTTTTTTATTTTACCACTGAGTATAAATAAAAATTTTAAATACATAATAAAACATTTTTGTGTTATATTAGTATTGATATGCATAAATTAAAATGAAGATTTTATGTTGAAGTTAGGTGAGACTCAAACAAATTAGTTGATCGTACATATTTATATGCACCAGTGTGGATGAGTGTACATTATCTTTTAGGTTCTCAATGCATTGAAAATGGTGCATTTTTTTCCATGTATAGTTTTCATTTTCTTATGTTCTACATTTGTATCTCTTATGAAACATCAATTTTAATAAATGTTGTATTTCTTTTAAACGTATTTAGAAGTTCTTTGATAATTTTCTTAGGACTGCATTTGGGCCATAACCAAAAGCCTATGTGTGTTAAGTATATATATTAATTATGATTGAAAAAAAATTATTATGTTAATTTTGATGATACTTTTCTTTTAAATGTGTGTCAAACAGAAATGTGCTTAATCAATTGTCATGGATTGCGCGATGTACATATTATAGATAAAATAAATTTATTTGTACACGAGAATCTATTATTATTTTTTTCCTACACATCAATAATCGTAAAATATATTTTATAAAAATTTAATATTTTAATAAAAACAATCACACAAAAATCTTAATAACACTTAGTAAGGCATAACAAATTATTGAAGGCATGTTAACAGCAATTACTACGTTTGTTCATACCCGGGTGCACACTTGCGTTCGTTCTGTCCTTCCGCTGGTGTGGCGTGGATGTGGAGAGGAGGGTGCCAGCTCAGGTATTGGCCTCGTCACCTGACCGTGGTTCAAAATTACGAGGCATCTTAAAAAGAGCAAAGTCGTACTTTCACCTTCGTGGTGCTCTGATCCAAAAGAAAGACGCTTCTATTGACTTAATTCGCTGTGCCAAAAACAAATGCGAGCTTGGCTTGTTCATTTCAACAGCTTATTCATGATCCCATTAATAAAATACTTTCGACATATTTTAATTCTTCACTTTTACAACCGAGCTGGTAGCCGAATTGTAAGCACTCTTGCCTTCGAAGCGTTCATTGGTTCGAATCACCCTGTGTCTTGGATGTTTGTAGTGGTACAGAATCTATTTTAAACAAAGGGTCTTAGTCTAAATAACCCTCGTGTGCAAAAAGTGACGGTTGAGCGAGAAACAAACCTTTCCTTTTATAATGCTATTGAAAAAAATTATCTAAGAGGTAAAATATTTTTCATTTTCTGAATATTTATTCATTACTTTGTTACCCGGATTGTTTATTGAAATTTCATAAAATGATGTATTTCTTAAGTTTAAACGGCATTAAAAGTGATAAGAAGGCGTTGTGAATACTAAATACCCTTCATTTTGATCGTGAAATAAATTGAGCTCGTGTAAAATGAATGCTCTGGTTATACAACACACTGGAATAAAATTAATATCTTTCGGAAATTAAACAATTACTAAGCGTCGATAATTTTCTACGCTATTTTGTCAATAGACGAGAATGAAGGTAAAATTGCAGCTGTGTTACTCACTATCTCCAGGGCATGAGCCCTCCTTTTGAGACCCCTTATCCTTATGCTCATGCATTACCCGACATGTAATTCAGGGAGGTGTAATTCATATTTGGTACCTACTTCCGTAGGTGAATAAAAAAAAATAATAATAGCCACGGGGACTCAGAATTACACATTAACGGCGTTCATCTTTTGCTATCTGTGATCATCGATTGCAAAATATTGTTAAAACTGAAAAAAAATATCTGAATGAAGTCCCTTATGCATGAGACCTTGGCGATTGGTGATTCAGAATGTGAATTGGCTCGAGAAATAACTGCTTCATTGATTAACTGCTAACGGCTTTTAGTTGAAATCGATTGTCAGTTGGCGATATCACGGCGATTGTCAGAAGCGATCGAATTTGCCTAAAGCATACAATATGAAGGCATTTTATTGGATATAACAGCAATTGAGTGTGCTTGGTTACCCACTGACCATTTTTTTATAATTTGATGAGTAGGTACTGAAGCACATTGGTACAGAAAAGCGTGCTGATGCAACTACATAGGAAGATCAGATACTTGTAATATAAATACAAGATAATGTAATATGATGAATATTTTAAATGAAAAAAAAAATCCTCCCTTGACGTTTATTTGTAAAATAGTTTCTTTTTATAAAATAAAATAAATTATAAGGTTTGTGTGTGGAATATTACTATTACAATGTTATTTATCAAAGTTTCTGGCAAAATTTTAAAGTCATAATTCATGAAATTAATTTATTTGTAAGGATTTTTTTAAGACTGTGAGATCATAATTGGCACTTAGGTTTTTTTCAATTATGGAAAATGTAAAGCAAACGAAATTTATTGTATATAATAGTTCACTATGATTAAAGAGATAAAAACATATTTTCTTTGAATGTAGTATTTTAATTAATTACTTATTTTGAAATCACAAGTATCTTTAATTTTAATCAAATAGAATTGTTTTGGACTCTGAAAATATAATAAAAAATCACAAAATTTAATAATTTTTAAGACTATAAAACGTCAGAATTTTAAATTAAATTTAAATCATTTAAGTTGTATATTATGCATATATATATATATATATATATATATATATAATGAATATTTTAATTATTTCTATCTTCATTTAATAATTCCTTACAAATAAGAAAATTTTTTTGACCATCCGCTAGTTTCTTTATGTCTAGAGGCATCTCTATTTGAGCAGTTTATTACTGTTAAACAGTAATCGTGCATACATAACGTGTTTTGAGTTGATTATTATTAATACAAATTAATAACTAAATAACAACGTTTAGATTTTATTGTCGTTTCTCTTTGTAATAACATGGTAAAAATATTTTTGTTCTCTAAAGAAACAAATAAAATTGAATATTTTATCCTGACCTTTGAGACATTGTATACAGTTTAGCTTTAGAATTATATTTCAAACATATCAAGAATAAACTATATTTAAGAAATGAATTGATAACAAATTACATTAATAAAATTAGCACATACTTTTTCACTTTTGAATCTATAAAAAGCTATAAATTGATAAATCTATTAAATGATAACAAGCTACTCCTATTTACATTCTTTTCTACAGTATAAAACATATTTCATTCATACGCAATGATAAAAAATTAAAATTATTATTTTACATGTCGAGTTAAAAGGAGCACTTTAATTAATTTTAAATTTTCCTCAGATATCTGCATTTTTTTCCACCTTTTTAAATAAAAAAATTAGAGCTCTTTCTGGTTGTTCTACGTTGTTAATAGCCATTAAAACTGCTTTCCCAAGAAAAAATGCAAATAACAGGATATATATTACATTTAAAATTAAATACCAAGAAATGTAGTGGTACAGACTACGCTGAATCAGTAACCAGAGCAAACATTCTTTTAGTGCAGTAAGATAACCAATTTACCCGTCTTAAACTCGAAGAGAAATTGAATAGCATGTACTATGTAACTATCTATGCAACTTCAACAGTCTACTACAATATATCATTCAATGGTTGCACTGGCAACTGAAAGGTAGTGGCCCGCAGTTACTTGGGAAGAATTTTCCAGACATTTCCAACTAATGTGAGGTCAGGAGAACGTACTGGCTTGGGCAACAGTCGAACACACTTTGTATCAAATGACACCTGAACAGTAAGAGTAACATTCGATCTTCTGCCAGCTCAAGTGTGACCTTGTTACCTGACCATGGCTCAAATTGACGAGACACTTGGTGATGGGCGAGTATTCCAAACCCGTTAACCGCTGGGGCTCACCTGCATCGCTATGTATGCATGCATTGTTCTGCCGAAACGTTGTTTATTGGCCTCGAAGATTGGACAGTGCTACTGAAACCAATAAGCCAGAAGAGTACCTATTTATTGTAGTTCGAATTGTCTGTATCTGTATTGTCTACGATAGGACGCTATGTTCATGTCTAATGTTTGATACCCATGTGCATTTACCACGGTGTGATCAGATATAGATATAATCATCGTGTCATTTGAAAAATCGGAACGTTTATGAAAACGACATGATGTCATTCTAGCGACCAAGCTCATCGCTGTTGTCATCATCGGATGCATCTTCTCTAGTTTCATGTTAGAAGTCTAGATGACTGATTTTTGGATACTTTGAAGATTTTCATGTTTTATGAAGAATAATTCTGTTACGGTAAAAAATTACAATCCAGAATCCATAACAGAAAGAATAAATAATCAGCATTGTGTACAGAAGCTCTTTCAGTGAAAATGTTAAGTGTTCCATTTGTAAATCCATTTTCATCCGCAAATTCTTTTCCATTTTGCTAATAGAGCTCACTTTTTCGCGCATCAAATCAAATAAAGAGATAGACATGCAAAGGATGTAATAGTCCCTTACTAGTACCAGTGCAAAAGAAATTATATCTTTATTACATCTATGCCCCATTAATTATAAATAGGCCATTCTGTTTATGTTATTGAATAAATAATTTATAAAATATTGACGGGACGGAAAAACAAGCATTGTATGCTTGCTTAATTTATTCATTTACTGATATATTTGTGAAGGACAAAAAGTACCGGTAGTTTGATATTCTTTTTTACTTCTTTCCCATGAATAATGATTTATATACAAAAATATATCTTATAATATCATTGTCGACAGACATTTTATATCTAAGGTTCTTTTTTATCCGTATCATTTTAAACAACCATGTTTTTAACTTTCTGATTTGTTCAAATCATTTATATTAATAAAATGATAGGAGAAATATGTTCGCCAAGATTTCTGGTTTTTTGTTTATTCTGCATAAGCGAATTAAATTCTTTAATGTGCCAAATAAACTCTCTTTTTTATCTAAATGATACAAAATTCATTATAAAATACATTGATTAAAGCATATCACATTTCTGGCTATTTCAGTAAAAATTGTGTGAATTAAAGAAATTTATTCCCTTTAAAAAAATCATTCCTTATTATTATTCAGTTCCATTTTTGTAAATAAACTTATCACCAAATTTTTTGGACTAGAATTTGTTAACTTGTTGCTACCATGAAAAACATAAAATTTTTAAATACAAATGGGAAAATATTTGTTTTTATTATCTATTTTTATGAATCTATTTCAGTTTTTTTTTCTATGTTTTATGCTTTATAAAACTAATTTTTTTTTTGCCAATGATGCAATTTTAATGTTATAAACAATGCATTCGCTCTCTTCGAATAAAATTCGGAAATATTTGGCTATCCAAGTAAAAAGTTGTCAATCACATTTGATATTTTTATGTGCGGTTACTCACATACTTTAAGCAAAGTGCATATTTAGAGCAATGTCTCCTATAATGTCCTTTATCCCATTTCATTTATTCATTTTAAGATTAAAAAAGAAAGTTGAAAGAATAGTATGTGGTTAAGGCTATGTGTACTTAACCACCAGTGTTATTCCAAAATGGAAAACAAATAATTTCACGTATATCGGTGCGTTGCCCCAAAATGACGTCAGAGCTAACGCCACCAGAACTTGGCGAACTCTGCATCTCTTTGGGGCCATTCAGGTGATAAAATAAAAGCAAAGTGTTCAGAATTGTTCAAGAAAACAAACAAAATAAAAACGAGGAGAAAATTAATTACATCCGGTGATGAAAATTGTTTTGAAGAAAAACACTCTGTTTCAGCCAATGGAGTGTCACTCTCCGTCAAGAGTAAAAGCAACAATCCACGCGGCATTCCGAGCTTAACTGATTAGTGTGGCAGTAGAACTTAAGCCTGTCACTGAATATGTTAATTTTTTTTTCTTAAATTTAACCCTAGGGTGTGCGACATACCTGTGCGTCTTGTCTGAAGGAGAAAAACCAGTGTCTGTCAGTAAGACTCGTGGGCTGCATCTGCGTCAGTGGAATTAACTATCTTTTTTTTTGCATTTTTATAAGTTAAAGAGCATTCTGCTCTTGAAAATGCCCAATTCTACTTACATTTTCAAGAAGACTGAACTTGGTTTACAAGAAGATTGAATTAAGACAAAAATAAACTATAATTTTATGCAACAAATTAAGTTTATTATATTATGAATGTAGAAAATATTAAAAACATAAACTAAACGAGAATATAAACATATCATCCAGCTCCCAAATAAATGTCAATTGTGTTCTTCTTTGTTAGTTAAAAATCATATTCTTGCATCATTTAATAAAAAAATGTTTTTGTTTTTTTTTGCCTTTGCATTTAAATAAAGTTAGAGAAAAAGAAATATAAATAGTTCAGTTCACTTAAAATTAGAAATTATTTCTGTGAAATTTAGGCACAATAATTGCATATGTTCCATTTTTATTAGCCATTTAATTTTATTTTATGAATTCAATCAATAAAAACTAATAAGTTGGGTGAAAAAAAAACATCTGCAAGAAAAAAAAATATATTCCTAATTGACACACAAATTATTTCGGTTAGTCTTTTCACGAGAAAAAACTTGATGCTGATACTATTATATCTCGATTTTTAGAAATATTATTCAAACAAAAAATGCTTATACATATTATTCTAGTACTAATGATTTTAATGGAAATACGCTGTGAACAAATGTTGAGAAGTTTTTTTCTCACAGATAGAATAATAAGTATCATTATTAAAATAAAACTTGAAGCAAATCGCCAAAGATAATATGCACTGTTATAATATACAATTTCTAAATATTGAATAAAGGTTACTCCAATTAAAATTTAAAATTGCGTAATATAAACTGTAATAAGAAAAATTTTATCATAATTAATAATAATTTTTGATCAACTTTAAATTTATTCGTCAAAAATAAAGAAACAATAAAGATTTATAAAGATTACACACCAATTTTACTACAAATGCATAGCAAATCTTGACGATGGTCGGTTGGACTATCGCCAAGTGTTACCAAGAAAATGCTAATACATACATATGCTTCTCCATCGCCATTAGTTATCACAGCAGATACGAATAAAATATTTTTAATATCAAAAAAAAAAAAAAAAAAAAAAGAGAAAATTTTTCATGAAATGAAAACTCAAAAATTATAAACAGTTCAAAGTTTTATTTAAATCACACCGTACTTGTTATAAATAAATGTATTTTATTTAAAATTTACATAATTTAATTTTTTTTCAAATTGGAAATATTACTATAACAAATAACAAATGAAGAAAACACATGGCATTGTGGGTTTTTCCGAATAATTTTAATGAAGTTTCATCACCAATTCCATCAAATATTAATTACTTTCAAGATTGTATTTCAACACAAAATGGAGTTAGAGAAAAAAAACTGAAGAAAAAATTCAAATGTTTTCATTTAAAAGAAAATATAGTCACCTGCGACTTCATTGTTTTCAATTTATGCTATGATTGTGCTTTTTTTTTGTCATTTTTCTTTCTTGCTATTAAAAATGTTTGATTTAATTTGAAATAAAAGTCACTTTCTCAATTTATTTTAAAAAAACGTGTCCTAACTTTAACACGAAATTAAAAAATATTTTCAACATTTAATTTAAATGAAAGAAGATTTCTTAAAAAATATATTCTTTAATTAAAAACCATAATGTAATCTTAATTTTTCTTGCCAAAAAATATCTTATTTTTATATATTTACACTTTTTCTATACGATGTGACAACTACGTTAATTTTCATATTCAAAATTAGAACATGTAACATAACTTGTGAGTAAAATAAACTTAAAATAAATTAAATACTTCTGTGGTATTTTATAACTATTACTAGTGCCATACCGGTTTCTTAAAATAATCAGTCGTGAAATTAAATTATTTTATGAATATAACAAAGAATAATTAATACGTGAAAATTATTACATTAGGCGAAATAAAATTGTAAATATGATAATATAATTTATTTACAAGATAATTATTATAGATATGTTAATTTAATTTAAATAAAAATTATATAAATAAATAATTACTATTAAATAATAGTTAATAGTAATTATTTATTTGGTTTTATATTTATTATGTAATTATAAGGTTTTTCTGACTTACATGCAACGATAATTATAGAGTATATATTCTGGTTTTATACTTAAAAATAAATTACACTAAAAGCAAAATAATTTAATTAAAAATAATAGCAACATTCATAAATTAAATTTGGGAGCTGATAATTTTATTTAATTTTTAAAATAAACTGACATTCATGATTTTATAGAAATATAGAACACAACATGAAAAAACATTTAACCATTTAAACCAATAAAATGGTGTATTCTCTTCTGCTAAAATTTTCCAAGAAGCAAAAACTTTACGAGTACTTGAGATTATTTTTGCAGTGAAGAGCTCTGTGAATGGAAACTTTCCACACTTTACTTCCCCCTTGAGGAATTGTTTCGCAGCGTAAGAATTCAATTTTAGAAACGGCTGCAGAATTTTTCAGCCACATCAGCAGGATTCTGCTGTTGAAGGCTGTGACCCCGTTTCTGCGGTTGCCAGACAAACACACGTGGAGCGCTTTTTATTATAAAAAGTCAAAGACCTTTGTTTACGTGGACTTCGATCACTACTGAATCGCTCCGATGCCACAAAAAATTATAATCTGAGATAAACTCCACAAACAAAGATGTCAACCATAATCAGATAATACATACTTGCTGATGAGACCAAAAAATAAGAATTCCTATCTCTGTCATAGAAAAAAAAAAAGAACGATTTGTTGCTGCTTCACAAACAGGATTAAATCGGGTGGCGTAAAGTAACTGCAACTTTCGCTGTTAAAAATAATCTTTCTTTTGGATTTTTTTAAAAAATTATTTGTTATTTTCGTTTTTGTGCAAGACATACTCCTTTTATTTCTCCTATTTCAAAAAATTCGACGTGATATTGAAAGTGGAGAATTTTTTAATGTTCTTTATTTTATATAAGTTATGTCGTTAAAATCTTGCCATTTGTTGATTTTTTTAAATTACAGTGTCGATTTAATTTCCATAAATGTTATACTCTTATAAATGTCACTTTTTTAAGTTTCATAATTTGAATAATGAAAATCATGCTTACATAATTTTATGAATTAAATTATGTTGTATTATGTTTATTATGATAATATTTATTTATATTATAATAATTAATTGTGCATATTATAATAATGTAATTTATTATGTTTAATTCCTGACAATTGTTCGCATTTTCTCTCGTATAGCTAATAATTCATTACTTAAAAACCAATACAGATCATTAAACCAGTATTTGGATTAATTTGTAATTTTAAATTCTTTTTTCTTCAGAATTCACATCAGATTATTTCAAATATTTCATTCAAAATAAGTACAGAATAATAAGATTTAAAAATAAATTTGATTAAGATAGCGTAATAACATTGATTAAATATTTTAACAAAGATTTATTTTAATTCAAACTCGTGAAATATTTTAGACTTTTTGTTCGACTAACCAAGACAGTGATTTAAATACTGTAAGGACAGCACTCAGGTTCATTTACGTAATTTTTTCTCATCAAAATTTTCAGTAATTTTATAATCTCATTAATTCATTATTCGAAATTTTTTTTTATTTCATATCATAGCTAAGATAATCTTCTTTGGTTATTACTGAGTAAAAATTATTGTTGTTTAACTATAAAATAATAGTTGATGCATAGAGTATAGAATGACTTTTAGGAGTTTCTTTAAAAAATTTTATTAATGTAAATTATATATATATATATATATATATATATATATATATATATATATATATATATATATATATATATATATATATATATATATATATATATATATATATATATATATATATATATATATATATATACAGAGAGAAAGTTTAATTACAAAACAATGCAGCTAATTAATATTTTAACTAATTTATATTAAAAATTATTTACAATTATGATTTCTTAATAGCAGCAAGACGACTGCTCCTTTCCCCCATAATTTTAAACTTCATTTCATTTTGTTATCATTAAGACGATTAATTGTAAATATCCCGAAAATGTATATAGTTGTATTTGTAAATATGTTTTAATTAAATATTAGTCTACATAAGAATTGTTTAAACTAAATTACGCCTCGACCACTACCCATACCACCCACACATATATATATATATATCAATGAGTATCGTCTGTCATCAGGAATAACAATCGAATTCATATCGCTTGTATGTCATAACAGTCCATGCTCCACAAGCAGTCAAAAATTATCTAATGTATTGGCTAGTGCTGTTTTTGGGATGGTCTTTTTCCAAATAATGTCCACATGTTTGATAGGCGGTAGATCTTAAGAACAAGCGAGTTGGTACAGTAATGCAATATGGGTGCTAGAAATATAAACTTTGGAAATAGTATGAAATTTATGGATTCACATTTTCCGAAAGAAATATGGTTCCTCCGCTAATTGGAAACTTTAGAAGAACAAGCTACATAATATCAGAGATGTATTGCTGTCTGTTAAATACACTGGCCTCCAAAAGTTAAGGAACTACCGGTTTTTTGAGCTTAATTTGCAAATGAATGAATGTAGAAACACCAAATTTGGATGACATGAAAACAGGTATTTATTGACTGCAACATAGAAGTTTACATTGACTGCAACATAGAAGTTTACAAAAGCAAAAGGATTTACAGCAAAAAATGCAATCTGGCTGGAAAAATTCATTTTGGAAAAAGAATAATCACAGTTTTATGTGTTAAAAAGTAATAGAAGCATAACAAAAATGAGTTTTAATAAGGGATATGCCCAATGCCCACCCCTAGTTTGCATGCATTGGCGGCATCAACTTTCCATGCTGTCAATTAAGTTGTCGGTTACCGAAATGGGAAACGAAGACCAGACGGAGTTAGCTTTGTTCCAGCTCTCCTAAAGACCTTGGAGGAGGATTTAAAGCAGCAACCTGTCTACCAAGATAGTTCCACTCAAGTTCTATTGGATTCAGGTCTCGAGATTGAGCAGGCCATTCCATTCGCTCCAAACCAAGATCCTCAAGATATTCCTCAACAACTACAGCTCGGTGAACTCGTACGTTATCATCCATCAGAATGAAATTATTGCCAATTGCACCGGCATATGGGCGGACATTTGGATCAAGGATGTCATCCCAATATCTCACGCCAGTCACAGTTCCTCCCTGGAACACATGCTGGTCAGAGTGTAACCACCGACTGAGATCCCTGCCCAAACCATTATTCTACCGTCGCGGTAACTGTCTCTTTCCACAATGTTGGATTGATGGTATCTGGTGTTTTTTGTTCCCTCCAGATCCGAAGATGTCCTGAATCGCTCTCCAATGTGAATCTGTACTCGTCTGTGAAGAATACAGAAGCCCATTGCTGTCTGGTCCAGGAAACGTATTCTCTTGCCCAAGATAAGCGAGCCCTTCTTTGTCGTCCGATGAGGGGGATACAAACAACTAGTCGCCTTGCATAGAGACTTACATGGTGAAGACGCCTTCGTACCGTACTAGCGGATATTCTTCTCCCCGATGCTACAGAGAGGTCTGCAACAAGTTGTGGAACATAAATTCTTCTCCTTCAAACTGAAAGAGCTATAAAAAGGTCTTTTTCAGGTGTTGTAACTCGTGGTCTGCCTGGAAGATGTCTTCTGGATACAGAAGCTTCAGTTTGATATTGAATCAGAGATAGTGGACACACTGTGAGACACATTGAGGCGCCTAGCAACATCAGCCTGTGATAACCCCATTTCCATCCATCCGACCGCCCACCGCCTTAACGAATTGGGCAGACGGCTTCCTCATACATTGCGGATCTCACTGTCTATTGTCAAGGAAACTGCTAACAAAAGTTGTAAATCAACAAAAATTACATGCGTAATTTTACGAAGGCTTATATTTGCATATTTTTCTCTCACTCATATTTAGCTACTCTTATATATAAAAAAAGTGGCAGCTGCCGTTTTTGCATAAACTTGCATAAAGTTCGTTTTTATCATTTATGTAAACTATAAATTGTTTTGTTAGTGTCATTTTTTTATGGTGAACTTCGAAAAACATGTTGTTCCTTAACTTTTGGAGGCCAGTGTATATTGGTAGTACCTATTAAAAATGAGCCAGAGTAAAATTTTATAAGTATATTTTACATGATACAGGACCAGTAGGAGCTAAGCTGGTTAATGCTTTGGCCTTCGGTCCAACAGTTCGTGTATTCAAATTCCACGTTGGACTTAGATATTGAAGTGGTTTGAAACCCATTTTAAACTAAAACTTCTTGTCAAATTAGCCCTCGTGTGCAAAAATTAACTGTTAAATAACAAATAAACCAACCAGTAGTACCAGATTGACAAAAGCTTATTAGTTTCTCTCCATGACGTCCCCTAACTATATTTCGTCTCGTAATTCGAATGTCCATTTCCATCATTTATTTCTTTATTACAATAAAAATCATTGCATTGTTACGCTGTTAAGATTAATCTAGTGTATAGTGATCTAGTCTGGTATATGGAACTGGTCTTTGCCCAATCAGTGACCAGACATGTTCGATAGATGATAGATCTTAAGGTCCACTAAAATTTCCGAACCACTAAAACAACGGTGGTTCCACGCTCAGAGTTTAATTTAAGACTGTTGAAATGAAAGTCAAAATTGCTGATTGTTAGTAACCAGCTAAGCATGTTTATATCCAGAAATTTTATCTACCTACTGAATTTTTCGATGGTACTATAAAGTTCGTTTGAATGTGTCTTATCGAATCAAATTACCTTTGCGAGGAATCTGATGCAGAATAATGAACGTTTTTGTAACATACCAGAAATTCCGATGGAATGAAATTTTCCTCAATTGAAATTTTCGTGCCTGTGAAGGGTTAATAAGAAATCTTAAAATTATTGATCTATTTATAATGAAATTATTAGCTTGAAAACAAATCTAATAATATTTATGCTACGATTTATCTTAATTTCTAATTTCTATAATTCTTTTTGCTCGTTTGCTCGTCATTTTGAATATTACGGTGTTGGAAATTAGTCTCTTCTGAGATTTGCATTGCTCAAAATTTTTTGCACTGTTAAAATTTTTATTGAACTATTATTCCCTTCTTGAATTCAGATGGTTAAAATTAAATAAATTGTGAAGTAACTGAGACTTGATTTTACTGCAAATAAAATTTAATTTTTAAAGACAATTTATCTATATAGATATCGATTAACTATTTCTGTAAAAACAATAAATTAACCATTTCATGCAACAATAGCAGGAATTTTCGACTTCTCCCACGCATGCGCAGTGTATCGTCAGTCGCCGCTGCTGTCACTTAAAAGCTTAAGTTTTCTCTCCTTAGCTTTTGTATTTAACTCGCACTTCTGTTTTGGATGTCTTTCTATATGTGTTGTTAATAAATGTCTTGTGCTACGATGGCTTCTATTAATTTCTTTATCGGTGAGATACCAGCTTTGGATTAAGTATTCTCCACATCAATATTTAAAGTTTAAAATGAAAATTATTTTATGTGAGGTCGAATTTTAGACTTACCAATACATATCTATAAAGAATTACTCATTGTTTAATTCCATTAAATTATTTTTCAATTAAATTAAATAACGAGTAAATTTTCTCATTATTTAATTCAATTGAAAAATAATTATGATCAGAAGTTGTATGCCACACAATAAAATCTTCATACAATAAACGAGTTTTAAAGGCTTCACAAAATTCATTTTATGGGTGTTTGATGATAATTTCTTGATTTAGCATTTCTAACTATATAAAGTAATTCTCAAAACAATTTATTTAATTTGAGACACGTTGGTTTGTCTCATGGTCTCTTTATTTGAAAACTTTATTTTGTTTTTAGACTACGTACTTCCAAGTCTGATTTTATTGCACTGAATCATATTTCACACTGATAAGGCTTGCTTTACTTTTCTCTTAAAATGTTCACTCATAATAACAAGATAATAATTTATATTGATAACATTAGTCTAGCTATTACACTAAGTTATGCACGCATCTTTCGAAATATGCATTTAAAAAAAATTGGTTGTTAAAACTGCTATACTAGGAAGTAATGAAAACAGCAAAAATAAACTTATTTTGTAATGGAAATAGCTGATTAAATCATTGAGAAATTGGAAGCATAAATTCATAAAAATCAATACACTCAATAATCACTTCTGACCGTAATAACAGCATTTATACGCAAGAGCATTGAATCAAACTAAGACTAGATATTACATACAAGTACAGATATCCATGCTGCTTCAATGCTGTTACTGAAACATAGTGACTGGTATATTGTGACGAGCCAGGCGTGATCTAAAGCAACCTAAGATCTAAAGATCTATTGGCGAGAGATCTGAAGAAAATATTGCCCAGGATTCTGAAAGAATGATTTCAATATCAAAGATGTTTGTTCAATTCAAGTAACTATGCGGTTACTCAAGATCCAACTAAGATTTCATGTTTCGCAACGCTCGAATAAAAAGGTAAAATCACGTATCATAAAACTAAACAAATATAATGGCACTGTTTAAAGTACCTTCAATGCACCGTCAATTCAATGTGCATCCAATGGCACATACTCCAGGGGTGGAGACAATGTGACGATGTTGAATGTACCGGGCAATGTGCACTCTCCTCAATGCCATCAAACACAGATGGGTGAATCATGATGCAGTAAACACTATCTGAATTCATCTGAAACCATTCACTATATTCATCTGAAAATACGATCTCACACCATTTCTGCATACAGATTCGATGATGATCACATCATTGAAAACTTACCTACCTATGACATGGCTGCATGACTTACTAAGGCAAACATGTTACTCGTACCTGAAAATTTTCTTTAGTGACCTATTTTCAATTATAACGTCTAGTACAAAGAACACTTAAGAGATTTTACAAAGATAGATTATGAATGTTTTTGAACGTGAATGATGTCCTTTTTATGGCGAAAACAATGGATCATTAATTATTCAAACTAGTCAACAAAATATCTTGTTAATTAATTTTTTGATTTACTCTTGTGCTGGTTTGCAACAAACATTCGAAATTGTTGTTGGTTTACCTATTGACTAAAAGAGTGGGTCATCCATCATTTGTCTTTTATTAAATCATGGTTAATTATTCTTGTCTCTTTCAAACCGCAAGTAATCTTAACAGTAGAACTATTACATAAGCGAAGAAACATGATTGGATAATAAGGATTAGTTATAATAAGTGGGCTGAAGAAATAACAAAATAAGTACTAATGTGTTACCATTTCGAATTAAAAATATGATTTATTTATAAAAGAGCAATTTGAATAGCAATTTGCTAAGGTTTTCATAGCTTTCAGCTGTAGGTTTTCTTTTCGAGTTGTCAAAACATTTAATAAAGACTTATAATTGTCTCATGATAAAATTGCGTTCCTAGGTAGATGGATTTCAGATTCGACTGGTGAAAATGGTTACTGCATTCTTTATTCTATATGCACTGCTTGAGAATTTTTATGTTTCTTTTTTTTCACAATAAGGGAATATGATCCATAATCTATAACAAATTCTTTACGGATGGGAAGTCTTAGATTGATTATAGATATTCTAAAAGCACTAATAACATTTTTGAATTTTAAGGGTATTGATAAACGATGCAAAAGCATTGGATTAAGTTTATAACATTAATTAGTAGTAAGTTTAATTTTAATTCATATTCATTCTATTGTCAGTACTCTTTTGCTCAAGAAATAAAAATTTTAGAACAACGATTAAACTATTGAATTAAATTAGAATTAAGTTATTTAATTATAGAATTAATTAATTAATTAATTAATTAAGAATTAAATTATTAATTATTTAATATAGAATTAAATTATTAAACTATATAAGAGATTTTATTCCCCTTTGATTAAATTGAATCGATTTGCACTCAGAATGCATTACTGATTCAAAATTTAAATTAAAGGAAAATAATTTTTTTTCAAATA
The DNA here is from genome assembly GCA_037975125.1 of Latrodectus hesperus. Lineage (NCBI taxonomy): Eukaryota > Metazoa > Arthropoda > Arachnida > Araneae > Theridiidae > Latrodectus > Latrodectus hesperus. The sequence continues at coordinate 36,906,258 of CM075857.1, read as the reverse complement.
ATTCCATTTAAAGAGTATTGAATACTTGAAACGCAAAGAAAAAACAAGAATTCGTCTTAAGCTTATTGCTACTTAATTTATCATTCTTATTCTTACAATATTTTATTTATATATTATGTAAATAATTAATTTTTCTTGCAGATTTGGAAATTTTGTTTGTTTGAACACAGTCTCTATTTCTTAAGGATCATTTATTATTTTAATTTATTCACATATATATTACCTCTATTTTTGATTAATGAATTAATATTAATAATCATTTGCGGTTATGTTTATCTTTATTCGGTATTACATTATTCGAGAAAACTCTGCTTAGAAGAAATTAAAAATTCATATCATATAGTTATATATATATATATATATATATATATACATATATATATATATATATATATATATATATATATATGGTATTTTAATAATAACTGAAATTGATAGTATTCGCATAGTTACATAATTATTTTATCTTTACGCAGAATTTTTTCCAAAATATTGAAAAAATAAATAAAGTATTATCTAGTAAGAAAATAATAACTATATTAAGTTATTCTCTCTGCTTACTATATTGAAAGCATTTTCAAACAAAATTGCATTTTTTCATGTTGTCTTCAACTGTAAAATTAGTATTACCTAAACTCGTTGTAACTGTTTTTAAGCATTTTGTCATCCGAATACAGATTTAGTGCAATATTTATGCAAATATAATTATTATCTTACAATCTACTTAATATTTAATTTCATACTTAAACAACAATTTTTTGAGATTATTCATATCTTTTATATGCATTTCATTTCTCAACAAGCTATTTACATAAAAAGTTTTAAAAGTAAGAATTTTTTATCGATTCTTATATAGTTAAATTATTGTGTTGTAAAATTCTAGAAAGCGTAACGTGTTTGGCCCATTTTCCAAAAATGTCGCCAATGACGAAATGAGTTTAACTGTTCCCAAAGACGAAATAAGGTTTTTACTTTAGTCGTCAAGAATTAGTGTAAGAATTACAAAGAAAATGATCATCTAAAACTGACATATACATAAACATACTATCAAGGTAAAGCATAAGAATCGAATGAAAAATGTTTAAAGCAATACATCAAATGGCAAAATAGCTACAAAGCAATAACAACCAAATCCACGACTACAGATTGCAAACTTTATTGCTCTTCTAAATGTCGCCAAACCCACCATGTTTCAGATATGATTAGGATTAAGATATGTAGAGTTTGAAAATTGATTTTATTGTTTCAAAACGCATGCATTGTACATGGTATATTTTGAAACATTTTGAGATATTAAAAATGGATATCAATTTGATATGTCTAAACATTTTCTGTTATTTATATGAAAATAAATTTAAATGCTTACACAAATTATTTATTTTAATTTGCTATTTTTCCTATTATTTCTGGTGATATAAACTATCCGTAATCATTCTATGAAACTAAAGCAAATATGGAAATTGTACGTAGAATTCGGTAAATATATCAGGACATATATTGGCTCTTTGGTTTCCATTTAGTTAAAATTTTATACCACGTTAAAAATATCACATTCCTTATATTCGTTTTTGTTTATGAAAGAGTCTAATAAAGAATTTAAACTTTCTGGAAATGTCGAAAAATTTAAATTATGAAAGTGCAAGGCTATAAAAATTATGAAATAAACATTATTTATTTCATAGTTTAAGATGTTGAATACAGATATGAATTATTAAAAGTAAAACATAATAGAGTTTTGGAGTTTACGTAATTTTTTATTAAATGTTTTTCATTTAAATCTTTTTGTAAGCAAATAAACATGGAGAATAATGAATATAAATAAATCATAATCGCATACGGAACTAAAATTCTCGAAATACAAGACAGTATTTTTAACCGTTAACATCAAAAACAATTTTATCATTACTTTGGTAAAAAAATGGCTTTTTCCAACAAACGATTAGTTACTTGTGATAAATGTCAATAACGTCAGTATTACGTGACTCACTTAAAGGATAATCACCTTCGAAACAAAATAATTCTTATATTTGGTCAGTGATATTCAATGAAAAACAAAAACATAAAAAAATTTTCATCAATAGACTCTCATTACTGTTATCGTATTTCCCATCAAAGCAGAATCGTTTCATCGTATTTCATGGCAACAAGTTTTAAGAACTAGTTAACGAATGGCGATACTCGTAACAGCTACTTTGCACCGGTTCTAAGTTATAAGTTACATAAACGCTCAAAGCAATTTACAGAAACACAAAAAATGCCATATAAAAAGCATATTTTGATCCAAAAAACCCATAAATGTAAAATGACAGTAAATTTCACTTTTTAAAAATATTGAAGTGATCCTTAGTTACTTTGTAATTGTTAAATGAAATGATGAAGGTAATTTGAAACTGTGCTTTTCAGTATTTGTATGGGTAGAATGCTATTGGAAGATATGAAACAAATTATTAATTACTCAGACAACAAATTACTAGCCACCCAATCATCATACTATAATCTCAAAAAAAGTAAACAAATATTTACTATTCCAAGTTCTTTGTTTGCAAAAAGATATTTTTTATATATACTATTGCATAAAATATATTTTCTACACCACCTTTTAGTACCGTAAAATTCTTTAATAAGCACCTATTTTAACTTTTCTTGAAGGAGTGATATCAGTAAATTTAAAAGAGTGAGTATCTTATACTTTTTCTTTAAGAAACTTTCAAATATTGTCGATACCTTAAACAAAAGCAGATCTTTTGAGATTGAAATTTGAAGACCCATCAATGACCAATCTCTGATTAGCAAACTATTACTTCCATAATTGCCTTTTTACTGATTAAAAATAATAAATTATTCATACCCATTTTTCGAAATAAATATGCAGCAAAATATACCATTTACACGCCTTTACATTCACAAAGTGTTTTCAACTCACTCATGCTTAACCATTTATTGATAAAATATTTCATGTATTCAACAAAAAGCTCTTTTTTGTACATTTTAAACAAATACTGACGTTTATTCACATTTTCCGCTTTTGAATCTTTTTAAAATCCTATTTTTATTTTAAATTCTTCCTATCATTTCTTTTTGAAAAAAGTTGTATTTTTTTTAAAAATATCTATTTTCAGAAATATTTTAATAACGAAAATTTATTTGAAGGCAAAATGATTATTGCAAAAAATCATAAACAGGTTTTTGTTAGAAGAGTCGCTAAGAACTGGATATATTCAACTACTTACCACCACATTACCACTTCAAAATTCCCCACATTATCAAATAAATACTCAATTTATTTGATAATGTGATGGACTTCTTTGTAAATCTCGTTCAAATTGTGTGAATAATTAATTTTAATTAGGTCTTATAATCATTTGATGGTAAGTATCTAACTCAATACAACATGTCATAATTAACATTTCAGTACCACACACAATTGATTTCAACATAAGTTGTAAATGTATTGTTTTTCGAAGTGAAATCGTTACTGAAGCATTTTAAGTTGTTTGACACAAATCCACGGATATTTATGAAAATAATCATTTTCTGAAACTCATATTGACTTGATGTCAATTACAATCAGTCCAAATATTATCAAATTTGAGTGTTCTGACAATTGGAACAATCGAAGGTTTTAAAAACCACCTATTACAAACTATCTCTAAATCATATGATACAAATACTAATAGTAAACCTTGAAATTTCAAAAAATTCTCACTATTTTTTACTTCTATTTTGGATGAAAGGGGTAATTTTTAATAAACTCAAAAGTAAGCATGTACCTTATAATATTTGTTATAGGGATATAACGAGAGATATTCACTTTCATATGTTAATTAATTATTGAGTCAGCGTTTTGATTCAATTTGTATATATCATGTAAATATTAAATCACTTACATATCAGAAACTTTAATGAAAACTCTAGACTACATTCAATCTGACAAATTCCACCAACACACCAATGGTACTCTGGAGCTCTTCTGGAAATAAAATGTGACCGAAAATCTCAAACTCTGCCTTCGCCAGATTCTTAAGTGGACTTCTAAAATGTTTATTGTTGTAGCATGGAACAAAAAAGCATCCTACTTGTAAAAAATGCTGTGACCATCCAACATCACTGAAACATATTCTAAATTGGATCGGACTTTCACGGGAGGATTTATTCTCAGATCCCCGGCTAGTCATTGACTTTCTAACTGTCAACAATTTATTGGAGTTGATCTGACAAATGTCAGATCTTTAAAGAGGATAAGCCAACAACAACAACAAATATTTTATTTAGGTGTATTCACAAAATAAAAAATAAAGTTAGGTTAAATTGTAAATTAAATTCATATATTCACATGAAACTTAAGCTGCATATTGATAGAATTTTGTGCATTAATATAAGAACTAATAGATTACAAATATACTACAAACATTAGCAAACGTAGTATTTATTTGAATAACCCGATATGTGATGAAAATGTTTTCTATCTAAAGCGAATAGTAAAAATATTTCTTCTTAATTGTTTAAGTTTCTGGAGTGAAACCACTAAGTGAATATTATCTTGGAGGAAAATACAACATAAAATTACTTTTGATTTTATGAGTGTTAATTAAGAATGGAGCTTTTAACTAATTAATTTGAAACTTTTCCCACGTCTACAGCATCTTTAAAAAGACATAAGCGAAAGATTATTTTCCGAAATGAAATGTAAGAAAATTCAGAAAATGTCCGAATTTATTTTGGAATCTAGGGACAAATTGCCACCTGAATGAAATCGTGCTTAGACACGTAATCCATATTTTTTGAATAACCGTGAAAGCTCAACAAAGACATTTTCCTTTGGTTCAGGTGATCACACACAAATTTAAAAGCGCAAATAAAATGGGCTATTCTATCGAACAGTCGTGATTACTTTGCTTCGGTGACGTCACCAAAAAATGGCGTACAGACAACCATGCAAACATTTCTCAACGTACAGATGTATCGAAAACAAATATTCGTATCCTAAAAAGAAATCGTCAGCTAAAGAGCAAATAACTTTCTCGATCAAGCAGCAGTTCATTGTTCTTCTAATCCCACATGAAGCCATCTTGGGTAATTTGAAGGGATTTTCAGTTGTGCTTTTATCGATAGTTCATCATTTGAAATCAATCGAGTTTTGTACTATATGTATCGATATATGTACTCAGATTTGGTATTAATTAGATATTTGCATATGACGTAATGAGACCCTCGCGGACGAAATTGTCTGCTTACTTTCTTAGAGGGAAATTGAAAGTAAACATGTGTTACTATTCATTTTATGCACAGTATTCCTTTATGAGTTAGTATTAATAGTTTGCATACTTAAATGAAGAGAAAAAGAAAGTAGAATTGCACATGAGTATAGGCTTGTGTTAAAAAAAAATTCTATTTATGTCATTTTTCCGATTTAAATTAAATTGAGATTTTTTTTCTGAAATGTCGAAAATGTGCAAAGTAATAGGTTTAAATTAATTTCTTTCAATAAAATGCTTGCTATATGCATGAAAATGCAAAAATTTTTAAGTAATAATTACCACGGTTGATATTACCATTTTTGATTTTATTAATGTAAAATTTTATTTCTATTATATTAGAAACTTATAGATGTTAATTTTTGTGAAATGGCATTAAAATAATGTGGAATTGTACTTTATCGAATATTATTTATAATGAAAATGGCGGAAAGAAAGAACCAGACGTAGTTTATTTTAACATTATCATAAAGTTATTTGTAAAAAAGTAATTTAACAATGCAAATCGGTTTTTATGATTTAATCCTGTATTATTTCCATGCTTACATATGTTTCATTTTCATTAAGAAAATCATTCGTTAACTTAAATAATTAAAATTGACATCATTTGGACGTCAATAAAACATTATTAGTAAAATTTAGAATATTTTCTTGAGATTTTACAATACCTCAATAGTATCTAATAAACGTCTTTTGAATTATCAAACGGCTGATATTTCTGAACGGAATAATTGCTATGGTTTTAAGTATCACCTTAGGATATTCTTTTGAATCTCATGAACTTATTCAGATCTAATTATTTAGGTCTTTTGAAATAAAAACATACATTAAATGTCCAATTACTATAATATATTTTAACATTTCTTTAATAGTGCGCAACTGTGTTGATTTTTTGTCTAATTAGTCTCGTGTGCAAAAAGTGACCAATGAGCGACAAGCCAACCTTAACAATTCTTTAGTATAATATAGTAAATTATTGTTACAATTTCTTCGACAAATTTATTAGGAAAAATGTGAAAGTTAAATTTATTTATTTCTTTTAACAAACATTTATATCTAATATTGTACTCTGAAGTATGCTTAAATGTACATAACTTTCACTTCAAGTAAAGAAAAGAATCAATGTATTTTTTCTATCATTTTTAATTTGGTTGAATGGAAAATTGATTTTCGAGTTTTTAAAAGTAGATTATAATATTAACACAGTTTATCAAAGAAATAACTCAAGTTAAATTTGATTAGCATAATGTATAAATGAATACTTTAATTAATTGGTAAAAGTTTATTAATTAATACTAATATTTTTAATAAAAGCTTTTAACCTTCACTTAAAAGTAATCACAAATTTTATTCATATAATTTCAACATTTTTGAAAAATTTTCATTATTAACAAAACCTTAATCTAAGATATTTATGTTACCTAAAATGTTCCACAAGTTAATTCCGTACGGTTTGAAATAACTTTAACGAGCTGCGCCATGAGATAAATCGCTTATTTCTAAGTTTTCCTTTACTATAATAATTGATATGCGTTCATTTAATCTTACAAGACTTTCTGCAGTGTTTATTTTAGGATTTTCGAATACTTTATTGAATAAAGAACTTATTTTGCGTTATAAATTTTAGTTAAATTTGAAAACATTGAATCAGAAGCTTATAAATCTTAACAGAAATCTACGAAGTATTAAAATGATTTTGTATGCATATCAACTTTAATTTTACAAAATTATATAAATATAATTAAATACCAGTTCTGTTTTTTATAAAATACTGTAGAAATTAGAGTTGCAATGAGTTCAGAATTCTTACAAGTCCTAATAAAAGCTCTTTACTATAGAATCTACCAAATTTTGTCAAAAAAAAAAAATGGAAAAAAAATTATGTTGACCTATATCAATTTTTAATTAATACAAATTTGAGAAAAACGAAATATTTCTAAATGTTGACTTTTTTTCGCATCATTACTAATCAGGTGTTCAAGTCTTAGCTGCTGGAGGATATCATATGGTATATTAAAGATCTCCCATCATTTAAAAACGATTTTTTTGCTTTTTACAAGTGTTCAATTGAAGAACATTTTCATGTTCTTTCTATCGTTTTAAAGAATTAATGTTGTTGTATAAATTTTTTTATTATCTTTTTCGGTAATACGTTTTGCTACTCAGTTACTTACCATTTTATGCTCATGAATGGCGATGATGATTGCTAACTCCAATAATTTCTTTAACTACGAAATAAAAGCCGAAAAAAAACAGGAAAAAGCAAAATGAATAGGGAATTCTATTCGCTTCAATAAATCATTTCAGTATGAGTACTGGCATTTAACCTAAGTTGTGTGGAATTTTTATTTATAAAAAAATCTTTGGTTCAAGAAAGAAGAAACATGGTCAGTCGGTACACATGCATTATAAGTGCATTCCATATGTTCAATATTTTTCTTTTCTCAGGTATGTTTATACAGAAACTTAGCTAAAGGTTTTCAATAGAGTTATGAAAAATATCGCTTTTAGTAGGTCAAGAAAAAAATGCTTCACTGTGTAGGATAACACAAGTAATTTAAAATAAACAATATGATTTCACGTGTTTAAAAAATGTTCTATTAATAAAAAATTCTTCTTCATTGTTATCTAGAAATAAGAAACTCTCTTTACTTAAAATTTATGAAAAGTATTATTACTAAATCTTAATTAATATATAATACATAAATATTCTTTCTATACTTTTCACAATTCAATAATTTGTAAATAAATATTTTTTACTTTCACAAATTTCAGGAATTAGAATTTCTTAATTAAAATATTAATGGTTTTATAAATGAATATATTGATTTGAACTTAGTTCTTCAAGAATGAAATAAAATTTTTTACCCCTGATGTAAGTTTTTAGTGCAGCTCTAATTTTGCTTAAGGATCACAAATTCTTGAAAAAATATCTAAAATTAACAAGAAAATACAAATACAAGCATTGTGAAAACTAAAAAATATATCGTAATGACATTGCATTACTGGAATCTGAAAAAATGCTTATGAGTACTTTAATTAGAAAATAAGATTAATACTTTGAAGAAAATTTCTTTCCTCACAATAGATATGCTGCAATAATTTAATTGTAAAACGTTTATTAAATAATATGCAATAACATTTAAATGCAATAAAAAACTTGACACACCATAAAAAGAAGTTGGTGCATGTATAAAATCTTGTTGATTTCTATGTGATGAATGATAAATGGTGAAAATTTTGCCAAATCAACATGAAATTGCAACATTGGATATTTAGTGAGAATTAAAATTAATTAATTTAAAAATATGTTGATTGTTTTAGAAATTCCATTACTTATGACGCAGTTCATTTGCAAAAATGAATAAAAATAGCAGTACATTGAATTAATTAATTTTACAACAACAAAAAATTAAATAGAAAGCTTAAAAAGAATAGCACTTTTTTCTGTCAGCAAAAATGTATTTGGTAAATAAATTTTTATTGTTAATGATAAATCGGGTTGTTTGGCTATACTTTTTTTCTAATTTGAACTGTACCAAAAAATATTACACAAAAAAATAGGATTTTGAAATGAGTTAACCATTAAATCGTTAAAATTTGAAATTTTTTGGTATTTACATATTATCCAGGTTATCATTTCCGTGCGAAATAAAATGTCTCTAAATTTGCGATTTAGCGCCAAGTATTGCAATTTAATGACCATATCGCCTGAACTATTTCATAAATGAGATGAAAAGTTTTGCCATTGAATCGCAACATTTGGAAACAATTTCTTTTATTTACTTAATTTTTTGTGATAATAGTCGACAGGATAAAACATTAGTACCAAATTTTAAAAGGCAGTTTGCACGAAAATTAATTTAACCTAACATCCTGAAAGAAACTGAAATGCAATCATCAAGCACTAAAACAATTGATTTTATTTTAGAAATTGAATATTACTAAAATGGCGCAACAAAGTTATTGTAATGTGAATAGCAATTATTTTAAATAGTTTTCTAATATTATAATTAGTACTTTTGAATAAACATTACGGTGTTTGCTGTTGGCGTGACACAAAATATTAAAGGAGTGCCTTTCTTTTCAAAAAAATTCTTTTTTGCAAATCATGAAAACGCTTAACTAGATGCGTGACTCAATTGCCTTATAATCAAATGAATATTTTAAAACTTGGAATACTAATGTCAAAACAGTGACGGCGAGTACCATTTACAAAGAAGGCGAAAACTTGTGTAGAATGATAATAATTTTATTACAAAGTAATAAGTTTGTGCCGATAAAAATATCACATAATTTTACTGTCCGAAATTGAATCATATCGTACAGATGGATTATCTATAACAGTACGAAAAAAAAGGTTCATATTCATTTTTGTCTGATAGAAAAGCTGAGTCAATCAGAACAGGTGTTTTCTTGGGCGCGGTTTACAATTTGGAAGAACGAAACAAATCAGAGATTTTCGGCACGTGTAGGAACGTTCTTCATATCTGAACAAGAGCTGTGGGTACAAAATAAAAATAAAATAGGATTAAAAATCTGAGCTATACAATATTTTTACCTCCATTTGATAGGATTTTGATCCCATGCCAAATTTTTCTTGTGTCCTTGGGTTCATTTCAATCAACAGTTAGAAATCTGAAGGTCGTTTAACTGCTTTTTTTTTGTCCAGGCAAAAAAATGGTGTAGGGATTGTTTTTCGTTTTCAAATTAATTACAAGAAATAAATCACCATCATCCCAAAAAAATTAATTAATTTTTTTATGACGAGAAATTATGCGTTTTAAAGCGATATACTTGTGATCTACTTTTAATATTGGTTCTTGTGATATTACTTATATCGCTATTTCGGACTAATTAAGAAGTGAAGTATTTTGTCTGGCCATTCCTAAGTTTTAGTACACACTAAATTCAACTTTCACATATTTTTCAAATGAAATTCAAAAAGGACTATTCAAGAAGATTGTAATCCAAATTTAAAATTAACAACTATGGTTGTTACAAATTTAATTTTATTTAAAAATAGAACCGTGAAGATATGGAAGCCACAAACTATATGCCAATAATTCATATTTAGCTATAAACTTGACATTATTTTCGTAGCGATGACTATGAAAATCAAATAATAACCATTTAGTTTTTTTAAACATCCATAACGAATATATAACTTGAAATGAATTTGTGGCCATAGACAAGAATTCTTTTTGAATCAGAAAATTCGTTATGAATTTTCTAATTCTCAAAGAATCAGAAAATTCTAAATTATTCTCACAGTTCCATTTACATTCTAAATTATTCTTATGGCTGTTATACAATAAGAGTCGAAATCAATACTTATAAAAGAATGTCTATCGGTGAATAGTCACTAAAAAAATAAGATTAAATAAAATCCTACTCTCTTTAGGCTGATGAAATCCATCCCTATACATATATACTTCTCTAAGTTATTTTATCTTTGTAAAGTTAGGATGTTTTACTATAATGAGAGTAACAATGATAATTCTTGTCAGTGAAAACAAAACGAAATTGCTTGTTTTGATGAATGCATGAATTGCTTATTTATCACTATTCTATAAAAAAAATTGCTTGACATAATATATGATGCATTAGTGATAAATTATGAGCTAAAAGTGTTCTATAAAGAACAATTTTTAACAATAGACATTTCAAAGCAAATAAATACAGGAAAATATCTCTTGAAATCGGATTTACATCTGGTAAACTTCACATTACATACGGTATCTTTCACGAATGGACTGAACAAACGATATTTTTTATTTCCAGTTTGCAGTAAAAAAACTCTCCAACAATTCGAAACAATAAAAAATATTTTTATCTTTAGAAGAATTACCAAACAAGCAACTCTTCCCACCAGTGACCTTGTAGAATCTGCAAAATATTATCACTCAAGTTGTGTCGAAAGAACATTTTTATCTAATTCCAGAGATTTCCAATCCTTTAATAAAATGTAATATCTTATTTTTATAACCAGCATAAAAAAAGTTATTTGATAGGCAGATTGTAAATGATTATCATGTCAGTTGACTCTGATCTTGGAGTCAAGCAGTCAAATGTTATAATGCATATTTATGAATCCAGAAGGCTTGGAAACAGATTACGGCAGTGATTATTATCGTTTTCTAAAAGCAGGCTAGGTGTCGCTTCATTTCTTATGTACCTTGGGGCAACATCATTTATCGCAACTGTGTTGCTTGCCAATTTGGTTATTATATTACTTAATTGTAGTTATTTTTATTCAAATGTTTTTGTAGTAAGAAAGTATCCAATACCTTTATGAAAAAATTGTACTTTATCTTTACACATAAAGAGAGTTTTGGTATCTGTTTTTGGCAGATGGAAATATATTTCTGGGGAAAGGCGATTCAGAAAGGGGGGAGAGATTAAAAAAAAGTAATTGAAATGTCCTTGCCAAGTTCTTTTTCTATTTTTACTTGTTTACCTGACTCAAATTTCCAGAATGATGTGAATGTACATTCTCCTTAATCACCGAAGGAAAAAAAATGAAAAATAGTGTTTTTCTTATTGTCACCAAAAGACTTTTCTTTTGATTTATAGTTTGTTAAGAATGTGAAGTTGCGATTTGGACTACTTAAAAAAAATACTTTGAAATGAAAATTATAAAACGGTCAAGAAGAAAAAAGTTGAATACTTTAAACTTATTAAATAGAAAATATTTTTTAAGAAAATGTATTTATATTGATTTATTCACTTTCAATCGACAGCTGCTTGAAATAAATGGAAATATATTAATTTTCGGGATAAGCCGGTTTCGTTATCGTATTTTGCCCTCATTTGTGACGTAATGATGAGTCTAGTTTTCGAAACGAATGAAAGAATATGAAAACTTTTTGATAAAATCAGTCTCATTTGAATTGCATTTTAGTCTATATATCCGATTAACTTTCATTTTCAAAAGATTTAAATAAAAATAATTAAAAAAACTACATAGAATGTTCAAAATAAAATCACAATGTAAGAATAGAAAAAAATATGAATGAAGATGCATTACTTTTACAAAAGGAAATGTTTTTCAACCGTATTACTTTAAATTCAAATTTTTATTAAACTATTATTTCTGAATGTTTTGAGAATAACGTAAGATAGTTTTATAATTAAATTTTTTCACTGAATTTCTCATAAGTTTTGGAAAATTTAAAGGAACCATTTTACACTGTAACTAGTTCAGATGTACTTGTCGTATTTTTAAAGCAATCAATTTAATATTTTTTCTTCTTCAAAATTGTCTTAACTGAATTATCAGCGAATCCAATTCTCGCCAATCGATTATTTCTAACTATACATTACTGGCTGTGAATTATCCCATTGAGTTCTTATTATTTTGAATTAATTTTCAAAATTATAAATTAAAACTTCTGTCTTGGGACAACAGAAATTTGATACAATTGATTTAGCTGATTTCACTTTTGGGTGACTTTTCCCCTCCTGTATTTGTTCTGTATTTACTAAGGCGCCCAGAAAACATTTAACTTATTGATATCAACAGTTATGGTTATAAAAAAAGATTTCATGACATATGGAAAAGCAGAGTTGAGGTGTTAATTTTCTGTCTTGGAAACTAAACGAGATATGAGAAAAAGGTTTGTTGAAAAAAGCGATAGAACAGCATTGATTTTAATGCCCAACTATCTTTTATGTACAGAAATACGAAGAAATGAAAGCATATAGCGTAGATTTATTTTTGAAAGAGTATAACAGAGTTTTATATAAAAACCCGCTGATAGGACAAACTGCCTAATAACCTAAAAAGCATATTTTCCATTTTATTTTTAAGTATTGCTCAATCTGCTTTCTGCTTCAGCCCCATTATACATTCGGGCTCGAATAAATCTAATTCTGTAAATTTCTCCATATTTTTTATACTTCTTCCTCAACTTTATCGAATAAATCTCAGCCTCCTTTATTTGAGGCAGCCAGCTACAGGTATAAATCAGGTGGAATGAGATTTGGTGAGAATTGCGGCTTTTCGAAGCAATGACCATAGTCAATTATGTCATGTGATTGTCATTGCTAGATGTCATTGATCGTTTGCAAGGTGGTGTGGTGGGACAACGTTGTGTTGATCCAAGTACTCCTCAGTTGCCAAAACCCCAAGTATATGAATAGGTCACGTAATTTAACGAAGATGAAAGGAACGCACCTTTCGTAGTTGAAGTTTACGAGTTCATTCTCCGGGACAGAGTTTAACATTGGTAAATTTATACGTTTCTAGTACTTCTTGGCTATCTATCTGTCGGGGATAGCTTTTGGGAGTTTAATGAGTTTCCTTATTTTAACAATGTGAATACAACTGAATGGGGGGATATTACAAATATTAATTTAGAATTCTATTAATGAATGAAATTTTAAAAATTTAACTCGGTCTTGCCGATTCAAACTAACCATACGTGGATGTTTTGTCGTTTTCATTTTACTTTTTCTTTTGTTCTAGTGTTACCGTGTTAATGGCTTGAATGAATGGAAAATGGCTTCTCAAACCGATGCTTTGGTCCTTATATAAGAAACCGCTTTATTAACAAAATGAACTTTAACAATATTCTCAGGCATTTGGCGGTGAACTTCGCCTTGTTTGCTGCCTCTCGAAGAATGCGATTTGAAGGCTGGCAGCAAATTCGTCAATAAGTTGTCTCAATACGATGTCGTAGTTAATTATGTGTGACGTAGATGAAACGTTATCTCACGTCATGGATATTTTAAAGCATTGTAATAAAGTGATGTAGTCATTATCTCAATTGGAATGGAAGAAACAACCACTTTATAATAAAAAAGAAAAAACTTTCTAGAAATTAAGAAGCGGTTGACGTTTAAGCTCAGAGGAAGGGTTTCTCCAGCTTTCTAATAGTTTGAACTCAACCAAAATTCGCAATTAAAACGATAATTCTTTGTATATTCTTTTTTGAATGAATATTTTCTCCTTTGCATATATCATTGTGTAGATTGGTAATAAATCGTATCTGCTCTACAACTTTGAAGTTTACATTTTTTCGTAAATCTCATTTAATTGTCGAAGTGGAATAACTAACTAACTTCCTCCTTTTGCAGTTGGCATCTCGTATTGGGTATAAAGATTACTTTCTAAATGATCATGGTTACCAACTCGCCAAAGGAGAGAGATTTTCTTAAGTAAATAAACTTTTATCTTAGTTTTTTCTTATATTATTTCTAGAGTTGAATTCTTTTCACTATAACTTCGAAAAATTTTTAAATTGCACAATCATCTTAAATCAATGCTTCGTGAACCACTTAGTTTTTGATACTACATATTTTTCAAAACATTTCATTAAGTGTAAAACGGCTCATTAAATATTTTTCGAACATATTTTTGAAGTGTTTTCAACGCGGGTGAACATAGTAAACATACTTTAGATATGTATCACTGTGGGTCGATATTCAAAGTATTTGGATAGTCAGAGTTCTGCTAGTTGTTTGTTAAATATATGAAAAATAATGTTTTAATATGTTCTTATTTTATTTTTAATTAATTGTATTGTGGATAGCTTTAATAAACAGTGAAAATAATGACAATAAATAACATTGTGAAAATCTCAGTGACAAATTTAGGAAAGTACTGTGAAGAAATATTGTGGTTTATAAACAATGAGAAAAATTTAAGAAAAACTTAAAGAAATACATACTTCGTACACAACCCTATTATATTTTGCAAATTTTTAATAGCACCTACTAAACAGTATATTATTTTTCGAATAAAACACTGTTGATTTTTCCGAAAACATTGTTTGAAGCAAATTAACAGATATAAGTAGTGAAAAGAATTTTTTTTCATTATTTTATCTTCTCAAAATTGTCTCTTTACATACTTCGGAAATATTGTGGGAATTGGGAGAAAATTGAGACTATTTCTTATTTTAAGATTTTTTGAGATTCTCTGCCGATATATAGAGGACAAAAAAAATATTCTGAGGAGTTTGGAAAATTTTTAATTCTTCTTCAGCTAAATATGATACTTTACAATTAATATAATGACGCATATAGTAATTACAAAAACAGTTTATGCTGAAAAATATCACGCACATTTTCTAGAAATAAGCACTTCGAAAAATTCTTAACGGTTAGTTTGTATATAATAATTTGCGTTAATTTGAGCCAATCGAATATCTCCGTGATAAAAGTTGATGCACGTTATATACCCATTTTCCATTTCTCGTCTGCTGATGTCGCATATAATAGAAAATTATAGGTGGCAACTTACGATATCGTCTCATGAACCAGGTTTAAAATTATGAAAAGTTAACCAATCGATGTGAGCTGATGTTACATATGTATGTCACGGTTAATGAAAGATTTTTCTCATATATATTTCGAAACAAATGAACTTATCGTTTGAAAAATACTGATAAATAAATAAATGACCATCGCCTGATAATTTCTTTATTTTGGTATTTGAATCTGAATATATTTCATCAACTAGATTTAGAGCTATAATTGCATTGAACTTTAGTTGTTTAACTCAGTTAGCTTATTTAAACAGAAAACAACTTTCACGTGGAAAAAAAGGTTTTATTTGATTATAATGCGTACCATCCTCAGGCGAACACTATTTTGAAAGTTATTTTGAAAGATTGACAAGATTTTTATCAAATATTTCATTCTGGGTTTTGGGGTCAAGCTGGTATTATTTCAAAGTGAAGATCGTTGGAAATGGAATAAAGACAAGCAAAAGTGAATTATCTAGAATTCCTTTTCTTCTTTCAACTTTTGAATTTTGTGTATTCAAGGAAATTTTTATGATTCGAAATAAATTTTAGAATATTATAATCTTTTTATATATATTAATGGAAATATCCGAAGTCAGAAATCTAAGTTGCTATTGAAACTTAAAGATGTAAAATTAAATTTTGTAAACAATAAAACAAATTTGAGAGAAAATTCCATTGATTTATAAAAAAGAAAAAAATAAGGGAAATGATGTTGTGTTCTAAATTTTATATTCAACGTAGAGTTTTTATTTTTTTAATGAAAATAAAAGAAACTCCAAATATGTAATTGTATACTTCAACTTTCATTTCATCTGTTATGATTCGAAAACTGTTCAATTTTTTGATAAAGAATATCAATCATGGTTTGAAAATTATGATATCAAATGTACTATTTAAAATGTAATTAAATATTTCCACTTCTGAAATATAAAGGTGTTTTTACTTCTTTTTTAGCGGGAAATATTTCCAAAATTTAAACTTCCTTCATATTCAGCCACTTAATTAAGATTTAATTGACTACAGAAATAATTTTTGTTTGACCATTTATCTTTATTAATTCTTTAAGAAAGTTTTTTTAATATAAAAGTTATGAAAACCAAGCACTTATTCTTAGTTCCTATATTTAAATATTTTTAGACACAAAAAAAAAAAAACTACATGATATGTACAATGGTAACACAATAAAAATTCTTTGGCAGTAAATTCAGTTTAGATATTAAAATCATTAGAATTTAAAATTCAATTGATATTATGTTAAACTTTTTAATTTGTAGAAAAGCAAAATTAACTTTTTGTATCTTCCTATTGAATTCTTGCATTTTTACATGAAATTTATTTTAAATGGCATTTAACTTCCCAAGATAATTTCTTTAAAAATCAGTTCATTGCAAAAATAGCTCACACTCATTTAGTTTCGTTCATAATCACATCTTAGAATCTAGATGCTTTAAAGTTGTGAATTTCGCAAAATTATTTTGAATTCTTCTCTGATGATTGAAGAATTTCACTAAAATTTACCCAACATTTTTGAGATATATAAGAATGGTTGAACTTTGTGTAATGCTCCAATGAATTTATCGGAAAGAAATTTATAACTTAAATTTATTTTATTGTAGAATTGATTTTATTCTACTGTAGAATAAAATAATAAGACCACTACAGAATAATATCCCGTTATTTTAGAACAGAATACTTTTAAATAAATGGTCTTACGTAATTTGCATTTATACTCAAAGTGCTGGAATTGGCTGCTTTATGCATTTCAAAAGTTTACCCAAATACTGCCATCACTTACTTAAGGCAAACAATTTGAAGATGTGCCCGAGTATTTTCTAGTATATTATTCACTTGTGGTATTATAATTTTCCTAGTGATATGCATATGGACTGTCAAAAAATATCCTTATTTATAATAAATTCTAATTTTATCTTGTGCACATCCTTATCATCCAATGTTTTTGGTTATCAGGCTGGCAGCGTGATAATTTGATTTTTGTAACTTTGAGAGAAACAATTTCACCACACAATCAATGTTTCTTGAAAATCATTTTCGAGCTGCTTGCTTATGAAGCGTATTGACAGCTTACATATAGTCAGCTTGAGCGTATTCATTACAGACAAAAAGGTCATTGTAGAGCAATTAGGAATCTTTATAACTAGTGGCTTTAAAAAATGGAACATTTTTTTTTATGATTTACATTTTGTTTGAAAAATGTGTGTGTCTTTAAAGTCATCACCTTTATTTTTCTGATCAGCATGAGCTATAAGTTAAAACAAATAGCTCCGAAATGATTAGAATAATGTAAATGGACAACAAATATCTGAAATTTTAAATTTCTTAAAATTAAGTCGAAATCCTTGATAGTTAAAGATAAGAGTTAACGAAAATGATTTAGTAAGCATAAAGTGGCTTTTTTTTATTTGTTCCAGTTGAAATTTGCTAAATTATTTTATTACAATTCTCATTGGTTTAAAATATCCATGACGTCAGATAACGTTTCATTTACGTCACACATAATTAATTACGACATCGTATTGAGACGGCGTTGTAAATCCGACTTGTCGGCGAATTTGCTGCCTGCAAATGAAGGACATTTATGAACAAATATTGTTTTTGTAAATGAAGGACATTATTGAACAAAATCTTTGATCAATATTTAAATCTTAGCAACAGAGAAAATTCTGTATTACATAATTCTCCATATTCAGAAAGTAAAATACATATATTTAACTTTAAAAGACGAAGTAAAATTAAAGTAAAAATATTTTCCCCATTTTTTCAACTACACGTTTTTTCAACTATATTATAATTTGAAATTCTCCTTTTGCCATGAAAAATTATGCTGATATTTTTATTTTCGTCAAGCAAAACCATTGACCATAATAAAGGTATCTAAATTCATAAATTATAAACTCATTCCATTCATTATTCATTCGCAAAAAAGTTATAATAATTAATAGTCGAACATTATGCTAACAGCTTAAAGTAATTAATAAGCTTTAGGAAGATTTTATATTCAAATTACATACATCGTGATTAGTAGCTGTAGTAAAAATTTTTAACCATGGAGTGGTGTTCGATCCCAGTTATTATTGAAATATGGATGCAGATGTCTTATTTTTGCTTTCTGCAAGTATATTTATCAGAATGGTTGCTAGGGAAAGGATTAGAGATACGTACGGTTTCCAACAAAAAAAGAAAAATCTCGAGGTTAATTCATGGGTTGTGTTGAAAGATTTAAAATATCCTCCTATTATTACTCTATTCGAATATTGACTAAATCTTTTGCTAGGAAATCTTCAGTTTTTTTTTTTAAATAACTTTATTTTGTTTTTCTTTGAATTTATCGGAATCTTTAGAGCCAAGATTTAGTAATTTTATCTCATTTATCCACGTGTTTATTACTTCCAATTCGTATACAAAAGTTGGTCATTTCATATACTGACTGTTCTTTTCATAACTTCAAGAGTCAAATCACCTCACAAGTTTTCTATTTAATTCTACGGTGTGGATGATGCGTTTTAAGCGTTCTATTTAATTTTGGACTACGTTCGCAAGCATAAAATTAAAATTACTTTCTTTTTGAAAGCATTTTGATGTAAGGATTTTGATATAGCAAGGAGCGATATCTCAGCGATATTTACAGTTTAGACCTCTTACATATTAAAAAGCATAATGCATTGGTATAAAACAATTTTTGATATGTTGTTAGACTGGTTTTGTATGTGAGATAATTATACTGTTTTGCAAGTATGTTATTTTGGTAGTAGATAAAGTTCTCTTTTGCTGCAAGATTAAAAATTGGCTATTTTCACACAAACTTATCAATTACCCCTTCTTCCTCCGAGATATTTTATGTTTTCCATTAAACTCTCTTTTTTAAAAAGTTTTCTTGAATTTTTGAAATATTTTTGCTTTTTGCTGAGATGATTCTCTTTTACGTGTTCATTACGAATTTTTACATAAAAACAAATTAATTAAAAGTTATCTTTGGCAGTATTTATAATTATCTTTTGCAATTTTTTTTGCGATGTAAAGTTACTATTTAGGTAGGATTTTGAAAGACAAAATAATTTTGAATAAAAAAAATAAAAAAATAAGCGGTTCTACACATTTATGTTTTACCGACATTTCAAAAAAATTTTTGGCAATGTGAAAATAACTTGATATTTTTAAAAATTTATTTGATAAAATTTAACTTAAAAACAGTAAATTGTGCTTCATCCTTTAATAGTTGTCAATTTTCTACAATTTACTACTAAAATAAATGGTATTTTTTGGTGCTCTCATAATTAAGCAACGCATCGTATGTGTGTGTATGTGTACATACATATATATATATTTGTCCCAAAGTTTTAATTGAGATACTTATCATTTTTTAGTTTTTAGTATTTTTAAAGTGAAAGATTCTGTAAATTCATAGAATTAGAATAAATTTAAAATTCGGTTTCCCTTTAAAATTTGATAAAATTAGAAATTCAGTTTTATTTTTAAAGACTTTTTTGTTTGATTGCAGTATGGTGCTGCCATCTATTGTTTAATACAGAATTTACAAACTGATAGCACAAATTAAAAACCTAAACAATCCCATCTGTATAAAAAAATTTCTTTTGAATTTGAATTAACTCTTCAATTTAAACGTAAAAGTGAAGAGTATTTATAAATATATAACATGTTTTTATAACATTAGATATCAGCTTCTTTTCAAATTAATATTTTTTGTGATAATTTATAGTTTTGATACACACACACACACATATACATATACATATACATATATATATATATATATATATATATATATATATATATATATATATATATATATATATATATATATATATATATATATATATATATATATATATGTATATATATACGCATATTATAAGCCATTTAACGATTTATTTTACGAGTGTTTGGTAACAACATGTTTCGATCTTAAACATCGAATATTTTGATATACGTATTGGCAAATTAAAAATAATCTTGAGTTGAATTGAGTTTGTTTTGTTTTGTGAGAATAAGAGTTTTGGATCTAAGATTTTCTTATGTTTATTATTATTATTTTTTTGTTGAATATTTGGATATATTTACGTTTTCCGAAATGGGATAAGCAACAAGTTCTTGTTTGTTAAAATTTTAATATGGCATTTTTATCGCAGTATCGGAAAGAAATTTTGCTTGAGGTATCCGATGATGTTTGATATGCAACATAAAAAATTCCCAGTTTAAAAATAAAATAAAAAAAAAACTAATATTGAACAGCGAAAGAAATTCCTTCGATGTTTGGCATGAAATTTTATTGAGATGGATGAACGGCAGCATAGCCCCTTGAGAACAAGCCAAGCTGAAGCTTGCATTCGAACTTAAAGGATGGAACATGCTGAGAAGGAACTCATCTGCATTAGCTGCTGCAAATTGTAATATAATGCTAGCAAAATTTTAGGTCAAAAAATTGCTTTGGCAGTTTAAGTTGCGAAAGCTTTTTGTCAGCAATGAGGATATATCTTTATTTAGCTCACTTTGAGAAAGTCACGAAAAGAGTACAAATGCCGAGTAAAACTGTGAACGGTATGCCTAATTAACCAACTACCAAATGAAAATTTTCTAATATCATGAGTAAATCGGAAGAAAAATCAGAAAAATATTCCTATGTCAAGTCTTTTGCGGAAGCGATGTATAATTTATGTTCTAAAACGTTATACAACTGATTTATTCTCACGGAAGTACTGGCTGTAAGTCGTGTCGAGAATATTACCAAGTGTTCAAAATATATTTTATTGGATAGCCCATCGATCTTGAAGTAAGTAGTTTTGAAAATCTAAAAAACCTGAGTATTATGGATCAAATGAGAGCACTTAAACCGCCATATACAGGATTCGACTCAGCCTACTTGGGACCCGGGGCAATAACTTCTTTGGGGACTCCCTCCTGCTTCATAACAATAAACGTATTATTCGATTTTGCAAACAATTCTATTCGATTGACAAAAATTAATTTTCTATTCGATTTGGGAGCTCTTATGATGTAGGTGCCCGGGGTGACTTCCCCGTATGCATCTGCTTTAATCAGGCCTTGGCCATATACGTGTGCACTATTTGGATGAGTGAACCTGTAATCAACAAAATAAAGATGAATATGAAATTGTGTTCATATAAATGAAGCAATTTTTTTGAGAGTAGAATTTTTACAATTATTATTTTACAACTAATATTTACAATTAGTATTAACACTTTACAAGATTTTAAACTTCTCAGCCATTAGTTAAATATTGGGGTGGATCATTTTATTTTTGTCTCACCTGTTTTTCAGTTACCTTTGCCAAACTTCTTGATAGAAATTACAAAAATGAAAGGCAATTGGCCCGGGTCCCCCTCATCAGAGAAGCCCCTAAATCGAACAGAAAATTTATTTTGCGTTGTCAGTCGAATAGAATCATGTACCAAATTGAATGGAAAGCTTGTTGTGAAGCAGAGGGGCCCCCAGAGATGTTTCTGCCCAAGCCTCAATCAGGCTAAGTCGGGTCCTGGTTACAGTTAAAAAATTATAGTTAGTACTGGGGAAAATAAATATTCAGCAAAACTAGTTTTTCAATGATGATAGATTTCAGTGCAGTCTTTAAATCTTGTTGGAATCCATATTGCTCTGCCAGATCGAGAACGTATAGGAGGTGCATTTTCGTCATTTACTTTCAATGTATCTTCTTTCATAGAAGTGAGTTCTTCGTTGTCATTTGTTGCCAAGATATAAACTGGCTTTAGCCAATCAGTTGTCACATTATTCTTTTTCCTTTCATTTCAATAGTAATATATTTAAGTATCCATTGTTAAACTTCTTGATATAAATTACAGAAACCATATTTTTGTCGAGTTCACTTAAATTTATTTTAAGAACGATTGATTTAATAAGAGTAAATTTAAATTAGTTTCTTTTAATATTGTTACTAGATAAAATAGTTAATAATTATATATTTTAGAATTTTGACAAAGTTTGATTCCAACAGACCTATATAACTTGTATGTTAGATGAAAAGATAAATCAGTTTATTAATTTTAAAAATATTTAAAAAAATCTACTCAACAACAACCATTTGACAATAAAATTGATGTTAGCAGACTGTCAAAGGAGGAAAATATCGCCAGCAAACTAATTGACCTAAGATACAATACAAATAATTCAAATATCTGTTACACTTGATATGAGACTATTGCCGTTATGATATGACAGGAGTGATACACTTGTTGTCATTTTACCCTCGATTTTTAAAATCAAAACTTACAAAGTTTCATACTGGATGCTGAAAGGCACATGGTATAATTGTCCAAAGCAAAGTGATTTACGATTAGCATACAAAATTTCGTTCTTATTCAATTCCATCAATAACACAACAAAGAATACTATTATGCAAAAAATAAATACAGGTGCACCCATGGATACCGCTGCTGAAATTTCTTTTTTGCAATGCAGTTTCACACAAAACATCAGTGGAAAAATACATAGGAACATAATGGTGTCATTTTGGTGCTGGATGTGCAAGGGAATTTCTTGTTAATATTTTATTCTGTGTGATTGTAGACAAACTAAATTTGAATCAGTGCTTGGTAATACTTATGAGGTCGCTGATTCTTATCGACAGTTACATTATTGACTCACGCAAAATTATTATGGTATCGACCTTAAAGTACATCCAGTCACGTGAAAGTTATTTTTGTATGATTTCTAGATTAATGAAATACTTGATTGTATTGTGTTAAAGACTTTCAAAATATATGTTGCTCGGTTGGCAACAGTCATCTGCGTGAATGGCCGTCAATATCACTTCATTATTTCGAACATCAATCAAGATGTGCGATAGTGATTTTACATAAACTATAAGCAAGGCCGAAGCTCAATCGTAAATTCCAATAATATAAATTTACAATTAAAAATGATTCGTGACATTCTGTAAGAAAATTGATGCCTGAAATTAATTTTAACTTTTTAATTAATGTGTTGTGAAATCTACGTAGAATTTTCTTTTGACAAAAGTAATTTTATGAAAGCCTATCAAGAGAGGAAATGTTAAAATGGTGCAGAATTTTGCGTTAATCGCATACATGAAGATTAACACAAAATTTCACGTGACAAGCTCAATGAATTTAAGACATGTTTCGCACTAAATTCATATGATGCATTAATAATATTAGACTACATATCATTTACAGTGAAGAATGAGTTTGTTACTCACCCATTCACACTACGAGTTATGAGCACCAAGTCTTGAGAGAAATTGAGAAACAAGAGTTAAAACGTTAAGTGGTCATTGATGAATAATATTCCTGTATTGCTTGCCTTCAAGAAAACTTAAGATCATCGCATGGTAATTGATTACAGACATTTGACCTCCCAAACATTTAAGGATAAACTATCCACTGTCCTACATTAAAGATTTATTTAAAATATTACGTGGCTTTCATATATTATCCATAATTGATGCGTGTTAAGGATTTAATCAGAAGCCAATGGATAACCAATCAGCAAGAAAGGCAGAGTGGCTATCCATTGGCTTCTGATTAAATCCTTAACGCGCATCAAGTTTGAAATTTAAAGAAATTTGATGTGATTGAACATCAGTTTGAAATATAAAGAAAATCTTAGAGTTACATTTTTTAAACTACCCTATTTAAAATTTTCAATATATTGCTAGCAATAATATATCGCATTAGTAAATAATGTTAAAAAAATCCAAAAGATAATGTTATTACCGACAAGAAAATTCTAACAGAAAGTGAAATTTTATTCTCTGTAAGTTATTCTGATATGTATATTTATTTAAGTGTACTTTTAAGAACATATATAAATTAGCTTTTATCATACAATATGTGTAAATATATATACATATGTACTAACAGTAGGTTATTTTAAACACTTAAATATTAGTAGATTCACACACACACACACAGGTATTAAGAATCACCGATCCTTATTACACATATATTTCATAAGGTTGATCTAGATTTTAGAAAAACAATAAGAAAACATAAAAATGTATGCATTCACTTGGTCACAAAATTTGACTCCATATAAAAAAAAATTGAGAAATTATTTGGCAGAGTCTTGCTTGATTTGATTCAATTCCCCTCTCCCGCTTTGAAATCTAAATTTATCTTCGCTTATATATTACACTATCCACCAATTTGTATTTGGACACTTGTTGGTAAAAAGAGATAAACACAATTTATTCGTACTCAGTAGTTAGTAGAGCTTCCACACGTGAGGGGTAATTACTGCCTTAACTCTACAGGGCATGTTTTCCAAAAGTATTTGTATGATGGACATTGTATTTTTCCCCATTTGAAGTATTTTTTGAAGAAGACACGGGTTCTTTCATCAATTTTGAACGGTTGCTGCATCCCTTAATTCGCCGAGCTGGCAGCCGAATGGTTAGCGCTCTTGCCTGCGGTTCAACAGTTCGTGGGTTCGAATCCCACCTTGGGCATGGATGTTTGTAGTGGTTCGGAATCCACTTTAAACCGTAAGTCCCGGTCTAATTAGCCCTCGTGTGCAAAAAATGACCGTTGAGCGACAAACAAAACAAAACAAGCATCCCTTAATTCGACAATCTAACTTATCGAGAATGTTCTATAGGATTCATGTCTGGGTAAGCCAATTCAATCGGTTCATCCCTTTGTCAGCACACTTCGACGAATCGTAATATGACAAGTGGCGTTACCATCGTGAAAATAATAACGATCGAACTTGAAAAATTGCCACAGCATAGGAAGCGCAGATTATTGTCGAAATTAATGGAGTAGGAATCGGTGTTGATCCAACCATTAATTTAGATCCAGAATGCTTGTAGGAGCAGCGTATTCTAGCAAAAGACGTTCTCCAGCCATATGCCAAACGACTGGTACAGCGTGAAATTGGATCATCCCTCCAGAACCTTTTTCCACTCATCTATGGTAGAATTTCCCCCATGCCTCGGACCACTTTAACTGATTAACATGGCTGGATTTTGTAATCAAAGGCTTATGGTCGGCAGCATGACCATGAAAACTAAGAAAAATGTTTTTCTACAGATAGTATTTATGGAAAAACAGTCATGGATGCTAGTTGGAACTTCTGGAAAACCATCGATTTGGTGCAGTTTTTCGGATTTCTTTGGACTGTGTTCGTTGGTTTTTATCTTTTAATATATATATATATATATATATATATATATATATATATATATATATATATATATATATATATATATATATATATATATATATATATATATATATATATATATATATATATATATATATATATATATATATATATATGTAAACAAACTAAGCTCTGTGGCATGATAGCCCCTGTGGTTCAAGTCCTGCAGTGCCCATCTCTGTTTTTGGGACCGAGAGGCCCTAATGTGCGAAGCATATGTCCTGATTAAGTGATCAGCCTAGCGCGAAACACCCAGTGTTTAGTTTCTAAGCATGCTTGGTACTCAGTTTACCGACCCATTCAAGGGATAAAAGACCGGGCCTTGGACCTGTGCCTTGGGAGCATGAAACGCTATAATTACCGAACTACTACAATTATCCGAATCGCTTTCAAAATTTCAGAAAAATAAATTAGACTGAAAAAGAGAAGGAAAAAAGGGAAAAAGATCAAGAAAAGGAAAGGTTAGAGAGAAAGAGAGATGTGTCACTTGAGGAATTTGGAAACATTCTTTTGAAAATTCCTGGATTTTCAGAAGTTAGTGCTGAAAATATAGGAGAATGAATTAAGAGGCAGACCCTGTATATTTCAAATTCCAAATGAAGGTAAACTAATTGAAAGTGACGTGGAAGATTACCTTAATGTCCAAGTTGAAGCAGACTCGGGACCATGAGCTAGAGAAGCTTTTGCCAGCTTTAAAACTTTGAAGTGGGTGGAGCATCCTCACTAGTGTGACCACATGCGGATTCTCGGTATCAAGAAGATGCGCGACTTGGCTGTCCGAAAATGGATGAAGGTAATGAAAAACCTTATTCTGACCAAAGTGTTCAGCAAGCAATGACTTCCATGTACAATGCGTGTAGACACTGTATTAATGAAAAGCATTTATGAGTACCTTAACATGAAAAAATGCTCCTTTTTCATTTAATTGAAGTTTTTTTTTAAAAAAATATGTAGTTTTTCTCCCATTTTTCAACAAGCAATATTTAATTAAAATGCTCCCTTGTTTCGAAATAATTCAATTAACCGAATTTTTTTATTATCTGTTCTCAATTTTCTTTCAATATTGTTCTTCAGAACACCGCATATTGTTCACCTTGTAAAGTAAATAGGGCACTTGGTTATATTCTACTATAGCCATCCTTATAAATTTTTAAGTGTTTATTTCTATGCATTAAATTACTGATGAAAACCTTCTTACAAACAGCATGATATTTTTCTATTTACGGAACTTTTCCTCTAAAATAAAGTATTATTTCTATATATAATTTATGTATTAATGGTAAAGAAAAATCTTATTATTGGTGATGGTGGGGGAAAGTCGTCTACAGTACGTAAGAAAATTGTGATGTAAAAGTCATTAATGAAAATGCATTTCAAACAGATGATTTCACTGCAGTGATTATCTCAATTTTCGGTAACTTTAGATAAGTGATTAGCTGTAAAAACAATTTATTGATTTGCCATGACTGTTTAAGAAAAAATAATGAATTTTGTAAGAAATTCTAAGCTCTATAAATTCTCCTATGTTGATAAAAAGATATTTACTACGCCGCATGTAAGAGTTGTAAAAATATTGAAACGCTTTAATATAAAAAAAGCGTAAATAAACGATGTGATTGCTAAATTACAAAATGTTTGAAAGCTTAGAGGAATGCTTGTTGAAGAAGACTGAAATTACACAAACTTTTTCTGAGGCTCTAGTAATATGTAAATAATTGTGTGAAAGGAAAAAAATTGAAATTTTTTTTTCAAAAATTCCTATCGCTAGAGAAAAAAAAAAGATTAACTACAGCTGAAATAAATTCCCTTTTTTGTAAAACATACGAATGCTGGAATTGTTACTGTTAAGTGGAAAATGAATTAATAATGATGTCAGCAGAATTGTGTAAAACTATTCTAATGAAGAAACCATGCAGTTTCACTGTAATGAGTAATAGGAAATAGCAGAAGATAACCTTCATAGAAATGCATTTCCTCTGAGTCCATTAATAGAAACATTTCTCAGTGAACCTATCGTCTGTCTAATGAAGATTAGATGCTAAAAATTATTCTAACAAACTATTCATATTTATACTAGCTAATATTTACAGGAAATGCGGGTAGTAAATATTATCATATTTTATAAGATATTTTTTAGTTAACTATTTATTCACATTTCAATATATTTTTATACAATAACGTGGTCAAAGCATTTTGATTTGAATAGTTTTGTATGGAGGGTGTATGTTATATAGTTTCTACAACACTTAAGGCCATCTTAATATTATTTTTACTTTTGAACACCACTCAAATTTTTCAGATCGGACAATACGAATGTCATAATATCAATAAATTAATATTCTACAATTTTACATTTATTTTTAGAAAGATAATCAGATCAAGGGAGATAGGGAATGTCCAGCACGATTCGATTTAATCCCCACTGAAATATCTGGCTTTGTTTAATTTATTAAATAAAGTTATTTTAAGATTATATTAGAGGTGATAAAAAAATTATAATTTGCTTAAGATTTATTGTCTTCATTTTCATGTACACAATAAGTAAAGTAATTATCAAGTGAATGATTCAAAATGGAGAATCGTATGTCATTTAAAATAAGAATGAAGATCATCTCATGAAATGATGTTTTAAAAGCGCGACTTAAAATAAATAATTGAAATCTGCTTCTGTATTAAACAGGTGAATGGTAGAAAAAAATAAAGATAACGGAATCCTCAAAATATATACAGTCATAACAGTACAGGTGAGCCTCGGATTGTACCTTAAGGTTATCGTGTTTGGAATACTCACCCAACCCCATGCATGTCTTAATTTTAAGCCACGATCATGTGACGAGGTCACATCTGAGCTTGCACCCTCTTCTCCACATCCACGCCACACCAACGGAAAGACTTTGGACGTCACAGATTAACGTGGGTGTGTCTATTATTCACGGAAGTCCAGCAAGGTGCTCAGAGGGGTAAATGGGGTCACCCTCCCAATCACAGCCCTCCGCAAATAATGCTTCACTTTGCTGATCTTAAGGGGAAAAGCGATTCTTCAAAATATATTGAAATAAACTATTTAATAAATCAAAAAATAATAATATTCATCCGAAAACAAATTAGCTGTTACATGTATTAAATAAAACTTTACCGCTGAAATTTCCTAAAATAATATGAAACTTAAACCTCCGTCCCTATTTTTATTAGAAACTGTATT
Organism: Latrodectus hesperus; assembly: GCA_037975125.1. Taxonomy (NCBI): domain Eukaryota; kingdom Metazoa; phylum Arthropoda; class Arachnida; order Araneae; family Theridiidae; genus Latrodectus; species Latrodectus hesperus. The sequence goes on along the minus strand of CM075857.1, from coordinate 36,877,348 downwards.
TGGTGAATTAAGAATTATATTTACATTTACTAGTCTTACAATTATATAATGATTTCAGCATCCGTTCCATATTTAACTTTTGAGAGAGATTTTAGATAGAGAAAGGACTGCATTCATTTGTAAATTCTGCCATTGAACAATTAGGTTTTTCAGTACAGGTTAGGAGGGAACCTTCCACTCCAACGAGTATAATCCTACCACTGAAAAAATATAAGCCCTTGGGAAGTTATAGTTAATTTATTGATTCTTCTGTTTAATGATTCAACTATGCTAACTATGGACAAGGAAGTGGTGCATTTTTGGAAGCCCCTTTCCTCTTAATATTTTAGGTGCATTTTGTCACCACGTAATGGATAGTTTAACTTTAAAGTATATTTTAAGTCATTTGAACGTCCGCTTTATTGTTTTCCAGAACTTTTCGTAAATTGTAAGAAGTATTGGCAACACATATGAGAAGAAACTAAAACATTTTAAGCGCAACTCTTTGATAGGTGGTTAGGTTTTTCTTGGTGGCACAGACGGAGGTGTTGAATTCAATATCTGTTTGTTCACACATGTTATTTTGAGAAGCTTACAAGTCAGTAATTCTTATATTTTGTTTTAATTATCTTACTTCAGTGAAGGTAAGACTTTTGTTATAATCTCTAGACCAAGACATTTAATTTTAATGCTTCGTATTAAAATTAAATGTCTTGGTCTAGAAGTATTGGCAACACACATGAGAAGAAACTAAAACATTCTAAGCGCAATTCTTTGATCGGTGGTTAGGTTTTTCTTGGTGGCACAGACGGAGGTTTTGAATTCAATGGCGGTTTATTCACGCATGTTATTTTGAGAAGCTTACAAGTCAGTAATTCTTAAATTTTGTTTTAGATTATCTTACTTCAGTGAAGGTAAGACTTTTGTTATAATCTCTAGACCAAGACATTTAATTTTAATGCTTCGTAGTGGAGTAATCACCTAAAAGATAATCCTTCAAGCTTTCACATTCTTCTGAATGAAATCATGCTATAAAGAAGAACACCAGAAAATCTTACAACTTCATGGAAAGCAGAAGAATCTATAGAATTGGCAAATAAAACTGATGATTCACCATTTAAAATCTTTCTTAAATCTAAGGTAGCTGAAACGATTTCAAAAAATGACGAGAAGCATAAAAAAAACGAAATAAAATGTAAAATCCCGGAATATATATATAAAAAAATTCAGATTTATCACACACAAGAGATCATCATTAAAACCAAGAGTTCATCAATCACTCAATCAATGGAGAGAATATTCAATCAATCAATGGAGTTCAATAGAGAGCAGATTCGCGTTCATCATTATTTTCAAATCAGCAGAAATGTGCAACTGCCAACAATTGATTAAATACCTATATTTCAAAAAAGATTATTACTGTAAAATACAAATTCACCTAGATGGATATTTTTAAAACATAGATGAGAGAGTAAATAAAGAGAGAATCAATGAATTATTTCGCAAAACGTTTTCTCTGGAATTTGAGTTTGATGCCTAATTTACTTTCAAGATATTTTATAACATCGGTTGGACATGTTGATATTCAATTGTCCATGGAATTCTGTCTCGATTAAATCTCCCTGCAGCTGCACTAAGCTGATGGATTCACTCTCTGGTCTTCTGTTCACCAGGTCATGAAATAGACTCCCCCCCCCCTTTGGAAGTAGAGGGGTTTCCGAATCTCCTTTAAATGTTAAGCCCCATTAAAATAAGCCATCTTGATTGAGAATGTGAGTTTAAATCAAAGATAAGAAAAAAACTGAACCTAAATTAAAAGATTGTCCTTAATAAAAGAATGAATTGTTTCAACTTATCCTTCTTGTTTTAACTTTATGTGCCGAAATTTAGAATTATTACTAAACATTTTCATAGAAATATCCAGTTTGAGAGCTTTAATTTAAAAATCGATCTAATTTAAGGATGAAAAAAAAATTTGAAAGAAAAATTTGCGAGAAGAAATGAAAATATTCTTTGATATATTGCATTAAATAAAAAACAATTGAAAACATTTTTCTTAAAAAGATAAAAATCCTTGATTTTTTTATAATTTACTAAACAATTTTGAATTTGTAATTTGTGCGTACACAGTTCTAAAGAGTAATAGTAATACAACAGAAAATTAGGTACTTTTCCATTATACCTCCAATTTTAATCCTAAAGAAATAGCATTTTTTTTTACGGAGAAGTGAAAATAATATAACGTTGATACGATGATTTTATTTTAAATTTAATATATACTAAATAGATTTTTTTGTACAAAAATTGACTAAAAAGTGATGAACAATGAATGGTAAACAAGCTAACTGCTAAACAATGCTAAAGCTAATTGGTGCAAAAGATTGTTTGGTGATAATTATGTCGGTTAAAAGAAGCATATCGGTCACAAATCACTAAGGGCAAAAAACAACTAAATACAGCAAAATTTAGTTTTGTCTCATTATAAAAAAGCTACTATTACATGATACTTACACCATCGATCATCGATGCGATTTTAGCCAGAAATAAACATTGGCGATTAAGTAAGTTTTATCAATAAGTGATCATTGTTTAGTTTAAAAATAAAATTTTTACATTATTTTCAGTAGTTTCTGAAAACGTAAACGTATACATGATAAAAATGGATTGCTTATGACAATTTACGATTTTTTCTTCCACGTTACCAGCAATTATCAAAAGAGGGGGTATAATGGAAAAGTACCAAAAATTATTGCATTACCTTTTTTTCGCATACACTCGATTCATAAATATTATTAAAAAAAACAACAACTTAGAGAATCTAAATATAAAAAAGGTAAGCAAATATAAACATTAGTTATAAAAATTATTTTTCCTCTTTAGTCCTAATGTAAATAATTATATAGATAAATAAAATATCTATATACTTTTCAGGATTTTTATAGGGAATCATAAATAAAAAACGCTCATGACTGTGTGTGTGCAGTGAGACATGCTGGAACAGCCAACAGTGAAATAATTTGATAAATAAGTGACAGATAAGCCTTTTATAATGATTTCTATGTGTCTTCATAACTATCCTTACCATTATTTATCTCTTTCAATAATAAGATCTGTCTTGCAACTTTCCTTTCAAAATTTCATTTTTAAATTCGATTTGCCTGGATTTAAGTCAGGTAATTGTAACAATATCTAATCAAAACGAATTTTTTTCTGTGATGTTAAAATATTGTGCGAACGTTAAAGTTATCGCTCTCTTCACCGGATGTTCGTGGATTCGATACCTGGTACAGCCGGACATCGAACTGAGAGAGCACGTTAAAATATTTCAACATAATTTTTCTCCGCTGCCGTGACATAATGTGAGGATGCCATCTCAGGTGTTGCTTATTCACTTGACACTAATTAAAAAATTACGAAGCTATAAGTAGTTGTGTTGAACCGTTTTAATTGTCATTACAATAACACCAATTTCTTTAAAATAGTATCTTCAAGTGTTTTTATATGAATTCATAAAAAATTATTTCTCAGTGTGTAATAATAATGGGACGGTAACAAATTTAATGCCACCAATACATAACTTAAGCAAATTCAAAGTACTATTATAAGTAAAATTGTATAGTACTATACAATTTCACTTTGGCTGAGTCCAATACTTTATACTACAGCATAATTTATTGAACTGAGCCAAAGTGAAATTGTGTTTACTGTTGCACTGTACCATTAGATAATTTCAAATGTATCAAAGATATTTCTCTCCCAATGTTTATTCTAATATTCAATGCAAATGTCTAGAAAAACAAAATTCTATTATACATGCTCATGTGAAATTGGGAAACTTTTGACCTATTGTTTAAACTAAGTTGGAGTTTGGAGCGAACACTAGTAGCCGACAACCCTATAGAGCATCTTTCCACGGTTACCTGTAACCGAATCCCTTACTCACTCAGCAGGAAACAAATAATCAGAATTTTTCACGTTAATCACAGCGATTGTTATTGACTCGCCAGTCATGCTTTCACCATGGGAGAAAACAGCTTTATCTAGGAAAGAAAAAAAAATTGAGATGTAACGGGGGTTGCGCTAAATTTTTACAGCGGAAATCGTCAGGTCAACAAACTACAAGCGGACAACTACCTTCAAGGCGCATTTCCACCCTAAATAAAAAGCTAATTTAGAAGCTGTTTAGCCCAACAGGTCAACCTGAAACACCGACACACAAAAGAAATTTCCCGTCAAAACATAAGACGTGACGTTTCCGTTTCATAGTCCATAAGAATTCCGGGCGCAAAGAATGATCCGATCTGCAAAACCTTCATCATCAGGGGGGCATTGACCGTGTATTAAGCACCGTAATTAGATAGTTCCACTCTTGCAGTTGTTAATATCGAGTAATGGTCCGACCGCTGCCTGAAGAGCGGAAAGGGGCCCGATCTGGGGTGCTGGGGACATGGGACTTTTTACTTCTGATGTTTTTTTCTACTTCTATCTCTTAAGCATCCTGTGATTTCTCTTTTTTTTGTTTTCTTTCTATCTTTATTTTTCCCAGTAAATTAATATTTTATAGCTTACTTCAGATTTTCTTTTTGTCTTTTTTTCCCTTTGTTGAATAAGGTTAAAACTTATGAACCGTAAAACTGTAGATTAAAGAAAAAAAATATGTATATCCTTTTTACATGGCATGCAATGAGATTCTGAGAATTTTCTCATAAACTTAAGCAGAATTTTTTAGTTCTAGTTCCATAATGCCTCATCGAAAAATATTAAAAATTCTTCATAATTTCTTAACTGGGTAAGAGCACATTTTTTTCTAAGTAATTTAATTTCATAGCCATTTTTGTCAAATCCTAATATGGTAATCAAGGGAGAATTTCGAAAAGGTTCATAATAGGTTTGCAATCAGACCGACTTAGACTAACAGGGGATATTTGGAAGCCCCTCCGTTTTCCAACAGCAAACTTTAAATTTGATTTGGATACCTGTTGGGTTTTGTGGGGTGAAAGCTCCAAATAAAAACAAGCTGCTTCTTTGATGCGAGAGCCCAAGGCATCAGCCCCGTATGTCCTTGCCTTAGCCAAGCTATTCTTCAGAACAGAAGATTCAGCTTCGCAAAAATTTCTTAGGACGCATAATCGGGAGTCTTTCTGTTTTTGCTACACCACCTACAGCTTCAGAGAAGTTCAACCAGCTTTGAATATGTACCACGCTTTACAACAACTTTCAGATACAGACGCATTGGCTGACCAGCGCTTCACTTCTTACGAAAACGTCAAATCTTGTGGCCTCAAAAGACCGATCATTTTTTTGGCGTGGTATTCACAAATAGCCCGAAAGATGGGGAAAATGTATAGCTAGCGATGGATATTATTTCAGATAAAGAAATATTAACAGTTTTCGCAAATTTATTGTGTCTCTCTTTAAAACAATAGTCTCATTTCATTTGCATACACCTGGTAATACAGAATATAAAGAAATATTCGTAATTTTAATCGTGGAACTCGTGTAAATTGGCAGCAATATTTTTCGAGATGCGATCAGATTTGATTACAGTTGCTTTCCATTCTTGATACTTAACAAGAGGAAAATTGGAAATATTTGTGGTAATAGGAGATTTTATCGGAACATTTTGATACAATAAAACGAAAATAGATAAACAAAACCAAACTCAATTGATTAAATTTATTTATAAGCATAAGTTGACTTTAGTTAGTGAATCAAATTTTTATCCCTTTTATACATAGATATATACTTTAAGAACCTTAGCGGTTTTGAACAATCAAGTAATTGTAGATTTTCTTTTCTCTTTAATTGATCTATTAAAGTGATCTATATGGTAACTAATTTTGCACTATTCCTTGAAAGTCAAGTTATTTACTAAAAAGTTAGCATTCTGAATACTTTCTTTGATTTGTATATTTGTAAGGCAACAGTTTGGTTTATGTTATTTCAGTGGAACCTCTCTCTTCAAACGTTCGGGTGAAATACAAAGAAGGAAGATGCTATTGACTTTGCTAGTTTATCAACCCTTTCGTTTTTAAAAATATCCTTGCGGACAAGAAATCAGATGATCTTTCATATTTAGGAAAGGATAGAATTTTATTACTTGACATAAATCATTTCTTAAATGAAGAACAATTTTAGACGATCATAGTGGAATCTTATTACGCCATTTTATACGATAAGAGCTATTTTGTAAAAATTCATGTATTTAATGTGTAATTCCTATAATGCCTTGGCTTAAGTATTTTTGAATTAGACCATCTATATAATCCGAGTCGTAAGCCGATTTGATATCAAGAAAAGTTCCAAACAATCATGAATTTCTTTTGATTATTAGCTGCTTCTTTATCATGTAAAGGATTTGTGTAGTAGATTGGCTGTCCTTAAAAGGCATAAAATCTAAATGATTGTAAAATTTTCTATTTTTAATTAAGTTTATAGATTCGGCAACTATTCTTTCAAAAATTTTACATGGAAGAGATATTAGAGAGATAGGACGGTAAGATTTAAGCCCTCAGATTTCGATTTCAGAGGTTTTAGGATAGGAAGAATAATTGTGTGTTTCCATTTGTAAGGAATTTCGTCATTGAAAATTTTATTGAAGATTTCGAGTATTTTTCTTCGTGGAGATGTTTAAGTATTTTGAAAATTCTTGCAGAGTTGTTATCAAAGCCAGGGGTAATGATTTTAGACTGTATTGCTGTCTCTAGTTCAGATAAAGTGAAGAGTTTATAAAGTTCTCTATCTTCTGAGCCACATGATAGTCCAAGCGGATGAGGAATAACCATTCTGACGAACGAAGTATTTTGGCAAAAGCTTCGCACTGCATTTGAAGATCCAAAAGTTCTCTTGGGGTAAAAGTTTACAATCGGGTACCTCTTGAATTTTTGGCGGTTTTTTATGGTAAGATAGGTGCCAAGATGTGACAAACAAGATGGCCATTACACAAAAGCTATACAAAGATTTACAAGGATTACTAGAAAAGTTTATCGTTAAGCTACACACACACGCAAGTGGTATCCGATTTTACACCGAACCCAGAGTAAAATATAGAAGACTGAGTAGAGCTTAAATCAATGCATAGAAATGTAAATTAAATTATGTATGCTTAAATATAAGACTTCATAGGCATATACATTTGTTGCTATAAAATAAAACATTAACATACACTTGAATTAAAGCTTTATTGTGTTATTTACTTTCATATTACCTACAATTATTGTACTCATCAATTATTTTTAAACATTCGAAAATCAAGTGTTTGTTTGCAATACATTTCCAGCCACCTATTTCTTCCAACTGAAAAGCGCTCAACACAACCAATCACCTTGTAGTTTTGAACCATTTTCAAGTAACGAAATCGACACTCGAGCGGGCATTCTATTCTTCACGTCACTCCACATCAGTAAAAGAACATTGCAAGCACGATTGAAAGGACAACGTGTCCTAATCGTCATTTCTGAACTGAAAGGATATTATATTAGGATAGGAAAATTAATTATATATGTATTTGTTTTCAATATGTTTGCTCCTGCCTATTTCTGGCGATAAAAAGTCGCTATACTCAACTATAAGAGCCTGGTAGTTGTAAACCACGGTCAAATGACAAGAACAAGACGTGAGTTGACACTTTTCTCTCCACATCAACAGAAGCACTTATTGGACTTTTTTTGATTTACATAGTCTCTCTCAGAATGACTGAACTTCCATTATGTTGAGTATAGAACCCGCCACCTCTCGAGAAAAATGATTTTTCCTACTTGGCCACTTTGCTCCATGGTATGTGTTTTACAAATATTTCTTTACAAAGCGCTTGCTTTGTCAGTTCCACTAAATAAAAATTATGACTCGTGCAATAAATTTTGTGTTTCTACAACAGTGATAATTTTTGAAAAACCAATTTACCAAAAACTTTTAACATTATCCATCAAAATAGGTTGATTTAAATGATGCATTGGCCACTCCTTCTCGCATTACTGGTTGTAACGTAACACCTTAATTCATCGTCATCATTATGAAAATAGAAGAAAATCTATGGGTTAACACGGACATTCAGCATAATAATCATAAAAGAAAATCAAGTTATTACTCATTACACATTGGATATTAATCTTTCTGAAAGAACTAAAGCATTTCTTGGATTTTTTTCTTTATTATATATTGTTGAAATGGTTAAAAACTATTCTTCTTAACGATTTAAATATTCCAAAATAACTTGATCGATTCGCAGACATATTTGTTTGAAGTCTTTTCTGAAATGGAATAAAAACCTGAATGAAATGAACATGACTGATCATTTTCACACCCTGCAAAGTATCGAAATTCGCTTCCATTTATAAAACAACTATAAAAAAGAACGTTCTATTGTATCGAACTGAATCCTGTGTATACGGCTTGTGTCACCAACTCGCTGAGTCATTAAGTTTCATGACAAAGCCTTTGTCCACTCGGGGGAGTTTACCTTACCGAGAAACCTGAAAGAGATTTCTTTTGAATGGAAATCCAGGTTACTTCTTTATCAGACTTGAAAGTGCTGCAACAAAGGTATTGTGTCAATGGAGTAAGGGATGCTTTCAGTTTTTTTTATAAGTCTTTTGATGTGTGACCATTTGAGAAACATTATTTTTTTAAGTGCTCTTATTTTGCAGAATAAAACTCTCTGGCGATACATATGAAACTCTAGTACAAATATGGGGATCGGACTAGTGTAGATATCACTTGAATTGTGATGATTCATTAGAATGTCTTATCCCTTGACAGCTGGAAAGCTTTAAGTGTGCTTGATAAAGTAAGCAGGTATTCGCCCTGCGCGGAGACGTTTCTTTATGCGAGAAGGATTCAAATTTGAAATATTGTTAAGAGAACCTTTCAAAAATACTTAATTACATCATTTTTTAGACATAGCTTAATGTGCTTGCGCTTTTATAATACTACTATATGCATATTTTTATTGCAGTTATATGGAAAAATAGCTCAAAATATAATTTAGGTTCAATTTACCATTCAATTTCAATTTAAGTGTCAAAATTGGCTTATTGTACAATTTTATTCTGATAAGAAATTTCCTTTACTTCGTTGTAAATTAAATTTCATTTAGATGAAAATTTCTTTCACTAGAGATAAAATAATATTTTGATGCAAATATTTCATAAATATATAAAAATCATTTATTAAATCGAGATTTTTATTGTATTGAATTTTCTTAAATGGATTGAAATGTATTTAGCTGTGCTGAAAAATATAAGTACAAAGTTGTGTAGGCCTGACGAAACGAATCGGTAACTACCTTTACCGTTTGATTTCTTCGGCCTCATCTGAGATTATCCGTGTTAACTGATTTTTGCCTATAAGATATTCCTTGAGTCTGATATCCCAACGTTAAAGTGATGTGATATAAAGAATACAGCGTTAATTCAGTTGTTGATCTATTCACACTTGATTGTGTCTCCCAGTTAACAGGTATTTAAATTAGGCGGATTAAACTAGTTAAAATTTAGTACAATGGGTTTGTGTAATATTTACGCATGACTTGCATTATAAAATATAAAAAAAGAAATAATTTTACTTTCTTTAATATTTTTTTTTAATTTTAAGCATATTAAAATGTTATTTATATTGGAAATGATGACGTAAATTTTACTGAACATTAAATGTCAAATTTACGATAAATTATGCATGTATATAATCAATAATATAAGAATATTATATTTTTCTTACAAACTTTATTGTTTTTCGTTCATATTTTGAACGTTTCTTCTTTCTGAATTCCTCTGTAGTTTTATTTTTACAGCCCAAGAAATCTTCATGTAAAGCAATTATAAATTAAAATTTTATGCTGCGTTATTTTGCAAAAAAAAAAAAAAAAAAAATCATATGTAACGGATTCGGGAAAAAATTGATATCCGATGCCAGATTAGCGAATAAACAAAATAAATGAATCAAATTTCTAGAGACTCGGAAAAATCACAACTGTCCATGAAAGTAAAATATCTTTCGAGACTTTATCGACATGTATTAAATTCATTATATAGTATTTGTAATAAAAACTGAATTTCTGATGCACGATCTCTGCTAGAATGCTAAAATGTAGCTATCAATTTATGAAACTATTATTATAGATTTGAATATGTAAAATAAACACAATCCGTTTACAAATTATGAGAATAAAATCAAGATATTTGAAAAGATTTTTACATATAAGATGAAAAGAATGTATATTTGTGTGAATATTCACATTTTTTTAAATTTAAAGATTCAGAACTATATGCTTGTAAAATTTTATAGATTCTTTTTAAAATAAAAATTTATATTAATTTTTAATCAATCAAATTAATTTTTTAAATATATTACATTAAGAAAAAAACAAGTAATTTTTTTCCCTTTCCTTTCAATTATAATATTTCGATTTTCATTTCAGAAATTCTATAATAAAAGATTATTGATAAAAGAAATTAAATTTTGTAACCAAGCAAACAAACATCCAGTTAAGAAGTTAGAAGAATTAGAATTATTAATATTAGAACCGAATAATTAAATATGCTGTCGATGAAAGTTAATAACTTTAAACATGGACGAAAAAATACCATTACATAGATATCTCAATGATATTAATCCTATAATTACTTTTGGACAGTAAACAGAAATAAGATTTTGGAAAAACATATTGATTATTTAAAAGGAAATATTTGAAGGAATTATAATCCCATTTACTTAGTTAATATGGTTGCTTTTAATTTAATATATAACAAGGATAATTAATGATGAATTTGCAGATGAGCAGAGAAAAAAAAAAAAAAGAGAAGATCATTTCTATCATTTCTATATTCTAAATTTTCTACTACTTTAAAAAAACATTGATTGTTTTATATACTTTCTAATCTGTGAAACTGAAACATATTTCTAATTTTTTATCACGAGTTTTTTTTTTTTTTTAATACATGATTTACACAGGAAATATTTTGTTTTTCAGAAAAATATTTGATGCATTGAAAGTTCATTTTTTTGCAAGAAAAATACTTATATAAGTGTCAATTTTTAAAAACAATTTTTTGTTTAAATTTTGATAGATATTTTCTTTTTAAGTGTCTTGGTTTATACATTTGTGACACTGATTTTTAATTATTTCTAAGAATAAATGGCAACTAAAATATAGTTGATCAATAGATTAGATTTATTAAATTATGAACATGAAAAATCATAATCCTATCTGGATCAGGGTAATTGAATAATATGAAAATTAACCTATAAAATAACTTTGTTTGGTATTGTGTGTGATATGTGTGCTCTGACAAATTATATTTAAGAAGCTGTGATCCCAGAACAAAATAATTGCTTTTCTTGGCCCGAAAACCAATTCTTAACTACACTGTTATGTTGTTGTTGTTACTTATGACACTTGGACAAGCCAAGCTCGCATGCCGTTAGCTATGCAAATTTAAGTCAGTACAGTGCGTCTTTCAATTAACCAGAGCATCACGAAAGTGAAAATACGATTTTGCTCTAAGCTTCTCCGATAGATGGCACCACCAGAGGATACACTTCCGCAATTTTAACATTGATCTGGAGTCAGGCGCGCTACCATTGCGCAACCGAGTCATTGGTCTGGAGGGGGAGGAAATTTTCGCTAGATCATTACATCCATTGTAACTGCTCAACGACCGACCACAAGACTTTCGATTTCACAGATTTAACGAACACGCATATCGGATGTACTCGGTGGATCTTTGGTGGCATTGGAAATCGAACCCAGCCCTCCCGGTCGCATAGCCAACGGCATAGCGAGCTTGGCTTGTCCAAGTGCCATACATAACAACAACACCAACTACAGTGTAAACTTTTTATCAAGAAAATGTTATCAATATGATGAAGCCCACAAGGAAACTATATAGATGTATAGATAGGAAATTCTATTAATAGATGGATGATGCATTACTTCGGAGCCCAATTCATAAGGGATCAGTTTGGACTGTTGAATATGAAAACGATATTAGCTTTTAATGAAAAGAATATCACATTCTCGTCTGCTAAAATTTGTAGATTAACCAAAATGTTTGATGTTTATTATATTTTTGATGTTATATATTTTTCCTCTACTGTTCTAAGGCAATAATACAATTACTTTCTAGAAATCATTACATTATTCCCAGTAATTTACCATGCATAAAAATACACAATTTTCTTGAGATGTAAAATAACTTGGAGTAATGTCCAAAGACAGGGAAAAAAAAAAAACGATTTTTCATATTATAACATAATATGGAAAACTTAGATTAAAATTATTTATTGATATTAGATCTAGATTTGCAGAAATTATTTGTAAGGATTAAAATATTTTATACCAAAACTGTATCATACTTTATGTAAATTAAAATTAAAAATAAATGAAAATTTAAAAACTCTTAGAATTGCAACTTACAGACACATTTAAAAAATGACGGATATCAATTTGAATTTTTCAATTAAATTCATAACTTCTGCAAGCAAAATACGACAAACATATCATGGTCAAAAAATGGCTGTACAACACAAAAAAGCTGAAAAAGGGCTGATACCATAAAGAGTTCTACTTTATTTGGTAATTTATGTCGGAACTCTTACCAAGTTACATCGTTAATTATAGTCTATTTTGATTAATGTATCTTTGATAAATTGCTTCATGAAGATCATAAAGAGAAGAATTTTAGAGGCAGTATAATTTATAAATTTTATATTAAAGTCACCCATTTTTAACTTACTATATTTTTTTCAATTACAGAAAAGAAAAGAAATTACAGCAAGTTTTTTTATTGTAATTTCTTTTCTGTATTCATAGAGTTGCAAAAAAGAAAGAGATATTTGAAAAAAACAAAAAACAATTTAACTTATAATGGAATAAATTAGAAGATTAAACTTTCACAAAAAATATGTATAAGAAAACTTTTATATTAACTATACACATGAAGATTTCAAAATTTTGCAATTAAAAGAATATTTACTTAATAAGCTTATTTATTTGCTAAAAATATTACCTTAAAATACTTTTAGATGACAGATTTATAGTATTTAATTTAATTAACAGAAAAATAGTTTAATATAAAATAGGAATTCAAGTCTTTTTGTTAAATTAATTGACTAAACATTAACAAGGATAAAAAAATCCCTTTTTTAATGGTTAACATTTATTATTATTTCGGATTTTTTTAAAATGAACATAAAAAATATATATATTTTTTTACAATATTAAATTTTAATAAGTGTATATAACTAGTTTTGAAGTTATATTGATTAATATAATTTGCTTTAAGTAAATAAATTTTAGTAATAAATTTATAATTTATTCAACTTGTTAAATACAAGGTTATGTGGTTAGAGTATTTTCAAAAGGTTATAAAAAAAGGGAGTTCAGAATGGCCTAATATTTAATTTTCAATATTCGTGAAGCAATGATACTGTTTAACAGAAGAAAAGAAATTAAGAACTTAGGCAATAGATGGTACGTTATAAAATTGTGAGTAACTTTAAAATATGTTAATTTACACTTGTGATAAAAAAAAAGTGGAAAAAGATACAACTTCTGTAATTCTAACGCCTCTGAGAAAGTAATTATGACTATCATTGAAGGATTGAGTTCTGCTTTTGAAACGTTTTTACAAGAATAATTAATGCGCCGTAGTTGCATTGAAGAAATTCCGGATATTATAAGTTATAAGAAATAGCTCTGCACTCAATATAAAATAAAGATAAATACAAAGAAACGGGTTTATTTAGCAAGTCATGTAGCAAAGGATTAAAGCGCTCGCTTTGACACCAGCGGAGGATATGGTAACAGCATTGCAACATCAAGCAATGCTCTGGGAAATGTAAATTCACGGAGATTTACTCCAACTTTAAACAAGCTTACTAAGGCGGCCCAGAAAATTTTTATATACAGGGGGTCTCAAAACGACCGCATAAGCTCTGCACAGCTAGATTCCTCGTTGGGAGTACATGAAGACTGCCCGAAGAAGCGTTCCTGTACGATCCATAGTTTACGAGGAAAATACGAAAAACAAAGTATGACGTCACTGCCGGTGCTAGAGCCCCTTAATTACAGGAACCTTAGCCGGTTCAAGGGAAAAAAAACACTTTATTGGACATATAAACAACAGTATTTGCATATCTTTCTAGACGATAATGTTTAAAACGTTCGCCGCGCATATCGCTTCATGCATGTCCGCGTGCCATGTGGATGCGCACGTAGTGACAACACCAATGGACTTAGTTGTTCGTCTGCATGCTGCTTTCACTTCGGTGGATCCCGCGATGCTGCAACGTGTGATGACAGCCATTCCACGGCGTGCTCCAGCCTGCCTCGACATGCACGGAGGACACTTTGAACATCTGCTTTAAATTGTGAATATACTGCTGTTGATATGTTCAATAAAGTTTTTTTACTTGTACCGGTAGTAACGTCATACTTTGTTTTTCGTATTTTTCTCGTAAACTATGGCTCATACAGGAACGCTTCTTTGGGCAGTTTTTATGTACTCCCAACGAGGAATCTAGCTGTGCAGAGTTTATGCGGTCGTTTTGGGACACCCTGTAAACTGTAATGCTAGCCATTCATAATTATGTATTATCAGAGAGATCATCTTACGATCATAAGTGAACATTCATGCTTATGAATCTAATTCTCAATCGACATTCCCCAACACCCTGGGAACCATGATCATTTGGTCTGAATTTTTGCAACTTTGGTTGTAAGGTTACTTAAAAATACGTTGCGTTCAGGATCCGATTGCGAACTTAATAGAATTTTAACATCAATATTTATAAACAGAATTATAAATATCAATATTTAAAATGTAGCAAAAGTAAGAAAGCAAAATTAAAGAGAATTCAAATTTATCGTGGAATTTGTTGTTTTGCACAACATATATTTTTAGCCAATAAATATCATTTTTTAAAAAAATAAATCGTAGAAGTTATAACATTCTTTTTCTTGATGGTTTTACTGTTTTAGCCTAGGCATGGTTAAAAATACGTCTGTTGTGGCACGACCTTGTTATTATGGATGGACTTTGAACTCAGAGTTCCACAACAGTATGTTACGTCTTGTACCTGTCATAATTGCACTAGTTAAAATTTTTTATGTCGGAAATTTTGGAACAGCCTTTCTGTCGTTATGCAAATTCAAATTACATAATGCATTTCAGATGAAATACCAGGTCATTCTGAGAAGTAATTAATTTTTTAAAGCATTTTGAAAATGCAATTTTAATTATAATCAACTACATAATCTATTATGAAATTTTTACGAAAAGGAAATGTATTAACTCATTCATACGAAAAGATTTTCAAATTATAATTATTTAAAAATGCATCATTATGTTTTCAAAACATTAATGGAAAGTAAATTAATTCGCAATTGAATAATAATATACTGGTGTGCAAAGTTTAATTTTAAGTGGATAAGAAAAATTTAAGTGGGTGGCTTGAAATTTCAGGAAAAGGATTCTTGTGATCAGTAAAATGAACACGCATATCAGTAGAGCGGTCATGCGCATGCAAATGTCATGAATAAAATGTGGCAGGCGACGTCAGAGTGTGCGAAATGCATGCGATTGACACCCGCAGCTTAAGACTACAGTAAAAGAAAGGATGAAGACGCAATTATACATTTGCCGCAAATGCAAGTGAGTTATTTTCTGAAATATGCTAGAACTCACAAATGGAAGAATGAACGGAAATCTAGAGAAGATTAGCGTGATCAGTAAATCTGAAGAGTTCGAAATCAACAAAAATGTCGTTTCGCGCGCTTGGAAAGCCTTCTAAACAATCGGTACCAGCTGTTATAAAGGTTGGTGGTGCCCGTTAAAGGAAAACAACTACAGTGGATAACTAAGATAAGCTTGGTGGTTTAAAAAAAAAGCCCAAAACCACTCGGCAAGCATAATTGCTGAACAACGTGTGATTTTCAAAATTATGTGGGAAAGCTTCGCCAACCCCACATAATTTTGAAAATTGGCTATTGGTGCTATAGAGTGCTGCAAAGGATCATAAAAACTGAATATCTCATCACCAATGGAGTCGTGCTCTCTTTATAGATGTGTGCTGTTTCAATGCAACAAGCGATTATCAGCATCAGTCGATTTGGAGAGGGGTTAGGACGCAGTTTCATTCCAACAACATCACAGAAAGAGACAGTAGGTGTTCCTGGAATTGTTATCCGAGGCAGGTGATTATTCTGTAATTGTGGTGGAAGTATTTTATAAAGGTGGACTGAGGAGCTTCAAGTTCTCGACAGAGGTTTTATAACCGGAGATCGTTATTCTAAAGAGGTAATCCTTCTGCGCATTTATTCCAAGGTATCATTGGAGCAAAGTTCATTTATGAATGGCAATTCGTGACCTCATCGGACTCTTCTTGTTTAACAGTAACTGGAAATATGCTATATCACTCACATGGACTGGAAAAAGCATTACTCTCTATTTAAATCCCACAGAGCATGGTGGACTCCTTGTGGCACGATTACATCCTCCGTGGGACATCCAACAACTGAAAGAGATGCTGATTGTTAAATGGACACTTTACTTCAAGAATTATTGGACAATCTGGTGCTGAGTATGGAGAGAGATACGAAGCAATCCTTACAGTAAGGAAAGTGCATATCCCATACTAAGGAATATCTGCTTGTTCCTTAGTATGTTTTCTTCCTCATAAGCAATCGTGTAATGATACTGAATTCAATAAAGAATTTTTGTTCGATTCTACTGTATGCATTGTATTCATATTTCGCAACTACTCTTTCATCATCGTTAAAGCACAAAATGCTCTAATTTCTAAAATTACAGGTAACCCTCCTATAACACGGTATCTTATAACACGGTTTCGTTATAACACGATTCGTAAATTGCGGGAAAATTCCTACAACACGTCATCTTATAACACGGTTTTGTTCCAATGTTAGACCTTGTTATCGGTCGGCGGAAACATGTTCACTCCTTACTTCTTTTCTAGGTTGGCGGCGACTCTCCGCGTCTTTTTTCCGTCTGGGCCCTCTTCAGCTGAAACAGAAAACATGCGTGAAACATCAGAAAACGAAATTGGTGCCATATTAAAAGTCGCTAAATCAATCGGAGGCAAAGATTTTGTGGATATGGCTACTGAAGACATTCAAGAATTATTAGTGGAAGACGAAGTTGACGAAGCAGATTTGCTGGAAATGGCATCCCTGGATGCAAATCAAATAGATTTTGAGGCTAGCTCTGATGAAGATTATGCAGTTAAGAATTTAACATTAAAAGAATTACAAGAAGGCCTATGCTTAGCGGAAAATCTCGAGTCATTTTTCTTGAAAACAGACCCTTCCACGGAAAGAAGTCGAAGATTCAAAAGGGAGCTGCAAAACTGTTTAACTCCATACCGCGAAATTTACAATGACCTAGTAAGAACTAGTCAGCAAAGTTCGATTACAGATTTTTTTAAGAGGGGAAAACATACAAAAACTTTAAATGGAGAAAAAAGTTCTGAAAGTGAAGGCGATATCGTTCCACCCAAAAAACGTTCTCGGTTGATTGTACTGAGCAGTGACGACGAATAAATTCAATAAATTAGGGTTGCGTTGATTAAAATATTTTTTTCTTACTTTGTGTTGGATATACATTTATTATTTAATAAAAATTAAGTTGTTTATGTCCAATTAAAAAAAATATTTGTTTTTAATAAGTTTTTGGAACGTAACCCCCCTTTTTGTACTAGTTCTGGGTCTCATACAACACGATTTCACACAACACGGCATTTTCTAGGAACCTAACTACCGTGTTATAGGAGGGTTACCTGTACCACATGTCTTTCACTTGATTTCTGAATTGTGGTAAAAATACATGTTGCTTAAGTTTTGCATGGTGGTGCATATTAAAAAGCAATAGAGCTTTGATATCTCAATTCAGAAGTAAAAAAAAAAAAAAAATTGGAAGGTAAAACTTGAAAAAAAAATATCAGGGACATTAAACAGTTTTAAAATAAAATACAAGGACATAATTTTTCTGAACTATCAAAGGTTCAAAAGAAAATTTGAGTAATTGTTCCTGAACTGTATTTAAATATGAAAAATTACCTAAAGTATAAATTCATCTCTAAAGAATTTTACTAACAAAATCTTATTTTTAGATGGGAAAAAAAAACATGAAAATAATTGAAGGTTAATATATTTTATAAATAGAAGCATGTAAAATAAAAATTAAACAATTCATAATATTCTCTAAAAAAGATTATACAAAATTATTTAATTGTTATTAAAGTAAATGTCATTTGGTAATCTCTAAACTGATTAATAAATGAAATTTAATACCGTTATAAAAAAAACAAACCATTTTTATATATTGTACATTTGCACCAAAAAGTTTTTAAAAAATATTATGTAGCAAATACTAACATTTTAATCAAATTTTCCTTGTGTTTCCAACTAATCTTTTATCAAAAAAAAGTTTTTACAGTATATTATAATTATAAATTTTCTCATATTAATTACATATTTTACATATGCTAAAAATCATTTTCTTGCAAATATCATCCCTTAAACATAAATATTAAAAAAAAATTTTTTTTACTTGAAAAAGTATTTTTTATACTTTATTTCTTAGTCTATAAATATAATTCATTAGAAATCACAATCTTAGATTTAAAAAGGCATTATTTCCATATTTCTTATTAAAAATTCTTTTATTAATTAATTGTAAATATTGTAGTTAAATACATAATAAATTATAGCTTAAAACTGTTATAGTAAACAATAGAATTACTCTGTTGATATCAGATAAAAATTAGTTTATTGCAAACTAGGTCATTTGAATATAGTTTGAAAATAAAGCTATCAAGAAAATAGAACCCATAAACAATTCCATTCAATTTTAGATTCAATTTAATTGCATATAAACTTCTATAATTAATAATTCATAAGATTTTATACCATTTATGTTCATTCTAAAATAATATATTCATTGCATTAATAAACTTAATATTAGAGCAATAAGGTCGTAATGAAATGATTTTAGAAGAAAACAAATAAAACATTATTACTGGGCAAAGCACATTTATTTATTCTGTAAAGAATTTATAGACGAATGTCTTCTCTGAAACAAAGTATAACACAGTTCACAGTTACAAGAAGCAACACATAAACAAGAATATTAACAACAAGATAAGTGAAAAATGCCATTGTGTGACACACACATCATACACAAACAAGTTAGATACCATTAAATGAACAATGAGACATAACAACCACAATGCATAGCATATTAAAAATTCACTATCATATATTTTGAATGATACAATAGCAATAAAAACACATAATACTGATTTAATATTTTTGGGAAAATAAGTTTGAACTTAGTAATATTTCTTATACCGACAATGTAATAGATGAAATTTTCAACAAACAGATATAAAATACGAATTTTTAATAAAAAAAAGTTGTAATACAAACTAAGATCAGCAGGTCTCTCTAACTAAGGTCTCTCTTTATGAAGACAAATGCTTCACAAAAACAGTCATTTTTATATCTGATGATAAACTTTCATTTTAGGAATTATATTTTGTAAAAGATTTATTCTATTAATCACAACATTAATATGAAGAATCATTAATGTTCATAACCAATAAACAGGCTTCAATTAATAAATGTAAACAATCATATTTGTATAATAAATATTTTTAAAAAATACCTTTCACAGATGTGATCTTTTACTTTGATTCTTTTGTACACATAAAATCTCAGTATCATATCAGATTTAAAGCATGTATTTTAACACATTTGCTTTAACCAAAATTCACATAAAATGTGCACAATATCCAAAATACCAGATAAACGTTCTCAAAATTAATGATTATAAAACTTTTTAATCTTTCCAAATGATATCTTTAAGAAAATAGAAACTATGCTATAATCAGAAATGATAAAAATGATGTAAAGACCTTAGTAAGAAAAATAATTTTGGTAAAAAATGGCCTTATTTAAACACTTTTCCAGTATTAGTAACACATTCACAATATTAAATAATAGTTTTGTGTAAAAGTTTTTCAAAACTTACCCTTTTTCAGCAGATTATTTTGTATGTTCGCTTTGGCAGTAGGTTATTTTTTGTGCACGAGATCTAAATAGATGAGGTTTTACAATTTAAAATGGATTTCGTAACATAATCATCTATACATGTGGAAACCAAGTGTACAAACTTGATAACGGATCATTCAGCCATCGGCTCATTCTGTAATTTTCAAAAGCACCAGAAAAAAGGCAAAGAAATCAATGAAAATATCAACAATATAAGGATTTTGTTGTTGGCTCTATAAAAGACATTGTGCAGCAATCTAGCTATCTCTTTATATATTCCAATTTACTAAATCTTTTTAACTTTAACAAAGATTAATGATTCCCAAAAAAAGTATAATCTGAAATTATGTTTGCTAGAAAAATTGCCTTTTTTCATTCAAATTCATATCACATTGTTTATAACATAGTATACCAGCTTCTTTTTATTGAGTAAGCAAAAATAGACTCAAATGAATGTAAATGTATTTTTAACATTTCTATAATATAATTAATTTTTTTAGTTGCATTTTCTTAACTGATGTGCCATAAGGCTCAGATTAAGAATTTGCAACAATAATTTTCATGGCAATGCCACAAGCCCCATTAACTTGTGCGGAGATTCTATGCAATTTTATATTTAAGTCATTTTTCTAAAGTCCATTATTGATGCTGCTGTCAGTTTACACCTCAGAATAAAAGAGAAAATTACAATTGTTATGCCAATTCTTGTGTTAAGGCAGTTCACAAAATGGTACATAATGATGAATAAACACAAAGACTGAAATTGCAATGCAGTCTCGTACATCAGATCAATTGTTGCATTTTCTTACATACTGTCCAACTGTTCAATGACTTTTTTTCTTTCACTAATCACTTTTCCAATTTGCAAGACTATCTTCTTTGGTGGTGATTTATTCTCACATTTAGCAGCATGGATAGTTCTGTAATATTCCATCACCTAAAAAAGATTAAAGAAAAACCAATTTAAATAGATGAATAACAGAGAGTATCATCACACAAAGGGAGAAAAAGAGACAAATTTATTTCATAACTTTTTTTTTATTTCTAGATAACACTTTAAAAAATTTTTATTTTTAAATAATTTGGTTTAGTATTATTTTAGTCAGCATTTTTAATATATAACACAAGTAATATAATAAAATTAAATGTACATCAAAGAAAATCTCTCACATGCATGTATATGAGTAAATTTTTGGAAATTAAAATATTTCATGTCTATATTTTTACAGGGAAAAGTTTAATCAAATGTTTTTTCATTGATATACCTTCAATTAATGATTTCATATCTTAAAGAGTATCTTTTACACATTGAAGTACCAAATAGATAATTGTGATAAACACAATTAAAAAATTTTTAAGTAAATGATAAAATGAGTGAAATTGAAAAAGATAAATAAAAGCCAAATCAATCATTCCAAAATAATTTTCGTTTCCAATAATTAACAGTTACAGAAGTTCAAAAATATAAACATGGTTTTCTTTTCAAAAATTAAGATAACTGAATTATCAAATCTAAGGGAAAAACTTAACATAAACCAAGTTTTAACTCTACAAATAAAAATTATTTAGGTATATTATTGTCTATTCTATGTTAGAAAATTCTTTATTCAATATTTGTAATACATTGAAACATTTTAGGGTTTGGATGGATGAATCCAAACACTAAAATGATCATAAAAGCCCAGAATTTTCATCAAATTGGTAAATAGTTTTAGCATGGTACATTTGCACAGCTGAATATAACAATTTCAGTCAAAGAATCTGTATAACTTGTAGCCTACTACATTATACATACAAAACAGTCCAAAACATTATAAGCTTGTTATTTTGTCTTGTGCTTTGTTGACAATTTAAGTCTATGGCTTTATAGAAATTTTGCTTAAAGGTTTAGTCTCAGCAGGAAAAGTGCAGCCATGTGATAAAAGAAGGATTTTCTAATCATTTGTGTATATATGTCACAATCTTCATAAATCTGTTGCAACTTAATATTAAATTATTATTAAACAAGCTAAAGTTCTGACATTTCTTTCAACATCAAAACATTTTTGGCACTGACAACCATTTACTACAATAAAATTTTCTTTGCACTGATTTAACAATGTGCATGAAAAATTTTCATTTATGCACTGTAAATATTTGTTTATCAAATGTCCTTGATTAATCATAAATCATACTAAGTACTGCTGTAGTCTATAGTAATGATACAAAATCAATAAATGATAAAAATCGGAACATTGTTATCACTGATAAAAGAATTTTTATTCCTCTATTTTAATTCTCTCCTCTATGATTGTTAATATGCTTATGGATAAGTAATTAAAGTAATAATCAATCAAATTTAAGAACGCAAGAATGGATGTACAGTTTTTAGAAAATTTTATATAAAATTAAAAAAAGAAAATATACTTTGGATACATTGAAATCAAAAACAATAACAGTAAATAAAAAATAAAATAAATAGTAAAAACAGCACAATATTAACTTTTTTCGATTCTTTTGAGTAAATTTAAGCTTTTTTGATTGATTTTTGATTTTTTTGTTGATTATTTTGGGCTGTTTAACCAGATCTGTTTAATGACTTGCTTTGTCATTACATATATATGATTAAACAGTATATCAACCTTAGTGAAAGGTAATGCACAGAATTACATACTTCTGGGACAATCATGAATCAAAGGTGTATTTAAGTTTGGGCTAATGAGTTTGGAATTAGTTTTAATAGGATGCACAGCTTTGCATTTAACTCTAGATAGCATTCAACATTCAAGATTTGTCAAGTTCTGTTGTGCACATATAACAAAATTATATATAAAAATTTTTTATGAGTACTAGTGTATGAATTTCCATTTATATATTTCTTATGGCATGCACTTTTGTAATCCAGATATTTACTATTGGTATACCACCACTTTTGAAATTTTAGTGTATATTACTGTTTATGTCAAAAAACATTAATATTTTACTTTAATAAAAAGAAAAAAATGCATTAATTTTATAATACTTGTAAATTGTTATTTTAATGAGTTTTGTTATATGAACATTGTACACTACAACTTGCCTTAGCATCAATTTCCTTCAATTTCTTTTTAAGATCTTGTTTTTTCATTTCTGCTTTAGCAGCAGCTAGAAGAGCTTTCTTTCTAGCAAGATTTCTCTCGCATACTGGTATAAGAGCCTTTTGAAGTCTTTGTAATTCAGCAAAAACTTCATCTTGAGTTTTGAATTCTCGGGGTTCATCCATATCGCTAAAACCTTAGAGGAGAAAAAGTGTATTTTATTTTTACAAAGTAACTGCAGCAACATAAAGGGAATATTAAGTCAAACTTTGAGAAAATATAAATTTATTGAATACATGTTATCGAATCATTGTATGAATTATATGAGTATGTATGAGTTATACATTAAATAAATTAATTTGGACAATTAAATATTTTTATTCAAGTATAATTTTTGAATTAAAAGTTCTATATCGTAAATTAATTTATAGTATTGGATTTTTCTTCATATGACCAGCAGTGGTGTTTATAAATTACTGCAAATAATTTCAAATACTTATAAAATTATTCACAAATATTGAAAATATAGATAAAATACATGTTTTACATACAATATGATTACAAATTCTCAGCCCATTTTGCAGAAAATATTAATTCATGAATTTGATATTGCAGGTGAATAACAAAAGAACAAATTGCCACTGTAGTGGCATGTTTTCATAGTTAAACATTCAAGAAAGTCAGAAAGATATTCTATAGAAAATTTTGAAGAGAGGCTACAACAGAAGGAAATATCTGAAAACTGGTAAACAATTTTTGTGCAATGGATCGATATTTGATGGGAATTGTACAGGTTGACCATTTGTGTCAGCTGAAACAGTAGTGAATAGTCATAAAGCCAGCCATTGAGCGTAGTCCTGATGCATCAACTCGCCACCTCAATCACCAGCATGGGAAAGTTTTGAACTATACTTCAAAAAAGAAAGTGTAACATGTCCAGATTTTCTACAAGTTGAAACTAGAGGATTGCACTGCATTAAAAGCTGTGTGGTACAATTCATGCCAGGCTGCAGAACAAAACAGATTAATGGATAATCTCATCAGACATTTATAGTCATTTCTTTTTCTCTACGAAATTAATGATAACATATTTACTTTTGCTTAACTGAGAGATTCCTTTTTCATTCCTTTTTCACATTGAAAATATTACTTACCTTAAATTTTGATTGCTTGAAAATTTAACTTTAATTCTGATAACTTTTAAGTGTTTTTAAAATGATACTTTAGATTCTTCATTGAAAAAATAAATTTGTAAAAACTAAAAAACAACTTAGTTCTTAGAAAGTGAATAAAATCAGTTTAAGAGCATCCCATAAAAAAACCTTGAACAAATCAGAAAATTTTGAAATTTTTTGTTTTATTCAAACTGAATAGTTTAAATTTTAATGTCACTTCACAAAGCAAAAAAAATTTGGCATCCACCAAAGCTAAAAGTGAGTCAAATTAAATTCCAAAGTTTAACGTAGGTTAAATTACTCTTTAATATTATTTCTATTTATTAGGCTGGTTTCAAATTGGAATAATCTGCACATTACATTGAAATAATAAATATGTGCATTATGAATTAGACAAATTATGATAAATTTTTATATTCTGTATAATAAAACCACAGTATTGAATAAAGTAAATTTGGCAGTATTTCTATTAAAGAATGAAACTAATATTATTTATATAAAAAAACAAGACAAAAAACTATTTAATTGAATAAGAGTAAGTCAATGGTTCTGTAAAAAATTTTATTCAATGTTCATTTACACATATTGTTATGTTGCATTTAATGATTAAAACTGTAAAACAGTGTATCAAAATTACAAAATTTTAGCAAATTTTGATGATCATTTATAATTTTTACAAAGGGCACACATATATAGGTCACTTTTAGAGGGAACTATAACATATTACATGAATTTTAATAAATATTTAGAAGAAGCTTGATAGTTCAGAAGAGAAAAAATTATCATTGAATATTTTGCTGGTATAACAATATAAAAATGAAGGGTTCATGATATTATATGTGTAATTGCAACTATGGAATTGTTGTACTAAGATTTTTCTTTTCTTACAACAAAAACACAAACAATCTATAATATTGATAAAAGCCTTTGATTAAATTAAAAATTAGTTTTCATAAAAATAATATGAATATAAACTTAAATATATACAATATTTGTTCTTGAGGTTTTAAATATCACATGTTATTTCTGCTTTTTAAGGTCAGGTAATAATTCATAAAATTATACATTTTGATACTAATATTTTCATTAAGAAAATAAGTTTTATTAATTTATACAAGAACACTAAGTAACTTTGTTTTAAAAATTTAATGAGAGACTCTAGTCAATTATGGTTCCTTGAAAATTTACAATACTCTTGAAGTCCTAAAGGTTTTTAGCATTAATTTAAATCCATTAAAAAGCTATAAAAAAAATTGTAAATGTTTTCTTTGTATTCTCAATGATATGCAATTCTTTTCCATCATATTATGATAAATAAAATTGTTCATATTTTATCATCTTCTAATTATAAAAATAATACTAAATTTTTTAATAATAAATGAAAGTATATTAAAATCCAGTAGTCTCACAATTATTATATTTACAATTGTACTGGATTCTAATACAAACATAATTTATTTTAGTTTATTATAAATTCATCCATTTTCATAATAGATAGGAATAATAGAATCATTTTTCAGATGAAACAAATTTATACCATGGAATAGAGCAAAACTTTGGTTTTTATTCATTCAGCAGATTCACTTTCATGTTTTAAAGTAAATTTTTTTCATAATAAATTGTAAAATCATAATTTTTAAGGTGTAAAACAGTTCTTGATTGTACTTTGAATAAAATCCTTTCCTTTATAAGAATTATTATAGTCTAAAGTAGATTTTTATAATATTTTTATCGTATGATAAAAATAA
Organism: Latrodectus hesperus; assembly: GCA_037975125.1. Classification (NCBI taxonomy): domain Eukaryota; kingdom Metazoa; phylum Arthropoda; class Arachnida; order Araneae; family Theridiidae; genus Latrodectus; species Latrodectus hesperus. Next base: position 36,851,322 of record CM075857.1, on the reverse strand, counting down.
TACCCATTTATGGTTATTTCAGTTGTTTTCAATACAAAATTAATCTCAAAATTATTGCTTTTGTAACACTTGATTATTTATTACAGTAATTGGAAAAATAAGAAGTACTGTTGTCATTACAATATTTTTATACAAGTTTTAGAATTTTAATGTCAAATTTTTATAGAACTCAAAAAACAAAAACTGATACAGATATTAAAATTACATTTTTGTATACGTAAATAATTTAAAATATCAAATGAAATGAAAAATACCAATTTCTCTGAAACTTCTCATAAGTTTGCTTTCAAAACTATCGATTTCAGATGACTTTGATTTTGTTGAAGATGCCTTTAATTTAATACTTTCATCTGAAAAAAATTATTTTAAAGGTAATAATTATATACTTTAATTTGCAAATAAGCTTAAAAACAATTTTCACAGCTTAGAATTTTTTAGCTATCTAAATTGCATTATTATAATATAATGATTTTTTTACATCAATTTACGATTTGAATCTCAATATTAAACAAATTTAAGTAATAAAATTGATATAAAATTCAATTAGAAATAATGATAGTCAAATACAAGGAAATTTAAAACCACAATCTAAGGCTGCAAGAATTAATTTTATGAGACCATTTTAATACAATCTTTCACTTGAATTTAAAACTAAGAAACTTTAATTAACAATAAAAATTAAAAAGTTTAATTAGAAGGAACAATTTCTTAATATGTAGGCATTTTAAGAAAATTTAATGTTTTGATTTTTTTCAAAAGTTATTTTGTTAATGTAGAATAGCAATGTAATAATCAAAAACAGAAATTTCATTACTTTAAAAGAGCAAAATAAGAAATTAAATACATTCTAATGAGTAAAAAAATGAAAAAAAAATTAACAGAAGAAAAATGCTTAATTTTTCTCTTTTATTACTTATTACTAGTGTCTATTCTCTTTTGTACCTAAAATGAAAAGAGCATACCTATTTCAATAATAACCATTGTAGAGTATGTTGTCTCTTTCATAATATAACAGTATTAATATGCTTAGGTGAGTAATAGCAATAATTGGAGAAAAATATATAATAAAATTCTAGCCTTTATAAATACATAATTTATATTAAAAATAAAAAAAACTAATGAAATTTGTCACAAAATGTTAAAATTTGTCTATGAAATCAATGAGTTTTTCCTAGTTATTTCAAAAGCTTTATTCATTTTGCATTAATAATTTCAAAGTAAAATGAATAATGAACTGCAAATTAAGAAATTATTATGTTCTTAGGAATGTAATATGTGTACTGCTGAATTCAAGTACTAGAAGCACTAATCAAGAAGTAGGTAGAAGCACTAATCAAAAGTTATCCAGATTTGATATAAAATAATAGTTTAATAATAGTTTATAAATAATAGTTTATCACTATTATTTAAATAATTAATTTTTTTACACATTAGAACAAATTACACTGGAGCTTCCTCTTAAAACAAGATTTGGAATCAGTACGAATACCAAAACTTGAGGTGGGATCAAAACTCACAAACTGTCTGTTGAACTGATAGTTTGGGTTCTAATCACTCAACTGCCACTTTAACTAATCATCAAACCAGATTTGTTTGAATTGCATGTTATACTATATTACATGATTAAAGTTATCAAAAAATAAATTCCTCTTTTCGAATTTTGTGATTTTTAAAATATTTTTTACAAAAAGAAATGTTTTAACATAAAGTGATAATAGCAGACTACAGGGGTGGGACCCCAAAAAATCCCCCGGAAACTATTTGACTTACTACCGACATTTTGGAGTTTCGAGAAGGGAGGGGGGGAGAAATGAAAAATTACAATTATGAAGTATTGAATGACCTAATTATTGCGTTTTCGGCTTTCAAAGCAAACAAAATTACCCAGTTAAAAATAAATAATTCATTATTATTCCTACTTCCTTTTGAACGACGATCCCCGGTATTTCCGGGTATCGAAGTTCAAAACCCCCGGAATTCCGTGGTTTCCCTGGAGCACAAACACCCCTGAAACTATTACCTTATTAATTTTTTGCATTAATAACTACTGATTTTCATGATTGTAAATAATATTGACTTAGCTTATCATTCTATAATTAACACTTTTTGCATACACAAGTGCTGAACAAACTAAGACCAATGATTTGATAAGGATTCCAAACCACAATAAGCATCCAAAACCAAAATTGAGAATACATCCCATTGAGCTGAAAGCCAGAGAAATAACCAATCAACTGCAGATTGGCATAAATGAAATGACAGTACAATAAAGTTTAAAGATATTGAAATAAAAACAAGATTTCAAATTAATGCAATATTCCAAATCAGGTTAACAAAAACTAGTATATAAACAAAAGTTAAAAAAATATTTCTTTTCTCTTTAGTAATTTGAAATCATTTAAAAAATAATGAAATTTAAAATGTGAAAATAAAATATTGATGGAAAACTTTTCATTATTTTGCATTTTTAATAGTAGAATTAATACTGATTTATTTCTATTCTTTACATTTAGATATTGGTTCTAAAGATACATTCTAGTGTTTTTTGGATGAAGATTAGTGTTGGCTATCATTTTTCAAACAAATTGAGATTGACTTTATAACACTAAAATGTCTTTCAATCTTTGTTCATGTTTCATGGTACGTTTGATTCAGATATCCGGTATATCATATTTTTAGCATAAAAAAACATTTCCAAATTATTAAAAAATGTACGTATAACGATTTTTGATCCAGGTAAGCAAATCAAAGAAAAGTGCTGGTGGGAATCCCTTTTAAACATCGATTTTGCCTCAGATTAATTTACTGTTGTAGCTTTTGGTCAAAAGACAAGGCACAATCGTCTTGCTGGCCATTTATTCCAATTCAAAATTGTAATATCTCATCACTGCATAATATGCAAAAGTGACACAATTGATTCTTTTAATGCATTCTTTCTTATTGAAATTTATTTTGCTTTATTGACTTTGTATAACCATGAGTACTTTTAACAATGAAAAGAAAAGTGTTACTTCATACATTTACATTGCAAGTTCCCATGTTTTACCTTTGGATATTGGTATCAAAAACACATTCTAGTATTTCTTGGATAATGAAGTGTTCACTATCATTTTCAAATAAAATGAGTTATCACTCTGAAAGATCTTCCAATCTTTGCTCATGTTTCATCTCTTAAAATAAATACAATCAGATTTTTTATTACTTTTTGTAGATGATAGATTATTTTTTTCTTTGCAGAGACTTATGTATGCAATTCTACAAAACAAAGGTCATATTTTACAATGTCCTTATTCATTGTGGGCTATGTTGGGATGATGGAATTATGCCCATCGTGATCCAGAAGGCAGAGGAGGTTATCATACCAGTGCTAACTAGAATTTACAGAGCTAGCTTAGCACTGGGTTACACACCAAAAATATGGCAGAAGACCAGGATTGTTTTCATTCCTAAACCTGGCAAGGACACCTATGACCAGGCCAAGTCTTACAGACCTATCAGACTTTCTTCATTCTTTCTTAAAATTATGGAGAAAATCATTGATTGGCATATATGAGATTACTTGGTTAATAACAGTCTCTTGCATGCTCTTCAATTTGCTTATCAACCTGGCAAATCTACCTAAATTGCTTTACATCAGCTAGTTTCTAAGACTGAAACCACTCTGGATCAATAAGAAATCGCCTTGGCAACTCTCCTCAACACCCAAGGTGATTTTGATAATACTTCCCATCCATCCATCCATCCTCAATGCACTTAGAGGGGCAGGGATTAATCAGACCCTGTGTACTTGGATTGAGGCCTTGATTTCGGATAGATGTATACATATGAACATCTTTGGTGAATCATTTGAAAAAAAGACTACTAGAGGTTGTCCTCAAGAAGGTGTTCTCTCACCATTACTTTGGAACCTAGTTGTAAATAGCCTTATAAAATATCTAAATGATAGAGGCTATTATACGCAAGGATATGCTGATGACATTGTCATCCTTATCCTTGGCAGAGATTTTGACATAACTTGTCATCTCATGCAGGATACTCTAAGTTATGTAAGTCAATGGTGCATGGATAGGGACCTGATAGTTAATCCTCAGAAAACCTACCTTGCACCTTTTACACGCAAAAGGCCGTGGGTTGGGGACGTGTCCACGTTAATCTGTGACGTCCAAAGTCCTTCCGCTGGTGTGGCCTGGATGTGGACAGGAGGGTGCCAACTCAGGTGTGGCCTTGTCACCTGACCATGGTTCAAAATTACGTGGCACCTTAAAAAGAGTAAAGTCATACTTTCACCTTCATGGTGCTCTGATCCAAATGAAAGACGCTCCCTATTGACTTAATTCACACTGAAAAAGGCAAAAGCGAGCTTGGCTTGCCCAAGTGTTATAGGAAAACAACAACAACAAACACGCAAAAGGAAACGGAACATTTCAAATAGTTTTTCCAACTAGAGACGAATGGAATAACATGTTCAAAACCAAAACAGGAGCTCTAATCTGGTACACAGATGGATCACTGAAAACCAGCTCTCAGGACTAGGAGTATGTGGTGTGTCACCAAGAACCAGCTATCTGTAAGACTTTGGCAATACGCTACGGTCTTCCAGGCTGAAGTTTTGGCCATTATCCACTGTCTGCGACTAAATATGAGGAAGGGCTACCACGGTAAGCGGATTCTCATTTTTAATGACAGTCAAGCCACTTTAAAAGCGCTCAATTCTTTCTTTTTGTGGGATCAATTTGAAGACTGCAAAAACTAGTGTTCTTAGATGGGAAAAACGGAAGATGCATGAAGCTTGGCTCAACACTCCTGGTCAAACTCACGCTAAAAGTATGATCTATGGATCATCAGCAAGGATTGCCTCTGAAATTCTAAGATGCTCTAGGCAAAAGATACGTTTAATCGTAGGCTTCATAACTGGGCACTACTATTTCAAAAAACACCTCCATAAAATGGGACTGTTTCAGCAAGACCCTATGTGCAGGAAATGTCATACGCAAGAGGAAACAGCCAAGCATATCATTTATGAATGCTAGGCTCTTGCCCTCCCTAGATTAACTTTTTTAGGCATCATCCATACTAGAGAGTTACACCTAGACTCCATTAAAGGGTTATCGGACTTTAGTAATAAAGTGGGTGACCCGAGCAATTGGAACTAGGAAACATTGGGTTTGGAGTTAATAGTACAAAATGCTGATAAAAGCAGAGGTGCCCAATGACATACGAACCCAATTCTAAGAAGAAGCATTTGAATTTTTTTCAATAGTCTCATAACTTCTGTATCCAACTTTTTATATTTATGCCTGGTAATTTTTAAATTAGCAATTTCAAAAGAGTGAAATCCATCCCCAAAATGGAAAAGTGACATTCATGCTAATGGGGACATCAGAAACTAATATTTTTTATTCATGGGGAATTTCAAAAAATGAATAAATTTCCAAAAGAGAATAATTGTTTTTAGTGAAAATTAAATAATTCTAGAAACTATTTTTCATTTTCCAGGAATTAACTTAAAAAATTCAGGAGTTTCTCAAATTCTGGGAAAAATAATCAATTTCTGGGAGCTGTACAAATCATGTGAATAATTCATTCAAACAGAAAAAGGTAGAATTATCAACTAAAAAAACATAATATTTCCCCAAGATAATACAAGACCTCTTATATGTTTAGTAACTGCTTTTACTTCAAATGAGGATGTCAAATATGATAAAAATCTGTTTATATTTTATAGTAGAGTTCAGAAATGTCATGAATTTATAGTTATTTGTTACCAGAAAGATGGTAAAGGTACTGAGTCCAAAATTGAGAGCATGTAATTTAATAAAATAACTATACACCATAAGGAATTCATTTTCAACAATAATAATTACTTTGAGAACAATTAAATAGTATTAAAATACTTATATATATCTTGTTTTACATTTATAAACATTGCTGTTTTTGATCCTTTTACAGTTAAAAAAGAATTCATTTTTATAAAGGATTATTATTTACCGTGTCAAAAAGTATTTTTTAACACTTGTCTTTTCTAACTTTGGAAACTAAAAAGATAATAATAAAAACTAATCATAGAAATTGTCTGAAAAAATCAGATGATATAGTATATAGATTGTAAATCATAATTTTGTTAATAGTTATAGGTTTATTTTGACAGTGAGCTCATTTTTGCTGAATTTAACTGTTCTTTATGTCTACCCTTTGTAATTAATAAACACAGATTAGAAAAAATAATTCTACCTTTAGAAGAATCAGCCAAGCTCACATCTAGAGGTGTCATTACATTTTCTTGTACTAAATCATTCACAAGACGTTCAGCTAAAGAACTCCTTTGATGAACATTGCTTTTTGATTCAGCTTTCTTACTGAAATATATAAATATTATTCAACTACAGAAATAATGTTTGACAGATTTCAGGAATACAAGATATTATATAAAGAAAGGAAAAAATATAGGTAAAAATATTGAATGATATATTATATATTAGATATAAAGAACAAGAAAAACATTTTGAGATACTGGTATTATATGCAAAATTGATTGCCAGGTTGATTATATTCCAAAGATATTGATTGGTATTATATGCAAAAAAAAAATAAATAAATAAAATAAAATAAAATAAAATAAAATAAATAATTATTTCTAACCTTTTTTTCTAATGTAGCGCAAGTATTTTTAATAAATAATAAACAAAAATTATAACTCCTACTGAATGAGATGTACTTCATGACATCTAATCATACAAAAATGAAATATATCATTTGATAAATACATTAAAAATAGATTTGCCCATACTCTACTTAGAATTGCTGATTTATCCATAAAATTCCCATTTGAATGCATTTTTTTTTTCATAAGCTTATTCTTTTTATCATGAACTTCTCACAGCAAGTTAAACTTTCTCATTAACTTACTGATTCACAACAAATATATTTTTAATTATTAAAAAACATTTTTTTAATTTTTTATATAGCAAATTAATTTTGCAGAATTTCAACTTATCTGTTTTTCTTAGGTCAAAAATTTATAATTTATGCTTTGAGGGACAGAAATACCAGCCATAAAAAATGTGAGCTTCTGATCAAGCTTTAATATCAGATTAAAATTTGTGCAGGATGTGAAAATATACAGATACCAGCTACCTAATATACACATTCTGATTAAGGAAAGATTTACACAGCAAAATTTTTATCATCATTTGATGCTTTGTAATAGGTGATTGATAACAAAAACATAACAGCAGCAAATGTGGGTTTTGATTATTTTCAGAACAAAATATTATTAGTTCTTTTTTTGTCAAAACAAGAAACTAAAAGATGTTTAACTTATTTTGATAATTTTTGACTATACACATGAAAATATTATTTTAACAGCAACTTAACCATAATACAAGTAACAGATTCAACTTTTAGATAACCTTTAAGACTTTAATATTTTCAAAGCGATTAACATAAAACTTTAAAAACTGGCACAATAATATTGGAAATTTATTCCTAAGCAAAAAATAGTCATTCAAATTTGTGTTAAAGTTAAAATTAGAAATGTATGTCTTTTATTATGTATAAAGTGCTTACCTTAGTTTTAAGCTAAATTAAAAAATTATTAAGATTTCTATTAAAAGGTAAACAGAAACAACAGCACGCATTTGTAGAACTATTAGAATCATAGATTACAACAGTTGAATAAGAACAATATAAAAAATAAGAGAATATGTGAAATAACTTAAAATTATATCTTAATGCAAACAGAATATATATCAAGAAATTTGCAATTCATATTAAAAAAAAAGATTCAATTATTCATAAATAAAAATTATTGACTAGAATCAATTTAAAAAATTCATATTTTTAAAATAAAAAAGTAAATTACATTTTAAAATAAATTCATGTTATAATTAATTATTATTACTCACATCAATTATAAAAATATAGCATGCAAAACTATTCTAGTGTACTGGTAAATAACATTAACATCTGTAGATATATAAAATTTAAAATTAAAAACTTTCATGATAAGCATACCAATGCATTTCACCCAATTTTAATATTCTTTCTTTATCAGACAAAACTGTTTCCGATTCTATTGATCCTTTCTGATTTTCTACACTTTTAGCACCTAAATAGAAATAAATAATAAATATAATATTAAGTAAAAAAAATTGGAAAATTGTAATTTATAAGCAAGTTATAATAAATCATTATCAGTTATAATATATCACTGTTCATTATAAAAATGCAAAAGAACATAACATCTTTGAAAAAATTTAAGGTTTATTAAGAAACGTATATATTTCATAATACAGAAAAATTAGGTCGTTTCTTTGGATACCACTACATATACTATGTTTTAACAATATTTTCAAATGATGATAGCAATAAATGTAACTTCCAACTTCTAACACAAATGGATATTGGAAATGATCACCTGCACCAAACATGCTTTGTAATGTATGTAATTTCTATTATTTGTCTTAAACTAGATTTGAATGGATGATACATATACAGCTCCAAAGATTTTAACACACTTGTTATGCCAACAGGAATAATTATCAAGTAACAATTTTCTCCTTTCAGTTTCTATTTCAGTTACCCTTGTATCTAAAAAAAACAATCCCATTGAATCATCACTGGTTTTAAACACACAAAATCTTCTATACTGCTGAAGGTGTAATTGAGGTTTTAGGTCCAAATGAACTTCTTCATAATTTAGTTGTACAAGTAATTATAAGTAAGTGGTATGTTTAGGATTTTTTTTACCATAATATTTTGTTGAAAGTTTGGTAGCAGGTGAGGGTTATATTAGCATGTGATATATATTTGTGCAACTATATAAAATTTCTAGTTAAATTCGCTTTTTTTCATATTACTATTTGGTAAAAAATAAATTTATAGTTTTGTTTATCTTAAAACTTTTATTAAAGGATTAAACCATTAAATATGCATATTTCAGATTTATCTGATAATTTAATTATCTAACATGTTGTTAAATTTTATTACATCCATATTTACTTTTGTAAAACTATTAGAAAATTAATTTAAATTTGTAAGTAATGTTAATTTGTCAAATAGATTTTTCATGTTTATTAATATCATCTTCAGAATGCTTCAGTTTGATTTTAAGATAATCAATTTCCTTAACCATATTTCTAAATTTCTCCATTGGCACATACTTTTTCTGTTTTTGTTCATTTAAATATAAATATTTTTGTTTGAGACTAGATACAAATGAGTAGATCTTTGATAATTAATTTTTGGATCTTATGTTTTGTACAATCTAGACGCAATTGATTTTTTAAATTTCCAACTACCAATTGCTATTTATAAAAAAAACACATTCACAACTTGACCAGGATAGTAAACCAAAAACAAATAAACGTAAGCGACAACTTTTCTTTATTTGTTAGAAACAATCGAAAGGATATTAAAATAACTACTGGGATTAATTAAATTTCAAATATAACTTTTAAATCATACATATGGTTCTAATGATTCAAAATATTCTAAGAAGCTGTATATTTTCTTTAAACAGAATCATATTTCGATATGTTGTATTTTTAAATGTATTACACAATGACAAAGAAGCCCTTTTGCATTTTATTTAAATTATTACTTTATTAACTATTAATCGTAGTTTAAGGACCTAAACATGAAAATTCATTGGAATATTCTGGTGCAGAATATTCTAATGGATTTTTCCATTAATTTGTCATTGATATTAAAAACGATTTACTATTTGAATAAATTCTATGCCTGCATATTGGCAATGTAAAGAATTTAAATAACTTTTCATGTCTGCCAACATTGAAATATTACTATTTAATTGATCTTTTATACCAATGCATGAAACACACATTTAAATTTTAGTTTAGAAGGGTACAATTTATGTTACTTTTTGTAACTAATTAATATGAGTTACAGAAACAAAAAGGTTAAATCAGTTTTTGATAACCAGTGAAAAAATAAATATTTATTTTAGTTAATAAATAAATGCATGGAACAGCAAAAAAATAAATAAACTTTACAAGAATTAACATACATATACTCAAAGGAAATTATTTAAAATTAGCAAAAATATAATGTTTAGGAATATAAATAAAAGAAAACAAATACAACAAAAATATTTCTTGCATTTGTTGAAGAAGCCAAAGAAAAAAGAATTTTTCATAAATATTTATATAAATAGAAAATTTTTCATTAACGAATTCTAGTTCACAAAGACATTTGTTCTGAATATGCTTTAAGTAAACAAATATTTATGAAATTTGCATCAGATAAAGACTTACAGAATTTGTTCCATATTTAAGCATGTAAATATATATATATATATATATATATATATATATATATATTCAAGGTATGTATGTCTATATCAAGTTTTATGTTCAATTAATCAGAGTTAAAATATTCACACTAGTAATGAATTAATTATTTTATTGCCTTAATAAAATTTGTAGATTACTTAAAATTTAATAATTTTTTATAATTAAACATTAGAATTTTAATCTTATCTGCTTTAGAAAAGATTAAGATTCAAATTTTAATAAATGTTAATAAAATGTATGTTGTGCTTTAATTTGTAAAATCATAATTTTAATTGAAAAATAATTATTGTAATATCTTAGAATTATCACCACTATACAACTTTTTTGTTTAATAAATGAAACTTCGAAATAACAATCATGCATCAATTTTTATAACTTTTATGAACACTCAATTTAGAAAACAAAGTTTAACTTTTTAGATTTAGCAATTTTTATCAAACAGTATTTTAATTTATATAACAAAGAAATAGTTAAATAATATTTTGTAATAATCAATAAAATTAATATAACTAAGTAATATTTCAACAGAACAAAACTTCTGGAATTGAAATGGTGCAATGAAGATAAAGAACATTTCTAGCTTTTATGGCCTTTAGTATATTTTTAATAGGATATATTTACTCTAAATTGTTCTTTATTAACCTAAAATAATTGTTTAATAGCCATCCCAGATAGATTAGAAACTAAGTTAAAAGTAGATAGAAATGGATTTTAAAAATATATGAATGAAAAACTCAATGGCATAATGCTAGCACTTCAGGTTTCCAAGGCACAAGTCCTAGGTTTAATCCTTGGACTGGGAAAGGTTTACTTAAAATTTTCATTCCAGCAGTGTATCAATAAAACTGAGTGCCAAGTATGCTTGGTAACTAAACATTGGAGGTTTGGGGGTAAGCTAACACCCTAACCAGGACATATGCTTTGCAACCAGGGCCCTCAGTCAAAAAAACAGATATGGGCACTGTAAGTCTAAGCCTCATGTATGTATGTAAATATATGTATGTATATATATATATATATATATATATATATATATATATATATATATATATATATATATATATATATATATATATATATAGGATAATATAAGTTATTTTCTCCTTTACCTTAAATCATTTTATACATACACATGCAACATATATCATATCATCACTAACTAATTATATGCCAAAAAAGAAAAGGTTTTTTTAAAAAATTAATTTGATAATATCTTTATTCATTATAAGCTTATTGTACAATTTAAGATCTTACAATTAGAGCAAAAACCATACACTCACAAATGTACTAATTGCCAATGTCTTCTGTTTCTTGATCAAAGTCTTATAAGTAGCTGATAATTCATTTAAGTGTTTACATTTCACTTGAAATTTTAAAAATGGTAAAATGAAAAATTCATAAAATTGGGATATTATTTTTCTAATGAAATAACAAATTTCTCATGAAAGATTTAAAAAATTATTCAGATAAGAGCCAATTAAAAATTCGCAAACTTTTCAGGACGCTCAGAAAAAATAATTAATAACCAGAAATCTCCAGGAGCTATAAGAACCCTTTTCATTCAACACAATTAGGACACATATAGCCATGGAAAAAAGAATTCACTTGGTCAATGAATGCAATAGAATATAAAAAAGAAACTTTTATGAGTTTTATTGGAACTTTTTCTTTAATTTTAATATAATGCTTTTGTGTAAATGATTCAGCACAAAGCTTGAGAAATATCCTAGTATATAAAGAAGTAAATACAAATTTATTCTCTAAAAATTTTTCACAAAGATTACAATAGTATAATTTTGAGAAGAAATGACACAGCATTCATTTAAGTGCTTCAAGTTCTTTTTTGTAGTGTGATTTAATATATTACTGCAACATTTTATATAATATATATGAGATGCACATAGATATTTCTTTTACAGAAAATATAAGTACATTTTAGGGAGCATTAAATTATTATCAACATTTCTCAAAAAAGAGTTTATTTTTAAATCCTTTTTTACAATACATATTTTTCTTAACTGATGTGCCATACAACATTAGAAATAAGTCAGATGTAGCTATTGTGATGATATATTTTGAGTGGTGTTTATAGTGATGCAATGTTTTTGTACAATTTTAAATTTGTTTAATCCATTTTACTAAGTAGAGCACTAATACTTATGCAGTCTTACTTCCAGAATTTTTGGCAATTAGAAATTCATTACATACAGGGACTATTAAATTAAATAACTAGGGTACAAAATAAATTATCTTAATAAACACTTTTTAAATGAAAGAAAATAAATAATATATATTATACAATAGTTATTCATAATTATAACACAATAATTATTCATATATAATTAATGATTATCATAATTAACCTAAAACAAAGCAACTCAGAGCAAATGCTTAACAGAAACTGATTTAAATAAAAATATGTTTTCCCATTGAAAAAAAAAGAAAAAGAAAAAAAGAAGCAAATTATGGGACCAACATGCTGAAATATGATACCTCTAAGAGAATTAGAGATAACTAAGTTTAACTCCTACTAACAATCATTAACTGATAACATTAAAAGCTAAGCATTTATTTTATGATGTAAAAATACAAGTAATTTTAAAAGTAATGCTTAAATTTTTTTTTGCATTTATTTAAATTATAAAGCATCAGATTATCTTTTAAAATTTGATCAAGATAGATAAATAACAATGGGGGAAATCCTAGATTACCAATCAGTTAATGAATTAATTCTACAAATATCTCTTAATTTTTAGCTATGATTAAATAAAGAGGTAGATATTTGACATGGTATTCTTCTCTTCATATCACACTAATATATGGACATTAGACACTAAGAATATTTATCATGCATATATCCTTCCAGCATGGTGGTTTTAAATTGAGTTTTTATTTATCAAAATGGATCAATTCTTCTACTGATTGGATATTTTGCTAACTTTAGCCACAAGTAAGAGTCTAAAGAAGTTATTAGTTAAATTCTCAAACATTGCCTGAAGTCAATATGCAAATTATCTTCTTGATTAGACTGATATTGGTATCAAGCTGCTGTATCTTTCAAAACCAGTTAAAATTTTATAAGTAAATTTAAATTTACTAAATAATTGATGGCTTTTTTAAAAGACCTCAAATTTCATAATAAAATGCGAGAAAAGAAACTTCATATATTACACCTAAAATGAAAATACTATTTGATTACTGGGAATTTAATTTACAATTATCAGCATAGTTAAAAATATATTTATATTGATTTTTAAGAAATAAAATTCAGAATGAATTACAATTCCTATCTATAGAAAACAATCAAGTTTATTTCTTTCGCTTCATAGCTGTCAGTTTTTTCCAAGATATTATGACTAATACAAAGAAGTGAAAAGAATTTTATTTATAAGAAATATACTTTTATTAACAATTACAATGCTTTATCTGAAATTCCTCTTACAAGCAGATAATAGAAATTTATATATTTTTTAAATGATCTTTATTATTTTATTAACTTGTGATAGTTTTCCATACAAATAACTGATGAAAGAATTATTTGATCATAAAATTATAAATAAAAAAATATATGTTCCTAATATAGTTTATTTTCCCAATTATACAATCTATAAACCATTTCATAAAAAATTATTTTTGAGTGCAGCTACATTTCAGACTGTTTGATGAAAAATGAAAAAATATGCTCCTATTTTAATGCAGTTTTCACTTTATGAATTTAATATTTTATGAATGGTCAAAACATAATAAGATTTATTGAAATTATATGAATGAAAAATGTATATATTTAATACAATGTTAGTTTCATATTAATTTAGAAAATAAATTAGTGCAGTATTACATTAAAATAGCTGTTTTTATAAAATTTCACACATTTACAACAAATGCACAAAATTATACACTTGCATCTATCACACAAATTGTCAAAAATTATCATTAACATAAATTTCTACATACTTTCTATTGCTTCCTCATCCATATCTTCTTTTGGCCATTGTTCTGCAAAATGATTTCCCAATTTTGGTACCTCTAGATATTCTGAATCCTCTTCATGGGCCCTGATCCAACTTTCTATATTCTTAAAGGAATATGGTAAAATTTTTTGTTAGTATTACTTTTTTTAAAATTACCTTGCTATAATTCTAAACTACAGTATAGAATAATTCAGACTAAGTAAAAAATTTCTCATTAGTGATAATCTAAATAGCAATAAAAATTTTTTATTTAATTAATTATTCTAAACAATTTTCACACACATAAACCTTTAAAAAAATATACTACTTATGAAAAACTATCAATTTTGAAAAGGCTTCAGATAAAGTGTTATCTGAAGCCTAAAAAAAGTACTAAATAAGAACATACTTAAATGACATTTCATATTTAAAAGAACGAACATATGAAACATGAAAAAATATTTATGTAATTTTTTTAATTAGTAAATTTTAACTTTTCTAAATAATAAAATATTTTGTTCAAAAAACAATTTCATTTTTCCTGAAAATTAAAGATGATTTTATAGCAAATAAATATTTCCTTAAATTATATGTTGTCCATTTTGGTCCAATATCTTTTGCTATCTTTCTGGTAATAATTCCACACTCATAAAATAGTTGGTTTTTGCCGGCAAAAAAAAAACTGATACAGATGCATCTTGATCTCCACATTTGAAGTAAAAGTTTTCTTTTTAATTTTGTAGAACTTGGAGCTAATAATAATCAGAAACTGTAAGACATGGAGCATAGAGTGATTGTAATAGAATATCCCATCTAGATGTAGAAGCTTTTGATGAGTTAAGAAATTTGTATAAGAACTTGCATTATCTTGGTGAAACACACATTTTCTATTTATTCAGGTTTCTTCTCTGTTTAAGTGAATCAGTCAATTTTTTTCAGCTGGTAAAAGTATATTTAAGAACAGATTGTCATTTTACAATAAAATTTATAAAAAATGATTTCTTTTGAAAATGAAATTCCCAGATGTGTCAACTTTTTTCAAAGAATATTGGTTTTCGAAGTGTCTTGAGAAATTTCCTATTTTACCTTCATGATCTCTTATATTAAATATTGAAGACAATCCATTTCTAGGTATTCCAGAAACAAATTACAAACATATGACAAATTTCTTTCAGTAAGAAGATGAGTAACCTATCAGTCAAGCTTTAAGCTTAAAACTAGGTATTTCACAAACGATCTTGAAAAACTAAATTCAATAAATTTAATCTCTCAAGGGTTTTAAGAATTGTTATTTTTTTTATTTTCATTAATTAATGCCTTGATTGTGACTTCATCAGTTTAAGTAATCATCAAGAATATGATGCATCTTCCATACATAGATACATTCTACATACATATTGGACATTTTTTTTTTTTTGCTTGAATAGCATTTTGATCATAAAAATACAAAATATGCCAGAAATGGCACTTTTTACTTTCCATATTTGAAAAAGAGCCAACAAAAACTACAGTGTATAAGAAATCAAATTTTTTCACAAGCAAACCTTACTAGATTAACTGTCAAAGTATATAATGGTTACGCGGCTTAAGTTTGGAAAAAATACAATAAATTCCTGTGTTGGGAAAAAATTAATTTCTAAACAACTTAATAAGTATTTAAAACATATTTTTGCATAATTATAAATTTGTATCAAAACTTAAATGAAATTTAGTGTTTTATTTAAAAATTAAAAAATGTGAATCAGGAGCATCTTAAGTGAAAACTCAAGCTTTGTTAAGTAAAACCAAAAGGATTAAGATAACCATTATGGATGAACCGAAATTACAGTGATTTAATTCAATGGAAATACTATCTTTTCTAGAAAGTAAAAGTGGAAATGAATATCACAATTTTAAGTTAACATAAAACTTTTCCTTATAAAAATTTTTAAGATTTTTGCATTTCTCCATAAAGATATTTTATTCCCACTTCCTCCTGATTTCATTAAACTTTTTGTCAGCCTTTAAATTTTCTTAGTCAACTACTTAATCTTCAAATGTCTAAGGCAACCAAAACATGATATTAATTACCTATAAGTTTATAATAATTTTACCAAAATTTTTAACATATATATATATATTGATATTGATTTCTCTAGCCTAAAAATAGTCTTGAATTAAACAAATTTTCAAAGATGAATGAGAAAAATTTAAAAAGTAATTTACCAGTTTAAATGTTATTTCATTTGGTTTGATATATTATATATCATTTCATTTGGTTCATAAAGTTATTCTGAAATTTTCAAACAAAAATCTGTCCTTTAGACAGAAGAAAGGCAACCACTTAAAATATGGATTATTTAACTAAAACTAAAGTCTACAACTTTTGAGAATTAAAATTAATGATAAAATTTCAATTAAGATTCCAACAAAAAATACACCATATCCATTTAAAAATTTCAAAACTCAACATGCAATAAGCTCTTTCGAATATTATACCATATTACATAGTCGTAAATCAACAGGCAATAATAAATACAAAGAAATATTCATAATATTTTTCTTGTTAGAATTATTTAAACCAATCCAATTATTTAAAATAATTTAAAAAATAATCAAATGTTCTAATAGTTAAAATTTAACAGCACACACACAAAATTATATTTTTAATATTAATATTACAGATTACTTCTCTAATTTAAAGTATTTTATAAGTGTGAATTCCTTCACATTATTTCATATCTACATGAACCTTTTACCTTAATGACAGAAACAAAAATCACTTTAAAATCCCTTTTATCCCATATTCATTATTTCTGGAGGAAAAAATTCAAACTCACTATCTCTTTAATTTAAAGCACAATTAATTTACTTTGAACTTTTTATTTTATATTTTATTTTTATTCCTTAAAAGTGTCACTGAAAGATCTCAAACGTTTCAATAAAATGGAATTTTATGTTATCATAAATAATTTACTTAAAAAAAATGTCTTGGTTTTCACGTTTTCATTATTGCACCAATATTGATGGCACTTTCTTTAGAAAATTAATGTTTTCAATTCATTCTTAAAAATCACTATTACATTTTTTATAAGTTTAATATTTATTAAAAATCCCCATAACAAAGTAAGAAAATTAAATTAAGTTTATTTCCATTTCCAGTCTTATCTAAGTGATAAGTTTTAATAAATTGCCAACTCAAAAGTAACAGTGAGGTTGCAAGTTTTGAAAGGTGACAGTAAAGCTGATTTAATCATGATGATAAACCCAAGCTGCTTATTGAAGATAATGAATGAAATTGGAGAAATATATCATCTAAACCACACTGAATTGTTTGTTATAACTTAAATATTGACAGAATAAAAATCTATTTTATATCATTTAATATTTCCATATTATCAACTTCTACTTGATCATTTTATCATTGAGATTTTCATAAAATGAATATCTTAGACTTTTAGAATATTATTTTGAAGCATACTAGGGAAATTCAGACTTAAAATATTAGCTTAATACCTTTTTAGATTAAATAATTAATTTCTAAAATTTTCAAAATATGAGAATCCTTTCCCAGAAGGAGAGAAAAAGGGGGGAAACAAGGCATTTTGAAAAAGCATGATAAATCTTTATAATATATTGTATGATTAATTAATGCCAGAATTTATGTTAACAAGATAAAGCAAAAAGAAAAAAATTGAAGGATACAAAAAAGGATAATCAATTTAACACCTTCTATAATTACCTGTTTTGTTGACACATTTCTAAAACCATATGTACTATTTTCCTGACATTTTTTGTTCAATGGTGTTTCCTAAATATTTGAGTGTTCGTTGAAAACTTTTTTCTCTGATTTAATCTCATTTACAATGTATGTTTTAAAACGAATGAAAAATTTAACTTACCATAAAATTTGATAATAATGGAAAATTCCCATTATTAAATAATGGAAGTGACTTGATTGTAAACAATAATTATAAAAAATAATTTTTCTAAGTTACAATAATGAATTAGTGAAGTTTTCAAAATAAATATTTTATTTCATTGAATTCATTATCAGAAACAATCAATAAAATTTATTTTCAAAATTTTTGAAAATATTCTGAAACAATATCGATAAATTATAAAACACAAATAAGGAAATAGTTCATCTTAAAATAATGAAAACTATACACATAACACTTTAGAATAAAACTATAAAAGTCAGAATACCTTGATGTCATCATCAACAATATCAGCACAATAAGGTTCAATAAATGACCAAAATCGGGAAGGGCCATCATTTTTTTGTGGCTTAGGAATTTCAACTTGAGCATCAGTAACTCCACATTCATAAGATCTAGGTGGAGGCTAAAATAATTTTTAAAAAATTCCTATAAATAAGACTTAATAAATAGTATAATATTTAATTATAACAAGTCAAAATATTTTGAAATCAATAAGGAAATAATCAAATATATCATACTAAATTGCTTTAAAAAAACTGTATGAATAAGACATAAAAAATAATTACCTGAATAAATTTATTTTTTGAACGACTGTTTGTGGATACTTTGCTACCAGATCCTTTACATTTCTTGGATTTCTTACCAGTTTTTTTCCCAGCAGAATCTGATGACTAAAAATACATATTTAAAAAATAAAAGAATATGCATCACTCTATACAAAGACAATTAATCTTAATAAATCCTTGAAAATGGAGTAATTTGGATATATTCGATGATTTTGTTAACTTGACCAAGCTAACAACCACGGATGAAAAACTGTATAAAGATAAGGAAAAATTTGTAAATAATATAAATAAGATTTAAAAAATAACAAAAATGCCATGTTTAATAAATATTCAAGATATCAAAATAGTTTAATAGCAGAAGAATAATTGCAGCAAACATTAACTCTATCAGCATATTTTCAGTTACAAAATGATTCTTCAAATATCACATTTTTTGGAGCAACAATTCTTAAAGAACAATTTTATATAACATTTATGATCTAAAGATTCCAATTATTTAAATGTAATTCCTGAATAATCTAATACATAAAAACATTTCCTATTTTAATTATTTTTAATTTTTTAAATATTTCATTTACTTAAAATTATATAAATTAAACTACCTTTTTTATTAATGCTTAGATAAATTATTATAATATTAATTTTTTAGTTAAAAATTTTAACTATAAATTTATTCAAAAAGCATTTTGATTAATTCAAAGGAATTTATTTAAAAATACCTTCTTTGACAAAATTGATAATATCATGAAATTACTCATTTATATTTATTTAAATTGCATAATATTTATTATTGGCAAGTAACTATAATATGTAATTATAGTTATTTATTAATATTTAAGAAAAATTTTATTTGACATACTATGTAATTCTAAAGCTCTTAGTCAAAAATATTTTGAAGTTTATTGAGTATGAAAGTTAAATATTTTTCATCTTGTACTTAAATTGTTTCTGTAATTAATTACGGTAAGCATGGTGATGTAATGGTAGCATTGCCTATTTTCACGACACAAGTCCGAGTTTCAAACTTAGGCTGGGCAAGGTCAACTCAGCCTTTCATTCCTCCAGTGGATCAAAAACAAAAAAAAAAAAAAAAACTAAGTGCCAAGATAAGTGTTTGGGAACTAAAGACTGAGGATTTTGTATTAGGCTGACTACCTAATCAAGACATATGCTTCGCACTTCAGGGCTCTATGTCATGAAAATAGGTATGGGCACTGTAGGCCTTGGCCTGCATATTGGCTGCCATGGCAAAAAATTTGGTTTTAATTAATTAATGTAATCATTTCCATTTATCACATTCTATACATAAAATTCTCAAAATAAGCTCACAATTTGATTAATTAAAAATCTTAATGATCAAGATCAGTCCTAATAATTTTTATATTTTATTTCATTAAGTACTGTATTTTCTTGTATATAATCTGCGGATTATGTGTTAAAAAAAGTTTCGAATTTTGTTCTGCTTATTATACGCCGTTATTGATAATCTGATAAAAAACATTTTACATCAGAAAAGCTTAACGTTTTAAAAGAAATGCTGCTTATGTTTGATAAAATAAATAATAGGTGGCACCACAACACTGCTGACTTATTTCAACAATAATCAGTGTTGATATGTTAATGAATGAATTCAGTTCTTCCGAACGATATTACAGTTGCAATTTTCTAATGTCATTTCGCATTCTGTCTCATTTAAACATTCAAATTGAAAACATTCAAATTCCTACATCATCATGTGGTTGATTTGTTTGTCACTCAATGGTCATTTTTTGCACACGAGGGCTAATTAGACCAGGACCTACGGTTTAAAGTGGATTCCGAACCACTACAAACATCCATGCCCAAGGTGGGATTTGAACCCACGAACTGTTGAACCAAAGGCAAGAGCGAACCAATCGTCTGCCAGTTCGGTGCATCATCATGTGGAAACTAAAACTATTAAGTTGCAGAGCAAATTTTAAACTACAAATATAGGGAAGACAAATAAAAAAAATATTGACAAATGTGTTAATATAAAGTTACAAAGCATGCATGGTACATAAAAAATTTATTCAATGTGCAATGGAAAATAATCCATTATTTAATTATTAACAAAACAAATATATTTTATTTTTTAAAATATGTCTAATCTCATTTTTAAAGTTATTAAAAACTACAAATTTATATATTTTACAAGAATCTTCTCTGGTCTTGATCGATGCTGCACTTTAATTTCAATTTATCGCTTTTTGTCTTGAAGTGAATCCAAGCAGATCTTTTTCATTATAAATGTTTTTTTATGTACAATTTATTATATTTCTAATTGCATTATGTATCTTTTATTTTATTTGGCACCAAATTATCAACAGTATATATTTTTGATAATTTGCCGAAAAATTTGCTGCGGATTGCATACAGGAAAATACGGTATACAAATTAATAAAACAACTAAAATTTTGAGCAATAATACATTATCATCATTAATAATACCTTTTTAAAATCAAGAAATGCTTTTAAATGCTATGTTTGCAGCAACAATTCTATTGATAAGCAATCTAGTTCATATCAATGAATGGAAAAATAAAAAATAACTTAAAATTTTCCATACTCTTGATCTTTTACTTTTCTTTGCAGCTGGATTTTCAAAACAGCTAATTTCTATTTTAACTTGTTCATGTCTGCGCAGCATACAAAGATGCATATATTCAAGTTCATATTGTAGAGTTACTAGATCCTTAAGTGGAACTCCTCTACTACCTTTTTTCACAGCTGTAGAAAAATGTCAAATTTATAAATAATTATTTTGAAATATGTTTAAAAATTATGCAATTTGAAGAGAAATCAATATGAAACAGATCTGATAAATGCAAAGCAAATATATTGAAAACATCTATACTAATAATTTGATTCATTATTCTTATATTTTAATTACTTCATTCTTAAAATAACACTTATTTTAACAAGTTTAATTTTGTTTTCTATACATAATTTTTCTATGACTTTTAATAGTATATATCAATAATTAGATTCTGCAATTGAGTAACACTGTTACCATTCTTCAATTACATATGATATATCTTAATTGTATATAATCTGCAGATTAGGCGTTAAAGTCTCGAATTTCATTGTGCTTATTATATAGCGCTGCTGATAATCTGATAAAAAAAACATTCTCTATTAAAAAAGTTTAATATAAAGTTTTGAAAGAAATGTCGTTTATGTTTCATAAAATAAATAACAGATGGTATCGCAACTTGGCTGAGTTATTTTAACTATAATCAGCATTGTCCAATTACATTCAAGAACAAATTCCATTCCTTGGAAAGATATAACAACTGCAATTGGCTAACAGCATTTTGCCATTTGTTTTAATCTGATGTTTCGTTTTGGAAATATTCAAATTTGTATATCGTCATGTGGAAGCGAAAACGTTTAAGTTACACAGAAATTTTAAACGAAAAACTACAGGAAAGGCAAATAAAAAATGGTAAAAAACATGTTAATGTAAAGTTAAAAACAAAGAATGAGCAGTACAAAAGAAAAAATGTGTTCAATGTGTAGTTCGAAAATAATCCATTTCTTTAATTTGATTATCAATGAAACAAATATATTTTATTTTTAAAATATGTCTAAATATGCTTAAAAAACTAAAAAATCAGAAAAGTTTTACTAAAATCTTCTCGAATCTTGATTGATGTTACGCTTTCATCTCAGTTTATCTCACTTTGGGTTGAGGTGGATACAATAGACCTTTTTCATAATCAATATTTTTACTATATAATTTATTATATTTTTTTAGTCTTACTGTGTATTTTTTATTTTATTTGGCACCACATTATCAACAGTATTCAAATATTCACCGGAAAAACTGCCATGGATTACATGCTGCTATATATTATGCAACGTTTTTTTCCTTTTAATCGAAAAATGTCTTGCGTATTATAGAGAAAAATACGGTAATTAATTGGAGACTGTAGCAAAATTTCCTTTCCAAAGACTTCATTCATATATTCATAAATTATAAAAAATTAAAACCTAATATTAAACTTTAAAAGTATTTTTTAAAAATAAGAAAATAGCATTATTTTGTACAATCGCATAAATTTTTTTCATGAAAAAAGGAAGATGTACATAATAAATAAAAAATTCCCTGTGTATGTTTTCATTACTTTCTAAATATAATATCTTTCAAAAACTATTACAATGTTTAAAAAATTTTCATAGTAATTTTAAAAATACCTGAAAGATCTCTGTACAAAAAAATTTTACTTATATGATGACAACAGCTTAATGACTGAAAGGAATCTCAACTTAATTCATATGACAAAACATAAAAAGCCGCAAAATATTAACAACTGTTTACATGCCTGTCATGTAATAAATATCTATCAAAATATTTAAGAATTGCTGTAAGTAGATAATATAATTAGGATAGCAACAATGTTTAAAAAACTGAAATACTATTTATGAGAAAATATTTCTGTTTTTCCCTTCTAGAACTTCTATGTTTATACCAGTAAAAAATTTTCTGCTGTTTATTGAAATTATGAGACATTTGTATATTGTTAAATTTGACTTTTCTAGTTTCAAGTAGTTTTAAGTTTACCTAAAACTTTACAGGAAATACCACATATTATAAAATTTGATTTTGTTCATTATTTGTCCTCTTTTCTCATATTTTATAATTAAATTTTATTATAAGAAAAATCATCATCGTAATAAAGTTTCAAATAATTAATGAGCTAAATAAAAAAACTAAAAAATAGTTAGAAAACATATATTAAAAAAATTCAAGAATAGTGTACTCACAGAACTCAAATAATTTTCAGGCCTATGTTACCCTTAGAACGTCTTATTATAAAAATGCTTATTTAAATATGCTTGTTTTATATTGTTATAAGCAAGCATTTTCAAAACACATTTCTTTTCACAAGACATCAAATTTCCCTAACTTAATACAAAAAAATGCATAAAGTTATGTCTTGAATTTTTATACAAAATATAAATCTTAAAACCGTTCCAGCTATTAAAGTATTTTACTATATTATAGTAAAAAATAATAAAATATATATTACTTTCATACAAATAATTTTACCTGATAAGTAAACTGGGCAATCATTTATGTCAGCAAGAGGAAGTTCAGGAAGCTTTGATGGCATTTCAAAAATAGTTTCAGTTTTCACTTTAGTTTCACTTCTATGCTTACCTTTACCTCTCATACTTGAACTGAAATAAAATAAATATTATTAATTTTTACAGTTAAATAATTTTACAAATTATTTAACTGTGATAAAAAATTTTTTTAACTATCCATTAAAATCACATTTGATATACATTAAATTAAAATCATCATCAGTTTTTAGCTCTTAAATATATTAATAGTTTAGTTCATTTGAAATAATGATTAACCTTATTTCAAATAGACAAGATGAATTTGATAACACAAGTAAATACAGAACAATATGTTCTTGCATTATAAAACATTTTTGTATATTTACTCAAGTAATTTAACTCATTTTAGAGGAAAGATAATGGGCTTAAAATTAATAGTAGATAATAGAAGAAAGAAATTCTGCACAACTTAGATCAATAGTTTAGTTGATTCTTTAAGTCATTTTTGCACACAAGGACCAAGATAAACAGTTTAAAGTGGATTCTGAACCACATTGAGCATCCACACTCAAGATAGTAATCAAACTCTTGAACTAATTAAACCAAAGGCCAGATTCTAAAGGTTAAAAAATCAGGTATTGTTATGATGAATAATGTTTATAAAAATATATATTGAAGAAAATTAATAAAATGTGTGTGAATATGTAAGGAATTTTAAACTTCCATACATTGTGGAAAAAAAATAAGAAAATTAATTAACACAGAATAATGACAATGAATATCATCAATGTGTTCAATATAAAGTAAGATGAAAGTTTAAGATGATATTTCTAAGTGTAAACTGTAATAAGGCACTGACTTTTAAAGTTTCTAGTGGTGTTTTTAGGTACTTTTTATTTTCTCTTTGACATACTTTTTATTATAACATTCAAACAGACTTTTATAATAAAAAAGAAATTTAAAAAAGTGGAAAAAGTATGCACTAAAATTAAACTGACAAATTTTTTCTCCATGCAAAAAATGACAAATATGTGAGAGTTTTCTCAGCAAGCCTAATAATGAAAATTGACTTTTTTAATGATAATAATCAAGTAAAAAATGAGGAGAAAATAGAGGAATTTTTAAACTTTAAACTCTAAAAACATTTAAGAACATAATAATCCAATTGATAATAAATTGAAAAATTTTAAACATATTTCGATACATAAAAATTTAAGTAAATATGTCACTAGATGAGGAAATACTAAAATGAAATTTTATCATACTAGAAAGTTTTTTAAATTGTATTCACTTTGTTTGCTCTTTATCTAAAGTAAAATTTATAGTTTAGGTCTTAGTTTGTAGATTACATATGAATAAAAATTAATGCAAAATTATTAAATATTCCTTAAAAATTCTGTATGTGAACTTTCATACTTTATGAGAACTGAAGATATTATTTCTTGGAATTGGCACTTAAGTATACTAAAAGAAATTGGAATGTGGTTGGATATTGGTTAAAAGGTAATTACAAAGCTTACAACAATTTTACTATGGATTCTTGGTGTGAGAAAAGGTAATTTCTATCAAATATTAATAACAAATATTAAAAATGACGATAGATTGAAATAGGTATTTTTAGGAAATATCTCTTAGGAATGATAATTAAAGTAAAATAGATCAGTGGTTTCAGTTATATTAGGAAAATTGAAGGAAGCATGCATATGTATCATAAAAATGCTTCACTAATATTTCAAAATTGCATATTAAGTTTATAAAGAAAAGTCATGTTATGAAAAATCTTTATGTGCTATATTAAAAAAAATTTAATGTAAAACACTTCTGATAGAGAATAAAATTTGAATTTTCTGTTTTGAATAATTTCCAATGGTAGCAGTATAGTCCATCAATATTATGGGATTAATCACCTATAAGACACTATGATTAAGTTAATGTGACAAAATCAGTATGTATTTGGTGATTAATCATATTTGATGAATTTTTATGTCAACATTAAATTTGGTGAATGTAGATGTTTTTTGCTGGTAGTAATCTTAAACTGTAATACTGAGCTTATCCAAAAAAATGCCATACAAAATATTTCAATCATTTTGAAACAATTATAAGTTTGCGACCAGAAGAATGGGTTAATCTCATAAAGTGTGGTGAGTTGGTGTCCAATAATTTTTGTTTTGGTGGTATGAACATTCACTTTGTCAAAGTGGGCCCTGAATATAAAATGGCGGAGTACAAAAAACATGAATCAAGAAAAATAATATATCACAATGATTTCTTGACTTGTAAAAGAAATTTTCAGATCTTCAAAGTACATTATTAAAAAAATAGTGGGATTAAAAAAACAGCAGAATATTACAAATAATCTATAAAACTGTTATTTTTATTTTTTTAAGTTTATGCGGCATTAAAAATAATGTGAAAAAATAATCACAAAATTTTTACAAGCAGACACTGATTTATTTTACAAAGCATTCATTTATTTTGTAAATATGTTAATAATTCCCTAGCATCAAAGGTTGCATGATAAAATAAGAAAAAAGATGACATACATACTACAAAAAAAGACATAATTACCAGCAAAATGGCCGAAAAGAATCTCTATGTTTACTATAAAAAATACTCGGCTGAAAATTACAACAAATGGAAAGTCGCACCAAATAAAAATAGTATCTAAATGTAGCGATAACCCCAGTTACGGAACCCATGGCGCAAATGAAGTCATAAAATAAAAATTACATTTAAATGGTTATATAGCATATGGCCCCAGAACTTTTCCGAAAACATCTTGAACAAAATACACAATTTATTTAAATCAATAACATTTGGTTGAAGAATAAAAGTTAATTATTAAGTTGTGATAGCAAATAAAGATTAAACTAAAATCAACACGCACAATTTTTTTTTAATTTACTCTCTAAAATATGTACACAAATAAGTTTTCTTTTCTTTAGTTACAAAGGAAAGAATAAAACCAATTTCTCAAACTTGTCTGTATTCGTTTTCAGTACGAACGATATGTTCAAATAATGATAATTTTTGAAACTCTTTGCTTACAAGATCTATATCACTTACATTGAATCCATGGAAAATATTGATGGATCAATGAAAAACAGTTGTCTCGGTTGCGGGCGCTAAAATGTTTGGTGCGCATCTAACAAGAGTATTTTATTATATACCATGCTTATTTGGACTATATTTTTTAACCACTGTGGAAAAGAAAGATACTTTATAGATGTATTTTACATGTATTCTGAACTTTAATATTTTCGTAAATTATCTTCATATAAAAACATGACAATGAGTTATTGCAAAGGTTTAAGAAAACATTATACAACATTGTCAAAAATTATTTTTAAATATCGTTAAAATAAATGATGTATCGATTAACTTTATTCCGATTAAGCGCGATTTGTCTCGGGAGAAAATCTGCAATAATTCCTACAGTTAGGCGGGCCGCAAACTCGGTAGACAATCCGATTGAGACGCCGTCTTACAGAACTTCAATATTTATGGAGGATCGGAATCCACACTTTCAAGTCATTGACCCTGTTTTAATCAATCCTTTAAGTGTAAAAAGAGAAAAAGAGACTATATAAGACCCGTTCTTATATATAAAAATATATCTCTTAATTTTTCAAAAACTTACTAAATCCAGAAGGGGAAAAGCTTTAATTTGTGGATTTTTCAGCAGTGCTTAGAAATCATTGCAAAAATTCAAAACGAAATTTGTCCATGCATCCATCCACAAATTTCTTGCCTATACAGTGAAGAATAGTGGATGTTATAGTATAATTGTTCATCCGTTTTATCTATGATTATTATATTTCTTACTTCATCTCAGAACAAATGAGAAAGTTTGTAAACACAAGAAATTATTCAAAACATTAGTCAAAATGATTTTGATTAGGTAAACTTTCTGTAACCTTTATTCAAATGACATTGCTAAACTACATTTGGAGTTTTTGTAGATGATAGATATATTAAAATTTGTAAAATAAAGGATGAATAATTAGAAAGAATAACTGTCATATTTGAAGGTGATAGTGGCATTATTAAGGCCGCATAATTATTATTCGTAGTCAAAAATAAAAATTTGCTTAAAAAAAGTTAAGTCATTATTTGTAAATAACTTCAATATATTTGATAAATTAATTAATAATATCACATTCTCTAATTTATAAACAATTCCTTTTATAAATATTAACATTTTTATATTCTCTCACCTATTTGTACATTAATTGTTATTAAAAGTTTTTATCAAATGAAAACAATTTGATATCCCACAAAATGAAGTTAATTTCTAAGTTTATTTTTTAAGTTTTATTTATATATTATTCTTAATTATAGTAAAATTAAGAAAATATGTGTAATTTTAAATTTATTTTTTGAATAATTAATTTATAAAATTTGTTTTTAAAAATGAGCAAGCTTAAATCACTTTAATAATAAAATAATACTTAAGTTTCATCCAAGCTTAATTCTATATCCTCAGTCATGATTTTTTCCAATATAATGAAATATTTATCGATATTGGACCAAGATAACGGCAATATATTGGGCCAAGAAATTTTACTTCTCATGTTGTTTATATATAAAAAATTTACTAAATACATATATATATTTTTCGTTCTAAGTGTGTATTTTTTTAAGCTTTTGGCGTGAAATATCACTAATAACTTATTTTAATTGTAAAAAAAATAAATAAACTGGACATTGTTGTAATTTTGTAGTATTTTTATGAGATATCATAGAATAATTTTATGTGAGTAGTTTTATTGAGTGGGTGTTGTTGTCCAAGCAGAAATTCAAAACCCTTGGCACCCCTAAACAAATGCACTCATTGTTTCAGTATGATGTCCAAATAAATTTGGATTGTTATAGTTCCGATTTGAACAAGCAGATCTGTTCGAGAGCTCAATATAAAGTCGCATCAAACAAGTACTTCTGCACCATCATAATGTTGAGATTCAGTGGTGTTGTCTTAGTTGTACTGGGTACCTAACGTTCTCCATTTGAAAGTCCAATGGTGTGTAAGCTAAACCTTGACGACTTATCGAAAAATATAACACAAACTCATTCTGACGGTGTCCACATCGCATGTTCTCTACTCCAGGCTAACCGTTGACGAGAGTAAGTTGCCGTGAGTGGAACACACCTGACAGACCTATGCGAACATACAAACCATACTGTCCCAAACGTCAATCCTTGGTTTGACTTGAAACGATGCATGGTTTGACTTTAAACGATCATACTCGTAGATAACGTGACAAGTCCACTGCTGTGCTCTGTCTGTTTCTTTCGGCAGTTACTACCAAATACCGGTCGTCATTTGGCGTTGTCCTTCCGGGGCGACATGTACTGTAGGGTCTATTGACATTTTCATCAGATTGGAATCGTTGCCATAGCCTAAAGATGACATTTTGGGCAATTACGAGTTCCTGGATCACTGCCATCTGCATACGCCCGCATTTCAGGCAGCTTATAATTATGCATAGGAAAACATCATTCACGTGTGTCCTGTTTGTGATACCTGTGCTGTCAGGGCATTGAGCGTCGTAAAGACAATACGGTTGTAAACACGTTTCATTCTTTGCGACAGGTTTTTATGTACCCCTCTTTTACGCTCTCGTCATTGTGGCGTAAGTTTGGCATCATCAGGTACCTTCTTGTAATTTGCATATAATGTTTGACCATGTTTGTGATATTTCTACAATTGGCATTTTTCCTTTCGCGTTCTACTTCTGTGTGCTTCTGGATTAGCCTTAAATTATAGACATATGGTTAGAACCGAATATGTTATACTTATAAAAGGACATGAGAATGCAAAGTATTTTTTTAAGGCACTACGAGTCTGTAGACGATATTTTACTTAGTAATCGAGTGCAATGATTAAATAAAAATTGTTATTTTGCTAATTACAAACTAGCAAAGGGATTTTTCTAAACTGTGCTTTCTTCAATTGGAAATTCACTCATAAAAAAATAAATAAAAAAAATTTGTCGTATAAAAATCAATTTAGTGTTTCACAATCTTTCATATTAACTTCAAACAATATTTTTTTTAAGAATTGGAGATTTCATTATTTTTTTAAAAGCACAATACTGGTAAATATTCTAAAATTATTTGACTTTCCTCTCTACTTCATCAGTAAATAATAATAATATATTTATAATGAAAAATATAGTTACTCTGATATTAAAATTTCACTTTATTCTTTAAATGAAATATAAGTAAAAAAAATAAAGACTGCATGCAAATTTTATGTAAATTATGATCTGAAACATATACTGTAAAAAAAAAAAAAAAGAAAAAATGAAAGCATATCATACTATAAATGTTGAAATAACACAAGCAACATAGTAACAATTAATTCATATTCATGCGTATTAAGGTTATTTTTTAAGCAGCGTTAAAAATGCAGTAAAAGTTCTTTTTTTTTTTAAGAACTCGTTGAGACCGGTAAAATTGTTTTTAAAGTTGGTTAATATAGTTTTCTTAAAATCGTCTTAACATAATTCTTCGTACAAAATAAATAAATAAATAAATAATAAAAAATAAAATTTAAAAAAATGATAAAATAATATTAAAAAAATAAGCATTGAATTTAAAACACTAATTCTTTTTTACCAAACTGTTCTCTCGCTATCAATAGTATTAGGAAAAATATTTAGTATGCAATGCATTACAAACACGTGAAAAATAAAATTCATTCTTAAAAAGAATTCTAATAGAGGGAAAATCAAATAAAGTAATTGCTTTTTCTCTGTTTCAAAATTACATTTCATATATATATATATATATATATATATATATATATATATATATATATATATATATATATATATATATATATATATATATATATATATATATATATATATATATATATATATATATATATATATATATATATATATATATATATATATATATATATATATATATATATATATATATATATATATATATATATATGTGTGTGTGTGTGTTGTGTGTGTGTGTATGTATATATATATTTATATATATGTAAAGTACTTTTTTCATTTTTTATATTACCAATCATTTAATGATTTAATACTTCTTATATATAAATTATGTCTGAGTTCACATACAATAAGTATTTTTTTTCGTTTTTTTTCTAATGCCCGGCTGCTCTTAGGCCTGTGCCCTATTCAGCTCTATAATGGGCGAAGTGATGGCATCTCATAGAGTGGGGCACCCAGTGGGTGTGCTATCTTCGTCTCGAAAGTGAAGTGTGATAAAAAAAAAAAGACAAACACAAAAAGAGAAAGAAACATCCATGTCTGAACCAGGATTCGAACGTAGGACTTACTGCTTCGAAGTTAGGGACGCTAACCTTTCCGCCATGGTATGACACATAAAAAATTCTGAAATAAAATTTTGAAGAGTCATTTTTTTTTTCTTTTTTTCCGAAATTTAAATTTTATTTCAAGTCGTCAAGTAAGCGTTCTTGGTTTTCTTCAGTTACGTTTGTTTCTTTCACAAAGCCTGTATGTCAAATGGACAACTCACGCTGCTCCTACAATGTCCATTTCATAAGGCGAATTTAAGACATGATCACTTCTTACGATATAAACTTACTATATTTGAACTTGAAGATACTGAGTATACTTTGAAGCATGGACTGTATGACGGAAGTCAGTTTAGGCATGAGAAATTCCACAACAACTGCTTAGATAAAATACAGAATTTCAATATCAGCATTTTAATTAGTTATCTATAATGCGATGGATTTACTATTCTCATTAAAAACGTTAATCCAAATTTCTCAACCATGAAATTAAAAAAATATATATATGATAACAATTATTATGTGATTAGTTATACTAAGGAAATAATGATAAATTCCTAATTAAGATCGCTTTACAATTTGATTATTTGCCATTATAATTTGAAAGAATTGTTCTGTACTTAAATGTTTCACAGTGTTAAGAAAAATTAGCATTTAATTGTTCCATTATATATTTTAAATTATTCTATGCATCAATCTGCAGATTTCAAGAGTAAATAAAATGTAATTTTTTATTTCTTCAAGTTATAATTCGAGAAATGAAATGATTTTACTAATTTTATGCATTTGGAAACATTTTGGATTATATAGCAATAACCTAACCAACGAATCTCTTTGAAAGACATTCAAATACCTACCTCATGTTTATGAATGTTCCTATTGTTAAATAATGTAGAACATTTAATTTTTTTATGCATAAAATAATTCGTAATTGTTATGGTCTTAAACAATTTTCTCCTATTTTAAGTTTCCAAATTGTTAATTGCACAACTATTTTAATTAACATTAATTACTAGTTAAAATATTCATGCGTCAAGGAAATTATTAAGAATAAATTAATTACATACAAATAATTTTATAACGTCTCATTTAACTTATTACTACTTAATTAAATATAAAATGTTTAAAGCTTTGCCTATCTGAATTAATATTACAGTAAAAATAAAA
The DNA here is from genome assembly GCA_037975125.1 of Latrodectus hesperus. Lineage (NCBI taxonomy): Eukaryota > Metazoa > Arthropoda > Arachnida > Araneae > Theridiidae > Latrodectus > Latrodectus hesperus. The sequence goes on along the minus strand of CM075857.1, from coordinate 36,819,003 downwards.
ATAAAAATAAAATAAAAAAAAAAACAAAGAAACAAATAAAAGAGAATAACATATATTTTATTCATTTAAGTCAAATTATATAATTTATTATATTATAATCTAAGAAAAATTAATAATTATTTGACTCATTGTAAAGGAAAATATTTTTAATTTGAAAGTTTCATTAAAAAGCGTTTATTAATTTAACCTAACACATATATGTAAGTTTCATTAATGCATAGGTTATTAAGTAATTACTGACAGCAAAACATATATTTCATCGTGTATCTGTTCGATGAAAAAAAAACTTCATGTCACTTCAAAAATGTAAGTCACACTTCCAAAGATTCATTTATATGAAGATATTTATTTTAGTAACTAATTGTTTATTACAGTTTAAAGTTTTATCAAGTTAGTGGGAGTATAAAAATTTAGTTAAAGCGTTATTAATATTATTTAATATTGTATACGTAAATAGTATACATGCAATATATTCATCATTAATTTTATTTTAAGCAACCAACAAATATCAAACAAAACTACATTAAATGTTTAATAAGAAAGGCTTACATTCTCGTCTCCATCGATTTATATATATATATATATATATATATATATATATATATATATATATATATATATATATATATATATATATATATATATATATATATATATATATACATATATATGTAGTATAGTAATTAATCTTAATTAAAATAGTTGTGTAATTAACATTTTCGATACTTAAAAAGGGAGAAAATTGTTAAAGACTATAAATAATTACGAACAATTTTATGCATAAAAAAGATTAAATGTTCAATATTATTTAGCAATAGGAACATTCATAAACATAAGGTAGGTATTTGAATGTCTTTCAAAGAGATTCGGTAGTTAGGCTATTGCAATATAATACCAAATGTTTCCAAGTGCATAAAATTAGTATAAAATCATTTTATTTCTCAAATTATATCTTGAAAAAATAAAGAATTATATTTTATTTACTCTTGAAATCTGCAGGTTGACGCATAGAATAATTTAAAATATATAAGGCAACAATTAAATGCTAATTTTTCTTAACACTGTGAAACATTTAAATACAGAAAAATCCTTTCAAATTATAATTACAGGTTATAAAATTGTAAAACGATCTCAATTATGAATTTATCATCATTTTCTTATTATAACTTAAAAATATTTAATTTTATTTGATAGTGAATTGGAAAATCACAAAGTAATTTACAGTAAATGTTAAAAAAATTTTGAGGAATATATCACTTTAGTTTACTTTTACATTTCAGTAAAATATTAAGTTTATTTTTTTAAAGTAACATCAATATTCGAAGAGACAAGCAAAATATAATTGATTTATTTTAAAAATAAAGCTCAAGTATTTACAAGCCCAGAAAAAATAAATATGTTGTCTAATGTTTCTATGGTGCAGTCATAGGTATGCATGCATCGATAAGAAATCACGCTGAATAAGTCATCGCAAATATAGGAACATGGTATATTCTCATCAGCAGTTCACACACACAACATGAAATTGTGTAGTAGAGAAAATAAAAGTAAGTTATCGACTACTTCTACGGTACAGTCATAGATATACATACATCGATAAGAAATCACGCCGAGTAAAGTTATCACAAATCAAGAAACATAGTATATGTAGTTATCATTAGTTCAACATGGTTGCTCTGCATTAGTCAATAGATTTTTGAACTGATGGAAGACAACAAAAAGAACACATCTTAAAATTCTAAATAAACTTATTATCTCATACATTTTATGATTAAATTAATATTTGAATATTACGCTATTACAATTTCAATTAAAAATAAACATAATTCCATTAATATTTTCAATTATTAGATTTTATAATAATGATATCGAGCAGCTTCTGTATTTCTTCGTACAGAAAGCATGTTGGATGTAATTTCAACAAATTAAGAAATTCTAGTAATTTGGTTAAAACTTTAAGCTTATAACAAGACAAAGTATTTGTTATTTCTGAAAAGATTTAGTTAAATCATATAAGTTGGAATTCAAATACTTGAGTAGTTTATTTCTAAACATAAGATTTTATAATAAGTTGCCAAATTAAATTGCATTTTTAGTAGATTTTAAAATTTAAGCGCAAAACAATTGTTGTATTTCATCAGGTAGAAGAAAATAATCAAAAAGTATTTTTAACAAGTTAAGAAATTGTAACTTTAATTTGCTTAAATCCGCAAGAATTTATTATCGGCATAAAAACTTAGTGAATTAATATGTGTTCTATAATACGGCTAAGGTATAAACATTTGAACAATAAATTTGCATATAATAGATTAATTTTTATGATTAAGTTCTAAATAAATTTTCATTTTGTATTCTATGTAAGATAAACATGATGTAAGTTAATCTTCTTAAAAATTACTTTTATTACATGCGTAAAAATTAATCATAAAAAGAAAAGCAATGATATTAAATTTTTTAAACGCTTGCCTAAAAAAAAGTGATATAAGAATTCTAATATTGGAATATAAGATTTAATTAACAATAAAGTTCTCATTTGGAATTTAATGATTTTTAATATATTTACATGCTCAAACTGTTTAAAATAACAGATTATATCTAGGAATCTTTTTATAAGAAGCGCATATATTTTGAAAATAAGTGTATTTTATTAAAAGCAACATTGGGGCAAAGTAAAAAGTTAATAATTTTAAATATATCTTAAATAGATTATGGAATGCTTCTTAAATAGATTATAGAATGCCTCTTAAATAGATTTTAAATAGATTGCCAAATGTTTCAAGAAAATAATTAACATTTTTACACAAAAAATCCTCAGTATCCGATTAGAAAACAATATTTTAACTAGGCAAATATGTTAAAATAAATTATAAGAATTCTTTAATAAGCCATATGTGACTTAACTCGATTAATTAGTTAATATATTTATAAATATTATTTGTAAGTTGTAACATCCTACTTTTCCTAAATATGAAATACGAAAATAAATTTAAATATGAAAATAAATTTATTATAGTATAGTATTTACCATAGAAAGTAGAAAACATTTAACCATTTTATTCCTGAAATAATACATCAGTAATTGACTAAAGAAACAAACTTTTTTCAAGTTTCTCAAATCATAAATTTTAAACTATTTTAAAATTAAATTATGAAATAAGCAGTTTGCTAATTTCTACATCCATTAAGTTTAATAAGGCTTAATTAATTACTAATAAATTTAAAAGAATTCTATTTTTATTTTAAATAAATTTTTAATAAATCAAATGCATTTAATATTTGTAAAATTGTAAAATATTTACCATATTATTAATAATCATTTGTATTTAACTATTTGTATAATAAACAATAACTTCAATAATAAGCCACCATTACCAACCATTTGTATTTGTAAAATACAAATGGTTTTTGTATTTGTATTTGTAAATTAATTGTAAATAAAGTATTGTAAATTAAAAATTTGTAATTTTTGTATTTGTAAAAACAAATACAAAAATTTGTATTTGTAAAATACAAATGCAAACCATTATATTATTAAATAATATAATGTAATAATAACCATTTGTGTATATTTGTATTTGCTTAGCATTTGTAATTGTAAAATGATATTCCATTTGCACAAGCAGCTTAAGCAACCTTTTGTATTTGTAAAATAATTTCGAAATTTTTGTTTTAAGAATTATACAATGAAACTGTATACACACAATTATATGCTAAATATGAAAACAAAAGTATAGCATTTAATATGACTAAAAGCTTTGATTTCTACTTATATCATGAAAGTTTCCATTTGATGAACTAATAAATGTGTTATATAATGGCGTGTGGCGATTCAGCAGTTGTTGTTCTTCAACACAAATGTTTAGAAGTTAAAACTTAAATTAGGTTAAATTACCTTAAATGAGACGGGTGTAAAATGTGATGTATTTTTAAATTATTGACAGTTTAAAATTTCCGTTGCTTTCTTGTCATCAGCTTTTAGAACAAATTATAGATTTTTTTTATTTTACTTAATTTAAGTAAAATATATAAATTTACATTAAATGTTTTAATGATTAAATAAAATAAACATTTTCTATAATGAAAATAAATCATATACAAACTTTAGTGTGGGGGGAAACGCATATACGTATCAGCATTTGACCTTCTGTTCTAACATAAAATTTGAAAAGTTTATTAGCGCATGTAAGCACATAGTAGTCTTTTCCTACAAGCACATGGGTCAACTATTAGGCTTCTAGAACATTCAGTGATGGTTTATCTTCATTTGTTACTAAGCATGTTAATCATTTTGAAATTTGACGAGTTGATATTAAGATTTCTGCATGTCTTGAAAAAAATAGCTGCTTGTTATTTTGATAAAATTATTCATTTGGGTACTAGACATTTACAGGGTGACAACTTTGTACTGTTGACATAATTGTACTGCTTTTGATTGGTTTAATTCATGTCCCCCACTTTTTATAAAAATTTCATTTGCTTAATGTTAGTAAAACAAATAGTTATTTTTTATTTGCTTGTTTGAAATAATATACTAAACAAACGATGGTATTGCTTTATTGAGGCTGGATTAAAGCAAATTCAGATTATGGGAATATGGCCCCCCTATTCACCTGACTTAAATCCAATGGACTAAAGTGCTGTGGCATCGTCTGTTGACATCTTGAAATGCAGAAAAATGGTTGTAATTTTCTATGAAAATGAAACGTTTTGCATCCTTGGCTGGAACATCACCTTAAAATTTTGTATAACTCTTCTTTCTCTCTCTTTTTGAATTTCTTTATTATAGTTCAAACAAGCAGAAGGCTATTTTGTAATATTAGTAATTGGTGTTCTAGAAGAAACTGAAGAGTTGATTCTTCGGTGACTATCGCAAGATAACGTTCCACAGAATTCCTTTTGAATGTGTAAGAACAACAATTCTTGTGGAGCTACCTATTAATCCGTTAAGTAACTAAACAGTTAAGTTAGGTTGATTGTCTATTGGAACAATACGAAACCTCAATTCTTTTTTAAATCAAATCACATTAGATCTAAAATATATAGTAGTATCTCTTATCGATGTTCACATGAATGATATAACTGAGAAAATATAATGACTTTGTATTATTATCACTGCTTGCAATTTTCTTGAAAGGAAAAACTTAATTTAGTTAACACAAATCACTAATACAAGACAAGGAGATATTTTATACATAGGACATGTAAAAAATTACTCATCTATTACAAAGCATTGCGATGAGGTATAAGCATGCAATACTCTTAAAACTCAAAAATCGGTAATGGTAATACAGAGTAATTAATCTTTTTTTAAATTTCTTCGATTATAAATTTGTAATTTTTTAAGAATTTAGCGTGAATTTATTTTCTACAATATTTAGCTTTTACTTATTTTGCAGTTAGAAAAAGCAAAATTATAAATTGTATTTAGAACACCAGATGAAATAGAACAATTTGGTGGAATGATTTTCAGATTACAAATGTTTCTTACGAATTCTAAATATTGATACATCTTCTAGGAAAATTGTCTTCAATCGTTGATGCTACATTACTGAGATGCTGTTCTTATTGAGAATGAAGTATAGAACTATCATAAGATTGAAAAGTATTTTTGAAACCGATATTAAAATTATTAACATAAAAATTTGGGAAAGAAGTCAGAATTTAAACTTCGCAGCTAATTGAAGGTGAGAAAATAAAAATTAAAGAATAGAATATTTTCTAAAGCCCATAAAAAAAAACGCTCATAAATTAAAAATATCTCTAAGATTTTTCCAAGTTTTTCAAATGAACTTGAGACAAATATGCTGAGAATTATAATAATCTTTAAGATCTTATAAGAACCAAAGCTGTGAAAAAAGATTTAGATGAAACCTCCATATTTTACCATTTCTAACACATTATAATCATAAGGCTAACACTAAAAAGTTCATACTGATGTAGGTTCAGCAGGATTAAATAGAAATAGGTAATGCATTTATTTTTATTTATTTATTTATTACATTACATATATTCAGACTTGTATGCTTGATTCTTGAGATCCGCTTGTACGTCTTCGTCGATAATAGGACAAATAGAACAATGACAGATGTACAACCACAGAAGAATAACGAAGAAAATACCCAGGGCCGTGGCGGGAATCGAACCCACACTCCTACGCTCTCAAGCGATTAGCGGAGTGATACTTTGACCATTCAGCCACGGAGCACCCATAATGCATTTAGAGTTTAAAATAATACAGAAAGAAAGACATCCAAAGTGGCATCTATATAATTTGTAATTTACGATTTCTGAAGAACACAAGAATCACTGAGAAAATGACCTGCTGCATCGGCTGAATGACCCACTTAAAAAATTGTGTTTCATATTCAAATGGGGCGCTCCGTGGCTGAGTGGTCTAAAGCATCACCGCTAATCGCTTGAGAGCGTAGGAGTGTGGGTTCGATTCCCACCGTGGCCCTGGGTGTTTTCTTCATTATTCTTCTGTGATTGTACATCTGTCATTGTGCTATTTGTCCTAATATCGACGAAAACTTACAAGCGGATCTCAAGAATCAAGCATACAAGTCTGAATATATGTAATGTAATAAAATAAATAAATAAATAAATATTCAAATGCAGAGGAAAATGCTATTAAATCGGTTCAAATAAAGTTGAATTTAAGGAAGGGAAAATAGAAGATAATAAAAATGTAAGGATTTTAGACTTGTGCGGTCAGAAAAATTTTATGAGAAAGAGGACACATAAAACTTAAAGAATATTCTATATTTAATACTTGCTAAATTTAGCGTGTGTGTACCAGCTATCATTTTTTTAACACATTACATAAATTTTATGTCACAAATTACTCGCGGGCATAGCATTAATATAAACGTATCTTTTAATAGTTCATGATTCAAAGCCTCAATTAACTGTTAAGTAATAAATTTATAGCATTGAAAATTGTGCAGATAAATGAAAAGCTTCATGCGTAGTTAAAATTATCTTTTAAGCGAAATGAATAAAATGCAATGATTTATTTTTCCAAAAATAATTTTCTAAGAAATGTGATAAGCGAAACTGAAAATTCAGAACTTAAATTTTTTTAATGATATCAATACTATTTTTCATAATTCTCCTATTAAATTTTTTAATTCAAAATTTATTTCTAAATTAGCTATGAATTTAAAAGATTTATTTTTATCTGAACTCACGCTCATTTTTTTTAAAATATTTTTTCTGTAACACACACACATATTATTTATTACTTTCGAAACTCCTTCCGAAATCTACCTAGAATTTATAGCAACTTTTGAGTTCTGCTTTGTTCTTATTAACTCAATTTTAGTTTCTCTTGTATTTTGTTTAAAAAATTATTTTTGGAATAATAAATTTTATTTATTTTGTGTATAAGATGCATGTTTATATTCTTGCAATAAATGATACTATTTTATGTGAACATTACTGCTCAATAATTAAAAAAAAGGATGAAATAATACAAATAAAAAGTAATCGAATCTTATAATTAGGCATAATTAATTATTAATCTTATAATTAGGTACGTCATTTACGAAACATTACGTATAGATTTTCGAAATATAATTCGTAAGTAGACTTCATCTGAGAATAGGTATTTGAAAATTTTCTGTATTTCTGTTTTTGAAATACAAGAATACAACGCACTATTTATAGGATATTCATTATAGGGAATTAAAGACACCAATTATTGAAAAGAGGAAAGAAAGATGTTATAGCATATTAACAATACTAAGCAAAACAGAAAGTAGTTCATAAAATTAATTCTGAGCTTTACTATCTCTAACCTAATCCTATTTTTCTAAAGAAATAATTTTAATTACGCAAATATTTTCAAGGAACATTAGGATTTGTTATATACAGGGACATCAATTTAAGAGTACCCGTTGAATTTTCTTACAATTCATAATCTGAGGACTGTAACTATTCTAACATTATAGTACAATAGTTTGAGCCTTGTTTAAGTGGGGAAACAATTTCCAACACTGTTGGATTGTTACAACTTATGAAGTAAAACAGCAGTACGAAGCCCAATTCAACTCAATCCGAAGATAACTTTACTTAAAAGTAAACTTATAATTCAAATTAGCTCTCGGATGCGGCGTAGATGATTTCGGAAAATGTTTTATCAAATTTGATTAGTTAAATAAATGTTCTCGGGAAAAAAATCATTGTAAGAAAAGTTTATTAAAATAGTCAGACTTAAGTTGATAAAAATTTTACGAGATAATTTCCTCTCCATTGGAATGTTTTCCCAGCAATATATAGATGATTTGCATTTTTTAAAATTGTATTTTTTATACGGCAAGAGGGAAGATTTTCCCCCCATAAGCTGTAACAAAAAATTTGGTAATAATAAATAGGACATATCTTTTTGTTAACTATCGCGATCTATTTTTAAGTATACGAAACTCTCTTACTAATCAAATGTAACAAATTATTTGCATCAATAATAAGTATTTTCAAAATTAAAAAAGAATTTTTACAATTTTTCATTTCAGTACTGAAATGACCTATATCAAATTTTATTCTCCTCTTTATTTCTTTAAATAAAATTTTCTTCTGGTAATAATGTTCAATTAAATGGTAATTGATAATTTATACTTGATACTATAAATTTTATAACTGCTTCAGAATGTAATTTAGAGATTCTGTTCTACACACATCATCGCCAACAGCTTATTATAAAAATATAACACAGACAAAAATTAGATCAATAAAATTCCGTAAATTATATTTCTACGCAAAGATAACTCTTAAGAATTATTGTAAATTAATGTTAACCATTTTTAGCCGAATATGCCATCACTTTCTCAGTTCAAAACTTTTCTTCTGAACTAAATGAATAAGATGTATTTCTTTTCAACAGAAATACTCGTCATTAAATTTTTGCTATTCCTCCCAATTGCTACATTTCTTAAATTTTTTCTGTTAATTAACTTCTGATATGAAGATAACAAGTTAATTTGATATAAAAAAAACTTTAATCAAAATAATAAGATATTAAAAATTTTTATAGCAAAACAATTTTGACATAAAAATCAGTTACTTTTTCAACAATGGTTTTAAATGTATTATTTGATTTACTTTTAACTGAAATCGCGAGATATGATTTGCTTTTTTTATTAATTTCTTGTGGAATTTATTTATTTTTATTTTACATTATTTCACTGAGCAGAGAACTAAAAGGAAACTGTTTGTGTGTGGCCCACTTTCTTTGTCAGATTGATCTTTAGTGTGACAAGATTAGTTAAGTTTTTTTATTTACATATTTAACTTCTTTTTTTTCCAACGGCAGGCACACTTGGGTGAGGACCCTATACCACAACAAGGCCAGAAACTGCTACTCATTTGTCGTTACCCAGCGGGCACCTGTGAACCAAGTCACGGAGGCGAGTAGCGTTACCCGCGCCTAACTACTACAACCCCGTTTATAGGGCGGGGCACATTTATACAACACAGAAGAAAGGACAGAGAAGGAAAAACACATCCATGCCCGAACCGGGATTCGAACCCGGGACCAACAGCTCAGGATCGCTAACCACTCAGCCATCGGTCGACATATTTAACTTTTAGTGTATTTTTTCTTCTTCTTGGTTTCAGAAAATTCTGAGACCATATTTAAGTCTATACATGAGAATTTGCCAAATGTTCAAGATAATTAAAACAGTTTAGCCTAAAATTATCGTTTAGGGTAAAAGTAAATCAAATTTGTGATAAAAAGAAAGCACCTAAATTTCAAAATCTAAGAATGAAGGATTGATATTAAAAATACATAGAAAATGATTTCTTAGATTATCATGTTTTACAGTGCAAAAAACTCAGAATTAGAAAGTCGTAACTAAACTAAAACAATGTATTATTTCTTTTCATTGTTATCTAAAAATTTGTAGAACTTATGTTTTTTATTTTTGTTCATTAATATTCTTTACGTTACAGTTAGATTAGATTTCACGGTGAAAACTAAGAGGTAGTTGTAGATATGAACTCTGGTAAATTAGTACAAGACAAAACAGCTCCTAGTTATTGAATACTCACTCAATAAACTCAAAACCAAAATATATTCTTAAACATCGGATATGAGTTGCAAGCTGAAAAATTGTTAAATTTTTTTGTCTTTATGATTTATTTATAAAAAGAAATTGATCATTAATTAAAATATACTACTAAGTAAGGAATTAAATAAAATTCTTAATAAATTTTATTCTTAAAATATAGTGATTATTTTTAAGTCAACAATAGATGAAATATCCACTTTAAAACACAGCATCAAGATAATTTTTATTTCTTATTTTTTATAAGTCTGATTTATTTGCATCATTTCAATGATCCTTACTTTATAATTTATCATCTTTTAAATTTTAAGTAGTTTAGTTCAGTTGTAATTTTACGATCTTATTTTGCTTACAAAAGTTAATTTAGATAGAACCTAATTAAAAGGTGGATTCAGAACAGCTACAAAAATTACTGTCAAAAGTGAGAATCAAATCCAGACAGTCAAGTTGAACGCCAAAATGCTCCACCTTCAATTTAAGGAGAATAAATATGAATTGAATATTTTGCATATCACATATTTCCTTTTTACATAAAGGTTTTGATTCAAATCTAATAAAAATAGTCCAGTATGAAATGTGTGGATCACAAATATAATAGTGGTGAGTATATAATCCAAGAAAGTAAAATTTTTTAGTGGATAGATAAGAAAGCTTTGTGCAGATATATAAAAAAGAGGGGAAAAATAAACATAAATGTTTTTGTAAAACAGTAGATAATTTTTGACCACTGTTGTATACTAAGCTTTCAGTTTCTTAAACCAATATTTTTCTTCATAACATATTTAATATTTTTAAAATTTGTTATACATTCATTAAATTTGTTGAATAAGTAAATATTTTTTTATAAAATCGTTACAAAAGAATAAGTAAGCATTAAAAAATTCTGTATTCATTTTTGATTATTAAAAACATATAACTAAAATGTATATTTTTAAAATGCTTATAAATTTTCAATAGTTACAAGACCACAAAATTCAATTAACTAGGAAATAATTGTATGCTTTCAAAGCACAATATGTGATCTCTAAAACACATTTAAGGGTTCAACTTTTTAATATTTTGAAAACATTCGATAACTAGTATAAAGATCAGTAAATGCTTCAGTGATTTGAATTTCATTTAAAGTATGATTTTTTTATTGTACTTTTTATTAAGAAAACTTGATTCAAATATAATTTATTTTTACCTTTTTTGCCTTATATTAAAAACTATTTTAACTTACTTTCTAAGCTGTATCTTTTTTAATCCTAATGGCAGTCATGCTAAGATATGGTATAGGATAAAAATCTTTTTTAAGTGGTCATATTAATTTTCTTTTTGGTCTTTGGATTATTTGAGTATTTTTACTTTTAAAATAATCAATGACTAAGAATTGCTTAATCGCAGAAATAAAACAGTTAATTTTATTCTTCAAAAATTTCCAAAAATCAATTTACCTTTATTTGCAAGTTGTATGTTATTTTACAGCCAGGACTTAGTAAATTAACACACCAAAAAAAGGATCACAATAAGCTTAAAATGCTCTCATTAAGTTAGAACTATGTACCTTAAGACATGAGCAATTATTCTCAATATATATTTTCATTACATTTTAAAGTCTTTTCTAGTAAGAGAGTGTGTAGCATACACATATAGAATTTAGTTAAGCCTCCTTAAATATAAAACTTTTCACATAATTTCCTACCCCAGAAACTTTGCATTTCCAATTGAGTAATCCAGTTATCAGAATAAATAAGATTTTTTCCAAAAGAAAACTTTGCATTTTTCAATAAATATTTTAAGACAAATTTTTATTTTTATACCAAAAGATGCATGCTAAATAACCAGAGGAGGTGAAAAGCTAATATTCACTCTTAACTTTCTCATATTTAAAAAAAAAATTCCATTTTGTGTCAAAGAGTATTAAAGTTACTAAAATATGCCAACTAATAAATCAGAAGTCTAAAATAGTCACATCATTTGAAACATAAATTTTAATTATATATTTTAAAATCACAACATGTAATTTCCCTTTCAAAATCCTACTTATGTATAAAACCACATTTTATTAACATGAATGGAAAATATTGTAACATTTAAATATCTTCTGAAAGATTATATAATTCATGAATACCTTTTCTGAAATTGTAATGCACCATATTTTAAAAATTAATGGTCATTAATTTATGCCTTCTTTCTATGTATATATAAATGAATTTCATAAATTAAAAACAAAATATAAAATGTGTAACTTAATGTAACTAATTACCTTATTTCAGTATAAAAAAAATTCAGATAATTAGATGCATAACTAACATGAATTAAAGTAGCATTCTTGTGGTAACATTGCAAAGTATTAATACCAGTCATCTGCAGAAAAGAAATTTACTTTTGGTGGAATTTCCTTTGAATTACCAGTCTCTCAGTTAATTTATGAATCATTGACAGCTATCAAGGAACAAATATACTTTTAGAGTCCCATAATAGCCACCATCAATCTAGTTTTCTTTCTAACCAAGCTGAATTGTAATTTCCAACATGTCAAATAGTGACTGGACAATTTCTGTTGGTCAAGTTGTAAGAGGTCTTGTGGGAAAGTTAAAAGATGCCTATATTTCAAAAATAATAAATTCATTTGTTTTAGAGCAACTTTAAAGAAGCATTTCAAAGAAATCAATATATTTTTAAAAAAAAATTAGTTTAAAATTAATTTCAAATTAAATATTTGAGTATAAAAATACCAAATTTTGCTTAGTATATTTAAAATTTTAATATTTGATAATTTTTAACTTTAATATTTCTCTTATGGATATATTTCCGTTTATCCACATTAACATCCATTATTTGGAAAAAAATAAAGTTTTTGATTAGGTCAGACTTAGGTAACATTAGTCTATGCATAAATATTAAAATCATCAATAGTGTATGTGAATGCTGATATTTAAAATTTTTTTTACAAGATTTTCATTTTGAATGAACATTTTTAATATATTTTTTTCATGGATAGGTCACAAAAATAGTCTTGGTATTGATGACAAAACTTTTTTGGCTCAATTTTATGTAGAATCACATTGTTTTTTATACTTAAAAATCCACATTACAAGCAATAAGTCATTTTTGGACAGATTCCAGAAAAGACAAGACTTCAACAGTGGTTCATAACCCTATTGAAGTCTTGCCTATTCTGGAAGCCAAATAATGCACAGACATGTTGACTTGTAAATGATACTGTTATAAATATTGACTTAAAACTTTTAATCTATAAACAAGATATAATGACATTAAAATATAATATGCATACTGTACCAATTTATTTCACAAGACATCGAAATACTTCTTGATAACTAAATGAATCAGTGGAAAAATAGTGTATAAGTTTAAATTATTTCACCAGACTAAGTTCAAATGTGCTGATGTCTTTTATTTTCCTCAAATCACATGATATATATATATTGAAATGACATAAAGGAATTAGGAAAATACACTAATACAATGCAAAAAAGTTCATTTTTATCCACAATAGTACAACACATAACATTCACCACTCAGTTACATCAGGGAAGAAGTAAAAAGTTTAAACAACTTCCAATCATAAATCTTACAGGTAAAACAAATGAAATACTAAAACAGATAAAAACAAACTTTGAAATAAAAATTCAAACACAAATTATGAGATTAACACAATCCAGTATAGAAAATCTTAATTTAAAGCATATTTGGAAATTAAGAATCAAAACATTAAATCAATAATAGAATGACATTATGAATATTTGTTTTCAAAAGATTACAATTTTCTAAAATTATTTTAAAAACATACAGTTTGACATGGTATGAATTTCAATGAATTATTTTTTTTACTAGACTTGAAAATATAAACTTTTAATTTAAATCAGACTTAATAATAATTAAATGTGAACATGACTTATTCATGAAAATTCTAAAATTCTTTGTACAATTGTTATTCTACTTAAAAACAGGAACTTACTTTTAAAAAAATTATTCAAATTATAAAAATGACTTTAAAACAAACAGCAATGAAATTATAGTTCTGCTTGTAACAGCTTGACAATATGATCATTTTCAGGGAATTTCAACTTTCTCGGTGGGCCTAATTTTAAACCACTCCACAATGTCACAGAAGTACCATTTTCTTTTGTTAAAACACATTCAAAACTACCCCGACGAGGCTTCTCTGGATTTAACATCACTTTTATATCGGAGAAAACAGCACATAATGCTGTTTTCAAAGCCAAAGCTTTTTTGCGATAAACTTGTCAGGAGGTGCAATGCTCTAAGACTACAGAGCATTTTTTCATTGAATCAGCTTGTTCATCGTCATCAATTTCCTTCTTTTTCTTAGAAGACACCTCTTCAACATCGGACTCTGATTCAGAAGCTTGACGTTTCTTTTGCTTTGTAGCCTTTTCTTTGATGCCATTTTGGGCAGTTTTTTTGGTTGTAGATTTTTGGGCTTTACCCTTCTTTTCAGACTTTTCTTCATTATCTGAGACTTCCATAACCTCGGAGTCAGAATCTTCAGCATATTTAGCCACAGCTTTCTTTTGTCTTCCACTCTGCCTGACTGGACTCTCAGTAACAGCTTTAGATGCTCTACCACCAGCTTTCTTAGTGGTTTCTTTAGCTGGCTTTCTTTTGGATTTGGCCGGCTTTTTTTCTACTTCTTCAATTTCTGAATCTACAAATTCTTCAGAATCAGATTCCTTTGCTTTCTTACCTTTTTTGGACTTTTTCTTAGAATCTTCTTCATCCGAAGTGTCGTCTGTATACTTTACGTTCTTTTTGGCACGGCCACCTCTTCTTAAGGGCGAATTATTTTCAGCTTTCTTGTTCTTGGCTCCTTTCGTATCCTTTTGTTTTTTGCCTTTAGGTTTTTTTGCTTCTTCATCAGAAGCTTCCACTTCCTCTACATCAGAATTCTCTTCTTTGGGTTTTTTATCAGAATTTTCTTCTTTGGGTTTTTTTGCGGCTGATTTCTTAGCAGCTGAAGACTCATTGTCGGGAACTTCATCTTCTTCACCGTCAGAATTGTCATCGGATTTCTTGGGAGCTTGTTTCTTAGCACGTCCACCGCGCTTGGCCGGAGCTTTCGTTTCTTTGGCTGATTTCTTGGGAGCTTTTTTCACATCAGATTCCTCATCACCACTCGCAGATTTAGACTCGTTTTCACCTTCAGAAGGATTTTCTTCCTTTTCAACTTTTTGTGTTTTGGTGTCATCAGCTTCAGATCCAGAATCAACTCCATCTTGTTCTTTCATCTCACTATCAGATGTTGTCTCCTTTTGAGGGACATCTTTTTCTTCTTCCACAATATTATTTTGCTTAGCTCTGGCACCCTTCTTGGTTCGCATGGTTAATTTTAAAAAAGTATACAATAAGCTAAGAAAATATCAGAAATGTTATCAAGAAATTTGATATCAAACAAATTGTCAAACAAGAAAGAAGACAATGGCGCCAACGCTAAAAACCGGTGGTTACCGGTTACTGGTCGGTTCGAAGCGATTTAGTATGTTGCCAAATATTTTCCATGAAATTTATATTATGACTATAAAATAATCGTCCATCTATAAAATTTTGTTGATTTACAATTTTATATTTTCCATATAATAACGAAACCGAATTCCTTTGTTATATTGAAATAGTTTATGCAGTCACTAAGAAAAAATATTGAAAACATTATTTTTTCTCAGTGTAAACCTGCAAAAATTTCAAGCTTGAAGTGAAGAAAAATAATGCTTATATTTTGTATTTATTTACAATTTACAAAGTTTACACTAAGAAATGTGTAGCTAAAGTAAAATATAAATAAATTCCTTCATATATTTCATAAACGAATGGAATCTTCTGAGGAAAAATCGTCATTTGCTATTAATTTAATGGTAGTGCTATAAGGTTTCATTGATATTGCTCTTATACGAAATAAAGTTTTTATTTAAAACATTTTAGAACTACAAAACACTTAATACTTAATTTTGGTGTATTTTCGTATTAAAATTTTATTAGAACACACAATGAAAATATTAATTTATTAATAAAGGAAACCATCACCGAAAAATTATCTATTTAAAAGACTCATTTTCCAAGTGTTTCTATGCTTTTGCAATAATATTTGCTGTTTCATGTACTTATTATGTCTTGAACATTTTGCATTTTCGCAACATATTGTTTTCTGAAAAATATGTAAAATTATGTGCTAAGTTTTAATTAAATTATATGCAACTCCGACAAGTTAAAAAGCAGAAATACAAAAGTTGGCTGCCGAATTGTTTGCGCTCGAGCCTTCGGTTCAACAATTCGTGGATTCGATTCTTACTGCTTAGATTTAGGTTGCTTGCAGTGATTCGGAATCCATTTTAAATTGTAGGAGTAATCTAATTAATCCTCATAACTTAAAACAAACTTTGGAAATGTAGGTATACAAAATTTTACATCATCCATTTCTTATTGTTTCTTAGCTAAAAAATGTAGAATTTTTTCTCTGTTTAAATATTTGGATTCTAAATGATCATTTTTCAAGTATGGTCTAATTGTATAATCCACCCCTACTTCATGCAATCAATAAAGTTTTCATTTTTTGATTCCATTCATTATTTGTTTCATTTTGTCTTTTAGAGATGCTAAGTTAGAAAACTGACACAAATGCCATATAATCCAAGGTCTCAAATTTAAAATTTTTTTGGCGACATTGAAATATTGCCAAGACGACGTAATGTTGCGCGAAGGTGTTGTAATTGTGACATACTAAATTTGTGTTTGAAAAATTTTACATATCTAAATATTAAATTTAAACCTGATACATGAAAAGCATGTATATTTTTGAAATAATAAGATTTTTAAAGAAAAGAAACATTAGAAAATACAAATATTTTCCTTATTTGTATTTATTTAGATTTAAAATAAGCTGTTACCAAAGAACCTAGCACTGCGACCATAGGTCTATTGTACTATACTCCTCAGAAAGCCCTATTTGAAGAGACCAGTGGCTGAAGCAAAATTTAACAGACATTTTACAGGAATTTCCTGCAAAATCTGAGGTACTATCAAGTGCTGACCCAAGTGTTCAAATCTATGTGCAGAAAAAGTTTCACATTCCCATAAGATGTGTATTGAAGTTTCTTCCATATAATGACAACCTCTACAAGTGGGATCATCTGGTACTCCCCTTATGGTGAGATCTCTTTTAAGCTGGCAGCGTCCTGTAAGAAGTCCCACTGCTTTCCTTAGACTGCTTATATTAAGCTTTAATAATTATTTTTGCCTTTTACTAGGGCAAGTGCTATTTAGTAGCCTTGGTTGTCTTTGATCTCCGGCATTGTGCAAGTTCATAAGCTGCTGTTTTCTGAAGAGATAAAAAAACGCTCTTTCTGATCAATTCTTTTGAAATTCCATTGGCTCAGCACCAAAAAAATCTGTTTTCGTATTCATATCTGAAATTACTTTGGAAATGAATAAAAATAAGGAAAATAAGGGAATTTCGAAAAAGTAAATAAAATTTTTAATGAAAATTCCAGAAGAATCAACACAAATACTAATGAAAAATAAACATTCGCAAAGGAATATATGTAAATTATAAGGTACAATTTAAACTGTTAATTATAATAATTTATAAAAATTAAATAAAGAAACTATAATTTTAAAAATGTTTATACAAATTATATAGCATTTTATTTTAACAATATTAGTTATAAAAACGTCATACATAAACTAAAGTAAGAATATGTTGAGACAATTTTAAACAGTAACTTTAAATTCATCCCAATTAATTTTTCTAACAATTTCCCAAAAAATATTAAATTATTTCAATTTATTTTCTTCACAAGATTTATGAAATAAATAAAATGCCAAATAAAATTTGAAATCCGTTTGACAATTATGTGTTAGTGATTTGCTTTTAACTTGTCTCCATGTGCTTTCAATAGTATTTATATGGCATCCTGTAGTTGCATGCACAAAAGTGACACTGATTAACAGTCAAATGTTCATTGCCCTTGCTGCCTATTGAATCATAAGCCTTCCAAGAATTGGAATAAATAGCTGTCTCTGGCTCAATCCACTGTTTAATAATATTAGCTAAATATTCCCTTGTTTTATCATGTACTGCTATCAAAAATAACTTTCCGCTATCTCTCTGAACACTACCAAACACCCACTGACCTTCTATCACACGCCTTTTATGATACTTCCTCTTTCCAGATTTTGATTTGCCAAATTCAACAATCTTACCTTCACCACCAGTCTTGTCTGAAGATGGCTCAATTGAGTAAAGCATTGTTTCATTTATGAATTGCCCTCAGTCTACTAAAGCATGATTGCTAAAAGAATATTCCCTTTGAATATCAGTTATTTTATTACTATGATCAGTTTCATAAGTCAAAAGAAAAATTTTCTCAATCTTCAATTTGCAAAGAAAACCAAGAACCATACCTAATAGACTTCTGGGAATCACAAAACTTTCCTTCAAAACCTTTGCTGCAGTAGATAACATATTTATCTGAGAGGTGTTTCTTAGCTGAAATTCTCATTTGACTTCCTGATTTTAAGATCACTAACTCTGATTTCAAACTCCAATTTCATGCAAAAATTATAAAAGAATTACCGTTTTCTCACATAATTTAAAACAGAAAAGACGATTAGCTTCTCCATTCTGCCTAAAATCTACTTTCCACTGTAAAAATTGAATGCCAATCTAGAACTAACAATACTTTGGTATTTTAAAATGATATTTTGAGCTACAGATATAATTAACTGTAACAATTTTGACAAATGCTGAAAAAAAATGCAGCATGCAAAAATGATTATTTGAAGTAGTGAAAAAGAGCAATACAACCTGGAATTTAAGTTTCTATAATGTCAAGCAAATTGTAAAAAACATTAAAAATTCTTATCGTGCAAAAATTTCTAATAAAATGCAGAAATGGAAAAAATTGTTCTAATTCTTGCGGCAATGACGTAAACACTAGGGTTATCAAAATTGAAAAGCATATAAATCAATATTGGTCTTCATCTGTATGACATAATAAAAACCAGGTTGCCAGATAAAAAGGAAAATCCACCAAGAAATCACCAAACTCAGAATTTGACATCCTGGATTATACAGCACCTGTGCCAGAAAAATTTTTTTTTGAAGTATAAGAAAGTTCCTAAATTTTTATATGTATTATTCACAATAAAATAGTTTATCTGAAATATGGTAAAAGCACATTTAATCGTCAGCTGTACTGAAATATTGCATGATGTAGTTTACAAACAATGTGGAATACTAATTTACACATTTTATATCTGGATATTTTAGTATAACTAAAGGATAATTATGTAGTGTTGTCATTTTCTTTATTCAATCATAAATCTTATAGGAGGTCTTGACATACTTTTTAAAATAATTAATTCTTCATTTACATATATTCAGTTTTTACTTAAAGGGAAAAATTATTTCATTTATTTGATTTCAAATGATTATGAAGTGAGAATATTTTTGGGTAAAGTTTTATCAACATATTAAATTCAATTGCAGATTTAAAGCCAAAGATTTTGATGAAGTTATTGTATGTGTATTTTAATAAATCTGAATTTCTTCCACAAAAGGTGAATTTTATTTCATTTCTAATGAAATTTCATGAAATTATTGATGTTTTTCTTCAGTAATTTCATGTTTTGTATCGCAATCTCATAATGTGATAAAATTTTAATTAATTTCAAAAAATTTTAAATATTTGTCAAAAGTTAATCACTGATCTAATAAAATACAATGAGAAAATAAGTTTTGAATCAAAATTCAAATGTATAAATTACATACATGATGTATAATTCATATGTAAGTATTTTTTAAAAAAGCCATATCTTTCTCTCAACTATTATAAAATATTTTTAAATGCTTTTTTCACAGGCTGGAGGAGTTGCTGGACTTGCTGTTGATTTATCTCTTTTTCCATTAGATACTATCAAAACACGCTTACAAAGTACTCAAGGTTTTTGGAAAGCTGGAGGTTTTCGCAATATATATGCAGGAATTGGCTCTGTGGCAATTGGATCTTCACCAGGCTGTAAGTACAATTTTCAGTGTTCTTTCTCATACATCAATAATTATAAATAAATATTATTGTGGAGAACTCCCATTAACCGTTCCAACACCTCTCCTTGCCAATTTTAACTCTCCTGGACTGCAATTCAGGACAGGCAGCAGAAATACCAGTTGGATTCACATTCAGTCATATGCACATTTCTAGCTGATCTAATCTTGCTTACTTTACCTCTATCTGTATGTGTTGTTAATTAAATTGTTTAACTTATGTTTGCCTAATTAATCAATGATATAAAGATATAGTAAAAATTTATATTCGAAGATAATTCATATTCAAAGATAATTAAAAAATAATTTGAATGTATCAAATTCTCATGTTTTTTAGAAAATGCCATTCATAACAAAATTTATTAAGGATTCTTCATTAAAGTAAATTCAAAAATTTCACTTACTAATTAAATATAATTATTAACTAAGTAAATATATTACTCCTGTATTATAATTAAAGAAAATAATTTATTCTAAATATAAAATGTGTAATTTATTAACTTTTAATGTGTTGAAATGATGCAAATTAAAAAAAAAATCTATTCTGATTAATCTATGATTCTGAAAAATTTATGATATATGTGCATTGAAATTGATACATCAGCAAGTGTATAATTAGTAATTTATAAAGTCTTGTTTATAATAAAAAAAAAACAAATTATGCCATAATATTTATTAATTCATAAGTTAATAAAGTTGTTTTAATGTATTTGTTCATGGTGTTTAAAATTTTTTTTTGTTAAGATTAAAATAAATGGCATAGTTAAATATATTTGGAATAGCTTTTAAAATAATTTTGTATATTTTTTATATTAGTAAATTAGTTGGGAATAAAGTGATTTTGCAAATGCACAGTATTACAGCTGTAGCAATTTTAAATTTAAAATTAATGTTAATTTTTTTTCAGCTGCAGTTTTCTTCTGCACATATGAAACAATTAAATCTTTATTTTATAATTCAACTTCAAGTAATATGCATAGTTTTGTACATATGTTTGCTGCTTCATGTGGGGAAGTGGTAAGTTTTATTACATATTATACTTGTATATATCTAAGGTATTCCCCCTTTTCTTTTCAATTGATAATATCTTTAACAATGTAAATAGATTGTTATAAATAAAGATACAAACTGAAAATCAAAGGAAATAAAGACCAATTATTTATTTTTTTAACTGACAGGTTTTCTTTTTCAGAAATAATGTGTTTATAATCATATTAGAAAATTATATTTCATATCCAGTTATTTTCTATTGAATTACTGATTATTTTTCATGATATTTCTAAACTTATAGTGACATATTTGAAAATAGCTGATAAAAATCATTGTGTATTAAAAAAGAAATACAAAACCTTACAATACTAAATTTAATTGTAAACAGTAGAATAAAAGGTATAGAAAAATGTTCCTTTATATTGCTGATAGTCAAGAAACAAATTACAAAAGAATTTTTTAAAATAAAATGTGTAATTTATTTATTTATTATATATTTAAAATAATGAAAATTAAAAGAAAATTCTTATAACAATTTTTTCTAATATGCATAAGTATTAAATCATATAAATCAGCAACAAAGTATCATCAGCACAGTTGTATATAATAACAAATTTATAAAGTCTCATAATCAAAAACCAGTTATTTATTTAATTTAGAACTCTCATGATAAGTTTACATTGAACATAATTAAAATGAGAAATATATCTCAATACAAAAGAAGTAAAAAGTAAAAGAAGTATTAATGTTTGCAACTTTCATTAAAAAATATATCAATTAGAAATAAGAAGAAAAAAAATATATTGAAGTAAAAATTTATTGGCTCCCAAATAAAAGATGTCTTTTATCTACAGTTTGCAAGTAATAGTCTTAGTTGATTTTTGTATGTTTTGATTTTGTTTGAAGATTCTTAAGTAAGTGTTAAGTAAAAAATAATAATTGAAACATATTTATGCTACTTTTTACATCAATTGAGAATAAATTTAATTGCAATCAAAACATATAACCATTTATATTTAAATTGAATATACTTTATTACATACCTTATGATTAATAAATTTGTTACCATTATTTTTTATTTCTTACATATATAAAAAAGTTATTGCTAGAGTATCTCAAGATTTAAATACTCTTTACCATTAGTGAAAATGTTAATTTTTCTTGTGCTATATTTTAAAATCAAAATTTCAACTTCTATTTTTTTTAAATAATATTTCTAACTTAATTTGAATAGTTTATGATAAATTTTGATATTTTTTTTATGAAAATACTTATTTGCAAGTACTTTGACTTTTAATAAAACATTATTTGCAAATATTAGAGGCAAATAAAGTAAGATGGAAGATGTTTTCACAAATTAAATGTTATTTACTAAATATACTATACCTATTAATAAATTATTTCCAGTTACATTATAATGTAAAGTAACCTTTTTATGTATTCATCAAAACATTTTCTTCTGTATTAATAATTTTGTGATCTTCAAATTTTTTCTTCTTTTTGTTTATGTTCATTTTTTAAAAATAATTGATTGCTTGTTTTTTTATTTTTATTTATTTATTTATTTTTACTTTATCTACTAAGAAGTAACCCCAATTTTTAAATATTTTCTGTCATAAAAATTGGCAGGAAAGTTTGAAAACTGTTATGGTTTATATGCATTAAGCATTTTTGATGATTAAAATTATCTGTCAATTGTTACTATGTAATAATAATTTATAAATTTCGACATTTATAAATGTGCTTTAAATCAGTGTGGCAAAATTTACTCTCCAAATTCAACTACATCATTATTATATTGAATGCAGTCCAACAATTCTTAAAACTTTAAAAAAGAATAAAGATAATTATTAATTTATTATATAATAGGCACGACAAAAGTTGTTTATCATTCTTAATCTGTTTAACACAAACTTCTAATAAAGTTTTGAGTGATTTGTTAATGTTAAATTAAAAAATTTGTGTTCTATAATAGTTTTTATGATAAAAATTCAGAAATATTGCTTATTAAACATATTCATGCATTGCTATTATAAACATTTTTACAATAATTATGAAAGTGATGAATTATTGACAACAACAATTGAGCAGAAAATATTTTTATGTGCCAATATACTTGAAATCTAATTTTTTTAATTGAGTAATTAAAGCAGTTATGTATTTTATACTCTAAAAAAAGAACTTTTTGTGTGAGAATTTTTTTGAAAAATGTTTATGTAAATATTATGATATTGACTGTATTTTATAGATTGAGGAAGACATGAAATATGAAATTATATATTTTTAATTTTATACCTTACCATGTTGTTTTCCAAGTATTTTTGCTTGGAAAACAAAAAAAATATTTGTTTACCAAGCAGTTTGTATTATCAGGAAATAACCAAGGAATTGGAAAGAAAAAAAAATCTTTCTAGATCATAGAGTTATTACTATAGAAGAAATATGTAATAAAATATTTAAATATGTCTTGAAATAATGTATTCATATTTTTTTATCTACAAATATTGTTTTATTTTAAAGAACACTCCTATAAATAATATTTTACTTCAATTTTTAGTTCTGTTTGTTTTATTCATTGATGCAATATCAGCAAATAGCTATTCAATTTTTTTATAAAACAATTATGCCAACAATTTATTTTCCCTTGTTATTTTTTATAATATAGAATTTTAATTTAAGTAATATTAAAAATTAATTTATGATTTGTAATTTAATATATTGAATCTATTTTGCTTTTAAGCTTACATTGATTGTTTTTATTTGAAACTTTCATTGGAAATATTTATTTTCACTATGCTAAAGCTTTAAAAATATGTTGACATATATATATTGATTCAACACTTAAGGTAACACTTAGTTTATCTACTTTTAATTTATTTTACTTCAATGTGTAATTTAGAATTCTCCATTGATAATTATAGTTGTTAAATTTAATCTGAAAGTTTATTTTTTATTAAAAATAAATTTTAAGATTAAATTTGAAAATTTTCAGACAAAATATTTATTTTGAGATCATATAAAAAATCCTTGTCCCATGTGTCACAATATTTTTTTTTATGAATCAGTTATATCTGTATCTTAAATATGAAACATTTAAGATACAGATATAACTGTTTCATATAAAAATTTTATTTATATCTTAAATATGAAACAATTATATCTGCAGCCTTTAGTTAAGAATTTTCTTCCTTATTTGGGATTATGTATAGTTTTTAATCAAATAAAATTTAACTAGGCTTCTTGTACTGTTCGTGTTCCAACAGAAGTTATTAAACAACGAACTCAAGCCAATTCCAAGTTAACTAGTTGGAAAAGTTTGCAGGTTACTTTGAAATCTGAAGTAAGGTTTTTATTCGCTTTCTAAAATTATTTATAGAAGATGAATATTAAGTTCTGTATTTATATTTATTATTAAATAAAATATTCCAATACATTAAATGTCAAACATTTTTTATATACAAAATATTGTATGAAAATTTATCAAAAATTTTGCTAAGATTCTTCACAGACTATCTTGTAACTAGTTACAAATATTCTGAAAGTATGATGTTGTGAACAAATATTTAGTTTTTCTCACAATATCATGCTCATATATTTAGTTTTGTTCTAACATGATATTTTTTTCTTAAAATTTCTTTGTTCTTGTTATGTTATATTTAAAGTGCTTTGGAATATGTGTATGTATTGAACATATGGGATGATGAAAATGAGTGTTGTTTGTGTATTGAAATTTTTAAAAATAAACATTTATTGCAAATTCCGGTATCTTCTAATATTGCTGCATATACGTTCACTTTTTAACAAGTAACAATTATACTTGCTATTTTATGCAATTGGATTTATGAAATGCTGATAACTAGTCCAAGTCAGGCTGGAGAACTAACCTTGTGAATGGGCAGTGCATGTATGGATTTTAAGCTGAAACAATTTTTAATAATCATTTAGTGGCACTCTGTGTCATTTACATTTAAACTGAACATAATTTTAGTATTCTGATCTTCTGATTGTGTTCATATTCTGGTTGTTTTTAGTATTTTGCTCTTCAGCTGTGGCTTGGGAGTGGGGAACCTTAATGTAAAGAAACACAGTTGGCTCTTTAACTTTTCACATGATATAAACATTCTTACTTCTGACTGCTCTCCTGACACTTTTGTTTTGTTTTTTCTACTATGTGGAATCTCTTAGGGCTTTGGCATCAGTTTTGTTACACTTTGTATTGCCTTCGGATATATTTTGCACAATATATTTGTTATTTCAGAAAGCCTTGACTCCAGATTATTATGGCAAGAAAGCATTGTTTATCAAAGGATGAATATACTTGTATGTTAAATGAACCAATTGCCGATATAGGTGAAAGTGATGATTCATTAGCTAAAGAGTTAGAAAGATATAGTTTTAGCGATTCTGTGACAGGGACACTTCTCTGTGCTTTGAGATTTTTCACAATCAATCTTTTAAAATTTTGTTATTTCTTATAAATAGCTCTTGTCATATATTTTTTATTAATTTGAATATATATTAATGTGTTTTGTCAATTAAAATTTTTGAATCATTGGAATAGCACTTTCAAAAATTATTTATCAAAGTAAGCTAACTTTTTTATGTATTTTCATATAAATTGAAGGAAAAACATTATTAAAGTTTTAATGTTATAAGACAGATTACATAATAATCTAAAATGCTACAAAAAATTATGGAGTAGGAATTAAACTTCATTATTTACAATTTTTTTATTTTTTGTAAATTTAAGCCTTGTGGAGCAAAACCCTTGTCTTGTAGTATAATCACTTTCACCTCCTCTTTGTCCCTTAACAAAGGGACCCTGTCGTAAAAAGGTTAAGTATATCGAGTATTATAACACGCATGTTTGTAATATACTTCAGTAGTTTCCTGAAATACAGTAAAATTTGTGTTTCATTATTTCACAAATGACTTCATATTTTATAAACTCTCACACCATACTTATAAAACATATCTTGAGGTTTTTACTATTACAATTTCCTTAGAAAATATCTAATGATACTAGCTTAATTATAACTAATAAAATCTACTTGCATATGTAAGTCTTATTGTTATATTGCCTAAACATAAATTTTGTTCATTTGGTATGAATTTCCAGAACATTTATTAATAAAAATTTTATTATAGGGAATTTCTGGCTTATACAGAGGATATTTTAGCACAGTTTTACGTGAAATACCATTTTCTTTTATACAATTCCCTATATGGGAAGCATTAAAAGTAAGATTTTTATTCTCTCTTACCTGTGCTTTAACCTTTAAGTGTATTATTGTAACATATGATTCATAACCTTAAATGTTAGTATATATGTGTAGTTAAATGTCATTGTATAAATTTCTTTGATTCAATATTTAAAAGTCATCATTAAGCAAAAAAATATGTTAAAATTATTATATGTTTTGATTAGAACTATTTGCCACATTAATATTTTAAAATAAATATTAAAATGATTAAAGTATATTTGTATTTATATATCTATATTTAATCTAAATCTAAGTTATATAGCTACTAATGTCAAACTATTTGTCATATATCATTCAAGTTTGTACTATAAAAATTACAAACTTAAGCTTTTTCTATGTGAGTTTTAATTTTGTGTTTGATAAGAACTAGTTTAAACAGAAGAAACTTTAAATTTTTTAATGAATTTTCGGTTAAAATTCTATTACTTTAGAATTGTGTAACATTATAGCTTGTCAAAAAATTAATATTGAATTTGATTATGAAAATTTCTCTTCAATAAAATTTCCCACTTTTTAAGTTGAATTTAAATATTATCTTACACTCTTATTTTAGAGTAAGAGTCATATATTTGTATGTAATAATATTTTTTTCAAAACTGGTTCTGTCTTTTATGACTATTTTAGAGTATAATTCACTATATTTTAAATTACTGAACATTATCACCAGGCATGATTAAATGTAAGCACTATTGATTAAAATATAGAAGAGACTATATTATAAATCCATCAGAAAATGGTAGTCACAACACTTAATTGCTAACTTGAGAGATGGTTATTAAATGTTTCAATCAACTTAAAGTAACCATATGTTTGCATACATATATATTAAGTAAATACCATTTTCTAAATTTCTTATTGAATCAAAAAGCAAAAAAAAGTGGTACTTGCTATTGAATTTATTATTTGCATTACTATTTGTATTATAAAGACCTCATTTTTACAACTTATTTTGGTCTTTATTTCAAATAAGAACTTGCATCAAAGGAATCTTTCTAAATTTATACTTATAATTTATGTAAAACATAATTTGTGTAATAATCTTGTAACAAAACATTTTAAATTAATAGACAAATCAACTGATTTATTCTTGCCTTTTTTTTAAGGTTTAAAATAAAAGTAACCAGAAATATTCATGAATAAAACTAGGTGATTTGAATCTTTCCCTTTAGTTTTGAAACTCAGAAACCTTTGTAACCACTTTCATTAAATAAGGTTATACACACACTAGTGGTCATCAAAATAATAACATCCTATATTTTAAGAAACCTTTCAATTTATATGGCATTGGATCACTTTTGATGTGAAATGCAACTTAGAATCATACAAATTTTAAATAATGCTTAGGAGAACATTGTACATTTCATTAAAGTATTGTGAAGTCTGTGAGAGGTGGCATTTGGGAGTTATTGATTCCATATTAATATATTGACTGATTCCATACTTTAAAATGAACCATAACTGTTCTGCTCTTGAACAGGAGCGTTATTTCATTCTAGAATATATTACCTTTTGCAGCAAACAAAGTTTGCAGAATAGGTGGGCTTTGTCAGCTAAAATTTCTTTATTCTCTTTCTTGTGATCCTTCCTTCCTGAATTTGTTTACAGGGAGAAAACCATGAGATAGTTGCCCATACCATGACACCTCGTTTCATGTTTTCAGTTGAAAAAAGACAATAATGATAATATAATTATACTATTGTCTACCAAACATGCATTTACCCTATTTAGGTAAAAATGTGAAAGATTATCCATCTGACAATATAATATCTACATTTTGGTGCAGCTTGTCTATTTTTGGACCTTGCACCATAAAAACTAACCAAATTGACTATAAAACTAATTTTCCACTTATTAATTGACTAGATTTTGCAGTTGTGACAACACTATTGACAACATTTAACATCACCTAACAATTTTTAAGTTACGTTTAAAAAATGACTTTGGAATTGCTTATTCTCTATATAAAGGTGCCACCTAACTGTAATTATTGACATTAGAACATAAAGATTCTGATTGAGCTTTCTGATCACTTTGCTTCAGCTGTTTTATTTTAATCATTATGATCTATTTCATTATTGGTTGAACTCTTCTGTCTATAATTTTACATTTTTTTGCCGAATTTCTATTGACATGCTTTGTGTATATTGTAATGGTTTTAGACAAGGTATACATGCCTAAAAATCATGATGTTGGTCATATTTGCTCTAGCTAATGAGACTTTTTAAATTTGATTTTGAAAGGTTGACATTTTTTTACTTTTGCAAAAATTTAAGACATAACTAAATTTGATACTAGCTAGATATATACTTTTTATATTAAAAACCTACCTATTACCTATTTTAAAGCTTATGAAATGCATTCTCAAATTTCACTCTTTTTACTTTATTTTGATAACCACCTTATATGCATGATTTAAATTTAAATTTCTTTACTAGAATATTTTCTGTATTATCTGTATCATTATATTAAGTTTGTTTCATCAAATATTTAAATCTGAATGAAATTAAAATATTAATTTATATTTGTATAAGTTTTAATTTCCAATAATATATTTGTAAACATTATAATTATATCATGTTAATTTAAATATAATATTTCTTATTTTATTTTAGAATTTATGGTCTTCTAGGCAAAATAATTCTCCTGTAAAACCTTGGCAGTCTTCATTATGTGGAGCAATTGCTGGTTATAAGTTATTTTATACTTCTGTTTTATCTAATAAATTATTTCTAAACTTAATAAGCCATTATACTGTTTTAATTTATTTTACAAGTAGAAAAGAAACAGAATAAGATATTTAAATTGTGACAGTAATACATTTTATTTTACTTCATTTGTTTTATTTTATAGTGCCTTATTTAAACATGTTTTTAATATTATTAATAAAAATATTGATACAAAATTGCATTTTTAAAATCATATTTAACTTTTACTTAATTTATAAATGGTATGTTTCACTGCAAATTATTTTATAGAATATTTGCAAAATACCATGAAAATATCTTCAGTTATTTTGAGATTACTAAAGTATTTAAATTATTGAATAGCAGTCTACAATTAATGAATTTGATTCTTGTTTCAAGTGTTGACTTCTGTATGGGTTTAGAATTCACTTTAAAGCCTGATATATAGTTAAATTAATCTCCATAAACAAAATGTGAGGAACAAGCTAACTTTAGTGCACTTTATTATTTATAATTAATTTTCTTTTAACAGTTAAAACAAATATGTCAAAAAATATAACTATGCATCAATTATAAATAAATTGCATTTGATAAAATAATAATCTGATAGAATTTAAATACTAAACTTTAAATGGATTATTATTGTGTTGCTTTATTGCAGTAATGTATAATTCAAAAAGATATAGTTATTTAGAGAGGATTCACCAATGGTATTTGCTTTGTACATTGTAACTTAATCTACGAGGATATATTTCAACAGTTCAAATACTCTCAAAACTAGTATTAACTGCACAATAATAACAATGCTTTACTAAAGAAATTTGACATGACACTGAAAGAACTTGCTCCCAGACAAGCAAACTTTTCTAGATGAACTTGATTATTTGCTGAGAAATTTATTTGGTATGTATGTACATTTAAAAGTAATTTATCAAAAGTCAGAGTCAGTGTTATTGAGGAGTATTTTATTTAATTGAGTGATTCAAAAGATAATTTAGTATTTACTAGGAGTGATTTTACATGCAACTGGGAATTACTTTATTTACCATCTGTATATTCAATTTTATTTGATATTTCTTTATTTAGACATTTTCAAATTACTAATTTAAGAGAGGTACAATTAAATGTTTAAGGGTATTTCAAATGTCATGACTAAATGTAATTGCTTCTTGTAAAATTTAATAAATTTTAAGAAATGGATTACAAGTTCTTGAATTTTTTTAAATCACTCATAAAATTGATGATCATATATATTTTCTTAAATATTATTTAACATATATAGAATTAAATGAGTTTTTCTTTGATGAAAAAATTTTCCTATGATTCAGTATAAAATAGTTGAAGAAAATTTTTGGAGACTTTATTAGATAACTTTTAAGTTATTGTTATGTGTGTATGTCAATACATATATATATATATATATCATAATGTATTGCTACAGTATATTTAAATGGTATTTTAAATTTAAAAAAATTGTTTACATTTGGTGTGATTAATTAGGGAACTTTAAACTGTGTTTCTAAATTTTATTAAAAAGAATAGAAATTTAATTAAATCTTAGTTAATAAAAAATATTTACTAAATTTTTGAACAAGAAGCCTTTGCTTTCTACATAAATGTTTTAATCCAAAAAAATTCTTAGGGTTATATATTCACAAATTAAAAATATATTATTGACATATTGCATATAAATATATTTATAGCCTCAAAATAAAATTATTTTCATTAATATATATATCGTTAATAAAAAATTACATGCATATATTTAAGCTATTTAAGTGTGTAGAATAAAAATATAATGATTTTTCCAATAGCTATTCCAATTTTCCAATTTCTCTTAAAAATAATAAGTATAATGAAAGCTGCAATATATTTATAAAAGAAGAAAAGTACAAAGAGAGTACATATAAAATAACTCATTGGCACAATAGCCCCTATGGGGAGTTAAAGCCTACAGTGTCCACATCTGTTTTCTTGACCAAGGGTCCTGTGATGTGATGCGTATGTCCCGTTCAAGTGGTCATCCTATAGCAAAATCCATAGTGTTTAATTCACAATCATGTGTGGTACTGAGTTTTATCAACTCATAAAAGAGTTGGTATACTTTATACATTAATCTTTAGAACAGTACTGAGTTGAAAATGAAAAATAGGCTGCACATGTATCTGACATAAATTTCAGAAAGGAATGTTTTTTTAGAAAAAAAAAATTAATTTGGGAAAAAATTGTCATGGTTAGAAACTTGTATAAATGGATTATTAATTAAAATAATTTAAGTAATATTACATAAATGTATTTATTATTAAATGTTACAGAATTTTATAATTCCACCGCCTTATAATAATCAATAAAATTTCCTAATAATCGTAAATTAAAATTAATTTTACCTTTAGAGAATTTAAAATCAAATGTTACCAGAGCTTGGCTTAACATGATAATCACCATATTCTTATCATATTATTAATTACCTGTTGTCAATAGCATCTGTAAAATTTAATTCTTTCAGACAAATTGCATTTATATTAATATTTATAAAATCCTTTAAATTTTACTCCTAATTTGTTTTAATATGTTCTCATCAAATGATATCTTTTACATAAAATATTAAAATACATTGTGCCTTTCAGTAAAATACCTAATTTTTACTGCTTAAACTAAAATGCAACTTCTGTGTTTTTCTTCAAGCAAACTATCCATACAAATATTTATGAATTTGAGCCTTGTCAGGAAAAAAGAAAAGTCATTAGTATTATGATTAATTTGCATTTTCCTCCTTCTTGATTTCCTACAGAGTACAAAATGTAAGACACCTGGAAAGTTTATGAACTTATATATATAAAAAACATGTTACAAATTATTTGAATCCAGGATAAATTATTTCTTTCTTTTAAAAAATAAAAACTACTTTCATAATGACTTTTCTCCTAATTTTTACTGTCACAAGTATTTATCCATATGATGCTTTGCTGTGAAACAAAAGATAATTTTATGTTTTCTTTACCCTCTCAGAATATAAAATGGAAAGTAATCTAGAAAACATAAATTAAAAATTATGAAATATACAACATTCTTATTCAATTTAAATGTAAGGTATTTCCCTTATAAAATGTTGATTTATTTAGCAGTCACATAGAAATATTTAATTAACCCTGATAGAAAATTTGAAATCAATGGTGTTAATAGCCTGAATGCTTTCTTTTCCAATTAACAATATTGGTCATGTTTTATCAGAACTTAAAATTTACTTCTATTCTACCTAAATGATAGAAACCATCATTTTAGATGAGAATTTAATCATTTTGATAATTTTTTTGTACTAACTTATTTTTTTAATAACTTTTGATCAAATTGTTTTAGTAATGTTTAATTTTTAGAGAAATGAAACTTAATCATCTATTTTTGTAACATTATTTCTTAGAAGTTAAGAAAAATTGTTTTCACTGTAATAATCAAAGCAATATTTGTCCATCTTTGACAAATATTAATCTCAAATTTTTATTATTTTTATGTAGTTAAAAACAAAAAATCGTGCTTGCGCTGTGAATTCATAGCAACTGAATCTTTACATATCACTGTAAAATTAAACTAAGCAAGTCAAATTAAAATCAGTTTGATTATTTTTTTCAGTATGAATAAGAGATTCACTTTAAACTTTTGCAAAGATAGTATTTCTGAAATTATTTTTTGACTTTAATTGAAAAATACCTCAGTATAGTTCAAGGAATGTAAATTACCAGAAACTAAAATGCAAAGCTTATTATCAGTATGAACAAAAACATCTATTTGAATCCAATTTACTTAGCTTAGAATAAGCCTATGAAACTAAATTTAATTCTATCATAAACTTTTTTATACTCTTGTTTGATTATTTGTGACTACTAATTTAATAATTTATTATTTTCGAGTAATCATCTTAAGATTATTTTTATTCAAATGAAATTATGAACTGCTAAAAAGGAGTCTAATATTTTAGTCTTGTTTAATTGCTTATGTAGTTATATGAAAGGCATTTTATTCATTTGCATCTGTTTCTACTTTATTATTCTATTTTATTTTTTAAAAATAAAAGAAGAATTAACAATCAAATCACTTGATACTTCTATATGAGAACATCTAATTATATTTTAATTTTATAAAAAGAGAGACTCTTGTATTTACTAGAAATAATGATGTAAAAGTTGATGAATCACATAGAACTAAGTCCTGTTTACATTTTAAATAACATAGTAATACAAATCAATTGCTTACTTTTTTAAATATTTTTGAATAATATTTGAGAAATAGATCGAGTTATTTTTAAAAGATTTATTCTTTCGTTTTCGTTTTGTTAGTAAAGATTTTTTCTTTTCAGGTTTCCATTAATCGTCATACATAAAAAGTATTTATTAATTTAATTGACTTTGAAATTCATTGTGATTTTTATTCACCTACTTTACAGCATAAATTTAATATTAGGTCATAAAAAGCATGTTTTCTATTTAAATATGGATACATGTATTGCTGTATTATGTTGATCATTTTCTATTTAATGAGCTCTGAACTAAGCTATAATTGTATTTGTTGACGATGAAATTTTTTAAGTTACTAAACTTTATAATTTGGTTTTATGACTTATCATAAAAAATGAATCATTTAAAGGATTTATAATACCTTTCAAGTTTTCTTGTACAAGTTATTTAATGCATACTTATCTATAAATTTATCGCTGACATGTTATTTTGAAGGATTAGATTACTTTTCGCAAATTAAACTAGTTAAAACAAATTTAATTTTTTTTCTGAAAAATTACCGTAGTATCATTTTCTGCAGTGGGTGTCAATATACAATTTTTATAATCATTTAAAAGAAAAAAAATTTTTATAAACATTATTTGGATAGTTTAAGCAAAGACTTTTGTTTAGTGATGATATTAAAGTGAAATATATATAATTTTTAATTTGATCTTAATTTAGGTACTATTTTTTCATATACATTTTTTTTCATTAAATAAAATTATAAAATATATTTATTTTCTAAGCTTTCTCACACCAAATCATATTTTTTAGTAATACTTTGAAATACAAGGGAATAAAATATGGTCAACTGTTTGCAATATCTGACTGATCTTGCTATTAGAAGATTTTATTGCTATTCTGTGAGTAGATGCATTTTAAAAACAAATTTATTTTTCTATTTCGTAGCTTTATTTCACCTGTTGCATAATGTAATTTATGTACCCTGCTTCATCTTATTTTTTAAGTTACCAAAATCTTATCTTTTAAATTATCAACTTTGAAGGAGAATACTGAATAATCTTTTCCAGTTAAGCAAATAACAAAATTTTAAATTCTAATATGTTCAAACACTCGAAATGCAATCGACTCATCACAATAATTCAATTTTCTATAACACTACCGCCGCCGCAAGTGATGTAATAAAAAATTAAAATAAAAAATTATAAGTGAAATGATAATCTTTAAACTTTAAATTTCAGTGAATCAGATTAACAATATGATAACTATAAAAAAAGCTCACAATGAAAGAAATAAAGAAAATTTTTCTGAAGTAATGTTAAGCGTTACTATAAATTAATCACAGGTAGAAAGATGAAAACTTAGAATTGAGTTCAAATTTCATTTTATCTAGAAACTCATGAACGCGTTTTGAAATACTATATTAATTTTATAGATATAAAAAACTTTAAATTTAGAAATCAGTGATTATCTTTCAATACAATGTGTTATGAAAATATTTATGAAGAAATTGTGTTGTTCATTAACATTAGATAAGGATTAATATTCATCAAATTGAACATGCATATTGACAAAAAAATTTCTTTAAATTGATGAATTTCCAATGAAAATATAAAATATTTTCCTGTGAATATTTATAGTGACATATTTAAAATGATATTTAAGAAACATTTTATAGTGGCATATTTGAAATTATGAATTGATTTTTTCTTTTAAGTTTTCTCTCAAGTTTTGTCAAGATTTTGATTATTAATTCATAATTACTTACTATCACAAGAGAATAGTAGAAGGAAGAAATTTATAAAATACTTACAATTTTTTATGGTTTCTTAATGCAAGATTGTAATGAGGTAGATTCAGCATCAGGAAGAAAAACAACATGCAATTCTTCAAAGAAATTTCTTTAATTATCTTTTATATAAAACTCATAATTAATAAGTTTCATTTGATGTTAAAGTTACTTTCTGGTAAAAAAAAAAAGAAAGAAAAATAACAGCCAATAAATTGACAATATAATTAATATATTTTTATTTCGCATGAAATAAAAAATTTTTTAGATATATCATTTTACAATTTCAATTAACGAAACATGAATATTTCAGTAACAGGTTCATTATTAATTCATACTAATTGCTTAGAAAAATTTATTAAATCGTTTCTTTAGCAATGAGGAATTGTAAGAATCTGAATAGGAATACATCCAATGAAGATTATCTCATCCCTATAAAATATATTTTTCTTCATGAAAATTCTCTATCTTTAACATTAGAAAAGAGGAAGATAATGATGCCAATTTTGACTTTATAAAGAGTCTTGAGATTGACTTCTAACTGAACAAATTAAGATAAATAACAATAGAATATAATGTTTAAAAAATCAAATAAAGGGTTTATAATCACCATCACATTTATTTAGGAAAATACTATCATCCTTATAGTATTGTAGTGTTTTGTTAAAAGTCATGTTAAAATTTGCTTACAAATGTAATTATTATTTTTTTTTTTAATTTTATAATGAATGCTAAAATATTTTGAATTTTGTTTCTGAAACCTTATTGTATCTATCTTGAATAATTTTGAATGAAATATAGAGATTCAAACTATATCATTGATACTCAGGAAAGTTGTTTAGAAAATATTAACAATGGAATTTTTTTTTAAATTAATTACAGTCTTATTCATTTTACATTTATACATTATTACATTCTCAATATATCAGTAAACATTGCTCTTTCAGTTTCAGAAAAACATTTTAATATATTTCTGTCTGATTTTTAAATTGAATGTTTCAAAATTACTAGCATGTAAAAATGAATGAATATGTTACATCCAGATGTTCAATGATAAAATGCTTTTCCTTTTTCATGTCAAAGTAAGCTATTAAAATAATCAATAAGTACGATACAAATAGTTGTTAATATTTTCATTTCAATTATTGATGTTTTGATACAATTTTTTGATATCTATTACTATTTTTAATATTTTTTTCATG
Source organism: Latrodectus hesperus (assembly GCA_037975125.1). Lineage (NCBI taxonomy): Eukaryota > Metazoa > Arthropoda > Arachnida > Araneae > Theridiidae > Latrodectus > Latrodectus hesperus. The sequence continues at coordinate 36,782,712 of CM075857.1, read as the reverse complement.
AAATTATAAAATCTCTGTTAAATTAATATATAAACTTTCATGAATTGTTTCTTACTAGGCTGTATTGCAGCAGGCTTAACAACACCATTGGATGTTGCAAAAACAAGAATTATGTTAGCAAAAGTAAGATTTTATTTGAATTTTTTAGAGATATATATAGATATAATTATGATCACGATAATAAGAGATGGTTATGACAGGAGATATTTACTAACTTGTGCTTTTTTAGAAAGGAACTCAGACTGCTGAAGGCAATATTTTATTGGTCATGAGAGACATTTGGAATCAGAAAGGAATTCAAGGGTAAGAAATTTTGGCATTTGTTAGAGTTAAATTTAAACTTTGAATTGATTTGATTTAGGAATTATGTAAAACTAACTTAGTATAAACAAATACAACATAAGAGTTAAAATAATAAAAAAATTAGTTTATTAAAGAATATTTAATTTTATAGATTTTGTGTATTCAGATTTCATGTAAAGTAAGCTATAGCTTACCCCTTAGTCATTGCTAATTAAAAATATGTCTAATGTAATTAAAAAAGTTGCTTCTTTATTATTTATTTTTCTTAATATATGTAATTTATTAAATTCGAATTTTCACTAATTAATATTCATACACATGTTTCTGATTTTCCACTGCTTATCATTGATATTGATAATATTTTCACCCTTTTTACTATTTTTGCTTGCTGTTTCAAATTTTACAGCACAAAACAGCAGTTAATCCACATTTTTCATATTAATGGCAATGTTTTTCATATTTTTATTAATACATGGTTTTAAATTAATTGTGATATAAACCAAAATAACACTTATTAATTATTGCTTATTCTTTGGGGTTCAATTATTTAAATTGCTAATATGGTAATTATATTTAAAATATTATTTTATAATCATTTTTAAAAATATTTCTTGTTATTAGTTTTAATACTAATTGAAATTTATTTTACTCATATATTTTGATTAAAATTGCAGTGAAATAAAATAATTATAGGATAATTTCAAATTTATTTGAAATTTAGTGATAGTCACACTTATGTTTAAATATTGTATGACTTATTTTAATCCACTTTTTCACGAGGTGTTGACTATCTATTCTGCAATGTTAATAGTATGGAGGACTTTCTTTATTTTCAAATATTGCTTCTTGTGATTAAATTAAAGTTAAGATTAATGATATAATTAAAATATCATGCCAACACTTGTGTTCCCTCTCATTAAATATTAGTTAAAAAAAAGTCCTTTTTTTAACAAAACAATATGTAGCAATCCTCAAGAAAGATGTCATAAGAATGTTTGAGACATGCTGATACTTTTTAGTAACAAACATGATCCCAAAGCTTAATTCTTTGATTTTTATCTTGGAAATTAGTTGGACATCTTTATGAATAAATGATCTATTAACGCTCATATTTCTGACAATTGTTTTTGCTCAGAAATACCTTAGAATTTCAACAGATAATATTTTGTTACTATTGCAGAACACTGCATGTGTTTACATTATAGTTGATGTTATAAACCTCATAAGTTGTACCTTTATTTGTGAACTTTTCATTGTAAATTATTCTTATGATTCAAAATTTTAATAATTTAAATTGACGTTATTAACAGGTATATGTATTTTGGCTTAATTTCTTTCAATTATTTTTGGTATTGCAATTTTCATATTGAGCAATTTTTAATCATTTGATTTCTTGATACTTAATAGAAAAATTCCCCATAAAAATATTCTTTCATTATTTACATGTTATTTCTGAAATATAAAGGAAAACCTCACTTTTTTTAAAATTTAAGTATAGTAAGAATATTAAGTATTTATGTATAAACATATTAATAAAAGTAGTATCAATAAAATTAGTTTTACTAAAAGTAAATAATTTACTTTCAGCTTATTTTCTGGTGTATGCCCTCGAGTTCTTTGGATATCTATAGGAGGAGCAATATTCTTTGGAGCATATGAAAAATCAAAAGAACTCTTTATGTCATTTAGATAATAATTAAATATTTTAGAGCAAATTTGTTTTAATCTTCTTGACTAGTCCAAAGATTGTATAAATTAATTTAAGATGCTCAATAAAATATGTAATTATTTCGTTTCAAGAAGAACAATTTGTTGTACATTTTTTTATTATTTTTAAAATTGTTATTTCAATTATGTAGTTTTTTATATGATTACAACCAAAAGTGTCTATATTTAAGTATTATTTAAAATAAGAAAAAATGAAATATTGAGAAAATTATGTTTAAATTAGCAATTCTATGTTCATTAATTTAAATACATTTAATTATTTTAATACTTAAAACTTATTTCACTATATCTAACTAACATTTTGTTCATCTATTTTTCAAATATATTATTTCTACTATTAATCATTGGTTTTAAAAATTAGAAATTTGTTAATAATATCTCATCTTTTTGTTCATTCCCACATGAACTTATATAGTAAAAGCGATAAATATTTCTATATAATTATGTTATTATTTTTTTTTTATTAGAACATTTTTGACAACAATAAAATTTTGCAATTAGTCTTAATCTTGCTTTTTCTATTCTATTTATGTCATATTTTCAGATTATTTTTATATTTTTTGACTAAAATTTGTATCTAATTTATTAAATTTTTAGCATTGGAGAAATTTATAAAAGTGTGTAAATTTAGTCCATTTAAGAAATATTGTGTAAAACATTTTCATGAATATGTCAAATAAAGCATTAATATAAAAGAATTTTATGTTAAAAGTTAAAAACAATGAAATATTTATTTTCTATTAAATATTAAATATTTCTGTAATTTTTTTATATTTCATTAATGCATTTAATCATGTGCTAGGAAATCAAAAAATCATCTATCAAAGTATCTAAAGTTAGTATGCATATCATGACTTATAAATGTTTGTAAAGTCCTTATTCCTCAGATCATAGAAGATTTTCAGTAGGAAAAACTTATTTTTTATGCATCATGGTTAATATTGTGGTTATCTACTTTTCTGAGATGTGTTACCTAGAAATAATTTTGGTTGTATTACAGGTGGATGGGGAGATAAGATCACAAGCAAATCATATCTGGAATTGTGCTTATTCTGTATGGTCTTATTGATAATCGTACAATGTTTTTTTATATGCATTATGATGTTGACCTACCATCTTAAATTTGTTTCATTTTTGATTGTAAAATATAGAAATAGTTCTGCAAAATTATAGTTTTTCACAAATTTTGTTTTAGTTTGTCATTTATTTAATAGTTATCTAGTCATTCTATAGGTATCAACATTAATTTTTATATTCAAAATAAAAATATCAATAGAAATTTTTATATTAAAAATAGGAATTTTAGATGTCTTATAAATATTTTTTGACATGAAAAAAGAATTTCTGAAATTATAGGTGAAAAATCTTTTTAATAATAATTTTAATTTTTTCGTTCACTCAAGATAGATCATTCACATGAGATTTTTAGCAGTTTTTCATAATTTTTTGGAACTGTTATCATGTTTTTTAAATTATTCTAAGTTTTTTCTTTTGTAATATGTGGTCAATAAAGAATGTTGATATGGCCAATTATATGTGAACATTATATTCCTAAAATAAAAACAGGCAATGGTTCTTAAAACAACTTTTCGCTGTTATTCTGCCTGGCTTGTAATTTAAATATATAAGTGCATAAAGTATACTTTTAATGCTTTGCAACATGTAAATAAACTTATTAAGAAGAACAAGTCCTCCAATTCAGTTTAAAAACATTGAGTTGTTAATTGTTATTTTTTAATAATTATTTTTTCTATTAACATTTTACAAACTAAAAAGAAAAGGTTATTATATAGAATAAAAATCTATGTTTTTTGAGTGGATATTCCCATTTTACCCAAAATAATTATATGGAAAAGTAAAATAATACATGCAATATCTTTTGATGATTTAATTAAAAATAAATAAATTTGCTTACTATAGTAAAAATTAATTTATTAGAATGATTATGTTTCATTTTATAGGATGTATATATATGTTGGTAAATAAAATAAATAATGGATATTTATTGAAAAATATAGTGTTTCTTAAGAGTACTAATATAGTATTATTTGTTTAATTGAAACAACATAAAAAATGTATGTCTATTTTGAAACGAGAAGCTTTTTTATTTCAAAATAATTGTTGAATGTTTTTATAAAAAATAAAATATTCAATAAGTAACGTACTTTTTGCAATAAATGGAATCCACTAAACAGAAGTGAAATTTGAAGTTGAAAAGTAGAAGTTATCTGAAACTTTCAAATTTGTATGTGGAATTTCGTTCTTTAAAGAAAACTCCAGTCACGCAGGTTGCATTTAAAATAATTAGTGTCGTTTAATTAAACGATGAATTTTGTGTAGTATAGAGAGAAGCTAGATTGTCACAACCAGAAATTGCTAGTTGGCTACAAGTAGAAGTTCTCTAATGGTTGCCGGATTATGGCAACAGCTTCTGATCAGCAACAGGTAAAGTGGATCGTCAGTGAAAAGATCGTCCAAAAGAGAGTCGCAACACATTTTCAGAAGACGGCTTTATGATTCCACAAAGAACTCTTCAGCAGCTGTTTAAAGACCTCGTTTCTGCGTCTGTAACAGTGATATTGAGACTAAGCGTGTGAATAGCTGGCCGAGAGGGGCCTTTACGCCTGGAGACCATTAGTATATGTACCCCTCGTACAATTTCACTGCATAATTTTGAGCGGTGAACATCATTCTTTGACAGATCAAGATTGGTTCCCCGGCCTCTTCAGTGACGAATCTAGATTCAACTCACAAAACAATTCCCAACAATTTTTCCTACTGAAAGAACGTAAGACGCGCTTTCATCTTGTAAACTTAAAGGGGGGAGATCGAATGATTACTTCTTTGCCAATCTATATTGGGAGGAATCATGTTGGACATACGTACAGTATTTGTTTGCACAGTGATAGCAAAACGCTATAGGGAACACATTTGAACTAATACGGGTGACTTTAGAAGGGATATGGAAATCAATTTTTCCTGTTTTACAGCATAAGATGTCATGATATTAAGTTTTTATTTATTGAATATTTTTTTTATCGAAATTTCACATTTTCTGTATTTGTGAAGTAATTTTGAACATTTATATTTATTATTAAATAATTATAAGTTTAGTTATTTTTTGATAATAAATACAATAATAAATATTTTTGTTATAATTTTTTTAATGATTAATACAGAATGTTTTTCACTGATAAGTTAGTATTTATTATTTTGATGGTAATGTATATTATTTTTAATAACATATATTTTCTTAATATTGGACTCATCTGTAAATTAGGACAACAAACATATGGGATGGTTTCTTTCATGTCTATTGTATTTTTTATATTTATCACATGGCTACAGAGTAAAATAACATTCTTTGGCTTTGAGGTAATTTATTCTTCATAAAAATAATATGATAAAATATTGACCCATGTCTTTTTAAAATTATATTGTATTAAAAAAGGAATACTAGAATATATACGTAAGGGCAAATATATTCGATGCATTAATTATGACATGAATATTATCAGTAAGTTGAGGTTATAGATTTCTATATATTTATAAAATAACGAAAAGAAATATTTTAATTTTATTTTACGTCCGATTACCAACAAATAAAAATGAAACACTAAATTATTGAAAAATGTTATGTATTAAATGCAATCTCTTTTCCTTTATTTAAATGTTATTACCGCGCGAATCAACCATCTTTCGATTGGGGTTTTGCTCAGTATGCTATAGACAATTAGTATGTGAGTAGTTTAAAAAATATTCATCTTTAAAACTACATGCAAAATGTTAGTTTAGAATAACGCATGCTTTTAACTTTAAAATATAATCAAAAGAGCTAATTATGGAAATTCATTGTATGTTTCTATTACATTAGCGATTTTTTTCAATAATCATGTCACTCAAAAAGTCGTGTTTTGTGTTTCATCCTGTAATTTTCAATTGTTCTTTAAAAAAATGTTATTGATTGCTGTATATGTATTAAATAAGTACGTTTGAAAACGTCGCTGCAGCATATAAGGGAATTAACTTGCTGCCACTGCAAATACATAAACATTAACATCTAGGCAGAGATTTTTAAGGCATTCGTTATTTCTGATATGAAAAATACTGAAACATTAAGAACAGTAACATCAAATCAGTATAAATATGACCAGTGTATGTTGATAGGGTTAAATTGGCCTTTCAACATACTGAATATTTTTTTAACTAGTCAGATAAATTCTCATATAATTTAAAACCACGTAATGGACAGCCTGACAGTCGAAGGTCATTGCAAGGTTTTTTTAATATCCATCGCATATTCTTTCCGGAAAGACTTTTCATCGATAGTGGGCCGTATTTACATTTCGCAAGAGAGGAAACCCGGAGAATTCCAAAATACCCAACTCGACAAACATTCATGCTTAAGATATACATACATATTGGTGCAGGACTGTATCCTTAAATTAACGGGTTTGGAATACTCGCCCACACCATCAAGTGCCTTGTAATTTTGAACCATTGTCAGGTAATGAGGTCAAACTTGAGCTGGCACCCCCTTTCCACATCCACACCACACCAGTGGAAGGACTTTGGATGTCACATGTGGACACATCTCCAACCAACGGAGCTCCAGCAAGCCAGTGAGGGAGCGAATATTCTCCCACCACTCCACCACCACTGCGGCAAATGATGCTTCACTTTGCTTATCTTAACGGGAATACATGCTTAAGATAGAAGGCCAACATCCGTCTCTTGTTCAACAATGATTGGAGATCAAGCTCTCGACCTAATGCACCGAATAGCGGTATACTACCATTAGGCAACAGCGGTACAACTTCTGACATTTTTGCATTTAACATTTCAGTTGCATTAGTTAGATAATGAATTATTAAAGATAAGATTGAGCGTAGTTGTAAGGGTCAATTACATCAAGCTCTTAATAAAGCAATATCTAATTATATTACTCGCAATTCATTATTTGCTTTATTCATACCAGCCTTAAATGCCCGGTGAAAAATTATATACTCATACAGTGTTTTCTTTTATATCTTTAAGGTCTGAATTGAAATCTTAGCAGAAATACATAAATGTCGATCTCCGTAAAGAATTTTTTTAAAACCTGTTTTATAATCAACAGTGATTATATTTCTTTAGATTTCATTTCAAACCATGCCAATGAATCCTCTTCTAATTTTATTCGTAAAATGCATAGATTTCTTTAAAAAAATGTGATTTTAAGTAACGAATATTCATTGCCAAATTTAAATTGAGATGAAATAAAATTAAAAGTCTGTCCTACTAAGACCAGATTAATGTTAATGGTCAATTAAACTCGCCTCAACAGCCTATAGCTAACATTAAAACTTGATTAAGAATACCCAAACCAGTTTTAAGAATTCTTATTTTTTTCATGATTGGTTAAAGTTTACTTCAACCAATCATGAATAAGCCAATATTAAGGAGCTCTGATTAACTCTAACCATTTATTAAATACCCTTTATCAAATCATAAAATAGGAGAAATCGTTATAATCGTTTAAAATATTATTTGATTAAATTTTAATGTTAATTAAAGATTTGTTGCAGTTATATTACGTATCATGGAATTATCCAGTGTTTAGTTTTTCCATTTTCGGTTGGTTTAAATACATTTAACAATGTATAGGATAAAAAAATTTAAGGATATCTGTCAAAAAATCGATCAATCACTAAGATTAACCAGAATTTAATGACATCTATCGAAAATAAAAACAAAAGGATTAACCTAGAGACAATATCTCATAATTTCAAATCAATCAAATGAAAGACCAATTGTTAAAGCAGCATATTTTTCTTCGAATTTAAAATAGCAATTTCGACTGAGGAAAATAATATTAAATGTGTAAAAGTTAATAAAATGACAGTGTTTAGGGGGATGAAATTCCTTAATCTTCCGATTCTAGACACTTTAACCATGTTACCGAGAGCATCATTAAGCACCAAAATTCTGAGTTGGTGTGACGTACTTATTATTTAGTGATGACGTTTATCCCAGAAGACGAAATAAAAGATGGTAATTGTATATATATATTATTGCTTATGAGTGCAGTACGGTTTAAAGAGTCTCTTTTATTAAGTTTGTTCCAGAGAAAATCAATTTTGGTTACAGAATGTTTTTAAGTAGAGCTGTTACTTCGATAATTTTGATTACTTTCTTCTTGGTATTGCTAACTTTAAAACTAGATGAAATTATAGATTGGGACTGGTTTGTCATATTCTCACCGATGTGGATTTTCGATTTGTTTCTTTTGTTTGCCATAACTATGGGAATTACCAGGCACTACAGATATGGGCAAGATATTTTGCAGGTATCTATTAATAAAAAGGCATGGTATTTATTTTGTGTTTGGTTGAAGCTTGCATTTCAGATACTATTATGTATTCGATTACAGTATGACAACACATTAAGTTTCTTTTATATAATGATTCCAACATGGATATTGTGCATTGGATTGTTGTATGATTCTTGTCTCAGAGTTTTTTATCATAGAAGATAATGTTATGAAAGCTTATTTAAGCGTTTATTACTTTTATAATTGTGTGAAACTAAAAGTAAAAATTCTTTAATATTCTCGACTTTTATACTGCATTTGATTGTTAAATATTCATCTAGAATTGTTCACTGTAAAGTTTGTAATGTGTATAGCTTTTGAAATGAATTGGACAAAAACTGTTGTATTGTATGAAATTAAGTCTTACATGTTTAAAATTTAAGGAACTTGTTATTTCTTAGTGACATTCTTGTTATTTCTTATTTTAAATATTTGTTTCATAACAATGTTTTTCGCTGTTTGATATCCGGAATTTTAAGTATATTAAAGTGAATAAAATAAATTTAACTAAGTTTATTTAATGTCTACTTTTTCTATGTACAGATATTAGTAATACTAGTGTTTTAAATGTTAATAAACTCCTAAAAATGGTGCTTATTTTCATGTATGCAGTTTTCCTCCTAAATCTTGTTATTAAAGTCTAAATTTAATCGGAATTACAATATTCGATTTTTTTAAAAATACTTGAGTGGAAGAAATTTATATAACACATGTCGTACCTTTAATTTCTAAGCTCTTAACTACATATTCTTTGGTAAGATATGAACATGCTTTAATAACTTCTCAAACAATAAAATTGTTTAGAATTAAAGGAAGAAATCTAATTATCAATATTATACTTAACATCTGGTTAAAGTGATGAAAGAAATAAGTATGGGTGTGTAGCAAAATTGTAATATTAAAGTATATTTAAAAACAAAATATATTCATACAATATCTGAGGTATAAAAGTAGAGTGGAAGACTCTTAAATTCAGAAATTCAAGCATTTCAAAAGATAGATTTTTTTTTTTAAAGTTTCGGAAAAATTATTTTTTTGTAGAATATTATTAATAAAGTGAAATTATTAATTTATTGAAAGTTTGGAACTATTTGTTCAGAATTCTTTTCCATGTTTTATTTCTAAATTGAAAAAATTCTTTCAAATGTGAACTCGTTTTGCTTAATTCTCATTTTAATTGTTTATAGTTATCAATAAACTATTACAAAAATTTTCATTAGCATTAATTCCACTTTTGATAATAAAACTGCTTAAAATTATACAAAGATATTTATCAAATGGATAATATTGAAATTTTAAGTTAAATTTCGAAGTGAAAGATCTTTTTCAAAATGGCGGCGGTGTATAGAATAACATCTCTACAGTTTTTTTTAGCTGTAGTTAGTAAAAGGCATGAACTACATGTGTGTTAAATTGGTTTCAAGTAAAAGAATTAAATATTAGAAATATATAATTTGTTTTTGCTTTAAGAAAAAGTGGAAGTACAAAAATGTGAATCGAGATATTTAAAACTATTCGTCTAAAGTTTGTTTCTAAACTTATTAAGGTAATTTCTTGCAGATTTTGATTATCTTAAGTTGTGAAAAACTCGTAGTTTGAGAAATGACTTCAATCAAAGGGTTTGTGGTACTGTCTTTTTGATACTCTTGCAGTTTTTCATTCTTTATATGCTTACGATAACCGGATCGAGCATCGGTATAACCATTGACTTGTATTTAGTGTTGTAAAGGTGGGAAACCGGGTTTTTTCCGGGAATAAATCCGGTTTATTCTCACAGAAACTTTGGAAGGTTTCCACAATTTTCAGAAGTTTTTAAAAATTTTAGATATCATTAAATTGGAAGTTTTTAAGATTTTAATTAAAAAAAATATTGAAAATATCGAATTAAGTTATCAAAAAAGAGCATTTCTATTTCTATTTATTTTTTAATAATTTAAATTTGTTTTCACCTTTTTAATAAAGGAAGATAATTTTCCAAGAAAAAAAAAACAATTTAACGTTGAAGAACAATTTAGAATTACTTTCACAAAATTAATATTCGAGAAATAACTTTCTCTTTTCTGAGAATGAATTTGTAACAAAAGAGAGAGAGAGAAACATGAAGGTCAACAATTATTCCATCAGCAATGGGAAATAAATTTGGTTATAATTCTTCAAATACTAATTCATAGTTTTTATTAATTTTGATATTTTTTTTTAAACTGGAAAACGAAACATCAACAATTTTCGTACATTAGAAAACAGGAGACACAACTTTTGCATCACAGTTATGTAGTTCACTTTATATATGCAAGGCAAAACACTCCATTAAAAGAAATATGATTGGTTGAATTTATTTCTTCAGAATTCCCAATATTCCCCAAAGTTGCCATGCTTCAAAATTCCAGGGAATTTTACTTATATATGCTGTAGGTATAACTGGCATGAACTCCATTTATTGCCAGATTCAAAATATTTGTAGTTGCCTCGATATTTATTTTTTGACTTGAACATTCCTTTTTCATGAAGTTAAATTTTTAAAATCTTTGTTTTCGTCAACTCGCTTGTGTGATAGTAAATTCATGGAAAATTAATCTCGGTAAATAGGAATAAGTGAAGTAACAAAGTATGAAAATTGAATTTAAATGAGAATAATGTACAATAAGTTATTTAATTTTTTTCTTTTTCTACGCTTGTATACAATTCGTTTTAGGCCAAGTCTATGTCTGGACAATTTATTCCCATCTAGATCGTTCCGTGCAAGGGCCTGAATTGAATAGGCTATAATATGCGAAATAATAAGTTTTTATATTAAAATATATGTAAATTGAATATTTTAATAAAATTGTACAGAGGGTATTAACACATTTTTAGAACGATTTTGGGGCTGTTTAATTAATGTTTAAAATGTAAAGACTATTTTTTTAAATGTTCGATCTGATAGCTTTTTTTCTGGACTATAAGTCTGCATTATGATATCCATGTTATAAGAGCTTTTCGTAAAATTTCCAGGGGTATTGCTTTCCATTCCTTTTTCACTACTTTCCAGAGTCCATCCATCGTGGTGGGTTTGCGTTTAGAAAGAGCTCTTTTTAACAGACCAAATACACAATAGTCTATAAGTGAAACGTCAGGGGACTTCACAGAAATATGTTGAAAAGGTATATATGCAATACTTGTATTAGTCTTCATTTTTTCAAGGAATGCAGTAGTAGTTTTCGAAGTATGACTTGTAGCTTTCTCTTGTTGATGTTTCACTCTTTGAAAGTCTTTGGGATAAAGAACTGCAATTTCTTCCGTAAATATTGGAGGTAAAACCTTCTCCTGATAGTATGATGAGTTGATTTTAACATTTTTTTCTACTCTTTTTATTTTTAATTTCCCATTGCAGGAGAAACCTACGACTATCATAAACCCCTTACTGAAACTTTCTTTACATTGACGGAACCAGGTTTGTACATTTTTTCTCCTCGTTTCCTATAGTAAATAGACTTTTTTTGTTGCAGTCATTTAGGTAAACCCATGCTTCATCAAGGGTCACAATGTATTTCCATTTGTCTCCTGCTAAATGGTTTTCATACAGGATTCTACAAAATGTTTTGCGTTGAGCCACATGTCTCGGCAAAAGCTGGTGAACATTATATTTTTAGCTTTTTTAAGTTGTAAATCTTGATTTATTATTTTATTTACTGTTGATACAGATGTATCTAAAGACTTTGCAATTGATTTCTGTGTTGATGGATTTTCTCTTATTACCAGCGATTTCACTTTAGGAACATTTGAAACAGTACTTGCTTTTTTCGGATATTCGTTTGGAGTCTTCTTTCCATGTAAAAATAATGATTGATGATTTTTACCTGTCCGATTAATAATGTTGCTTATTTTACACTTAGAAATTTTAATACCATGCATTTCACAACGTTTTTGAATCCTGGAATAAGAATATTTCTCTTCGGAAAGCGCAAAAACATATCCATCAATCCACAGCTTGTTTACATGCGACATTTTAAAAGAAGAATAAATTTAAAAGTAGCAGACGATATTTCTCATTTCAAATAATAAGCTGTTGCCAAACATTTTTATTTCTAAACATTTACTTTTCCAAAATTCTTAATCGAAATCGTTCTAAAAATGTGTTAATACCCTCTGTATTTTTGAAAAAAAATCTGTGTAACACAATATCGAAATTCTTACATTAGAGAATAAATATTTTGACTAAGAATAATTTTTTACTTTTGAGCATACTTTTCATTTAAGTTTAGATTTTTACAAGCATATTAAGGCTATAAAATTCACCAATCTTTGAGCATCAGCGAACCAAATGTTATATATTGAATTATAATTTACAAAAATATAATTGTAGCAAACAAAAGATTTTTATTAACTAGATTGTAAAAAACAGAAGCTTATATAAAGGGTCATCCAGTACTGTGAACTCAGAAAGTGGGTTAGTCTTTATAATTTAAAAGCAGGGACCAAGCAGAAGACTCCCAGGCTTGTACTGCCAGCTCCAGAGGTATCATTTCGCAACCACCATATATTTTACATGCTTTAGTCGCCACTAGTGAACATGACGGATCTTCTATTGGATCTGAATTCGAATTCACTATCTTCCGATAACGAGAATGACGCTCTAACAAACCAAACCACAGCGCTCACAGATTCGAATTCATTTAGGTATTTTAAAACTACTTCTCTTCAAAAAAAGACATTTAAAAGGCATTTTATAGGCTACAATTTTTATATCTGATTATACTGGAATAATCCTTCCTTTACAATTGAAATGATCTATTAAAACTATTTCAATCATCATACTATTTACAGAGAGAAAAGTATCATTTTTTAAGATAACAGTAAAGTTCTAATTAATATTTTAACTATTCAAATTGAAAAATAAATTCTTTTAGATGTTTCTAGATTTTAGATAAATGCGTTTCATTTGTTATCAAAAATAATTGGTCTATATTTTTAGCGAATGTACTTTGAATTGATAATTTAAAGAGTTTGTTGGGGAGCAGCATATTTTTTGAGCGAATTGTCACTTTAGGGTGAACATCTAATTTAGCTAAAAAGTATCTCAAGCACATATTAAAGGCAAAAGTTAGATTTTTATAATTAAAATGTATCTTTTATTTCAGATCGTCATAAAATCTAAAATGGATGCATCCATCAATCTATTCATCCTTCTTTCCATCTAACCATTATCCATACATTAATTCCTCCATTTAACCATCCATCCAATCAGCAATTTTTCCAAGTATATAATTCTTCCATAATCTTTGATTGACTTTAATTTTTTTAACATCAAAATATTTTCGTAATTTCAAAATAGTTTTAAAAATATTGTTAGCAGTATTTTCTTTTTTGACGCCAAAATTGAAGTTTCATTTTCGTAAGGGGTTTTGTATAATTTCTTTCATTTTTTATAACTCATTATACTATTGAAAAAACGGCGTTTTATTAAATTTACAACAGGTAGTTATCTAAATTGGAATAAACAAGCAATTAATTGGACATGAAATTTTCAGCAAATTTGGCAAGGCCAAAATGATTTTATATACAAGGAAGGTGTGAAATACACAAATTCGCAATGTAATACAATAAAAAAATGTATCTGTATAATATAAAGAAATTTTCTTCTGCCAAATGAATCTATTTAATCTTCATTAAAGAAAGTTCATAACAATGAGAAAAAAATTGTAATTTTCGGTTAATTAATCTGGAATACCAATATATTTGCAATAAATTTTTCTCTATTCAGTTGATTCACTTTTTCTTGCCCTTAACATTACATATCCGTAAACCTAACAATCGAAAGCTGCCATAAAAGCAATAAATATCGGCTGTGACAACCTTTCGAGAGAACTTTTCATAGAATGGTATGTATTCATGTGCTGAAGGAAGAAAACTTGAAGGAGCTCTCTTTACAGACATGAATACAGATATGCCATACGTATCTCTTGTTTAACAGTGTTTCGGATCGAACTTAAGATCTTGGATTTCTCTAGAGCCCAGCTAGCAATTGAACAATTTGCGGTTTGGCATTTAATTCAGCAGGTTTTCAGGTTCGATTATCGCTTCAAGTATGGATATTTATAGTGATTCGGATTTCATTTGAAACATAGGTCCCAATCTAGTTAGATTTCATGTGCAAAAAGTAGATCATATGGCCTGGTTTTTCTTATTTTAACTGATTGAAGCTGTTATAAAACACTTAGGTATTCATTTGCCTCCCACAAGGACTTAATAGATATTAACCTATATTAACAAGTCACAATATAGAAAATTCCTTAGCACTCATCGTGACAAAAGGGCACGCAAAATGCAAAACTTTCATTTTGCGTTGCTCAACAGTGGCTGGATTGTAAACCAGGACTTTTCACTTTGAAGAACATGATCCTATAACTAAACTACTATCAAAGAAAGCAAAATCGGTATGCTCAATTTTGTTTCCTTTGATAATGCACAATGAACTGTCGTAAAATCGCAATAAAGGGTAGGTGGCAGTCAGTAAAATGAGGCCTGGATCTCTCATGTCTCCATTGCCAGTTTCTCTCAAAGGGTTGAATTATTTGGTGCAATTTGAGAAAGAAGGATATTCTAATTCTTTCATTTTTCGTAATAGCTACCTTTATTTTTTGACAGAATATGTAGGAATGAAAATATAATTGAATTGAATGAAAACATAATTGAGTGAAATAGTAATGACAGAACAGAAATGATGAAGACTTTTAACATGTGACTGTCTTTTAACACATCATAAGATTTTAACATAAAAACACATAAAATTAAAATTGAACAGCCTGAAAAAGTAAGGTTAAAATCGATGTTACCATATTCATAATATTAAAAGCAAAATAGCTAGTTTAATATAATTTCTAATGGGAATAACAGGAACTAAGTGTTCATTGACATTATTTGAAAAAGATATCACTAAAACAAGTTTTATAAACGAGGTAGATTGTGCAGTGTAAAAATTTTATTTACATTTCATTTCATGTGCCTTTAAAATTTTTGCTTTCATTATTTTTAATTCCGCATCAAACCCTTTGTCCCCTTCTAGACTAAATCCTAGAACAGATGATAAAAACACATCAGAATAAGCTACCTTTTTATTGATATGTGATGATGAAAAGATATATTAATTCCTGATCATTAAATAAACCAATAAAAAAGATCCTAAAAAAAGTTTCCCAAATAAATCAAGACTCTTTTGTATTAGTAGAAATAATGAAAGTTCTTTATCAAGTATTTTTTAAATTTACAATAAATATAAGTAATCAAATTCCAAAAAAGGAATTATCATAAAATAAACATGAATTGTGAAAGCTCTTTAAAGTATTTATAAATTAAAATTAGAATGCAAAAGTATAGAAATGTTCATATTTTTGTCACAGGAAATGAAGTTTTAATATTGTGTGTGCTTTTATTTTTCTCATTTATCACAGAATATTTTATTGTACATTAGGATAAGCTGTCTTTAAATACCAACGCACCAAAGTACATGAGATTGTTATTCCGATTTTGGAATGTACCTTTCAATTAATGATAAAATTAAGTTATGGCACAATAACAGAGCTTTTAATTAGGCATGAATTTGATTAAGTGGCCAATGACTCACTGTAATAGATTTTACAAATATTTTATGAATTCACTCAAAAAATAAAACGCCTAATACAAATATATTTAGAATAAACCACTGAGTTGAGCAATTTTATAAGTATTTCATTATAGTTGATTCAGACAATACAAGGAAAAAAGACTGACATAAAACATATGAAAACAACATTCATTCCAATTTAAATAAAATATCAAAACTGACATTTTGAAAATTGATTTTTAATGTAAACTTTATGTTAGAAAAAATACTAAAAAATAATAATGTATATACCAATTAAATTGTAATCAACACGCACACACATTTTTAATAAAGTCTTAAGTGAACAACATAGCTTAAAGTGCAATACAGCAAAAATTTAATAAATGTATAGTATATATATTAACTCTTTTAAGGAAAAACACATTTTTTTAAATAAAGTTTAGTATCAAGATCATGAATAAACTATTGAATAACTGAAATTTAATTATTACTATAAAATATTCTTTGATCATTTCACCAATTCATTAACTATTATGTTAATATCATTCAGAAATTTTAAAGATAACCTACATATTTGTAACACTGATTTCTTTAATTAGTGTCTAATATTGATTAATGAATTTCCTGCTGCTAATTAAAAAAGCTAATATATTAACATAAAAATGCTTAAAAAAAGCTATGTCAAATCTCATTAAATTGTAATTAAATCTGTTAAGCAAATATTATAGTGAACCCCAACTTTAAACATGATCTGTTCATTTTAAACTGATTTGACATCCGTAACTATGTGAAGTGAGATTTATTGTCAATCTAAGTAGATAGAGTAATGTAAAAAAATTTCAATAAATTACTTATAATTAAAATCACAAATTACAATCATGATATAGTTTTAAAAGAAGCCTATTAAAAAATTAAACACCACTTTCTGCAAATTTAAAATTTTTCTTTTTCTAATATTTTAAATCCACATTCATTTATAGTAAAGTAAATAGAGCATAATATGATAAATATTATGGATATATATTTTTTAGAAAATTTTAATTTAATGAACTATAATCAAGCAGAATTAAATAATTTCTAATTTTTGTAAATGGTTTTTGCAACAGTATATATGTACAAGGAAAATTTAATAACCTATATTATTAAACTCAATAGAAATTTGAATATTTTCATTAGCTACCAAATTTAAGAAAACAGAGCGATCAAATAAAATATTTCTAAAGAAATAGGCATTCACTATATAATTTTTGAAGTCCAATTCCATATAATTAAAATACGAAATATTGAAGTGACATTTTTTAAAAATTAGTAGTTACATAAGAATTGATAATATGTCATTGGAAAACAAAAATTTCTTTTTAATCTATAAAGCATCAATCACAAAAATGTGATGTAATTTTTAAATACTGTTAGAATATGAATTATTTTAATTAAATCTACTCACTCATGAATTGACATTTATAAATCATCTTATAGGAAAAAATACAAACATGTGTTGTAACAAATAATTGGTTTTAGAAATTAGGGGATCAATAAAATCCACCAATATCTCTAATTAACAAACATTTTGACAAAAATAATTAAAATATTTAGTTATAATCAAAGTAAATTCTAAATAGATGAATTAATAATTTGTGCTTTTAAATTACAATTTTTCACAAAAGGTAACATAAAATACATAGAAATATAATAGGACACAAAATGAGACCCAATATAAATAAAAAAGTGCTAAATTTTATTAGAAAACTATGCTATTTTTGATAGCCATGGTTTTAATAATTCTCCAATATCATTTTCATTAGATTCAAGAGCACTGCAATTAATAAAATCAAATTTCAAATTTTTAACATCAGAAAACTGGAAATCCTTTGTTTTACTTCCAAGAAAAATAAATTCTTCTGAAGCAGATGTGGAAGCCAATCGACCAGTTTGAGTGACTCGTAATGTATTCCTAAAGCAAATGTTGTACAATCATTATTAGAAACAATACTTATTTATATAATGCATTTACACATTTATTTTTTAAACTTTAAAACAACTTTAATAAATTGAAGATGTGTCTGAACACTTGAATTTATATAAGAATTGAAAAGAAGAAAGAGCACTGAGAAACATTGTAAATGAAAAAATTTACATTAAAAAAACTTTGATTGATGCTTAGGATAGTGAAGCACTTAAATGAAACTTCAAGTATTGCAAAACTGTAGTCCCATTATTTTTACACCATAAATTGAATGCAGTGTAGCTTAGAGAGTTATAAAATTGATAGTGATAGTAGTGCATCAGTTAAAACAGAAAATTTCATCCAGTAAATTTTAATAATTTTATATACTATCTCAAGAAACAGCAATTTTTATTAATAAATTCCACAACTTTTTTAAATGTCTCTTTATATGCTAATCAATATTAATTTGTGCAATTAATAAGATAGTGCATACAAATATTGAACATTTGGATATTTACAATATATTAACTTCACAGAAATCAAATTACTTTTATTCAGAATTATTCACATTAATTTTTTTAAATCTTTCCCCTGATCTTGATTATTTTAAATTCAGTTGATTTCATATTTCCACTATGTATATTCAACAATAAAGTTAAATATAATTTTCTGTAATTATAAAAAATATCATTGCTTTTTTATTGAGCATACATTTTACAGAATAAAAATATATTATTTAGAAAGAATGTTAAGTATAGCAAAACACATTCAATTTTAAAAACCAGGTATTTTAAAAGCTTTTCTGGTATATAGTTATTAGATTTAATTTAATGAACAAATTAAGATAAAAATAAAAAACTAAAGAATTAATATTTTTAATCACCTATAAGCAATGATTCTTTTATGTTCATTATAATTAATAAATAGTTTAAAGAATAGTAAATGGCTTCATTAATCAAATAAAACATTTATCAATCTGAATGAACATGTTACTTTAATGAATTGACAGTAGAATGAAGGAATCTGACAGTAGATTTCAATTATTTAATTAAACATTTGGAATAGCTAATTCTAAACAAATATAAATAATAAAATATTTTATACAACTTGAAAGAAATATACTAAATGTTCGAAAATTATTTACTTATATTAATTTTTGACACAGTCATAAATTGTCTTGATAATAGTCATTTTTAATGCCTTAAATTTTAAATTTTCCACATCAGTTAAATTTCAAAACATCATTGTAACAATATAATTCTTGCTTTTGTAAAACGCAACATATACTAGAAAATTTAAAAGCAAATGAAATTTAAGAAATTTTCACATATAATGTAAATTTTCCAAATAATTAACATTTGAATCAAAATGTTTTACATTTGATACAATAAAATTAGTCATGCAGAGTATTTAAGATATATATTTATTTTAGGAAAATAAAACATCAATAATTTATTAAAGTAACATGTTTTTCCCTAAAGTGAATAATATCCTTCATATAAACTTTAAAATAGTGAAATAACTAATGCAGTTCAATTTTACTGTGGGGACCCATAAAGAAATATTAAAAATGTTCAATAAAATTTAAAACTTTAAAAAACATTAAGTAGATTTCAATGTAAATTCCAAATATAATAATTGATGTATAGATCATAATTACATAATTAAGTACAAAATTATTCAAAAATACAATGATACATTAAACATACTGATATTTTGCATGATTAGTAGAAATATCATTATGTGACTTTATACATTTATTTAATTAAAGAAAATACATTTGGTAAAACATATCATCATTAACTCAAGTATTTCATACAGAATGAAAGAATTGACATAAAGATTTCACATTAGAGATAATACTATCACATTAAGATCTCAATGTACTGATATTATCAAATTTAATTTCTACTTCAAAATAGTTTATATAATATATTAATCTCACAAATTTAAGACATTTAAATGGAAATTCAGTCAAAACCATAAACCATTTGTTATGAGGTTTAACAGCAATATAAATAAAAATAAATTTCAATGAAAAGAAATAAAAGCAGATAATAATTACTCACATTTCTTTCTCTAACTGAGATTGTATAACTTTGGCACTTTTTGAAACAGCATGGTCTGTTTAAAAATGATCAAATTAATCAAAGAACAGATATGTTAAACAAAGTATACATATATTTATTATTATGAACAAGATAATAATGTTTTACCTTGCTTATTACAAGCTATTAGAAATGGAATCTTGTAGCGATGAACTAATGGTTCTTGCAAAAGAGTAAACAAAAATCTAAAAATATTTTTCATGTATTTAGTACAACATTTAAGGAAAAAATACAATTATTTACAATAATAAATAGAACATATAGAAAAGTAATTATATTCTTTATGCAATCAAGTATGAGGACCATTTATATTACTTTTAGTGTCCCGCCATTTATAAGATTACTTGCAAAGGAATTTAATTACAAATGAGTAAAAAATTAAATTGGAAACATTGAGGAAAGAATTATGCAAAGATGATAGAAATTTTATAGTAAATTTTTTGCTATTTAACATCACCAATCAAATTCCATTTATAAAGTCATATTTAGAGTGAAAATTTTTTTCAATATTTTAATTTTGATAATTATTTCACAATATTTTGTATAAATTTTTTACTTTTTGCAAGAATTTATTTCTATTGAAAAAATTAGCTTCCCTCTCAGTTAACCCAATTAACTGCAATAAAAAACCCTGATTAAGTTAGGATAATTGCAAACATAAATTTATCGGAGAAGTTAGCAAATTAGTAATTAGGAGAAAAATAACGTGTAGTTTCAAAAATACTAAGCCATTACTTTTAAAAAGTAAAATGGGGGAAAAAAACTTAAAATATGCCAGATTTATGTAAAAGCAAAGAAATTTCAGCATGCCTTTCTCAATGAAAAATATAGAAAGTTGTTTTTATTCCTTACAACAATAGTACAATATTAATATATTTCTAATTTTTAATCAACTAAGCTCATTTTAACCAATCAAAATATTTTGAACATTCATGAACTTCTTGTTTAAAATAAATCGCTTCATTTCCTGTTTCTAATTAAATAAGACTTATTTGATATTAAGTATATATTTTTATAAAATAACATTTATTTATTTACTAGAAACAAATTGTAGTGATTCATTGCATATTTCTTTCACTATGCCTTAAACATAAAGTAACTACAATTAAGTTCTTTTTAATGGTTTATTTTTTCACGTTTCTTTAAACTATTTAGATTTATTTTATGCATTTGCTATTATATAGGGGGGGGAATACAAGATGTATCAAATTAATAGATTTAAAAATATGTTGTGTAAAAATTATTTGTTAAGTGTATTCCAAATCATAAATTTCTAGATTTGTTCACACATAACAAAAAATTTACCAATTAAATTTTGCCCTAATTAAAAAGGCTACATTAGTCTTTTCTTACAATAAACTATACATAGATAACACTTCAAATTCAGTAGAATTCAAAAGCAAGTTACAAATATTTTTAAAAATTCTTATGTAAATTATACTATTGCAATATTCTCTATTTTCTCAATTATAATATTTCTAATTCAATTGACTAAAATTATATACATATAGCTTGTTTGGGATGGATTAATTAAAAAATACATTTTCCAGAAATATTGAAATTTCATGTAGATTTAGGTTTAATTTAAAACAAGCTAAAAGAAAATGCAAAAGTCTTAGGTATGCTATACATTAATTATTTTCTATTGTTTAACATAACATCTTGGATTATTACTTATGAAATATTCTTAATTTTAATTATAAATTTATTCTAGACAAATTTCATTTTTAATTATAAATTGAAAATTTAATAAAATGTTTCAATCTTTATTTATGGTATTTTTATTAAATTATTTTCTAAATGCATACATATGCATATTGATAATATAAATATAAAAATACTTACCCAGCAACATCACGAATATCTTTTTGGAAATTTAAACTATCAATAACGAAGATTATTCCCCTAAAAGTTACAGAAATTCATAAAATCCTAAGTACAAACTACACAATGTATAAAGAGAATTATTAATATTATGTGAAATATTTTTTTATGAAAAAATGAGTTTTATTAACATAATGAACAAAATAAATAAATACTAACCTTGCTGTAGGTAAAAACTGTTCCAAATATTTAGCTCTTAATCTTTCATTTCCAGGTATGTCTACAACTGTTATATATTTCTAGATAATGAAATATTTACTATAAATATTCTGATCAACTATTGAATGTTAATATTTTATCACTAGATTTTTTCTATAGCATGCAGAACTGAAAGTTTTATTATTTAGTAAATTAAGTAATTTAATAAGTCATTTAAACAAATTTGAATTCTTATAAATACAAACCTTTTTATCAATTCTAAACATAGCAATATTTTCCTTCATTGATGTATAAGAAATAACTTTCTTTGAAGAAATCAACTATAAAGATAAATAAACAAAAAATGTAAAGAAAAAAAATTTTGTTGAAGAAAAATCTAAGATTAAAAACTAACAAACACAGTTGACACATTTTTATTAATATTTTTTACACATATTTTGTTAAGACTAAAGTTTGTTAAGTTTAAAAATCAATATTCATAAAAAAATCTAATTTTTCAAAGGAAAAATTCAAATTTTCAGTTTGTAAATTAAAGAGCTATGCAGTCACAAAATATAAATTACACACTTCTAAATTTCTGTGTAAATCAATGTTAATGACTCTGACCCTATATCATAAACATGTCACATAGTGGAAAATACATTCAGAATAAGTGATATGGTAAAAGCTGTTCAGCAGCTTAAAATCCTAATAATAATAATTTATGTTAAATGTGTGAATAAGTAGAAGTATGAGTAACAAAAATATTGGTTAAATGATGTGTATTAATAATTCTTAAAACAGACAATATTGCATTGGTGATTAAAGTTACATAAAAATCAATCACAATTCAGAAGAAAGTTTTTCTAAATATTTTTTGAATGATTACTTTATTGTTAATAGTCATTTTTTTACATTTGAATGACAAATTCAAAGAGGAATTACACATGATATGAAAATATATTTTTTTCTATATCAAAATATACAAATAATCTTTATTAATTTATACATATGGTATACAATACCAGTGATTTACTAAAAACGTATAGCGATTATTTCTATAATACATAAATATGATAATGAAGGCAAACTATAAGACATGTTTCTGAAAATAATACTAAAAAACAATATCCATTTCATATTACAGAAAATTTTGATATTATGAAATATCTTTTAAAATGTTGATTGTAAAGTTAAATTTATACTATGTTTAGAATGATGCTATCCAATGCATAAAATACAGAACTAAAATTCCTTTGAGTAACACAAAAATTCTTTAAATTTAATAATTTGATTTTAAGGTACACAAGTAAGCTTTATGGACATTATTAACTGAACAAAAAGCAACTTAAATCAATAAAAAAATTTTAAATGAACTGCATGCATGATTTGTAATTTAAACTGATGAATCATGCTTATAAATTGTGCATAAGATTTAAGTGCTTTAATAAGTAAAATTTGCTATCAAGTTTTTACTACAACCCAACTACAATGGAACAGAAAGCTTATTTTATAAGTTGAACATTGCATTTGCACGCACACACACACGCACACACACACATATATATATATATATATTCCCGGAAACTAGAAATTCACCTTAAATATAGTTAACCAAATTTTATAGAGATTGTTTGATACCATATTGATAAACTTAAGAAATATTAACTTTTGTTTGAAATTATAAAGTGAACTACATGGAAAATTTCATTTTGAGATTTTTGAAGTAATCTATAAACTGCTGAGTTTATAAAAGGTTAGTATTTTATCAAGGGAAAAAATATTTTGCAATTATTGACAGCTTTATCAGCACCCCCAATCTTTTAAATAAATTAATCATATTTCTTAACATCTTTCAGTAGAAAGGAAGTTAGCTGTTAAAAAATATAGTTTCATTGTAATTATCATTCCAATTTTAAAATAAAAATTACTTTCACATGCCTGCAGATGATATATTACAATATAAGGTGTCAGTCAGAGAATAAGTCTTAATTTATAGATAGAGTGTAAGAGAGTAATTCATTACAAGTGACTTATGAAAGCAGGTAAATTTGTTAGCATTTTTAAAAGATGTTTATAGATTCAATCTTCTAATGAATAATTTTAGAATTTGCTCTAGTAAACAGCAGAAACATCTCCAATCTGGCATTGGCACTTTCAAGTTCAATTAAGGAAATTGTAAAATTATGTCAAAATCTTACTAATGATCTTATTATAAACAGTACATAATGGTTTATTACTTTGCATTCATTAAATAGTCCTAACAATAAGCACTACATTAGATTGCCTACACAAACAATTCTTGACAAGATTGAAATATTTATTTGCTTTACAATTTTAAAACACAAAAACACTAATAGTTTGTTGTCACAATTACAAATTTATTAATAATATTACTTGTAAAAGAATATTGGCAGTTATGAAGAAATTCTGTAAAGATTTTCATTCTCTTTATTTTATTTCTACTTTTTAACAATGATACATTAAACCCTAAGCAACAAAATATAATCCACCTACCCACCACACACACACACGTTTAGACTACATAAATTTATTTAATTAATTTTCCTAACTGTTTGATCCCTCAAACATAAATTTTAAAACATTGCTCTTAAAAAAATATTTTAACAGCTTTTTCCACTGCAGATTAAGAAAACTGATTGATATTTAATAAACAGATTGTATTTCAGTTCTTTCAGAGATGATATCAAAAGAATAGCTACTATTTCAAATTGGAATTTATTTATATCTTTTAATTACTACCCTATTATTTAATTATAATATTGTTTAAAATATTATTAAATTTTGTAAAATTAATTACATTGCTAAACAGAACAAAACAAATAATTGCTGTGTACATAATAATTACCATTTTGATTGAGTGCAGAAAATTATGTTTAAAATCTGACAACTTTAGATACATTGTTTTAAATGAGTTTGAATTAAGAAATAATATTTAAACATGCATAATGAAATTAATCAAGACTGAAAATTTAAAATCTGACTATAAAGTAAATTATTTCATTTTTGTAAAAGGTATTTATGAGGTAAAAGTGATTAAAAAATTTCTCTAGGAAATTATTTTTTATTTCTATTCATTAATGTTGTAAGAACCATTAACAAAAATTTTGATTATAACTCTCAAGTCATCAATTGATGCCAATTTGAAATGAAACACTCCTCAGAAATTTTTAACTTAATTAAATGTCTAAAATTTTTAAAATTAATTTTCAGAAATTTAACATATTAGTAAAAATAGTTTTAAGAAAGCAATACCTCAAAAAGACAACAGAATAGTACAAAAAATTCATAACTGCAATGAATGAATGAAAAAAAATTTTTTGCCCTTATAAAATTAAGAATTTAAAGATAATTTTATGAATTAAACTAATATATATACTCAATTGCAGTTAAAAATTCAAAAATATATGCCACTTACACATAAACTACATACATTTTTAAGTTTTTAACAGTATCTAATTAAGAAATTACAATTTGTGTGTGTGAGATGCAGTTTACATTGCATTTTATGTAAATGGTTCCTTAATAACTATAAAAAAGTTCATATCTTAAATGCATCTTTAAATTTTCTCCCCATGTCAGAAAGAGAGAATCATGTGAGATTAATTGCAAGACTAATTTATTGAATTCATAACTGATAAACTAATGCATAAGAAGATTAGCAAAAATTTTGTTGTTAAAGCTATGCTTTACCATTAATTTTAATTTACAAAAAATATCTGAATATTCTTTACTTTTCTATCCTTTTATTTAATTAAGAAGTTCAATGTAGTTTTAAATCTTTTACTAAGGTAATAGAGCAAAATACAAATAACTGATAAAAGAAATTTAAAAATATACTAACATTAATTTTCTCTTTAAAATTAAATAATTAATGAAGCAAAAATAAATTAAGAATCAAATTTAACTATTCACCATTATTGCTTAAAATATTATTTTTTGACTTTTAAAATACTTATTTTTAAAATGAAAAAAGTGTACACTCTGCACTATTGTCTTGTCATGTAAAATATTTATAGCTAAAAAAATTAAAGGAAACATATAATTTATTTCAATGTATGACACGATTTCATTCAATGTAATTAACTACAACTTACATATGCATGATAAATGTATCCTAATCTTCACTTGATCTGTTAATTTTTATCAATTATTAATTTTTTAGATACAAGAACATTTCTTTAAAAATAAATTTGTTTTGGAACCCAAATAATCAAACACCAAGTTTTCTAATAATTTTCTTAAACACATATATCAGTACAAAAAGTGAAAATTATCCACATGAAATGATCCAAGTAGAGCATGGATCATTTTACATTGATACATAAGAAATAACAAAATAATAATTTTAATAAAAAAATCAATAGTTCTCCTTACTCTAACTCATTAAATAAACTATAAAAAGAAATGAAATAACAAAAACACAATTATGAATCAAAACAAAATAATTTTTTTTTATCCAATGGCAGGCACACAAGAGTGACTGAACCCTATGCCACAACAAGGCCAGAAATTGCTACTCATTTATCGTTAACCAGCGAGCACCTGTGAACCAAGTCACGGAGGCGAGTAGCGTTACCCGCGCCATACCCCCACAAACTCGTTTATAGGGCGGGCCACATTCATACAACAACGCAGAAGAAAGGACACAGAAAACAGAGAAGGAAAGAAACATCCATGCCCGAACCGGGATTCGAACCCGGGACCAACAGCTCAGGAGTCAGGAACGCTAACCACTCAGCCAACCGGTCGGCTCACAAACAAAATAATTAATTGAAGCAACTATAATTAACAGTGAAAATAAAACTTAATGAAAACTAATGAAGAGTATTTTTCAGTCTTTCAATCCAATAAATTAACTACAAAATTAAGTAAAAAATATAAAATAATAATTACTAACTTTAAGATATTTTTTAGAATATTCTTACTTGTGAAAACAACAACGTTTTGCCTGCATCAGATAATCCAGTTATTAGTACATTTTGTCTGTGAACCTGTTTTCTTCGCAACACATAGAAAATGACTAGAAGAAAATCAATAGTTTGAAACTATACATGTTGCATAATGTGAGACAATTTTAAAAGAATTACTTTATTATATTTATTCATAATATTACTTTATAATATTAACAAATAAATTAACTTGAGAAATTATCTTAAAATTTAAATTTAAAAAAATTTAAGCTAAGGAAAAAATATTGTAAAAAGTGAGTTAATATTGATTTTGATATCAATTAAAGTAGCAAATTAGATTGAAAATAAGAGACAATTATGACTTGAATTATAATTTTATAATTAAACATGTAATTAACTACAACTAACATATGTGGAAAAATATAAAATTTTCAAGAACTTTTAACATACAAAGCAATTATTTTCACAATACTAGTAATGGGCATGTTTATAAAATATGTAAAATATTTTTAAGGATTGTACAAATTATAAAATAAAAAATATATAACCTATTGTTATCAAAACAGCAATAACAGCAGAAAGTACAGCATAGAGGTTAGTATCATAATCAATATCTCCAATATATTTCATTACTGGTTCCATTTTATAAGTATAGTGCCTAGTAGAGATCTCAAATTTATTTAATCTAAAATAAAAGAGACTTTTATTGAAAAAAATAAACAATATGTTAAATCCGCAACTTGCGATTACTTCAAATATTTTTGCTTACTAAATCCACAAACCGGTTGCCACAGTTACATGTAGTGAATTCATTTCATTGCATTATCGTTTTCTTTTTTCTGTAACAAGAAATTAAGAAATAGATTTGTAAAATATATTACTGAAATTTACTGTCGACATATTAGGCAAAAATCATATACGTAAAGCGATTTTATTAACGAATGTATAATAAATTATTAATAACATATTCTTTTGCGTATGAACTCAAGTACTAGGGTAGCAAAATAGCCTTAGTTACAGTTTGAACCGAATTTTGAAAGAAAGGATCGGAGCAGAATGTTGCTGGCCTAGTCTTGATTTATTTGAAAACTATCTTATTTATTGGGTATGCACATATCATATAATCATATATTAATTTGAATACTCTGCCATTGTACTGTAGACTTTGGAAAGTAATGTGCCGATTCAGGTGATGATTTCGTCATTTGTGAGTGGTTTAAAATTAAGCAGTATAATCTGCAGATATTAGTTAAATGTGTGTTCCCGACCATCACACATTTTGTAGATTTTTAATATATTTTAAGTACAAAAATACACTTATACTTGCCATAAAAATTGTAACATTAAGGAGGCAGTATGGCAAAGGATGTGAAATTTACATGATCCTGTAATATGCAAATAAAATTAGAATATCAAGGCGTAAATGCAAAGCAGGAGGTGATAATAATGCTTAAAATGTATTTGGAAAAAAGTGGCTTTAAAGTAAATTTCTACATTAGAAGTAGCATTTAAATATTGTTTTCGAATAAGAACGTTATTGTTAATCTTATTAGAATAAGAAAATTATTGAGACTTCAAAATAAGCTTTTATTTTAAAAGTTGCATAGGAGAATCAGAAAGAAAATTATTTGAAAGTCATCGGGTAAGATAATTATTGTTATTTCTTTCCTTTTCTATATCAGATTCGATAGTCAAAGCATCTCTGCTAAAACCATATTGTACCAAATTGTTATTTCTTTAATAAATTGGGGAAATGCCTACTAAAGCATATCTAATTTTGAAATCAAATTGTAACTTACAGGAATTTCAATCTTTTCTACTGTCGTATTTTACATTCTGATTGGATTCTATTGAACTGTTTTAGACTATAGGATAACTATTATTGAAGCAAATTTTGATAAGAAATTCGTCTGTATTAAAGTTGAGATACTGTCTGATTCAAAAGCTACTTATCCATGCTATTGTCCTTACAGCCGCTATTAAGTTTGTCGGCTTGTTACAATGTCAAAATTACCTAAAACAACTCAAGAAGTAAGAAATCCATGTTACCTTTTAATATATTTCACACTACTTCGGAGTACAAAGAAATTACAAAGCTAAACTTATAATTAAAAAGTGGATACATGGTATCAGAAATGAATACAAAAAAAAATTTCTTTTTTACGGTTGAACCCTTATTAAACATTTAAACGTTTAATTGTTATCAGGATCTAGCGCGAACATTTTTTTCAAAAACTTTATAAGCTATGAGTTTATTGCCTTGTAATGCTACAATATTAGCCTTTAATAATTGGACATGATTGCTTGGAAGGTTATAGTGTTCTGGTTGGTTAGCACGTCGTTCTCATTATCGAAAGATAGTGAGTTCGAATACCTTGTTAACTAAATGCGGCTGGGGCATTTTAAATAAATCTTGGTCACAATTTTTTCAAAGTGAAATGATACTTCTGTGGATGGCAGGTCGAATGTTAAAGCTCTTTTGCTTGATTCCTGCTTCTAAATTATTAAAACTCCTCTTTCGACAATTTCCATTTATTGGCCCATCTCAACTCAGGCTTAAGTACAGGAAAGTATGTTTATGTAATTACAATAACAACAGCATGATATCTTGATGGTGCACCCTTTCATTAGTATTCTAGCGAAACCTATCTGTTAAGCAATAAAATTATTAAAACAGACAATCATGGAAGATACATTACAATTTATGGAAAAACTGATACTAAGCGATAGTAGTTTATGAGACTGCAAGTGGGTCAATCACTTTTTTAGTTATACTTTTTATGTTCTTGAATTTTTCTATAATTTTATGACATCCTATAGATTTATATATTCTTTGACACCATGTAATGGGCAGCTTAACGGCCGAAGGTCATTGCAAGGCATTTTAATGTCTAGGGTCAAAGCCTGCATCTTATTCTCCAAAGAACGCTGTCCTATCAGTATGCTTTAAGATAAGAAATAAATAAAAATTGCTCATATTAGTCAAGATACGTGAATGACAACAAAATATGGAATCCATTCACTTATATTATTCGTAAATAATATCAGCAGTATCTCAGAAAATGATTCTCTGATAGAAAAAATTGACAAATGAAAGGACTGGTTTCCTTAAGGAAATAAGAATCAAGAAACGGAATTGTTTGCAAAATAACAAATGCCTGTACACAAACAATTTGTTTACATTATAACAATACGGATTATCTATACAGTGAACATGGTTTCAACTCAATCATAGACAAGATTCCGTCTAACTGAAGATATCAGAACGGAGCAATAATCGAATCTTATTTCAGTATGAAGTATTTATGTTTGGCAGCAAATCTTTAGTACGAACATGGTGGCACTGAATACATATCCAAGTGATTTCCTATTCATCTCTATTATGAATCTCAACCCCTAAATTTCCAATATGTCAGAATTCATGTTTTTGCTGAACTTTTTAGATCTCAGTGACATTTCAACAGAACTAGAGAAGAGAGAATGATACTTGTACGTCCAAACTTTACTTGAAATAGAATATTTTCGATTGTTACCTATGAAAATGAGTTCTGATCTTATACCAAATAAAATATCTGGTTAATGGTAGACAAGCTATGGAAATATCTTCATTTACTCTTTCCTATGATTAATGAACTTTAGCATTGTCTTAAAGTTGTATGACTACTATAAACGTAAATACTGATTAATGTTTGTTAAATTATTTAACCAATCGAATAAATGCTCCTATTAAATTGACCCCGCTTAATGGACAGCCAAACGGCAGAAGTCATTGTACGGCATTTTAATAATTCCAGCACAATGCCTTCTAGAGAGATTTTTCATAAATAGTGGGCCGTACCCACGTGTCGGAAAGGAGGAAACCCTGAAAATTCCTGAGCACAAATTCAGACAGGCGTATATACTTAAGGCAGAAGCACAACCATCCCTCATTGAGTGATTGGGATCGAACCTTGGACTTTATGCCGAGAAAAGAGGTGTCTTACCACTAAGTAAGGATGAACCTAGGGAAGAAAGACTTATTTAGAGTACCAGTTTCACAAAATCTAGATAAAAATTTCCTCACCTGAAAATTTGTTTTCAGTAAATGAATTTTAAGAAATTGAAAATTTACTTTTGTCATTATAATGGATGCTTCCTGTAAATATTCTATTATTCTCATTTTCGTCTCGTGAAGCAATTTGAATGAGCATCAGTGTTTTGAAACTTTTAGCTTCGTAGATGCAGTTATTTTAATAATTTTTCATTGTGATCTGTCAAAATTTTAGTAAGTTAATATGATTGCTTACAGACATAAAATTTTATATCATAAAATATTAGGCTCACGTTCACCTAAGAAGTAGGAACAAATTTTGAGGTGGAGAAGACTCCAGGTTCAATTTCCGCCTCTGCGGAAAATTGAAGGATTTCTATTTTTTTCCTTCATGGACTTTTATCGGAGAGGCTATTTGGGAGTTTTCTGACTTTCTTCTGCTTAAACCGAGAACACCATCCATTATCTGTGAAAGGTCTTTCAAAAAGTTAATAACGAGCGGTAAATGTTTAAAATGCTGAGGCTGGTAGTGTTCATTATGCGGTGTCAAATACGACATTTATTTGATTTGCCAAATTGACATTTATTGATTTTTCCAAAGTAGCTTTGTAATAAAATTAATTTATATGATGTAAAAAAATGTGCATCAGTATTATATCGACTTATTTTATTTTCAAAATTATGACTAAATATTTTCGGTTGTACAAAAAATTATATGTTTTTTAATTTTTAGTTCATTATTAAACAGGTACAAAAACTCATTTAAGAAACATGTTAAATAAATTAAATTACAATTGTAACTGTAACTGAAATTATTCAGAATCTTCCATGATTGTTAATAACATTTGATATACTTTTCGCAATTATTTGAAGATTTTTAGTTTAATGAATTTGTGTTAAAAATAGTAAATCTCTTAGAAGGTTTACAACAAATTTTACTTTGACATTAAATATCTTTTATAAAAAATTTCTATAAAATTCCAGCAAGAAACTTCGAAAATTGATTCCCTTTTTTTGATAACACATTTCTTTTCCATTGATTTTTCTGGCTTAAATTTTAAATATTACTTTGTCTGAGAGTCTAACGGCTTTACTCAATGTGTCCTGACATAATAAATTATTGTTACCAGTTTGTCCTCAACATATTCTTCATGAAATTAAATTGCAAATGCAAACTAGGGAATATAAGGCGGGAAATATCCTTTTCTTTATAAATCCATTTATTGATAATAAATTTAGAATCATTGCTTACATACATATCCCTGAAATTTGATCATTGATGATTATAAAAATTTAAGTATGAAACATTCATTTGATTTTTTCAATGTCTTCTTATCCACGTTGAATGATGTCTAACATGTTACAAAAATAAACTTTTGTAAACTATAAAATTTGCGATAGCAAGAATAAATTTGAAAGGGAAAAAGGTTTATTCCTATGCTTAGATAAAACTGACTGAAACAACAATGTTTTTAAATAAGTTCTTTTCTTTTTCATTAATATGTTGCTAATTTATAACAACGGTAATTACCACTTCTTTTTGTCTTGTCTTGGCAGACCATATTGCTGTCCGCAGTGATGGGAAGGATGATCATGTACTCCTTAACTGGATTATAGGAGCTCCGTGGGTCGGGCACGTGTTTTCGTTTAATTTGCGATGTCTAGAGTCCTTCCGCTGGTGTGGCGTGGATATGAAAGGAAGGATGCCAGCTCAGATGTAACCTTGTCACTCGATCATAGCTCAAAATTACGAGGAGCTTTGTGATGGGAGAGTATTTCGAACTCGTTAAACTTAAGGTACATTCGGGGGCTTGCCTACACCGCTATGCATGTATGACAGAGCATAGGTCTCATTATAAGCGAAGAATCATTCATGATATGAATAATGATTCGTATGATGAATGATTCGAAGTGATAAGTGATTATTTAAAACTTCACATCCCTTCCAGACAGTTCCATTCCTAACTCTTCTCAGAGACGACATTGATCTTTCCTTATTTTTCTTGAGTAATTCGTTTTTTTATAGTTAAAATAGAAACTATATTGAGAATATACTTACAGTATTCAGAAGGGTTAATCATATTAATGATTTAGAATTATGGAACTGAAGTCTGAATTCCTTCAATAATGTCTTCAATTCTCGATTAGATTTTCTTTTATTTTCCCATCGCATAGTAGAAAGCATAGCAGCCGAAGGCGATTGTAAGGTATTTGAACATTCGTCAAGTATTATTTTAAACGTAGACTTTTCACAGGTCGTATTGGAAGAGAAAAACACAAACATTTGAATTTTAGAAAGCTAAAATGGGATTTACATAATCCGCTGTTCAATAATGGCTGGTATCGATCCAGGGTGTATGCTGCTCATCAACATTGATAGAGAAACAATATCTGGTGAATTTTAGAACCACGACCGAATTAGTCAACTAATAGTAGTCTGCCCACTTGTTTTCCGGCCATCGGAAGGAGGGTGATACCATTTTCGCAAATTAAGAGGGGTGTAAGTTATTTAGTGTGAGTGAAGAAATTGACCAATCGGAGAGCTGCATTTTAAAGAATATTGCTACCTACAACACAAGTGACTCAGCTTAAAGCAAAAATTTTAAATTATTTGTTCTCTAAAATTTCATAATTATATAATGAATAAAAATTAAAATTATAATATAGTAATAAAAGTTAAATATAATATTAATATTATAATATTATTAAAAAATAAATATTAAAATTTAAAAAAATATATATATATATATATATATATATATATATATATATATATATATATATATATATATATATATATATATATATATATATATATATATATATATATATATATATAAATCTTAAATTTAATCTATAAATGTAAAAGCACGTAAATATTTTTCAGTTGTAAATTTGTGAATATGTTGCTCGTGACTTAAACTATCAATTAGTTTAGTTCAGTTTGTTCAAAGTGTAATTAAATTATGCCAAATTTTTACTAATAAAGTTTGTTGATTTTTTTTCATTGCATTTTATTGTGCTTCAGGAATTTAATGTTGTTATGAATGTTTATATGCACCAAAAAATAATGAGGCATTCTAAATTTCAATTATATCAAGTGTTCATTTTTAAGTATGTGACATTTTTAACTACAAACTTAGTAAATCAAGGAATCTAATAATTTCAATTTAAAAATAAATTTTTTTCAAGCAGCACTCTTAATCAGAAAAGACTTAACCAAGAAATAATGATTGTTCAAAACTTCAGAAAGATACAAATTGACAAGTCTTGATGGAATATTTCATATTATGTTATATAAATCCAATCTAATTTTGTTTTTATTTGTAATGCCTAATTTTATAAATTTATTTAACAATAAAAAAGTAGAGTGAGTCATTTTTACAATTATACTGACATAGGTCAATCATTTCATCATTTTGTGATATTACAGGAAGATAAAAAAAGTTCGGTTAGTATTTAATTGATTATATAAACATGCTGCAGAATCATTAATTTTTAATATAAAGATTTTTAACTCTAGAAACTTTTCATATATACGAAATTAAATTTTACCTAAATATGTATGTAATCATTTATGAATAAATTTACTTTGAGGTCTTAAAATGTTTCGAGTTAGTAGTAGATTGAGAGTAAAATTCTTTAATATCTTGCAAAATGTAAAAAATTGTTAAGTGATAAAGTGCTCTGTTTCTCAATAATCTGAAATTAACCAATTCAAAGTAAATTTTTTATTCATCAGATATGATTAAATTTTTTAAATTACATCGTTTAATTTTACTTGATATATGACGTACCTTCTTCGTTTATATCTTCTTATACGCTTTTTCCTTACTTTTCTGGTTTTATCTCTAATTTATCTTACATTTTTTTAAAATTTACATAATTATTTATTGCATTAAATAATATCATAGTTCATATGAGAAATAAGGATATTGAATCAAAATATTTCAAAAATAGTTAAATTAAAAAAATTGACATATACTGCATTAAAATTCGTCACATTGCTTATATGTATCTCAAAGGATTTGAAAACATGTCTTGTTCTGCAATATGAAATATAAAGAATCTTATCTAGAATTAACGAATATTTTGCGTAACTTTAAGGCCTCTGTCACACTAGACGACTTTTATCGTACGATAAAAATCGTTTAGTGTGAAAGAGGCCTAAGGCATCAGGCAACAACATAATTTCTTTCAAAAAATAAATGGAACACCTTAAAAGTTCTATGAAACGTATATATTAAAAAATAAAACGAACGGCATCTTGAATTAATTTGTTTTGTTTTCTCTTAGAGTACATCATGAAATACAACTTAATTTCGAAATATATTTATAATTTTTTTTTTACAAATTAAATGATAAATATTTTTCTGTTTTTAACAATTTTTTTCAAGCATTTAGTAAAAAATGTCATTTGTTATAACCATCATTTTAAAAACGAAGTCTAATCTGACGATAGTTTGTTAATTCATCTCTTTGATTAGAATTGTTTCCATGACAACGAGAATCATTTTTTTCTTAACTTGTAACAAAAGAATTTGGATCTAGACTTTTCTGTCATTTCTGCTCAGATTTCATACATGTTTTGTCTTTTATCCTTTATTTTCATTAAAATGAAATATTAATGAATTACTTTCTCTGATCTTTATCACGTTTTCATGTAAGTAAAATATTTTTTTTAAGCAATTTTAGTTTTAAAAAAAGTAAATAAAAAATAACCCACTGAAGAAGCACTA
The DNA here is from genome assembly GCA_037975125.1 of Latrodectus hesperus. NCBI lineage: Eukaryota > Metazoa > Arthropoda > Arachnida > Araneae > Theridiidae > Latrodectus > Latrodectus hesperus. The sequence continues at coordinate 36,746,972 of CM075857.1, read as the reverse complement.
ATTTTCGTGGGAGATATGTTAGACTGGTAATACTTTTATTTTTTAAGTATATCTGAACGAAGTAAATATAAATTCTATTTCTATATATTGGCCTACTATTTTATTATTTTTGATTTGATGATATTTTAACTACTTATTTCATATATTACCGTCTTAATTATTTTCTTGAATGTCTGGTTATATGATTTTATTTCACGATTATGTTTCTTTTCAAATTATAACTAATAATCATTCATTTATATAGCTTTCATGGTACTTTGATTTTCCTAAGTCATCAAGATGGTGATAATGAATAACAATCAATATTCCTTAACGAAAAGGGGAAAAAGTGGATATCAAATAATAGTTTCAATCACTTGAGTTTGTAGAAATAATTATTTATTAATTTATCACCAAATTATAATTCTGTGGCAGAGAGAATATTCTATTCTTTTCCTATTTCAATAACAGCAAAAAATAAATCAATCAATAAATAAGTAAAATAAAATAATAAATAAAAATATGACACCCAAGGAATTTAAAATAGTATGGATTTAAATTTAAGTGCAATATCAAAAATACTTCCTTTGTAGGAAAATTGAATAAAGTTTCGCATTATAAAAATATATAATGATTAATTCTAAGATTTTTTTAATACTTTTGTCCATGCGTGAGGACTAGGACTTTCAATTAAAAATGGATTCCGAATCATTATTAACATACACGTAGTCATGAGAATCAAACCTGTGTGCTACTGAGCTGAAGGCAGCATTGTTGAGAATTCAGAATCAAAATAAGATTAAAAAAATGTAAACATGTGGAAGATTTCATGGCCTTCATAGTTAAATGAGATAATAATATAAAAATCTCTGTAATTTTGGAACACAAATAATGTTTACATATTACAATATTTCTACGAATGATTGCATCTTTAGTTAAGAACGAAGACTTTTGGATGTGTATGCGCCAAATCCAATATAAAGCAAGTGCTGGGCTATAAATTTGTTTGTTAATGAATTAAAACTTGTTATTGACCACTTGTTGTTCGTATTATAGTAAGAAAAATACATGTGTTCATTATCTTACTTGTTGTGAATATATTACTTGTTTTATTATTTGTTTATCTTTAATTTTTTTGTTCTATTCTTAATTATAAATTTTAAAATGTTAATATTACCAGAAAGATTATTGGAAAACATTGAAAATAATTAATCATATGCTACGGAATTTAATTTTTTAAAATAGAGAAATAAAATATTTATATATAGTCATTTTGACAATCTCATAATCTACAATACTTAGGTAATGGCTTAAATATGAATAGGGATTTGATAAGAAGCATTCCTAGAACATCGTAAATACTCCTGCGAAGCATGAGCGCCGTTTATATACCATTTCAGTTCTTCATATCATAAAGATGAGAAGACACTTTATGAGACTGCTCTGAAAACCAGCAATGAAAAATTATATCACCATGTTTCGGAGAAAGTTATTTTCTAAAAAAATGGTCATTTTTATAATTTAGCAGCTTTTTGTCAGTTTCCATAGTTGTTTTTTTTTTCCCACTGAACGCTTATTTACAAAAGCAAGCTTAAATACAACATATCTTATGAAGATTCCTTAGCTTAATATAGTAAAGAAATTATGTATATATGTTCTTGTGTTACTTATGACATTTGGACAAGCCAAGCTTGCTATGCCGCTGGCTATGCGAGTTTAAGTCAGTAGGATGCGTCTTTCGTTTAACCTGAGCATCACAAAGGTGAAAGTACGACTTTGTTTTTAACTCTTCCGATAGATGGCACCAACAGAGGATCCAATCCCTCAATTTTGACATTGATCTGGAGATGGAGGAAACTTCCTCTAGATTATTACACTCATGGTAATTGCTCAATGACCGACCACAGGACTTTCGATTCCACAGATTTAACTAGCACTTATATAACATCACATATACTTAACATAATATAGTAAAGAATGTATATACATAACATAATGTAGTTAAGAATGTATGCATAACACATAATATGTATATGTTACCGTGAAAGACCGAAATTGGAGAATGTTCACATGCACTGAATACATCAGGGAAATATCGAATATTTCATTATATTCTTGTACATTCGGAATCTCACCGGTTTATGTCGACAATCACAGATATGCTCTGATGGAAGTCGAATTGAAAGAATCAAAATGTACTGTTTGTTTTAGGTTCATGATCACTTCTCTAAGAAAGAGAGGCAAAAAAAAAAATTTACATAAATTTATCACGATTGAAATACGGTGAAGCAACTTAAATAGAGAAATTTTATTAACTATAAATCTTAAGAAGAATAAAAGGTAAATCATTATTAGTACATAGTGAATGTCGATATTTGCCGTGTAAATCAGAAATAAGGGTATTTAGAAAATATTTCAGATTTACACCAAGTCACTATTTGAATGTTGACATTCACCTGTGAAAATCGACATTTACTAGATTTCGATCTTTCCCTGTAATATATATACAGCATAATATAGTAAAGATATATAGTTAAGGCATTATGTATCCTTAGCTATGAAAATTAATTAAATAGTTCATTTATTGGAAAGTTATAAATACTTGATTCCAAACTTTAAAAATGAAATATATGTTGGCTGCATTTTTCCTTAATAATTGCAATCAACTAGAAATTTTTATTTCATAATGTATTATTACGATACAGAATCACATAAAAAATGTATTGAAATACATAACGATTAATCTTGTGAAGATGTGACAGTAACTACTGTTTGTGTGCAAAATGCATCATTATTAACAGTCTGATTCTCCATGGAATGTCTAGAGAGTACAGCACCATCTATCGGTAGAATTTTTAGTTAATTTCTGTTTGTCAGACGCTTACAGTTACATATCATAATATATTGAATTTCCCATCTCTCAAAAAATAACATTCATATTTTTGTGATTTTTTTAATGTTTTCTAATTGTGGACAAAACAAAATATAAAGTAAAAACTGTATTGAAAAAACAATAGTTATTATCACTTAGATCATGCATCAGCTTACCTGTTTGCGAGTTATTTTCAAGTCGATTGTGAGCACAAATCCAAAAGATTTGGAGGAATTTACATCGAGAAAAGATTTTGAATTATCTCTAAGTAGTTTGCACTGATTCGTTTTTTTATTTTTACTTTTATATTTTTATATTGAACGCAAGGATATTTTAATTTCATATTAGAATAAAGTTATAAAAATACAATTTATTAATTTTCTTTACGCTTACACCTTTCTAAAGTTTTTTATATTGTTTTATTTTGAACCTTTTTTTACATTTAACACCGAATGCTTTTATGTATTTATGATGTAATCGAAATACAATGTAAAGAAAACAGCTTTTATGAAATTAAATGTATACCGTAAACTACACATGAAAAAATTATTTCAGAAAAAAAATTATAAGTAAAGGGTTTAAGTAAAACTAGAGATAGAAATTAATGCATCTGTGAATTAAAGCAAGAAATTGCTTCTTCTGCCTCGTTAAATATGAGAAAAAGGTAAAATAAAAACTACTAGTTTAAGCAAAATGTATAAAATGCAAATAATAACAATATTTTAAGCAATTGATCATATGTCCAGAAAATGTTTCTCTCGCCATATTTAAAGCATCCACTTATATTTCTTTCTTTCAATATTCATAATCTGTCCCATCACAAGATAACATAAATTATGTATAACCTGATCGGTATTTGCATAAGCTTACAGAGGATGATGTTTGAAATGTATATTCCGTATATTGATGCATACATCCGCTTATTGTGGATTGTCTTCAATCAGTCGGTTGAATCATGTAGTACTGATTTCATTTATTTTCCCTTTCTATCGCGCTTAGATACAGTGTATTGATCCTCCACCGAACTCATTAATTCGGGTAACTGTCATGCAAGGAACTGTGATTGTAAAATGAAGTGAAAGCATAATGTACGCCGGAAAATCGAATAACATTTGCAATTGTTTCACTTCACTGCACCTGGTAACATGTTAGCACTTAGGAAAAATCTTTCATTCGCTTGTGAATCATAGAGATACAGGTTTATCTTCGAAACATCGTACAACCATTAAGCTTCTTTTTTTCCGCGGGTACAGTCTATTCTTGTAACCATGCACTGTACCCCTCCTTATAGGATTGTTTTGTTTGCACATAAATTGACAGTAAATCTAGCTTATATACCAATGTATTTTTCTCCTTGCTGTTAAGAATGGCTTCCAAAAGTTAACAGCTTTCCCCGCTGGCTTAACTTTTCCAACATTGATTTTTATTCACTGAAAATGAATTAATATAACAAAAAAGTAAAAGTTCATTCGAAAATATACAAGACAATTTCGTTAATAGTATGTACAAAATTGCTTTGTATAATACCCGTTCTCTTCTCTTTTGCAAGTTATGAAAAACTGTTTAAATTGAAGTAAATATCTATTGTAAATTGGTTAATAAAACAAACAGACTGAAAATTCTGCTGTTCAATATATTATTTTTCTGTAAGAGAAATGGTTTGACGTAGATGTGAAGAGTAGGGTGCCAGCTCAGGCGTGATTTTGTCATCTGACAATTCAAAATTATGAGGATTTAGTGATAGATCAGTTTTTAAAACCAGCTAACCTCATGTACAGTCCCGAGTCCCTGTTACCACTGTCACAAATCTCTTGACGCCTTTTCCAATACGCTAATGATCTGAAAAGCATTGGAACATAAATGAAAAAAGAATCTTACCTATAATATTTAATTACTAAAGGTTTTAAAAAGCTAAAGGCTTTCAAGCGTTTCTTCCTTCATTTTATGTTTTTAGAAGATCTATACGTGAAACTTCCTTTCGTGGCAAACAGGGCTTTAAGAAAATATAAGTAAATTGTAAACATTATAAGAAAATAGTATACTCCGTTATTTTTCCAAATAATTTTTTTTTCGTGAAATTTAAGCACATATTTTCCATTGAAAGTTATGGCCCACTAGTTCACAATAAAATAAATTTGCTTTTTATAAGTTCAAAACATTCAATATAATATATCTTTACTTTTATAATTTCTATACTTTTTATAACATATCTTTTTTTATTGCTGCAGATTTTTCTATTTTTTTTTTTAAATTTTGCACTAATTTTTGTATAAGTTACCGAAAAGTACCGCAAAAAAAGTAGCAGCCGTCGTAAACTAAGCGCGAAACTACGAGTCTTTGTCTCAGTAAAACCACTTTATCAGTCAGGAATACTAGAGACTTGAAAACTAAGTCTGGATATTGTGATATCACTTTTATCTATTATTTATTGTGAAATCTTTATAGCAATTATTTCTAAGCCATCATCCAACTCAAAACAGAGACATTGTGTTTTCTTATTTATTTAATTTTCAATCATTTTTTTTGTATTAATTGTAATAAAGAATAATTATTTATTTTCATAAGGAAATATTTTAAAAACATTGGCAACCTATAAATCTGATTAACATGCATGCAAATAATTGAATGAAATATAAAACTTGCTATATTCATAAAGGGATGAATATTCAACACTTTTACTAATTTTTACTATTAAAGATAATATATTTTGGCTGGTTTGAATGAGAGTAACTAAATTTTTAAGCGTTTTCTATTTAAATTTGGGTATAACAAAGAAAAATAATTAGACAAGTAATGAAATAAATAAATATATGTCCTTGATTTCAATGCAATTTCAATATCTATTCCATTTTTTAAGTGTAAAAACTTCGAAGTTTGTAATAATGAACAATGTGACTGTGTTAAATACATTTTGAGTAAATATAAATGTTCTGAAATCTTCTTCTTTATGAGCGCTACAGCCCATTAAAGGCCAAGGTTACCTCTCCAAGCTTCACCCACGTGACCCTATCCCACGCAACAGCATCGCATCAGTTCACCCCTTAAAGTTGAAGATCTTTTTCCATACTATCTATTCATCATCTTCTTCTTCATTGGCCTGACAGCCCAGGGTGGGCCTTTGCCTTCCTCAGAAGTGCATACCAGGACCTCCTATTTTTGGACAAGGTCACTTTAAATGTTTTTAGGTCGTTTTCAAGGCAGTCACGCCATTGGAGTTTCGGTCGTCCTCTTCTTCTGGTGCTAATGGGGCGAGCCAAGAAAATATTTTTTGTCATCCAATTGTCGCTCATCCGACTCAAATGTCCTGACCATTATCTAATCATCTAGTTAGGAAGTATTTCTTTTCGGCATCTTCCCTCTTTTCTTGTGAAGAAAATAAATATGGCTTAGTTATCTAATATTAGAAGCTTTTACTATTTTCACTATGTACTAAAATCTACAATGAATATAATTATTTATCTTTCGCAGAAATTAATAGTTAAGTGCTGTCTGGTTAGCTCATCGATCATTGAACACGAATACTAATTATACCGGGATTTACATATTACTTTTGTGCTCACAGCGATCATTGAACACGAGGACTAATTAGACCTGGACTTACATATTACTTTTGTGCTCAACGATCACTGGACACGAGGACTAATTAGACCTGGACTTACATATTACTTTTGTGCTCAACGATCACTGGACACGAGGACTAATTAGACCTTGACCTACATTTTCCTTTTGTGCTCAACGATCATTGAACACGAGGACTAATTAGACCAAGATCTACATATTACTTTTGTATTCAACGATCAGTGGACACGAGGACTAATTAAACCTGTACCTACATATTACTTTTGTGCTTAGTACAAAAATTTTTAGACCATTTGTTATCCTATTTGATGAAAGTTGTACTATTTCTTCCTAGAAATTATGTCTGAAGAAAAGAAAGAAGATAAGGATCCTCTGCAAGCCGTCAAAGAAGCTGAAGCAAGAATTCTCAAACTGCAAACTGAAGTTCACAATTTAAAGCAAAGAATTCAATTGTCAGGTAGGAAATAATATTTATAAATGTAAAATCATTATATAACTTTGTGGAGGATTGAATAAAGAAATTTGCGCTTTTTTATATGGCTATAATTTCGATTTCTTTTTTTTTTTTTTTATTTTTATTTCAGAGTCCGAAGAAAGAGCGGAAAAGGAAGAATATAATAAAAGGGTTGAAGAAAATGACCAGCACATTAAAATGCTCAAAAGAAAACTGCAAGACTTGCAAATTAGCAAAACCAAAGGATTAAAAGTAAATAAAAGTTTTAAACCTTAAAAATTAATCAACGTAGGATCGATATACACATAGTTAAATTACAATGCTGATTTATGTACTTGAAAAAGTACTTGTGGGGTGAATTAAAATTTTTTTTGAAATTAAAATCAAGCTTCTTTTTACCATGAATAAACATTTTAATTATTTTCTTTCGTTTGTGCTTAAGGATAGAGAATAGTGAGTTGTATTCAAAAACCCAATCAAAAATCTAGTTACTAGTACACTTATTTGGAACCATTATTGAAATATTATTTTTTAGGTGATGTCATGCAAAGTCAATGTCATAATATATTTGCCAAAGCCGGTCGATGTCTAAATTATTAGCGTTCGTGACTCCAAAGCTGTTGATCCTGGGTTCAAATCCTGATTTGGGCATGGCTGTTTCTTTCTCTCTCGGTTTACTTATCTTTTCTGTTGAGACGATGAATGAAGGTGGCCAACCCTTTAACCGGGCTGGTGGTCGAGTGACGTGTGTAATGCTACTCGCCTCTGTGACTCAGTTCACAGGTGCACACCGGGTAACGATACATGAGTAACAGTTTTTGACGTTGTTGCGGCGAAGGGTTAGTCACTCAGTGTCTGCCGTTAAAGAACATTTACCAAAATAAAATTCTATTTACTTCTATCTATTGGGAATAAATTAATTTATATGAATATATAAAGTAATTTAAAGAATGGAAAAGAGCTTTCAATTTATAAGAAGAAAGTGTTTCATATTTCATCACTTTAAATGTCCGTAATAATGGAAAGTGGTTTTTAAATAATTTTTATTATCAAAAATGGGTAAAAAAATTGAACAATTTTAACAAGGATATTGCTTTTATATAAAAATATAAATTTTAGTACTAAAAAAATTCAAATTTAACAAAAACATAATTTTATTCCTATAGGGAGATGAACGAATCATTGCCAAAGCATTCAGTCGACATTCCCGAGAAATCGGAATCTTGGCTGGTAAATCAGGAAAGGTACGTACACACACTTCTTTCCATAAATCTATTAATAAATACACTTAACAGCTAAAAAATTTGAAAAATAATGTAGAAAATTTTTTGAAATGAAAAGCTGTGTCATTTATGAACATAACGATCCTATCCACCAATGCGTAATGAAATGAAAAACAATGCGAAAATTAAAGGTGTAGATAAAATGTGAAACGGGAAAATTTTTTCAGCTCGATAATGATAAATAGAATGAGAATTGATTTCCATTGCTCTTTCGTCATGGTTATATGTATCACAGTTTTTCGGACTTTAACAAACATTTCTGAGATAGAAATGTTTGTTAAGGCTCGAACATTTGGAGATGGAAATATTTGTTAAAGCCTTAACATTTACAGATAGAAATATTTGTTAAATCCTTAACATTTGGAGAGATATATGTTTGTTAAAGTTCACAGTGACTGAAATAATCTTTGCAAATCTCACGTAAAAGTATATGGTGAATTTGATAATCACAAGCTAACAAAAATTTTTTCGCATTATAAAAGGAAAAAGAGAAGTCCAATTATATTTTACAATATTTGTATTATTCAAATATAAATTCATAAAATGCAAGATTCTGTTTAATTTAATTAAATTTTTTATTAACGAAAACATAAGATCCAATGCCGCCCAACTTGTCTAGTGGTCAGCGTACCTGATTGCGGATAGGAAGATCCTGGGTTCGGGCATGGATATACTTTCTTTCTCTATATATTCTTTGTCCTTTCCTTATATGAATGGGTTGTGTGAATGGTTGCCTTCCCTAAAAACGGGTACCTATGGCATGTGTGTACTAAGGAAGTCGGACTCCACACCAAAATATGGTTCAGAAGTGGAGCAGCCCATAATGTCAACCTAGCTGGCACACGATAACAACAATGACATAAAATCCAATCTGATGACTTATGAAGATTTTAAAAGAATATATTAAAAATATTTAATATTTAAGTGGCCATGTAAAAAAAGAAAAAATGGTCGCGTGTGAAACACATTCAACAGACCACTATTGACTACATTAAAACTATTTTTTTTTTTTTGAATTAACAGCATTTTTATTTTTCCTTATTTTCAATTTTTTCCTCAATTTTGCCAAAAGTATATGACTTTTATAAAGCTAAACTTAATAGCAATATTTTTAATGCAACCAATATTTGATTTATTGAACTTAAAATTGGAGTACTAAATGATTTTGTAAGAATTTGAATAAAATTTGTCTTCATTGGTAAAAATGATAAAAGTAAAATAAATTTCAGATAAAAAAATTTTTTTTCTTGATAAGAAATTCATGAATGAAATAACACCTTGAAACTTTTCACATCTATTCTAACAAAAAGAAAAAAATAATGGATGGAATATGTTTTGTAATGGTATCATGTAGAGTACATTGCCCTGTTACGCGAATTTTCATCTTAAACAATGTAACTAATCTTTCCCAATAACCTGAAATGTAGGATATCCAATTTAGTCCCAGTAATTGAATAAGACAGCGAAATTTGAATCTCGTGCTGTTACTTAAAGGACTTCAACATGTCACAGGCATTTCAGTAATATTGTTGCTGAGAGTCTTAAGACATTTTCTTAATGGAAAACTTCCCTAAAATACAACGCTAAGAAGGGATACAATTGTTGATTGGATGTTCGCCAAATCATAGAATCAGTGTTTGCGCAAATTATAACTAACAGCGATCATGAAATCATGATAATCAAATTTTAACTGATAATCTGATGATATGAGATAATTCGTCAGCATACATGTCAGCTATTTTGATGCTCTGATATAATGGTGTCGTCAAATAAGAACAGGGTCGTTAAAGTTTAAACTGAATTAATATATAAGGTTACTGTGTTTCATTGGCTGTTGTTCCAATGACTTGTTTATAAATTCTAATCTAACATTTTATGGGATGCAATGCGTTGTTTACTTTTTTGTCATCTGCACTAATCAAGTATTTCTGTTTGGGACACCATTTATTTTAACTTCCGATTGTAGGGAATTCCTATTACTGTCTACAGATGGCAACGCCTATTTGCTGATTCGAACCTTTCTCAGACTGCAGTCAGAAAGAAGCCTGTTGGACTCTCGCTCGCTCGTTGACTTTATCTTGTTAACTTTTTCTGTATAATTATGTCAATTAAAATTACTTGTTAAACTTATGCTGCCTACTTAAATCAATAATCTAAATACATAGTAACCTTTAGGAATTATATATAATTCTATAATACCATTAAGAATTAATTCTATAATTTTATATGATCACTATTAATGATTCTATTAATGAATCGAAGGCAAAAACAGTTTGGAAGTGTTATTTCTTGTTATATTTAAATTATGCTCATATGTAACATTTTATGAGAAAGTCATACTCAGCCATGTGCTCAACTATTTTCATAACAGTGTAATGAAACAGCAATTGTAAATATGCAACAATTTTATAAACGAAAAAAAAAGGTGGCTTAAAATATACATGGAAAATGCTTGTTCATTAAGAAAACTGTATTTTTGTAGGAAGCTATAGAAATTTTGGATGGTAAAGTTTTGGATCTAATTAAAAAGAGCAATGCTTTAACCCATGAATTAAAAGTGAAAGAAAGGAAATTGGCTGGTTTGAAAGACCAAGTTAAAGATGTCGCTTGGAACATGTACCATGACTTTGAAGAAGAACACACAGAATCAGAAACAATGCAAGTAAGTTTGAATTTTTAAATAATTTTATTAGTTTGACACATCATTTAATTAGTTTTCTGCACGAAATTATGGGTGGTATTTATTATCTGTCATACAGTAAGGTAGTTAATAAATTATTTAAATAATAATAATAAAATGGTATTTATTCTCACATTTTTATTTCCATTACATTTTCTCAAGATAGATTTTTTCCATTGATCTTGACTGTTTCACCCCCATGAGTTTGATGACTATTTATTTATTTATATTTTTTGTAGGTTGCATACATAGTTATCATATTTAGCATATTTTAATTACCATTAATACTTAGTGAATAAGGAATTGAAATGCCATACACACAATTGGATACATGAATATTTAACGTTATGAGTTCATTATAATCACTTTCAAAAATTAAACAAGAAACGTGTAAAAAAACGACAAATACAAAGCTCATTAACAAATAATGAAGCGAGAAAGTAGTGAATATTTTTAACCATGGAGCAAAACAAAATTAAAAAAACAATTTTGAATTTTCATAAATTATAAGATGGAGGTATATTGGAGTCATTAACGAAAGGAGATTGCTATAAATAAAAAAAGAACATTAATTAAGTACATAATATTCTTTTTATCTGTAGGCAAAATTTAGATTATTGCACCAATATTTTCATGAAGTAATCATTCATTTAATTTTCACAGTTAATTATCCTTTCTTTCCGAAAACGTTTTTTTTTTTTTTTTTTTTTTTTAAGTTTGTGCTAGTATCTGTGCGAATTGAAAATATTGGTACATACAAAATTTTTGGGATTGAATATACCCCAAAGATTTTGGAGATTCAGATCGAGCAATTATGCAACAATCAATCCTTCAACCTCGGAAGGAGTTATATTCTATGGTGCTCTGGAGCTATTTAGTAAACCTTTTGCTCTCAATACTTTTGCATGTTTATAATTTGATTGTACAAATCTGGTTTCTGCAGTGCGAACACATATTCATAGTATCTGAGTATGTAATTTATTATTATGTTCCCTTTTACAGAAAAGATTGGTAAATATCGTCCTACTGATTCCTGCAACAAATATAGATGTCACATATGTGTAGGCACTTTTTAAAATTTTGAGTGGTTACTACAATAATAGTTCGGTATTTCACTTTGGACATAAATCTTTGGTTGCCTGATATGGATCTCAGACAGCTACTTGTCTGATTTAAAATATTTTTCTTTTATAATCGTGAAATGAAGAAAACTTTTATATTGAAAAATCGTGCAATATTTGATTTTGATTGTTCTGCTTGGATGCGTTTAATAGTATGCCAGAACTTAGAATCTTCTATTCCGCCTTGAGAAGACACAAAGAAACACATATTTGTTTTGAAAATAAATCGTACTAAATTTCTAAATAGCTTTTATACATATTTAAATACAATTTCTGTAACCTTTAAAAGGCTGTCTTCTTATATACATGTTAAACTCAACACAAAAACGTAATTAGTTGTTATGTAACATTTTTGAATAATTTCATCAAAAGTTCAGTAATAGATTTTTTCCCAAAAACATCTGAATCGTTAGATGTTATAGAATACCGATATAATGGAAACTGTTCACAGTTCAGTAGTCCAAAATCCAAGTTAATACCGATTAGTTAAACTTGGAACTAGATTGATAATCTAGTTCAAACTAGTCAACTCAAATTTTATAACTTTATTGTTCATTTGAAAGAAGAGTTGGAATATTAAGTCAGAAAATTCCTCAATTATCATTGAACTGTTGCCATTTTACATTACAGACTTATATTTAGTAGTATTTTCTGAAGTCAAATCCTGAAGTGTGACAGTACTAAGATTTTTAAGATTATGTAAAGATGATTTCCCATCAATGTAAAAATCTCGCAGAAGTCTTTAATAATACTCTATCATTATCGCCAAAAATGCCTTTTGTAATCTAACTTTCTAATATTACAATAATACATTTTTTACTTGTTCTACTTTTGCAGAGAGTTCGTGATTTGGAAAATGATTACCAAAAAGTAGAGAAGAATTTGATGGAATGTCAAATCATCAATTCAAAATACAAGACGATTCAAGAGCACTTGAAAAAGGTTTGTTAAAATGTATTAATATTGTGCCCTGTAATTAACATACAGATAAATAAGTATCCAAAATTGGGTACAATAAGGAAAATTTAATATTATATTGATCATCATATCTCCCTTCCTAAAATACTTACTATCGAAATTACATATTTGATTTTACATTTGCTTGTGATTCTTCAGGTGAAGTTTAATTTTATTGTCTATTTGAAATGAATCGAATTGATTACTTAAATTTAGGTTTACAATAAAACAAAACCCAATAATATCAGTTATTTCGGAAACAATCTGAAAATTATAAAAATTTGGTTTTAATCAATTTTTTGCAACAAAATAAGCATTAGTGCTTTTTCTAAGGACCTACCTTATTCTTTTATGGAGAATAAATTATATTTGTTCATATATTTATGGTGGTAAATCGACAAATTACACTACCTTATTATTTTATGGAGAATAAATTATATTTGTTCATATATTTATGGTGGTAACTCGACAAATTACACTCCTCTGCTTAATCCTTGTTCGAGACAATTCTTTACAGAATGTAATTATAACGAGATGTATATTTAAAAGTTGGAGTTGAAAACAGTCAATAAATTGTTTAATGGAGGATTTAACGCACACATTTGGTTGAATCAGTAGCATTTAACAAAAGCTCAATCAATATTTTTGGGAAAATTTCCTGTTGCTGAATAAGACTTTCTTCACATTTACAATGCATATCATCTCCTTCATCTACTGTTGCCTATGTAATCGTCACTATTTAAGGTAATTAAAAAAATTCCTCTCTTTTTAGAAAAAGATTGGGAATTTTCTACGGTTATTCTTTTGTATTTGATGGAATAATAATTTTATCTAAACGTGGAATAATTTTGTCTATTATCCTTTTTAAATCTATCATTCACTCAAATATTTACTGTTCTTTGAAGCACATGAAGTACTAAATACTGAAGATTCTAATAATATCCTCTTGCCAGAGTCCGATTTAGCTTAATTGGTACTCAGAGCAAAAATGGCTTTGGGAGTCCCTTTGCTTCACAACAACAAAAGATGATTTAGCAAACAATTCCATTTGATGGACAGCGTAAAATAAACTTTCTACTTGGTTTGGGGGCCTCCTCTGATTTAGGAGCCAGAGGCAACTGCCCTGTATGCCCATGCCTTAGTTAGGACTCTATCCCTAGCATTTGTTATATTATGCAAAATTTTTACCCTTAAACATCGATAGTTCTATTCTTTCAATTAGTCTTACTTCCGCAGAAGGCTTATTAAGACGTATATTACGATCTTCATGGAAGATCATATAAGAAATTTGAAACGAATTAATGGATATTTAACATTTCAAGATTATAATACTTTTTAAGCACCAGCAATATATTATTTTTGTCTGGATTTTTCATTGACACTACCGCATATCTATATCGCTAGGAATGAAAAACGGAAAGCAGCAAAATATCTATCCAAATAGGACAATAGGCAATACATCATAGGCCTGTATCACCTATTTGTCCTTGCTTATCAATTG